>CM069866.1:24976040-26176040 GCA_036172795.1 Pelodytes ibericus
GATGATGAGATGATGATGATGATATCATGATGAGATGATGATGATGATGATATCATGATGAGATGATGATGATAATGATATCATGAAGAGATGATGATGATGATGATGATGATGATGATGATGATGATGATATCATGATGAGATGATGGTAATGATATCATGATGAGATGATGATGATGATGATGATGATGATGATGATGATATCATGATGATGATATCATGATGAGATGATGGTAATGATATCATGATGAGATGATGATGATGATGATGATGATGATGATGATGATGATGATATCATGATGAGATGATGATGATGATATAATGATGATGATAAAATGATGAGATGATGATGATATCATGATGATGATATCATGACGAAATGATGATGATATCATGATGAGATGATGATGATGATGATATCATGATGAGATGATGATGATGATGATGATGATGATATCATGATGATGATATCATGATGAGATGATGGTAATGATATCATGATGAGATGATGATGATGATGATGATGATATCATGATGATGATATCATGATGAGATGGTGAGATGATGATGATGATGATGATATCATGATGAGATGATGATGATGATGATGATGATGATATCATGATGATGATATCATGATGAGATGATGGTAATGATATCATGATGAGATGATGATGATGATGATATCATGATGATGATATCATGATGATGATATCATGATGATGATATCATGATGATGATATCATGATGAGATGGTGAGATGATGATGATGATGATGATATCATGATGAGATGATGATGATGATGATGATGATGATGATGATGATGATGATGATGATGATGATGATGATGATGATGATAATGAGATCATGATGATGATATCATCATGAGATGATGATGATGATGATGATGATGATGATGATGATGATGATGATATCATGATGATGATATCATGATGAGATGGTGATGATGATATCATGATGATGATATCATGATGAGATGATGATGATGATGATGATGATGATGATGATGATGATATCATGATGAGATGATGATGATGAGATGATGATGATGATATCATGATGAGATGATGATGATGATGATATCATGATGAGATGATGATGATAATGATATCATGATGAGATGATGATGATGATGATGATGATGATGATGATGATGATATCATGATGAGATGATGGTAATGATATCATGATGAGATGATGATGATGATGATGATGATGATATCATGATGATGATATCATGATGAGATGATGGTAATGATATCATGATGAGATGATGATGATGATGATGATGATGATGATGATGATGATGATGATGATGATATCATGATGAGATGATGATGATGATATAATGATGATGATAAAATGATGAGATGATGATGATATAATGATGATGATAAAATGATGAGATGATGATGATATCATGATGATGATATCATGACGAAATGATGATGATATCATGATGAGATGATGATGATGATGATATCATGATGAGATGATGATGATGATGATGATATCATGATGATGATATCATGATGAGATGATGGTAATGATATCATGATGAGATGATGATGATGATGATGATGATGATATCATGATGATGATATCATGATGAGATGATGATAATGATATCATGATGAGATGATGATGATATCATGATGAGATGATGATGATGATGATGATGATGATATCATGATGATATCATGATGATGATATCATGATGATGATATCATGATGATGATATCATGATGATGATATCATGATGAGATGATGATGATATCATGATGAGATGATGATGATGATATCATGATGAGATGATGATGATGAGATGATGATGATGATATCATGATGAGATGATGATGATGATGATATCATGATGAGATGATGATGATAATGATATCATGAAGAGATGATGATGATGATGATGATGATGATGATGATGATGATATCATGATGAGATGATGGTAATGATATCATGATGAGATGATGATGATGATGATGATGATGATGATGATGATATCATGATGATGATATCATGATGAGATGATGGTAATGATATCATGATGAGATGATGATGATGATGATGATGATGATGATGATGATATCATGATGAGATGATGATGATGATATAATGATGATGATAAAATGATGAGATGATGATGATATCATGATGATGATATCATGACGAAATGATGATGATATCATGATGAGATGATGATGATGATGATATCATGATGAGATGATGATGATGATGATGATGATGATATCATGATGATGATATCATGATGAGATGATGGTAATGATATCATGATGAGATGATGATGATGATGATGATGATATCATGATGATGATATCATGATGAGATGGTGAGATGATGATGATGATGATGATATCATGATGAGATGATGATGATGATGATGATGATGATGATATCATGATGATGATATCATGATGAGATGATGGTAATGATATCATGATGAGATGATGATGATGATGATATCATGATGATGATATCATGATGATGATATCATGATGATGATATCATGATGAGATGGTGAGATGATGATGATGATGATGATATCATGATGAGATGATGATGATGATGATGATGATGATGATGATGATGATGATGATGATGATGATGATGATAATGAGATCATGATGATGATATCATCATGAGATGATGATGATGATGATGATGATGATGATGATGATGATGATGATGATATCATGATGATGATATCATGATGAGATGGTGATGATGATATCATGATGATGATATCATGATGAGATGATGATGATGATGATATCATGATGAGATGATGATGATGAGATGATGATGATGATATCATGATGAGATGATGATGATGATGATATCATGATGAGATGATGATGATAATGATATCATGATGAGATGATGATGATGATGATGATGATGATGATGATGATGATGATGATATCATGATGAGATGATGGTAATGATATCATGATGAGATGATGATGATGATGATGATGATGATGATGATATCATGATGATGATATCATGATGAGATGATGGTAATGATATCATGATGAGATGATGATGATGATGATGATGATGATGATGATGATGATGATGATATCATGATGAGATGATGATGATGATATAATGATGATGATAAAATGATGAGATGATGATGATATCATGATGAGATGATGATGATGATGATGATGATGATGATATCATGATGAGATGATGATGATGATGATATCATGATGAGATGATGATGATGATGATGATGATGATGATGATATCATGATGATGATATCATGATGAGATGATGGTAATGATATCATGATGAGATGATGATGATGATGATGATGATATCATGATGATGATATCATGATGATGATATCATGATGATGATATCATGATGATGATATCATGATGATGATATCATGATGAGATGGTGAGATGATGATGATGATGATGATATCATGATGAGATGATGATGATGATGATGATGATGATGATGATGATGATGATGATGATGATGATGATGATGATGATGATGATAATGAGATCATGATGATGATATCATCATGAGATGATGATGATGATGATGATGATGATGATGATGATGATGATGATGATATCATGATGATGATATCATGATGAGATGGTGATGATGATATCATGATGAGATGATAATGATGATGATGATGATGATGATGATGATGATAATATCATGATGATTATATCATGATGTGATGATGATGATATCATGACGATGATATCATGATGATGATATCATGATGATGATATCATGATGAGATTATGATGATATCATGATGAGATGATGATGATGATATCATGATGAGATGATGATGATGATGATGATGATATCATGATGAGATGATAATGATGATATCATGATGAGATGATGATGATATCATGATGAGATGATGATGATATCATGATGAGATGAGGATGATATCATGATGAGATGATGATGATGATGATATCATGATGATGATATCATGATGAGATGCTGATGATGATATCATGATGAGATGCTGATGGTGATATCATGATGATGATATCATGATGAGATGATGATGATGATGATATCATGATGATGATGATATCATGATGAGATGATGATATCATGATGAGATGATGATATCATGATGATGATATCATGATGATGATATCATGATGATGATATAATGATGAGATGATGATGATATCATGATGAGATGATTATGATGATATCATGATGAGATGATGATGATGATGATATCATGATGAGATGATGATGATATCATGATGAGATGATGATGATGATGATGATATCATGATGATGATGATGATATCATGATGATGATATCATGATGAGATGATGATGATGATGATGATGATATCATGATGATGATATCATGATGAGATGATTATGATGATATCATGATGAGATGATGATGATGATGATATCATGATGAGATGATGATGATATCATGATGAGATGATGATGATGATGATATCATGATGATGATGATATCATGATGATGATATCATGATGAGATGATGATGATGATGATATCATGATGATGATGATATCATGATGAGATGATGATATCATGATGATGATATCATGATGATGATATCATGATGATGATATCATGATGAGATGATGATGATATCATGATGAGATGATGATGATGATATCATGATGAGATGATGATGATGATGATATCATGATGAGATGATTATGATGATATCATGATGAGATGATGATGATGATGATATCATGATGAGATGATGATGATATCATGATGAGATGATGATGATTATGATATCATGATGATGATGATGATATCATGATGATGATATCATGATGAGATGATGATGATGATGATGATATCATGATGATGATATCATTATGAGATGATGATATCATGATGAGATGATGATAATGATAGCATGATGAGATGATGATGATATCATGATGAGATGATGATGATGATGATGATGATGATGATGATGATGATATCATGATGATGATATCATGATGAGATGATGATGATGATATCATGATGAGATGATGATGATGATGATATCATGATGAGATGATGATGATGATGATGATATCATGATGATGATGATGATATCATGATGATGATATCATGATGAGATGATGATGATGATATCATGATGATGATATCATGATGATGATATCATGATGATGATATCATGATGAGATGATGATATCATGATGAGATGATGATATCATGATGAGATGATAATGATATCATGATGAGATGATAATGATATCATGATGAGATGATGATGATATCATGATGAGATTATGATGATATCATGATGAGATGATGATGATGATGATGATATCATGATGAAGATATCCTGATGAGATGATGATGATGATGATGATATCATGATGAGATGATGATATCATGATGATGATATCATGATGAGATGATAATGATATCATGATGAGATGATGATGATATCATGATGAGATGATGATGATATAATGATGAGATGATGATGATATCATGATGAGATGATGATGATGATGATATCATGATGAAATGATTATGATGATGATGATGATGATATCATGATGATGATATCATGATGATGATATCATGATGAGATGATGATATCATGATGATGATATCATGATGATGATATCATGATGAGATGATGATAATGATAGCATGATGAGATGATGATGATATCATGATGATATCATGATGATGATATCATGATGATGATATCATGATGATGATATCATGATGATGATATCATGATGATGATATCATGATGAGATGATGATAATGATAGCATGATGAGATGATGATGATATCATGATGAGATGATGATGATGATATCATGATGATGATATCATGATGATGATATCATGATGAGATGATGATAATGATAGCATGATGAGATGATGATGATATCATGATGAGATGATGATGATGATATCATGATGTGATGATGATGATGATATCATGATGAGATGATAATGATGATATCATGATGATGATGATGATATCATGATGAGATGATGATGGTGATGATATCATGATGATATCATGATGAGATGATGATATCATGATGAGATGATAATGATATCATGATAAGATGATGATGATATCATGATGAGATGATGATGATATCATGATGGGATGATGATGATGATATCATGATGATGATATCATGATGATGATATCATGATGAGATGATGATGATGATGATGATATCATGATGATGATATCATGATTATGATATCATGATGAGATGATGATGATGATATCATGATGAGATGAGGATATCATGATGATGATATCATGATGAGATGATAATGATATCATGATAAGATGATGATGATATCATGATGGGATGATGATGATGATGATATCATGATGATGATGATGATATCATGATGATGATATCATGATGAGATGATGATGATGATTATATCATGATGATGATATCATGATGAGATGATGATGATGATATCATGCTGATGATATCATGATGATGATATCATGATGATGATATCATGATGATGATATCATGATGAGATGATAATGATATCATGATGAGATGATGATGATATCATGATGAGATGATGATGATGATGATATCATGATGAGATGATGATGATGATATCATGATGATGATATCATGATGATGATATCATGATGAGATGATGATAATAATAGCATGATGAGATGATGATGATATCATGATGAGATGATGATGATTATGATATCATGATGAGATGACGATGATGAGATGATGATATCATGATGATGATATCATGATGAGATGATGATGATATCATGATGAGATGATGATGATATCATGATGAGATGATGATGATATCATGATGAGATGATGATGATGATGATGATATCATGATGAGATGATGATGATGATGATGATATCATGATGAGATGATGATGATATCATGATGATGATATCATGATGAGATGATGATAATGATATCATGATGAGATGATGAGATGATGATGATATCATGATGAGATGATGATGATATCATGATGAGATGATGATGATATCATGATGAGATGATGATGATATCATGATGAGATGATGATGATATCATGATGAGATGAGGATGATATCATGATGAGATGATGATATCATGATGATGATATCATGATGATGATATCATGATGATTATATCATGATGAGATGCTGATGATGATATCATGATGAGATGCCATGATGAGATGATGATGATATCATGATGAGATGATGATGATATCATGATGAGATGATGATGATATCATGATGAGATGAGGATGATATCATGATGAGATGATGATGATGATATCATGATGAGATGAGGATGATATCATGATGAGATGATGATGATGATATCATGATGATGATATCATGATGATGATATCATGATGATGATATCATGATGAGATGCTGATGATGATATCATGATGAGATGCTGATGATGATATCATGATGATGATGATATCATGATGAGATGATGATTATGATGATGATGATATCATGATGATGCTATCATGATGAGATGATGATGATGATATCATGATGAGATGATGATATCATGATGATGATATCATGATGAGATGATGATGTTATCATGATGAGATGATGATATCATGATGAGATGATGATATCATGATGATGATATCATGATGAGATGATGATGATATCATGATGAGATGATGATGATGATGATATCATGATGAGATGATGATGATATCATGATGAGATGATGATGGTGATGATATCATGATGATGATATCATGATGATGATGATGATATCTTGATGAGATGATGATGGTGATGATATCATGATGATGATATCATGATGAGATGATGATATCATGATGAGATGATAATGATATCATGATAAGATGATGATGATATCATGATGAGATGATGATGATATCATGATGGGATGATGATGATGATGATGATGATGATGATGATATCATGATGATGATATCATGATGATGATATCATGATGATGATATCATGATGATGATATCATGATGAGATGATGATGATGATGATATCATGATGATGATATCATGATGATGATATCATGATGATGATATCATGATGAGATGATGATGATGATATCATGATGAGATGATGATATCATGATGATGATATCATGATGAGATGATAATGATATCATGATAAGATGATGATGATATCATGATGGGATGATGATGATGATGATATCATGATGATGATGATGATATCATGATGATGATATCATGATGAGATGATGATGATGATTATATCATGATGATGATATCATGATGAGATGATGATGATGATATCATGATGAGATGATAATGATATCATGATGAGATGATGATGATATCATGATGAGATGATGATGATATCATGATGAGATGATGATGATGATGATATCATGATGAGATGATGATGATGATATCATGATGATGATATCATGATGATGATATCATGATGAGATGATGATAATGATAGCATGATGAGATGATGATGATATCATGATGAGATGATGATGATGATGATATCATGATGATGATATCATGATGAGATGATGATGATGAGATGATGATATCATGATGATGATATCATGATGAGATGCTGATGATGATATCATGATGAGATGATGATGATATCATGATGATGATGATATCATGATGAGATGATGATAATGATATCATGATGAGATGATGATATCATGATGATGATATCATGATGAGATGATGATGATATCATGATGAGATGATGATGATATCATGATGAGATGATGATGATATCATGATGAGATGATGATGATATCATGATGAGATGAGGATGATATCATGATGAGATGATGATGATATCATGATGATGATATCATGATGAGATGCTGATGATGATATCATGATGAGATGCTGATTATGATATCATGATGATGATGATATCATGATGAGATGATGATGATATCATGGTGATGATATCATGATGAGATGATGATGATGATATCATGATGAGATGATGATATCATGATGATGATATCATGATGAGATGATGATGTTATCATGATGAGATGATGATGATGATATCATGATGAGATGATGATGATGATATCATGATGATGATATCATGATGATGATATCATGATGAGATGCTGATGATGATATCATGATGAGATGCTGATTATGATATCATGATGATGATGATATCATGATGAGATGATGATGATATCATGGTGATGATATCATGATGAGATGATGATGATGATATCATGATGAGATGATGATATCATGATGATGATATCATGATGAGATGATGATGTTATCATGATGAGATGATGATGATGATATCATGATGAGATGATGATATCATGATGATGATATCATGATGAGATGATGATGATATCATGATGAGATGATGATGATGATGATATCATGATGAGATGATGATGAGATGATGATGATATCATGATGCGATGATGATGATATCATGATGGGATGATGATGATGATGATGATATCATGATGATGATATCATGATGATGATATCATGATGATGATATCATGATGATGATATCATGATGAGATGATGATGATGATATCATGATGAGATGATGATATCATGATGATGATGATATCATGATGAGATGATAATGATATCATGATAAGATGATGATGATATCATGATGGGATGATGATGATGATATCATGATGATGATGATGATATCATGATGATGATATCATGATGAGATGATGATGATGATCATATCATGATGATGATATCATGATGAGATGATGATGATATCATGATGATGATATCATGATGATGATATCATGATGAGATGATAATGATATCATGATGAGATGATGATGATATCATGATGAGATTATGATGATATCATGATGAGATGATGATATCATGATGAGATAATGATGATGATATCATGATGAGATGATGATGATGATATCATGATGAGATGATGATGATGATGATGATATCATGATGATGATATCATGATGAGATGATGATAATGATAGCATGATGAGATGATGATGATATCATGATGAGATGATGATGATGATGATATCATGATGATGATATCATGATGAGATGATGATGATATCATGATGAGATGATGATGATGATGATGATATCATGATGATGATGATATCATGATGAGATGATGATGATGATATCATGATGAGATGATGATATCATGATGATGATATCATGATGAGATGATGATGATATCATGATGAGATGATGATGATATCATGATGAGATGATGATGATATCATGATGAGATCATGATGATATGATGAGATGATGATGATGATATCATGATGAGATGATGATGATGATGATGATATCATGATGATGATATCATGATGATGATATCATGATGAGATGATGATGATGATGATGATATCATGATGATGATATCATGATGATGATATCATGATGAGATGATGATGATGATGATGATATCATGATGATGATATCATGATGATGATATCATGATGATTATATCATGATGATTATATCATGATGAGATGATGATAATGATAGCATGATGAAATGATGATGATGATGGTATCATGATGAGATGATGATGATGATATCATAATGAGATAATGATGATGATGATATCATGATGATGATATCATGATGAGATGATGATGATGATATCATGATGAGATGATGATGATGATATCATGATGAGATGATGATGATGATGATGATATCATGATGAGATGATGTACAAATGAAAAACGTATACCCAGCGCTCTAATCTTGGTTTTAGCAGCACTGAGTCAGTGTGTCCCTAAACCACACACAATAACATAAGCATAAAGTGACAAAATTGCTAAAGTGCGCTTAAACAAACTGTAAGGTGAAAAAACAGTAGGGTGAAAAAACAATGTGAATACATATATATACACCTTATTAGGTGAGGAGTAATTTCCGTGAAAAATCCAGTGCAACAGAAAATACAGTGGAAAAAAATATTGTGTGATCGAGGGGGATTCTATCTCCCCTCTATTATCTCACTCACAGACTTCCAGAAAATGAGTTGCACTTTAAAAGCCTGTATTCATCAGTAGGGGACGTGGTGTAGACCTCCTCTGTAGGTTGCAGCTCAAGAAAGGTACAACGGAAGGCAGTAGATTAGTATGTGAATATACAGATATTTAATAAGAAAATAAGTAGCAGCTTACACTTAGAGTTATCCTTATCCTGTATGATGGGCGCCTCAAACAATATCGGATTTGATGTCCTCTGAAGGTGCAACTGAATATAAAATGTACATAAAAGTGTACAAAAATGTACAAAAGGCTTAAAAGTAAAACAGGTCCAATAGACAGAAAGATATATATAAGGCAGGTGAGTCCAGTCTCTTGAAGCCCAGTGAAGGGCGAAACGCGTAGCGTTCCTGGACATACCTGCATCCTTTTTTTATTTGCTTGCCTTGGATTGTATCCCTGCTGCTGCTGAAAGGACTCTGTTTTCCCAGACTGTGTGGCGCCCACTGATTCTGTGCAACTTAGAGATCCTATGTGTAAGCAGATATTGTTTTCTTATTCAATTTTTGTACTTGTCTTACCCTAACTCCATCTGTGGGCATTTCTTTTCCTACACTTTGAGCTGTACGAGTGGAGGACAGAGAACCTGGAAGAATCAAAGATTACCCCCTGTGTACACAGTGTGTTTCTGTGAGAAGTCGTTTTCCCCTTGGGAGTTCTGTGAGTGTTCAATTAGAGGGGAGTTGCTGCAGCCTCCCCCAGCCTCTATTTCTTCAATTATATCATCACCATATACTCACCTATTAGGTGTTTTAATATTTGCTCATTTACCACAGTTTACTTTTAGCGCACTTTTTGTACCTTTCTTTTTTATATGCTTTTATTGTGTGTTTATTAGGGACACACTGCTTTTAGTGCAGCTTGGTTTAGTGAATTTAGCGCTGTCATCACCATATTGTATCACTGTATTAAAATATAGGGAGGCCGAGCACATACATATATAACCCAAACCACATACATATATAACCCAAACCACATACATATATAACCCAAACCACATACATATATAACCCAAACCACATACATATATAACCCAAACCACAGTCTTTTTCCAACATTGGCTATTCCTAGGTGGGTTCAAAATGCATAACTCCAGATATATGGTATATTTTGGAACAGATAATTTGAAGTTTGCTGACCCACTGTCATAATTTTCTTATAAACTTAGTGGTACCAATATCAAGCAAGGTGGATATTTCAGGTTCTATGGCATATAATGTATGATGGGACAATTTTAGCAGTGAAATTCACATTCATTTAACGTTTTCATTCTCAGATGACAACAGTGAAAGACTGTCTAATCTCTCATCTCCATCATCAAAATGTACTGTTGAAAATGAACCCTTTTGCGACCTTATGATGAGTTATCTCTTCATATACCGCACCTGAGGCAAAGTTCCTGGACCTGACTGGCGGGTTACCATGCAAATTAGGTGGCAAAGTCAATGTGTTCCCAAGTCAAACACATTGACTTTGCCTCTAACTCACTCCCTGTGCTTCACATACTTATAGTGAAGCACAGAGAGTGACCAGCAAGTGAAAAAAAAAATGTTTCCATAAAAAAAAGTTAACCCTTTCTTTGCTGATCACAGTTTGTCACTGTGATTAGTTTCCTTCATACTTTATGGCCTTCATTTTGTTTGTTTTTTCCAAACTTTTATTTTTTTTGCAATTGTAAAGTCCTTTTTAAAATATTGTTATTTAATTTTAATACAATAATGAAATTACAGTTAACCCCTACATGCCCATTCTGTAATTTTATGGCTCTGACTAGTAACATTGCACTGGTCAGAGTTTTTTTTCTATTTTATTTGTTGGGGGTGGGGTATTTGGGAACCTATATTTTTATTTTAGATTAATTAGTTACATAGTTGAGATAAGTGTGTTAGTGTTGTACTAGTTGTGTAGATTATTATTGGGAAAATAATGAGGAAAAATTAATTTTTTTTTCCAAATATTCCCCTTTTACATGTATTTTTTAATACTTAATTGTAGATTATTTTTATGTATAGTTCATCAAAAGAAAGAACAAACTGTGCTGTTAAAAAAAACAACACATAACTTGTATGGGTACGTAAAATGACGGGGAGGAAAATTCAGTTTCAACAACCACATATCAAAAATTGGCCCAGAAAATCCCTGGTCCTTAAGGGGTTGAGACTTATTTGAAAACAAACATGCATACTGTAATAACTAGGCTTCAAACATGTTTAATGTGTTACATTATATTTATTGTGCATATTTAAAATTGCTTAATAATTATAAATAATCTATTATAAAATATCTACACCTTCTACAGACGGCACAACAGAGCATGTGCTGAAAACAGAGCATGTGTGACACCTGGGATAGTGTCCTCTCTAATACATGGCCAGGTGATAAATAGGCGGCATGCTAGGATGCCAATACCATCTACTATAGCGGGACTGAGTCACTATGTGTAAGTATTAATATTCCAACTGTGCTTCCTTTTACCCATCATATTATAATCAGTCTTTTCCATAGCTAAGGTTGTAAATGTCAGCACCAAAATCTAATATGCACTTCTTCCTAAGGATGCAAATTATTTTAAAACAAAACATAACTAATTTTAGTAGTTTAGTAGTAGTTTGCAGTTTCCATCATATTGGCTGCCCAAGCAGAGTTAGAGTTATTTATCACTCTCTCGTTTGTTCAAAGAATTTTACAATTCTAGTCAAATGCAGTTGTTGCAACTTTGTTGATGATTTATTTAAGTACCAATACAGGCATTTCCCTAAGATCCCATCATCAGAAGCCTTACCAAACCCAGCTCAGTAACAGAGAGAGGGGAAAAACAGGTGTCAGAGCCTTTATCAGGCGTCTAGGAACTGTGAGTGCTTACAAACGTGTAGCCCCAAATAAATTACCCCCCCCTAATAAATAAAACCGGCCAAAAAGTGTCCCCCCCAAACCCAAATACTAAAATTAACCCCCGAATCCTAATACTAAAATTAATCCCTCAAATCTAATACTAAAATTAACACTAATGCTACCCCCCAAGCCCTAATACTAACATTAATCCCCGAACTCTAATACTAAAATTAACACCAATGCTACCCCCGAAGCCCTAATACTATAATTAACGCCTGAACTCTAATACTAAAAGTAACACTAATGCTACACCCCAAACACTAATACTAAAATTAACGTCTGAACTCTAATACTAAAATTAACACTAATGCTACCCCCAAGCCCTAATACTAAAATTAATCCCCGAACTCTAATACTAAAATTAACACCAATGCTACCCCCGAAGCCCTAATACTATAATTAACGCCTGAACTCTAATACTAAAATTAACACTAATGCTACACCCCAAACACTAATACTAAAATTAACGTCTGAACTCTAATACTAAAATTAACACTAATGCTACCCCCAAACACTTATGCTAAAATTAACCCCCGAACTCTAATACCCCTATTAAACATTAATAATACTCACCTTTAGTGATGAAATGTCCAGCGATGACCTCTCGAGCAGTGAACTGGCCATCGCGCGTTAATGCAACCTTGAAGAACTGTCCCATCCCCCTTTATCAGGTCAGGCAGCAGTTTCAGTGCAGGGATAGAGGAGGTGTCGGTTGCATGTTGTTATTCATTGTGCAGGGTGAGGACAACTATAGAAATAAGGACTGAAGCAGAAACAAATTGGGACTTTAGCAAGGGAATGCAGAATAGGAAAAGGGTTTGAGTAGGAACTACAGTAAACAAAGAGCATTAGCAGAGGCTGTAGACAAAGCAGAGGTAGGGGTAGAGAGAGTTAAACTAAGGGGTGAGGCCATAGGTAAGGGTGAGAGCTGAGAAGGGTAACTACTAGGGTTGCCACCTGGCCGGTATTTTACCGGCAGGCCGGTAAAAAATTGGCATCAGGCCAATGTCAAGTCTATAGAGACAGTACCGAGGCCGGTATTTTTTTGAAGAAAAGGTGGCAACCCTAGTAACTACTCAAGAACACCATAGAAAGAATGAATGAATCAGAAACCACCTAGAGAGGGTGAGTAAAGCAGGAACACCCTAGAGAGGGTGACCAAGGGAGGAACAACCTAGAGAGGGTGACTAAGGAAGGAACACCCAAGACAGGGTGACTATAAAGAACAGTGGGCCCTTTAAGGGAGCAACTTAGCTGAAGTAATATTTCTATAACCAAAGGGTCTCAGGAGATGTTTGACATAAACTGCAGGTATTTAATGTGGGTGTGTTGCAAATGTTAACAAGCCCATCTGGCACCAACAGACAGGAAGGAATACAAGGAAAAAAAGGTAGGGAGGCCTTTAGCGGATGAAGGAGGTATAGAAGCACTGAAATTAGGACTTTTAAATGCATGCGTCAGGAGGTCAGGGTAGAACCCTGACAACATGCCAAGGAATTAAAAAACTTGTTGAAATTATGGTTTGTAAAACATGTTTGTGGCCCCAACTCAACCTACAAAACAGCCACAATCCCCATCATCCACAGCCAGCCAGTACATTGTACAATCTGTTAGTGGGACTTTCAGCATAGGATTATGAAACACTATTATTGTTACAAGAAAAGTTATTTCTGGATTACTTCCATGGCAAGAATCTTCCTTGTCCCAGCACTAGGAAGGTGTACATCAGTTTATGTTGTTGCATATGACTCAACTTCCCTACACCTCTGCAGAGGCTTAGGGCTCCTGGTCTGTTCCTATCCATGCCGTGGTCCTTTATTTCCTATTATGAAACCCCACACAAAAGCAACAAATTTATGTACATAACAAAGAAAAATTTGGGGTATATCCTAGCGTTTTTTCCTTCCCAGCTGCACCCAACCTGTGAGGTTCCCTGCACCCTCACTTAACAAAATCGACAAAATACAAAAACCACAAATTGGTGGTCTGGTTAGTGCACTATGGGCACCACCACCTTATATTTAAAGAATATACAGATAATATTTGGAGTATCAATACTCAAACACATAGGAAAAAAATTAGAGAACAACATACATATTATAATAATAGAATCGAAATGTGTTTTGGAGGAGAAAGAAGGTTGCTGTTTGTTGTATCCTGTACTTTATAACAACAGAAAATAAACAGGCCAGAGGCTTTTTTTTAAACTGGACTTCGTTTGGACCTGGTTTTTCTTACCCTAGAGGGCTGTGCGGTTGCCAAAAGATCCTGGACAAACACACGCAGGAAAGTTTTATATCAAGAATTGTCATACATCATTTACTGTGTCCCATACCATCAGGGACTGTGTGTAAGTGTTTTTACAGTTCTTTCTCTCTTTTGCCCTACGGCGTACACACTCTGTAATATCCGCACAGAGGTTAAATACCTCATTGCACTTTTCCACTTTATAGCACAGAAGCGCACTGCCACCTCTTTGTTAGATGTGAAGTTAATCGAAGGTTAAGATCTCTGGTCTTAACATATGACAAAAAATCTACAATATTGGCTTCCCCTCCAGACCACACCAGGAGCAGGTCATCAATGTAACGGCCATAATAGACTATATCATTCCTAAAGGGGTTCGTTTCACTGTAGATGTTCTTTTATTCCCAATAGGTCATAGAGAAATTAGCGTATGAGGGTGCAAAAATGTGCCCCCATCACTGTTCCCTGATACTGCCCAGCTTAGACCTAAATGCAGCTACATAAAAAGTGGCAACATTTTTACTGTTCTACATGATCAGTAATTTTATTTTGCTATTCCAAAATCTCTTAATACTTATAAATAATTACATTTTAATTTAAAACATCTCTTCTTTCGATAGGTTACAAAATGGACCATATGGCATACATGGGACTGCATCCTCTATGGCGCACAGGCAGCTGAATAAGATATTCTACAGAGTGATGCGATTACCGCCTACAACAATCAGACTCAGACCATATGTAAGTATTTAGACTGTGTTATCATTATACAGATCAACATTCCTATCAGTACTTCCTAGAGCCAGGCTTTTCAAGCTCCAAAATCAAAAATGACTAACATGCACATCTTCCTAAGGAAGAACAAAGAATATTAAAGTGAAAACGTTTCCAACCTTTCTGTTATATCTGTCAGTTCTTTTATCTCACCACAGTTCACTTTTAGTGAATAAACATGACAGAACATGTAAGGTGCTCACTGGATGACTAGACATAGGATTGGATCAGATATAATTCAAATATAGTGTGAGTGTAAGTGTTCTAAAGGACTAATTTACTGTAATTAAAAATATTTGTAAACATTTCTTGACCAATATGTGTTAATGGGACCATTTTTCATGCTGTTTTTTCAATGCAGCACTATTACAGGAAATGATGTAGGCAAATAGAATTCAGATGTGTGATATACCAACAAAAAGTGACCATTTCCCGTCAGTTTCTCATATATAAAACTGATTGGGGGTCATGTATAATAACTCCCGCACTGAAAAGTGTTGGGAAAGGTATAAAAAGGCACACTCACCGTTTGTTATGTTTAACATTGATTGTGACGTTTTATAATCCTGACATTTTGCAGTGCGGGAGATGGACCTCCACCAAACTGTGTGTGGCTGAGATTCCCTGACACTAATGAGATGCTTTTCAGTACCAGATTTTGTTTATACCTACTGAGCTGGCGCAATGAGTACCGGCACAAGCATAAATTACTGGGGGACACAGGGCAGACTCACTAACATTTGTTGTGAGTCTGCTTTATACATAAGCACACACCTCGATCACCATTATTTGCCGCTATCTGCATGTGCCACATTTATACATGATTCCCAAACTAATAGTTTAGTTCACAATGGTTTCCGTCTCCTCCTAGTGACAATGTAAGTCACTCTCAGCCAATCTCTTCCATCAGAAGGTGTCTATTTCTTTTCATGCCTATCAAACCAGAAGCCTCTGGACCAATTGTGGACCTTAAAAGTGTTTTTATGGCCCCACAGTCTGTTGAATAATTGTATTATATAAAGCATAAATATATAATTAACACTATTACATTATGTTCTAGTTAATCAATTTGGTTTTCTATTTTTATGCAGGATGAAAATTTGACATCAAACAGAAGTTAATGCACAATGGCATTATATTTATTAATATATTATATAGTATATTTATTAAAGTAAAAAAAAGTTTGAATTGACATGTCTCTGTGTGATTAATTATGCAAACCTGTCTTTATATTATATGCCTTAAATATGTATGTCATTTGTCAATTAGTAACTTACCATGATTATAAATATATACATACCTAATTCTGCTCAATTTCTTTTAAAAAATAATTTGTTGTGGAAAACCCTTGAAACAAGGCCCACTGACATTATGCCGTGATTTCAATACAGTTGCAGACCCCCTCCTTGATTAGTCCTTCACTCTATCCTCAAAATATTCCACATTTTTAATTGCACAAGTAAGGCTTTACAGCACACCTTGAAAGAGACAAAGCAATATGACATTTGGAGATTACTAAACAATTCCTATGCACAGGGCCGGACTGGGAATGAAAACCAGCCCTTATAAATAATTTTTTACCAGCCCCATAGCCCCAACATCATGTCATAATTTACTTCATAAAAAGGGACACCATTTCATTTTTTTTCCCTTCTTTTATTGACACTCAGACACCTACAGACGTTTGTACTTGAGTAGTATAACAGTTTAATGGGTCATCCTTGTGTCTATTATATCCAATGTATGTAATTTATAAATATCAATCATGCTTTATTCAACATTTAAAACAGATAATCTTAAAACACACAAGAGACACGTAACACCAAAACACACCACAGAGAAGAAAGAGAGAGGAAAAAAAAAAAATGTTCCGCCAGAGTCCACCATGCCGGCCCCGCCCTCCCCGCTGCCATCACATCCAGCTAGTCCGAGAGAGTCGGCCTCCTGGCCTCCCACAGAGCCCAGATCTTTTGAAATTTAATCTCAAGTCCCCTCGAAAAATAAAAGGCCCTCTCGGCCTGAAAGCTGAAAATCAACCTGTTTACCAATGTCCGCCCATTTGGGAAGGTCCTGACTCCTCCAGAGTCGCGCTAGTGAGAGTTTTATTGCCATAAGTAAGTTTATTGCAAAGATCTGTTTTGGTGCTCTACTTGCTCCCAAATTAATATGGAATAAAAAGGTTTCGGGAAAAAAAAGGGACACCATTTCATTTTAAAGCACATTTCAGATAATATTATTTAAAGATAAGACAGATATGAGCGCACATAGGGGTTTGTATATAAGGAGTAAATTATGGTGCAATAACACACAATGTGCCGGCCACATGCATATTAATATCCAGCTAATAACACTGACAGCCACAGGTATAGAAAAATGCAGCTGATAAACACAATCTGCCAGCCACAAATATGGCTAAATGCAGTAAATAACACACCGTCTGCTGTCTCAGGGTGGCGGCATTACATTAGTAGACAAAAAACGCAATGCACAGCACTCCTACATGATGAGGTGACCCTAATAGCATAAGACCAGGCCTGGTTTGCAGCAATACACCTCATCACATAGGAGTGCTGTGCATTGTGGTTTTAGTCTACTAATTGTGGGGTCACCCAGTGATATAGAGTGCTTTCCTGCTATATTTCCATTGATTATCTTATTCACTTATGGCATTACATTGGCACACACAGGGATTGTGCCCCTATTAGGAGCAATTACTGTGCCCACCATGTGTATACTTTCCTCTCATATTTTTTCCAAACCACTCTAATAAAAGTTGTTAAAGCTGACAGTGTTAGAATGTCTGACAGCCACCTCCTCTGTCATGGTATAATCACTGTGCTTCTCCATGAAATACATCAGTCTAGCACAGGGGCACGTGAATAGCATACAGGACTTGACACAACCCATGAACCAGGACTCCTAATGTTTCAGATGGTTTTACATGCACAATTTTCCTGGCTCATAAAAATAACCAGACTCACTCATGGTTTGGCCTGACTCCTAAAATCTCCAAATATTTGTAAAACCCTGATAACTATATGACAGGGCTTGATAAATGTAATAAGCTTTTGGAGCCAACAAATGGAGACTGACACAGCACAATCACACAGACCATTACATTCACACACACAGTCATACACACACAGTCACATACAGACAGACAGTCAAATACAAGCCAGCATTTTTTTGTTTATAAAGAACAAAAAAAAAGTACCTCATTGCAGGGGAGGGGAAAACTTGTAATTCACCTGGTCTGTCCCAAACACACAGCCTTTCAATACTGAGTTATGATCCCTCACTGAAAAACATGTTCTTATTTGCACTGAGAAAGAGTGCAATATTATTCCTATCAGGTAAGGGCACACGCAGAGTTACACATACATTTATATACATGTGGCAGTGCGCTTATGTGCTGAAAAGTGGATAAAGTGCAATCAGGTAATTTGTGCAGCTTATACAGAGTATGTACCCCGTAGGGCAAATAGAAGAAAAAAACGTTTACACTTACACACAGTCCCTGATGGTATGGGACACAGTAAATGATGTAAGGCAAATCTTGATATAAGACCTCCAAAGAATAGAAGATGGTGTTAGTACACAAAACTTCAATTTAATACAAAAAGTGCTTAAAATATCTTACACTTCGGTTTTGGAGTAGCAGCAAAATCTTGGAGCATAGATAAAAATAGCAGGATCCGGAAAAAGCTCTAATGGGTAGTAGTAGATCGTGATCAACGCGTTTCGCCTCTAGGTAGTAGGCTTCATCAGGATCCAAGCCTACTACCTAGAGGCGAAACGCGTTGATCACGATCTACTACTACCCATTAGAGCTTTTTCCGGATCCTGCTATTTTTATCTATGCTCCAAGATTTTGCTGCTACTCCAAAACCGAAGTGTAAGATATTTTAAGCACTTTTTGTATTAAATTGAAGTTTTGTGTACTAACACCATCTTCTATTCTTTGGAGGTCTTATATCAAGATTTGCCTTACATCATTTACTGTGTCCCATACCATCAGGGACTGTGTGTAAGTGTAAACGTTTTTTTCTTCTATTTGCCCTACGGGGTACATACTCTGTATAAGCTGCACAAATTACCTGATTGCACTTTATCCACTTTTCAGCACATAAGCGCACTGCCACTTTGTATATGTTTGTTGTTTATCTGTATTGCAGTTTGTTGGGATAACTGCTGGGCTAGTTGCTGCTAGTGCTATATCCCTCAGAGCGCATTTACCTCTCCCATTTTACTCTTTTGACATTTATATACATGTATATACAGAGTCACTAACACACCCACACACAGGTAAACAGACATCCACACACAGTGTCCCTCTCACACATATACACACAGAGTGTACCTTGTGCAGTTCTGCCTGGAGGAAGGGCCACTTGGTGGAAGGACTGACAGCTGCTCTAGCACTTCCAAGGCAGGGAGAAGAGTGTCCCTAGAAGATGGTGGCTCCCTACCCCAGGTCAGCCTTGCTCTGCTCAGTATGAAGCTCCAGGCCTCTCCCAGACAGCCAGTTACCTTGTGCAGTCCTGGGGGCAGGGTTCCAATAATATATCCCCACTCTCCATTCCAATAGGCCCAGCTTACAGCTCCTTCAGCCCAGCAATCCCCTCCCCCTAAATGTTCTCTCCACATAGGAGGTTCAGGGAGACATGTGGTACCCCAGGAGCTTAGTAGTGCCTCTGCTCCGCACTTGTGTAGTTCCCATGGGCTTTGTCCATGCAGCTCCCCCTCCATTGATGGTACCTGGGCTCCTGTTGTCATTGGACAATTGCAGGCTCCTGTCTCCTACCCAAGCAGCACATGTGCGCAGGGCACGCTGTCTTAGAAGAGAGGGAGGGGCTTACTGTCAAATGTATTTCTTGGAGGGAATGTATTTTCTGGGAGGGAAAAACAGGATCTTCTCCCAGCTTGTCTTGCAGCCAAAAGAGGAAGAGCTGAAAGGATGCACAAGGTACACGGGTAAACAACTCTATCAGAGTCCAAAGTTTTTGTCGGAACGGTGAACATAATAAAAGGACTCTCAATTCCAGATACAAGTAAAAATTATAATATATAATACAGGTTTAAAACGAGTTTGAGACAGGGGGGAAAAGGATTTTATCAAGTAACCCTATTTTAGACAACCAGACATGATACTCTAATCATCTGTAAATACTTCAATTACATAAAGTAGGCATGGTGTATATATTGAATAAAGATTGAATATAGTATACTTTGATATAATATAGAATAAAAATTGAGGAATACACATTCAAAAAATAAAAATGAGAGACAACTGAGAAAAAAAATGAGAGACAACTGAGAAAAAAAGGCAATTGTTACATAAATGCATTTAGTCTGTGAATGAAACCCCTTGGGTGCATTTAAGTATGTGGTATAACAGGCTCATTGCATATACAGACTTTTGTAGTGGAAAGAAACACAAAGTGGACCAACGAACACTCCTGTAGTTGGGATAGGAGAATTACATAGTAAGATGATAAAATGGTGAAGATGATTGTGACCAGACTCCAAAGGAACAAATTAGGTGTCATAGAAAGACATGATGTCTAAATCGGTGTTAAGTCCTTTCCCACTTTTGGTTTTTAGTAGACATGTGCAAAACTAAAATTTTCGTTTCGTTTTCGTCCATTCGGACGAAAATGTTATTTATTTCGTCTAAAACGAATTTCGTTCATTAGTGCATTCGTTTCAGACGAAATTCGTTCATTATTTTCGTTTCGTTAATTTTTTTCGTTCGTTTTATAGAATACAATGTAATACTATTGGCTTTCTATAAACCGAACGAGAGCCCCATTCATAAGAAATTCTTATGAATGGGGCTCTCGTTCGGTTCATAGAAAGGCAATAGTATTAATTGTATTCTATAAGCCGAAAGTCTATAAACCGAACGACTTTCGGTTTATAGACTTTCGGCTTATGGAATACATGTAATCCCATTGCTATTCTATAAACCGAACGACTTTCGGTTTATAGAATAGCCATAGGTTTACATGTATTACATAAGCCGAAAGTCTATAAACCGAAAGTCGTTCGGTTTATAGGCTGTCGGCATTTAACTAATAAGAGACAGAGTCTCCATTCATAAAATTATGAATGGAGACTTTGTCTCCGTGTAGTAAAATGCCGACAGCCTATAAACCGAACGTTCGGTTTATAGGCTGTGGGCATTTTACTACACGGAGACAAAGTCTCCATTCATAATTTTATGAATGGAGACTCTGTCTCCGTGTAGTAAAATGCCGACAGCCTATAAACCGAACGTTCGGTTTATAGGCTGTCGGCTTATGGAATACATGTATTCCTATTGCTATTCTATAAACCGAACGACTTTCGGTTTATAGAATAGCCATAGGATTACATGTATTGCATAAGCCGAAAGTCTATAAACCGAAAGTCGTTCGGTTTATAGGCTGTCGGCATTTAACTATACAGAGACAGAGTCTCCATTCATAAAATTATGAATGGAGACTTTGTCTCCGTGTAGTAAAATGCCGAAAGCCTATAAACCGAACGATCCGTTTATATACTTTCGGCTTATATAATACATGTAATCCTATGGCTATTCTATAAACCGAACGTTCGGTTTATAGAATAGCAATAGGAATACATGTATTCCATAAGCCGACAGCCTATAAACCGAACGTTCGGTTTATAGGCTGTGGGCATTTTACTACACGGAGACAAAGTCTCCATTCATAATTTTATGAATGGAGACTCTGTCTCCGTATAGTTAAATGCCGGCTTTTAACTATACGGAGAAAAAGTCTCCATTTATAATTTTATGAATGGAGACTCTGTCTCCGTATAGTTAAATGCCGGTGTTCTGACAAATTTCTGGAGCAAATTCTCCTGCGCAATCGCAGGAGAATTTGCTCACTGCGCATGCGCATAAAGTTACAGCTGATAACTCAGCTGTAACTTTGTGACCACCGCGCATGCGCCAGCTGCGCAACCCACCTCCCGCCCCCTCACACCCCCTGCACACCCCTTCTTACCAGATCATCGACCACAGCGATACACAGCGCATGCGCACGCCTATCCAGCCGTTTGGGAATGTGCGCGTCCGTTGTGTTCTTAAGGTGGTAAGTAACATGGGGCGTCGGGACATAAGGGGGCAAGCATCCTGGTGAGGGCTGCCTCATCTTGATGGGATTTGTGATCCTCCTGCTGCATCAATAATCATATAGGCTGTCGGCTTATGGAATACATGTATTCCTATTGCTATTCTATAAACCGAACTTTCGGTTTATAGAATAGCCATAGGATTACATGTATTACATAAGCCGA
The DNA here is from genome assembly GCA_036172795.1 of Pelodytes ibericus. Taxonomy (NCBI): domain Eukaryota; kingdom Metazoa; phylum Chordata; class Amphibia; order Anura; family Pelodytidae; genus Pelodytes; species Pelodytes ibericus. The sequence continues at coordinate 25,000,401 of CM069866.1, forward strand.
AAGTCTATAAACCGATCGTTCGGTTTATAGACTTTCGGCATTTTACTACACGGAGACAAAGTCTCCATTCATAATTTTATGAATGGAGACTCTGTCTCTGTATAGTTAAATGCCGACAGCCTATAAACCGAACGACTTTCGGTTTATAGACTTTCGGCTTATATACTACATGTAATCCTATGGCTATTCTATAAACCGAAAGTCGTTCGGTTTATAGTTTAGCAATAGCATTACATGTATTCTATAAACCGAACGTCGTTCGTTTTAAAGACTTTCGGCTTATAGAATACTATTGGCTTTCTATAAACCGAACTAGAGTCGAGTCCCCATTCATAAGAAATTCTTATGAATGAGGAGGGACTCTAGTTAGGTTTATAGAATGCCAATAGTATTCTATAAGCCGAAAGTCTTTAAAACGAACGACGTTCGGTTTATAGAATGCATGTAATGCTATTGCTGTTCTATAAGCCGAATGTCTTTCGGCTTATAGAACAGCAATAGCATTACATGTATTCTATAAACCGAACGTCGTTTGTTTTAAAGACTTTCGCCTTATAGAATACATGCTGCTATTGGTTGTCTATAAACCGAAAGAGTCTTGAGTGAATGGGAACTCAATTTCGGTTTATAGGAAGCTATTAGCATTACATGCATTCCATAAACCGAAAGTCATTCATGTCGGTTTATGGAATGTAGTACAATGCTATTGGTATTGTAAACCGACTCTATTTCGGTTTAGAATGCCAATAGCACGAATGGACGAATGGACGAATTAACGAATGATTTTCGTTTATTAACCATTCGTTCATTCGGATTTTGTTAGTTAAAATTTTCGTTATTCGTTTTTCGGACGAATGGACGAAAATGCTATTTTCGTCCGAAAATGCATTCGTCCGAAAACGAATGCACATGTCTAGTTTTTAGTTCGTGGATCCACTTTGTTTCTCTCTGGGAGAGGATTTGGGTTAGATTTCCCCCTCTCCAGTGGGGCGTGATTTTGTCAATCCCCATACAGAGAAATTTATTGAAAGAGAAAGAGGTGCATTGTTTGCAGTGTTTTGGAACACTGCACTTATTGAGTCTTGGATTTTCGCTTAAAATACTACCTAAGTGCTCCAGTATTCTCTCTTTTAATGGCCTGATAGTTCTACCGATGTATTGTGCGCCACAAGGGCATTGGAGAAGGTAGACTACATTGGTGCTGTTGCAATTTATAAACTCTTTAACCTCATAGTTTTTTCCCGTGGCATTGCTAAAAAAGTTTAATGTGCATCTTGGTTGATCTTTGCACATTTTACATGTGCCACATTTAAAAAAAACTTTTGGTTTATTGCTTAAAAAATGTTGGGGGGTCTCCTTAGGTATTATTGGTAATGCACTAGGGGCTAGAATCTGTTTAAAAAAAAAATTTTATTTTCTAAAAATCACCTTAGGTTTATCTGGCAACTGTTCACTTAAAAACTGATCTCCCTTCAGTATTGGCCATAATTTCTCTAGTGTCTTTGTGATGGCTTTGGCTTGCGAATTATACTGGGTGGAGAAAGAAAAATTAAAAGCTCCATCTAAGATGGGTCTGGGTTCACTAGTTTTCTCTCTCAGTAGGGATGATCTATGTAATATGTCCACCTTTCTGGTGCTCTCTTCCAAAAGTTTCGGTGGATAAGCCTTTTCTCTAAATCGTTTGTTAAGGATCGTTGCCTGTTGAGTAAAATCCTCGTTAGAGGTGCAATTTCGTTTCAAACGCGTCAACTGTCCCTTTGGGATATTCCTTAGCCAGTTGGGATGATGTCCACTGCTAAAATCAATGTACCCATTAGTATCGGTGGGTTTGAAAAAAGTGCGTGTGCCAACAGTTCCATCCTTCACAAATAGTGTTAGATCTAAAAAATCAATTGTCACTGCATTCACTATAGAAGTGAATTTTAATCCAAATTTGTTCTGATTGATAGTGTCGATAAAATGTTTTAATGAGGCCTCTGTGCCATTCCAAATTATTAAAATGTCGTCTATATAGCGACGCCACAGGACTAAATTGGTCCCCAGTGATGCATTCCCCCAAATTGCTTCTTTTTCCCAGTTAGCTACAAAGATATTAGCGTAGCTTGGGGCAAATTTTGTCCCCATAGCTGTTCCGCATGTTTGGAGAAAAAAACGGCGTTCAAAAGAAAAGAAATTGTGTGTGAGTGTAAAAAGGATACATTGAATCAAAAATTCTTTTTGTTCTGATTTCATTTCGGGGTCAGATTCTAAAGTTTTGCGTATTGCTTCTAAGCCTTGTTCATGTTTTATGATGGTGTAAAGGGAGGTGACATCTAAAGTGGCCCATAAGTAATCTGGAGACCACTTAAAATCCTGTACTAAATTCAACAGTTGTTTAGTGTCTCTCAGATACGAAGGTGCCTGGGTAACATATTTTTGGAGAAATGTATCCACATACTGAGAGATATTACTCGTAAGGGAACCAATTCCACTTACTATAGGTCTGCCCGGTGGTTTATCTAGATTTTTGTGTATCTTCGGTAGTAGATAAAGTACTGCTGTCTTGGGGTACTCTCTATACAAATATGCATACTCTTTTTTGGTAATAACACCTTGTTCCAGGCCTTTCATTAGCATGGTCCTAACGTCAAATTTATATTGGGAAGTAGGGTCATTTTTGAATTCTAAATAAGTCTCCTTATCATTCAGTTGTCTGAAAGCTTCCTCTAGATAATATGATCTGTTCATAATGACGATTGCACCTCCTTTATCGGCCTGCTTTACAACAATCTCATGCTTTTCTTTCAAAGCTTTCAATGTAATTACCTCATTCTTACTTAAATTGGGACGTTTGTTTTGTAATTGACAAATCTTATTAAATTCGGATGCAAGCAAATCTTCAAATACCCCTATATGTTCTCCTTTATCCCATATTGGGTAAAATTTTGATTGGGGTTTTAGAGATGAGTGTATGAAACCGTCATCATTTTTTCTCAGTTGTCTCTCATTTTTATTTTTGAATGTGTATTCCTCAATTTTTATTTTATATTATATCAAAGTATACTATATTCAATCTTTATTCAATATATACACCATGCCTACTTTATGTAATTGAAGTATTTACAGATGATTAGAGTATCATGTCTGGTTGTCTAAAATAGGGTTACTTGATAAAATCCTTTTCCCCCCTGTTATAATATTATATATTATAATTTTTACTTGTATCTGGAATTGAGAGTCCTTTTATTATGTTCACCGTTCCGACAAAAACTTTGGACTCTGATAGAGAAAGCGTTTTTTTCCCTGAAGTGGTTGGCATAGCAACGTGTATACAACACGAGTATGCTTTGAACTACACGGAGGATTACTACGACACTTCGAAACGCCCACCCGTCGCACGTCAAAAAACGTCACTATGCGGAAGTAGGCGGCGTCCTCCGAGACGCATATCTACAGAAGTTTGATTTTTGACGGATCATTCGTTTATCTTTCTCCTGAGGAAGCCGTGACACGGAGATCCGGCGAAACGCGTAGAGATTTTTATTGCATCTTATCCTATACCCTGGTCTTTGCTCTGCACCTGCTGCCCGTCCACCGCTGCACCGACCACGGAACTGATCACTCCTTGATGTGTCTTTTTTCCATCTGCAGTCTGTGAGTGTATTGGTAGCTGGGGCCAAGAGTCCTTGTTTGTCTCTCTCATCCTGCACAAAATTTGTTTTTTCATCTATATCCACAGAATTAAATTTATTATACTTTTACCTGGAATCCACGTTTTATACCCCACGATATCCACTCACGGACGTTTGTGAGTGCATCTTTATAACATTATTATTACTGTGTTTTGTTTTACAATATTACCCTATTGTTGCATTTATATATTTTTATTGAAGGTACCCGCATTCGGCGCCAGTCTGCTTTCTTTTGTATTGAACAGATTAAAACAGGATAATAAAATATGGTTGGAGGGCAAAACAGCTTTGAACTTTCTTAATGCAATAGAGATCTGATTCACAAAGGACCTATCCACAAGCTGGTTGGGCTTTAGCCAAGCAGAGCTAAAACAGAAATGTGACTGGGAGAGCAGAACTAAAATACAGAATGCGGGGGTACAGGACAGAGGGTAAACATAAGCAAGAAAGCAGAAACCAAACTAAGGATAAATAATACAAGGCACAGGGTTAAGGGACACAAAAGGCACATACAAAGGAACAAACATGAATACAGGAACTAGCCTAACACTAAAGATGGTAAAGGTGGGGGTTTGGTTCAAACAAACTGGCCAATTTAGATGTTAGCTTTAGAGTTGAGCGGACACCTGGATGTTCAGGTTCGGCAGGTTCGGCTGAACTTCGAAAAAATGCCCAGGTATGTGCTCAAACTTGACCTCGAACTTGAACCTGAACCCCATTGAAGTCAATGGGGGCAACCAACTTTTGGCAACTAAAATGCCTCTAAAAAAGTCATGGAAAGGGTTAGAGGGCTGCAAAAGGAAGTAAAATGTGGGTAAGAGTAGGACAAGTGCCCTGCAAGCAAATGTGGATAGGGAAAAAAGTTATTAATTCCCTCATTATTATTATTAGGGTCCCCATCCGCCGTTCATGGGTGGGGACCGGGAGGGGGACTAGGTCACCCCTCATTATTATTATTAGTGATACCCCCCCCCCCGGCAATGGGTGGGGACCGGGGGGGACACTAGGTCCCCCCCCCATTATTATTATTAGGGTCCCCACCCACAGGCAATGGGTGGGGACTGGGGGGGACACTAGATCCCCTCCTCATTATTATTATTAGGATCCCCTCCCACGGGCAATGGATGGGGACCGGGGGGGGGGGTTTATTTTACTAGTGACTGGGCAGCAATAGCTGTCCAGTCACTAGTAATTTTAAATTTTTCGCCGAACCCCGAACTCCAACACCGGACATACAGTGGAATGTCCGTGTTCGGGGTCCAAAAATCGTAATGTTCGGTATGAACCCGAACTTTGCGGTTCGGGTTTGCTCAACACTAGTTAGCTTGCCAACCACATCAAGGTACCCCACATTAGGCAAGTCCCTAACTAAAACATAATATTAGCAAAGCAAAAGCAAACAATAGAATCTAAAAGACATACATGGAATAGACACAGAGGAAATACCTATAGACTGCAGTACTAAGGACTGAACAGCTTGGGTGTGGTTTAAATAGAAGTAAACTGACAAGGCAGAGGGAATCAGAAAACCTGGAATGAAACATAAGGACAGGCAGGACAGGACTACAGGGCAGGACAGGACTACAGGGCAGGACAGGACTACAGGGCAGGACAGGACTACAGGTCAGGACAGGACTACAGGGCAGGACTGGAATAAGCATAAATAATAAACAAGAAAGCAAGGCAAGAAGGATACGGAAGAGCCTGAATACAGCCTGGATGAGCCTGCACAAGGGTGCATGGTTACATAATGTTTCACCATATTGTGGTATGACTACAGGTCAGGACAGGACTACAGGGCAGGACTGGAATAGGCATAAATAATAAACAAGAAAGCAAGGCAAGAAGGATACGGAAGAGCCTGAATACAGCCTGGATGAGCCTGCACAAGGGTGCATGGTTACATAATGTTTCACCATATTGTGGTATTAAAACTCTTAAATATAACCTGGTAGACCTGAGAGCAAAAAATTGGACAACAAAAATGATCCAGTATATATTAAAGAACAGCTAGATGGGAAATCAAAGATCATGTTCCCATAGGTACAGAGAAAGATTGAGTTACAGACAAAGGATATTTTTCCATATTTAAGAATAAAGAATTACCATTCTTCCCACCTAGTACACGACGATAAAGATTCTCTGATTAAAAAACGTAACAAACAAAATTATCCTAAATATGAAGCCATGTATGATTGCTATGAAGTTCTGAGGCTGGAAGACCAGGATGTAAAACCAAAAGCTTGGATAAAGTGGAAGATGGTTATGGGTGAAGAGTTTCCATGTGAACAATGGTATTCTTCTATTACTAATGTTAAGAGATTCATACACTGCTTGAACATCATTGAACTCCACTATAAAATTCTCCACCAGTGGCACCTAGTCCCATTTACTATGAACAAAATAAACCCTTTTAATTCAGACCAGTGCTGGAGGTGTGGGACAGAAGTTGGCTCCATGGGACATATCTGGTGGGACTGCTGAAAAATATGCCCAATATGGAACAGGGTCCTAAACGAGATTAACAGTCTGATTGGAGGTAACCTCAGAGACAAAATGACAATCTGTCTTTTACATCTTAACATGATGGGTCCATGCCAGAAGAGATACCTTTTGATCTATTGATGGCAACAAAGTAGTAATCTCAAGACTGTGGCATACAAATGATGTCCCAGTTTGGTCCCAGGCATATCAATATGCTACGGAGGGGGGGGGGGGGGTCCGCCCTATACCAAGGAAATAAAGGGAAGTTTGACAACTGGTGGTGCCCTTGGATGGTAGGTTTTATTGACCAGAATAGAGCAGAAACCTAAAGCGTATCACGCTAATGTGTTGGGTCGGTTGGGTACAGCTCCATACAACCCCCTGTCTGCATCATTGGCTATCAGATTCACCTGGATCCCCTCTGCCCACACAATGTCTTTGTCTCACGATATTATTTGTCAGTTATTATCGTATGTACATACCTATAGAAGTGAGTCACTAATAAGTGTTAATGAGGAATTACTTTATATTCTGGAAGACATGTGAACAAATATTACCATCATATCTATGTGCATGTTTAATATTGTTTATTGTATGTTTTGTATGTAAGAAAATGATGTAATAAACAAATATTTAAAGAAAAATAAACACAGGTTTATAATGTGTCGCTATACGCAGATGAAGTTTTACTTATTTTAACAAACCCTTTGACCTTTGTGCCAGCAGCAATAATAATAATAGCGGAATATACTGAACATTCGAACTATAAAATGAATCTGAAAAAGACACAAAAATATCATCTTTTTGTCCCACTGAGCATAGATCTATTTTGGAGTCAATATACCATTTTGATCTCTCCAGGGAAAATTTTAAATATTTAGGAATAAAATTGACTTTCAATCTTGAGAAGATCGTCCCTCTCAATTACTAAGATTTGATTGCCAATCTGAAAAGTCAGATTGTCAGATTGAGATATACAGAGATCTCTCGACTGTGCCGGCTAAAATTAGTTAATTCCTATCCGTTTCCAAAGCACCTTTACTTTCTTAGAACGTATGTCTTGTGGTGCCAGTGAGTATTATAAGATAAATAGGTAAGGTGTGTACAGACTTTGTTTGGCAACAGAGGAGACCTAGAATATCTAGGGCAGACATGAGTAGAAGTCCTTCACAGATAGGTTTGGGTTTCCCTGATGTGCGAAAGCTTCACGATTGAGTAATTTTCACTCATGCTCTTGCTAATAATAAAAGAGAGGATCCCCCCAGATGCTGTCTCTCGAATCCGCTCTCCTAGATGGTTGAAATCCCTTTGTGTTCTACTGGGTTAGCTTTGGGTTTATTAAGAAATTAAAGCCTAGACATCTTTGAGCATGAATGTCAACAGGGCCTCCATAAAGTTCTGAGAACGGTTTGGTGTAGATAAAATATCTCAACTAAAATTGGTTTTCGGGCTTCATTTTAGCTAGGTAGGTGGCTTATAATGTCAAATTACAAGAAGTAAATATGAAAATCTTTTCTGGGGGTATATGACCCCAGTCCGATGAAGCAGAGTTATGCTGGAAATTTGGGGTGGCTACTGGATTTCTTTTGCATATTTGGTGGGACTGTTCTTCCCTCAAGGAGTTAAAAAAAAAAAATACAGGATCTTCTCATAACATTGGGTTCCCTTTTTTTTTCTTGATTGACTTGTCAGTCTCTTGGAAATCTCCAAATGTTTTAGATGCTAATGTATGAACAGCAGTAAAGATCAGCTTAGCCAGATACTGGAGGAGGGCCTAGATCCCTCTTTGGAGAGTGATCACCGATCAGATCTCATATCAGTGTTTAATGGAGAGAGGTTTTTATTGTACTCATGCATCCTTAAATAAATACGAGGACATCTGGAAAAGTTGGTGTGAGTATTGTATGACGTCTTAATCTACTGAATAGATTTGTTCATATTTCTCTTGTGGGATCTATACAACCCCCTTAATCAGCCATAGGTGTCTTGCCAAGACATATGGAGTTTTAGAGCTCCCTCTCGGGTTCTTTTTCCCTTTCAGGTCTCCTCTGGATGTTTGGGTTTAGATAGATTTTTATACGTGTCTTTCTCTCTCCCTTTTGTTGTAGATTGTCTTATCTCTTTATGGGAACAGAGTTTAACAGAACTATCTTTTTACTTCATTGAGACCCTGGGCCTCAGCTTCTTTTATATTTTTCCCTGTATAAGCATTTATGTAAGTTTTCTTTGTATGAACAATATATTAAAAATGAAAATAAACTTTAAAGAAAAAAAAACTTCTCCCAGTGATTTCAGATGGAGTGAGGCATGTATAATATTAATCACATTTAACATCTTTGAAGGAAACATAGTTGGAGAAAATGACAGTAACCACTTATTATTTAGCGTCCTGAAGTCGCCTTTTTCAGCACAATTTTGCATCATGCCTGTGTCTTCGGAGTGCCAACTTCCTTTCTTTTACTTGCCTGCACTCCATTTTGTCAGCATTTGTTTGTGCACCTGAAACTTCTTTCCCAGTAAGCTGGAGTCAGGATTTCTGTGGTGAGGAGACTTTTTTGTTACATAACAATAAAAGGGTTCAAACGACCCTTGTTTTTGCATGGGATCAGCAGGGGGGACCTTAACTAGAGAGACCCTTGCATTCAGCAGGATGAGCCCCTGCTCTGACAACCAGAAACTGCTGTGTCTCAGATGCGACACACAGCAGAGAGTAAACCCATTTGTATCTATTAATATAAGAGTCGGGTTTACTCCAAACTCTCGGGACATGTTTTTTATCCCTTGCTAGAAAAAAATGTAAAAACTACATGTGCAGCAGAGAGACAACATCTCACGCGTTCCACCCGAAAGGCCTTTTTTTCAGTAGGACACAGCATGTGAAAACTACGTTGAGAAGAGCAGAAACTGTAACAAGAGCAAGAAAAGAGAGAAAACATCCATGATCCCTATACAGTTGATGGTGCTGTGGGAGACCTAGGAAGGTAAGTAAGATGCTTTTGAGACCTAGGAAGGTAAGTAAGATACTTCATAGAATGTTCTTTTGAGGATTACATGGTTTGTTCCTTCCAAAAAACCACGAGTAGCGCATTTAGGTAAAGATCTGAAACTTTCAGAAGTTTTCTTTGCAACTTTTCGATCTATTGTTTTGGAGGTCTCTGGGGGCAAATAATAGTATTATACCAAACATGTTTTCTATCTATGTATTCAGGAGACATAGGAGATTATATGTAATAATTATATATATTGTATTTTTTTTTTATTTGAAAACTGTTTCTGTAAAAATGTTCAAAAAATATTTATCAAATTCTTGTGAAGTGGAGTCTACAATAAATAAATTGGGATTTTTTTTTAATGTCTAAGGTGTGTGAGTTCTATAAGTATATCGTTTTATATATATATTTTTTATGTTATAGTGACATGATTTACATTTTGAGATAAATAACATAAGAAAATATCATTCAGTAACATTTCCCATTTCATGAGAAAATACACTTTTAAAACTATATATTTAACATAATGAAGCTGAGATGAAATTGAAGCTTCAAAACTGTTATGCTTGATCAATTTCATGTCATTTGTTTATGGAACATTATCAAAAAAAATGTAAACAATTAAAACAAAGTAAATTTTTGGTCATCATAACATCATATGTTGTGACATGTTGTATAAAACACCTCAATTCAACTACACCCTGTTCCAAATTAATATGCAAATTCCATTTAACCATTTCACGAAAAAGGATGTGTCAGGCACGTCCTGGGAGAAACTCCCTTAACGACAAAGGAAGTGTCTGGCACGTCCTGCGGTGAATCAATCGGTTTTCACGGTCAACAATCGCGGAAACCGCTTTACCGATGCTGGTCTATTGCCTTGATGTCGAGGCAATAGCCAGCACCAAAATTTCTGCTCTGGGGCACCTACGATCGCCCCACGGATGCTGCTCCGTCAATATGGCTTTGCCCTCTGCCTGTCTGAGCTTCGGAAGTGAAAGTAACTTCACTTCCGTAGCTCTGAATATGCTACTTGACTGCCCCTAGTGGTAGTTAAGTAGCATTGCAATGGAAAAAAATGTAAATAAATATTTAATTAATTAAAAACTGGTTATATAGTTAGATTAGCCTATAGGGTTAAAATTAAATAGTTTTTAGCAAAAGTGATAGGGTTAAAATTAAATTAAAATTAAAACATATTAAGGGATATAATAAGGATTAGAGTTGGGGTTACATTTAGTGTTAGGGTTACATTTTGGGTTCGGGTTGGGGTCAAAAGGTCAATATAGGAAAAAAACAAAAAACACTATTTTTGGTTTTTGCCCCATAACTCGCAAAAAAATACAGAAAAATATGGAAACATGCATATTTCTAAACTCGGGACAATATTTAGAAACTATTTAGATGGGGTCTTTTTTAATGATTTTATTTATGTAAATTATATTTTAGGTCAAAGTTAGAAAAAGTGGGTTTTTAAAAAATTTTCATCATATTTTATGATTTTTTTTGTAGTAAATTATAAGATATGATGAACATAATGGTATCTAATGAAAGCTCTTCTTATGACGATAAAAACAACTTATAATTTGTGTGGGTACTGTATGTGAGAAAGCTAAACACAAACACCCCAGAAATGTCAAAACAGCCATTGTCACCAAGGGAAAGTCAAGGTGAAAATGTCTTGTCACAAAGGGGTTAAGTGTCACAAAGATTAAATATTTTGTTTTTCAGTTTAACTCATGGATGGCATTGTGTCTCAGGGCTCTTTTGATCCCTGAAAACAATCTCAGACACCTGTGATAATTAGATTGCCAGGTGAGCCCAGTTTAGAGAAATTCTTATGAATGGGGACTCTATTTTGGTTTATAGAAAGCCAATAGCATTACATGTATTCCATAAGCCGAAAGTCTATAAACCGAACAACATTCGGTTTATAGACTTTTGGCTTATGGAATACATGTAATGCTATTGCTATTCTATAAACCGAAATAGAGTCCCCATTCACAAGAATAGGTCAATTGACCTATTCTTATGAATGGGGACTATTTTGGTTTATAGAAAGCCAATAGCATTACATTGCTATTGGCTTTCTATAAACCGAAATAGAGTCCCCATTCATACGAAAAGGTCAGTTAACCTATTCGTATGAATGGGGACACTCACCCACATTTTACTTCATTTTGCAGCCCTCTAGCCCTTTCCAGGACTTTTTAGAGGCATTTTAGTGGCCAAAAGTTTGTGTCCCTATTGACTTCAATGGGGTTCGGGGTCAAGTTAGGGGTCAAGTTCGAGCATCAACCCAGACTTTTTTCCGCAGTTTGGCTGAACCCGAACTTCCAGGTGTCCACTCAACTCTAGTCCTATGTTAAAATGAAACGCGACCTGTTAAAATGTTTAAAAAGTTAAAATGTTGTTATAAGTTTGATTGAAATAGCTTTTGATTTCAGTAAATATGCTGCAAACACAACAAATGACAATTTTCAGTTCTTTACAACCTATAAAGTGTTTTGAAACTTACTGTGCGTAATAATTTGGAACAGTGCATTGTAAGTTTTTTATGTTTAAAAAAAATACTGTTATCATTAGCAGATTTGTTCAATAAAATTTGAATTGTACTCTTAATAGTTAATAACATGAGAATTATGCTGACTGTTATTTACATCAATTATTTAGGTAAATGAGAAAAATATCATTTGCATAATAATTTGGAACAGGGTGTACTAATAAAAAAGCTGAACTTCTAAGCACATTTGGTTTTCTATATATTTACTAAAAGCTGTTAGCGGAAAAACTGTTTAAAGCAAGTTATAGAAAAATGTCACAAAAAACTGCCTCTCTACCCAAGAGGAAAACATTGCCTGGACCTCTAGATTCTTGTATTTCTCTTATTATCACTGGGCGGTAAATAGGAGATGGTAGGGTACACAAAAAGTTGTCAGTAGTGTGAGGGATAAGACACCCTTGGGTCATGATGCTAATATTTATTTTATCTTGACAGATGACCAGCAGACATTACCAACTCTCAGCATTCTGTCATAATTCAGTGATGATGTCACAGTATGGCTTGATCACCCTGGCAGCAGCGGAATGTTATCATTTGGTAGTTGAGCTTTGAACGGTAAGGTTGCATCTCGCTATGTGCTCTCCTGTTAACCTATTATTTGGGATATAAGGGTTTTCTCAAACTCTTTGTAAAATGGGTTAGTCCTTGGGGGTGGGGCATAGCTGTTGAAGGACCATTTATAATTATTAAATATTTAATCAGCTGTGATTGTGTAAATTCTTCTATGCACTGATATAATGTAACAAGTCTTATATATTTGTAAAGTACAATCTCAATAATTATGCCAGTGGACAGGGGATGGCTACCTATGGTTCTTCAGTTGATTCTAAACTACAACTTCCTTTTAATTAATTAATAAATAATCACTATCTGCTACATAAGACATCTTTGCCTACAGTCCTCCATAGTTCCCATGTTAGTTCAATTTAAAATATTGCAAGAAGTTTGGTGTAAAAAACGAAAAGTTTCCTGTTATTTCATTGTCATTATATGTGTTGCAGACATCTAAACTATTTATTTTTTTGTAGTGCAAAAAGTATTATATTTTTTGTGACTTGTTCTTCCGAGACCGGGCTTTGTGATTATATGTAAGTATTAATAAAGTATCATCCACTGAATGCAATATTATTGTATAAGTCACTTTATACAGTGCAACAAAGACATGCTGGTGGTCTATTCACAAAAGCTGCCAAGTGAACTGCAATTGTCAGGCATGTTGGAGAACTTTTCCATCTAGACTAGTAATGCCTGATTTCTGCAGTTTACTGATTCAGGATTAGTAAAAAAAAAAAAAAAAACCTTACTGGAGTGAACTGCAAAATGCAAATATTAATACCTGAGTAGTAAAATGTCTTCATCAATTCAGCTGTGAATGGGAAGATTATTCATGTGATAAGAAACATATATAGTGCTGTTTGGGGATATCCACTGTTTCATAAAATGATTTATTCACTAGCAAAGTGGTGAACTGGCAAGTGAACTGTAAAAATCAGGCATTACTAGAGGAATTGGAAAGCTAGGCAAATTGTTATTAATGACTTATTTTACAGTTCGCTTATCAGTTTTATTTTTAGTGCATAGATCTCAAGGTAATGCAAACTCAGAAGGAACAGACCCCTATGGGGAGGGAGGATGCACAGCCAACAATGGTAGCACTGACTCTGCTGTCGCCCTCTTCAGTCTGCCAGAACACTGGTTTTAATAATCTTCAAACAATGTTTTTTTGTAGGAGCAACACTGGATCAGGTTTAGTTGTCAGACCACCAGCACACACCTCAGGGCAGCTGCCTCCTACACACCGTGTTTCATGCTTCCAATGACATATGCTTTCTACCAATACCTGTATTAATAATGTTAATAATTTTACTTTAAAAAAAATAGTTTAATCTCCAGCTTCTATTTTGATGTCATCTTAATCATGCATTGTGAAATCAGCACCGAGAGGCAAACATTTTTTTTTAATCTAATTCATTGTAATTATCAGCCTAGCATTATTATCTGAAAAGAAAAATAAATGTCTGTATGGAAGGAATTTACAACACAACAACCAAGAAAAGCAATTAATGTTAATGGCTGCAGTGATCATCTATTTCAAAAACACTTAATAAGTCCCATAAGCATGCTGGGGGACTGGGGATGTTATAGCTCCACCCCACCCAGATCCTATTGCAACCTGGGGGGAAGATTCCTTGGGCTGAATAACTGTAGATTTATCTACTGGGGATGGAGAGTTCACTGTATAAATTCAATGTAGGGTGAGAGACAATCCTACCTTAGAAAGTGTAATAATGTATGTGTTGCGCAGAAATAAATTAAAAACACAATACTTATCTAAATAGTTGGTTCTTCAATGAGATATGTCAGAGAACACTCTCAGTGAAAATATGCAAAACAAAAGAGAATACAAATACCATGTGAAGTCCTATATATACAAAATGATGTAGGTAAATAATTCCCCCAAAGGAAATGCACTTTATAGAACCTAATATAACCGGCTCTGAGTGTGAGAGGCAAATGGACTGTAAGCCCTATAATTCTCAAGGTGCGATGTATTGAGTGTAGACAGAAATTCCTCTGAGCTCATTCGTCATGGGGATTATGTAATTTCCAATAAAGAATGAAGGAGATGGAGTATATGGAAGTATATACACCGCATTTAATGGCCCCTTAAATATATTTATAGCTTACATAAGAAATAATAAAAGCATGCAATGTGGGTGATGAGGCATATATTGGGGTGATTGGGCATTTAATGTGTGTGCAATGTGGGTGATGGGGCATATAATGGGGTGATGGGGCATATCGTGGGTGTGCAACGTGGGTGATGGGGCATATCATAGGTGTGCAATGTGGGTGGGGAGGGGTGTCTGAATTTTGTCTGCACAAAACCAAGATACACCACTGCTTTCAACGCTATGGATGATACTCATATACTCCATTGATGGGTCTGTTCACTAAAATTCATTTTTGGAGGTCGACTTTCGGTGGAATCTCTGCTGTTGCATGCTAATCTCAGGTGTAGCCTGTCTTATTGTTTTTGAGTTTACTTTTGAGACTAAGCCAAATTTGGCCCCCAATATTGACTTAGAAAAAAACCCAGGTTTGAATCTTTCCCGCTGAAAGTAATTGGAGGCGAAATGATTTAAGCCATTTTTGAGACTATCAAATTTTGGATCTGGATCTACTTTGGGTAAAATTGATTGCTGTTCAAGATAATGAATTGGTGATCTTGTAACAATGATTATCCCTTTAAAACGTCTCTACATTCTGCAGGGAGCAAAGCAGACTAGCTAGCATCTTCAGGAACATTGTATCTACAGTATATACCCAGCTGGCTAACATGATGGCACCACCTTGTGCAGAAGTGAGTCATTATGTGTAAGTATTGAAGGCCACCAATGGCCTTATTTATGCAGATTGTTAATGTCCTAATGATGTGCACTTATTGGAGTACCGCAGCCGGTACCGCAGTCGGTACCGCACCCGGTAGAATAAGACTACTGCTCGCGATTCCATTTGGAATAGCATGGTATTCAACTGCAATGAGAACAGCAAACATACCATGCGTTAAAGCAATGTGCACACAATATTCCCTATTTCCCTGTTAAAAGTATGCTAGGAGAGTGGGTCTGTAATAGCCATCCCAAGTCCAGTAGAGACCCCCCCCCCCCCCCCCATTAGATAAAAAAAAGTGTCCTCCTACTGCAATAGGCAGGCGCTATGGCCATGGTCACTAAATAAATAAAACAATGGCACCCATAAGGCAAAAGGCTAGCGCAGAACCTGTGTGCCCAGTATGAATAAATATTAGTGGTATGATCAAAAAAGCCACAAATCTGAAAAAAAAAAAAACACACCCGTAGTGCCATGAGGGTAGGCAATGAGCTTCAATGCTGTTTTTTTAACTGGTCCACTAAACTTCCATTGAAAGTGTTGAGGGGTTTTGGCGGGTGCAGTCATTGTTTTAATGAGTGTGTTATTAATATAGCGGCAGTCATGACATCATCAATCATAACCATGAAGCATTATTAACTTGCACAGGTTTCTAAGGAAACTCATTATATTTAAACACAAGCCCGATGATGTAGTGTCCTGGGTATTGATCATTTTGATTTTGGCTTGCAGGGTATCTCCTCTTAATAGGACATGGTGCATCTTGGTTGTTACCTTGTCTGTATCACAGGCAGTGGGAGGTCATTTCAGAATTTGCGTCTAACGCATCATTATTATTTGTCACTCCCTCATTCACTCATTTCAGAATTACAGTTATATCCTAGCTGTAACTAAAGCTGTTTTATTGAATGGCTAGTATGAGCATCTGGAAATTTTAGAAGTAAATTAACATGAATTTTAAAAAACTAAAATTAAAAAGCTTCATGTTTAATGTGTACCTGATCAATCTTTAATACTTATCAATAACTTTCTATTATAAAAAAAACTACACTTCCTATAGGGAGAGAAACAGAGCAAGAACTATTTTCCGGAGACTTTCCCCAGCGGTGGATGCGCAGCTGATTAAAACTTTCTATACCATCAGGCCAAAACCATCTGCCATAGTTGGACTAAGCCGCTATGTGTAAGTATGGACAATCTGACTGTGATGTCATTATACAGCTCACATTACTATCAATCCTTCCTGTAGCCAGACTTCTTAAGGAAGTTCCATACTCTAACGTGTAAATCTTCCAAACAACTCCATTATTAGCTCATGTGATAATAAAATGATAGTTAAAGTTAGTCCTTGAAAACTATAGACACCTCTAATGAATGGCGTGAATGTCCCACTTTGTGCTGCAATGTCAATATTTTTGTACAAAGGCAGAGCTCAGCAAGATTTGGGACTGCAATCTCACAATCTCATTGAAAGCTGTGTCTAAGACACTGGAGAATGCATACGGCGCATAATTGTATGCACATAATAGTATGCATACACAGCACCTGGTATACACACGTACACACAGTCAACTTTCATGGCAGCGCAACTAACCAAACACATTATCATGCTGATTCACTGGCGGAATAAGTTGGTAGGTATCTGAAGCTATATTTGCTTAAGGCTCATCAATAGGCCCCAGGATAGTTTCATCCCTTCCAGAGATAGAGAGAAACACAGCTTGGGTTAAATCATAGTTACCATCAGGTTGAATAGTTAATAAATATATTAAAAGATAGGGAGGGGCACATACATATATAACCCAAAGCACATACATATATAACCCAAAGCACATACATATTTATACCCAAACCACAATCTTTTTCCAACATTGTCTATTCCTAGGTGGGTTCAAAATGCATAACTCCCAACATATGGCATTTTTTGGAACAGATAATTTGTCTTTCGGTTTATAGACTTTCGGTTTATGGAATACATGTAATGCTATTGGCTTTATATAAACCGAAGAATTTCTTATGAATGGGGACTCTATTTCGGTTTATAGAAAGCCAATAGCATTACATGTATTCCATAAACCGAAAGTCTATAAACCGAAAGACATTCGGTTTATAGACTTTCGGTTTATGGAATACATGTAATGCTATTGCTATTCTATAAACCGAAATAGAGTCCCTATTCTTATGAATGGGGATTCTATTTCTGTTTATAGAAAGCTCATAGCATAACATACAATGTAATCGCCGAACCCCGAACTCCAACCCGAACATACAGTGAAATGTCCGTGTTCGGGCCCGGGGTCCAAAAACCGTAAAGTTCGGTGTGAACCTGAACAGTGCGGTTCGGGTTCGCTCAACACTACTCCTGGCCTGTTCTTACCTGTGCCGTGGTCCTTGAGTTCACAAGATTACTGCCCAGCTCAGACCTAAAACCAGCTACATAAAAAGTAGCTAAATGTTTACTGTGCTACATGATCAGTCATTTTATTATGCTAATCCAAAATATCATAATACTTATAATTTAAATTCATTTTTAAAACATCCCGTCTTTCTGTAGTGCACAAAATAGAGCATCTGGCCTACCTGGATCTGCATCCTCTATGGTGCACAAAATGTGCATAAAATGCAGGCAGCACTATTACAGGAAATGATGTAGGCAAATAGAATTCAGGTGTGTGATTCACGTCAGTTTCTCATATATAACACTGATTGGGGATTATGGATAATAACTCCCGCACTGAAAAGTTTTGGGAAAGGTATAAAAAGGCACACTCGCCTTTTATTATGTATAACATTGAGTGCGCCATTTTATAATCCCAACATTTTGCAGTGTAGGAGAGGTTTGGTTGAGATTCCCCGAGACTTATCACCCGCTTTTAAGCACCAGATTTTTTATACACTGGGTGAGCTGGCACAATGAGTACAAGCAAAAAGTACGTAACCTGCAGACACAAAACAGACTCACGAAAATGTGTTGTGAGTCTGCTTCATATATAAGCGCACACCTAGATCACCATTATTTGCAGCTATCTGCGTGTGCCGCATTTATACATGACTCCCATTGTGTCTGACAATGTATGTAATCAAAGGCAAACTTATAGTTGAGCTGACAATGTTTTCCTCCTCCTCCTACTGACAATGTCAGTCACTTTCAGCCAATCTCTTCCATCAGAAGGTGTCTATTTCTTTTCATGACTATCTGACCAGAAGCCTCTGGGCCAATTGTGGCCCTTGAAAGTGTTTTTATAGCCGCACAGTTGATTGAATAATTGTATTATATAAGGAATAAATATAAAATTAACATCATTACACTATGTTCCAGTTAATCCTTTTGGTTTTATCTTGTTTTGCAGGATGAAAAATCATCATTGAACAGAAGTTAATGCACAATGGCATTATATTTGTTAGTGTATTATTTAGTAAATTTGATAAAGTAAAATAAGTTTGAATTTACACGTCTCTGTGTGATTAATTATGCAAACCTGTCTCTATATTACATGCCTCAAAATATGTATATCATTTGTCAATTAATAACTTACCATGATTATAAACCTATACATGCTTAATTCTGCTCAATTTATTTAAAAAAAAATATTTGTTATGGAATACCCTTTAATCAAGGCCCACTAATAGTATGCCGTGATTTCAATACAGTTGCAGACCCCCTCCTTGATTCCTCCTTCACTCTATCCTCAAAATATTACACATTTTTAATTGCACAAGTAAGGCTTTACAGCACACCTTGAAAGAGACACAGCAATACGACATTTGGAGATTACTAAACAACTCCTATGCATCTCCCATGTTCACTCAAAATAGACAAGATCAGACTACTTGACTGCTTAGGCCCATGACTGCCGCCTCCCACCAAACCAACCCCAACCCAAAGCTTTATTAACAGTTTCTTAACCAACACATTACCAAACATATAACAACCTGCCAGCTGCAAAGCTTTCAGCCTCGGCAGACGGTTGTCCCAGTGACTGTATCAGAGCTCTAGTTTCCGGTGACGTCATCAACCCCAAGGAGGAAACGGCTCCCCTAGCCCCATAGGGTGAACTTCAAAAGATACTCCACCTATTGCTGGAGAGGAAACTTTGTGATATGACTCAACCATGATACAAGCTTGTCATGCAGCCAAAAGAGGAAGAGCTGCCAGGATGCACAAGGTACATGGGTAAACAACTTGTAACCAATCAGACTCATGTTACTATGACCTCTACGAACTTGCATGGGCCAGCAGTCATGTCCTCCTTCCTTACAGGTGTAGGGGGTAATGATAGGGCATGTCCTGGAGTTCTAGGGAAAGTCCTGGATGTGCATTGTGGGTGATGGGGTATGTCCTAGGGTGTATTTAAACCTCACTGACGTGATATACAAAGATGAATGCATTTAAACCTAATTTACCTGATATAAACAGTTTTATTCATTTAAACCTCATTGGCGTGATATACAAAGAGGAAAATAAATGATGGGCACTGCACACTCCATAAGATAATAAGGTGCTTTTATTTGAATGCAAATCCGACAGAGGTACACACAGTGTGCAGGCAAAAGAGACCACGTTGCTTATTCCTACGCTTAATCATAGGCAAAAAGCTTATCTCACACTATCTCTGAAGACATAAGCCGATTTTCAAAACCCTGTGCCATTTTACATAGGTATGGATAGGACTTGAAATATATATAGGATATGTGGCATGAGATTCATCTTGATAGATGAACCAAGAGATACTGTATAGGGCCCATTGAGAGAAATCTTCTCTGAATTGTATGAGTAGAGGTTTGTAGTTTAAAGCGTAACACTGTGACAAACCCGGGGAGTCCTTGATCTCCAAGTAGTTGAGAGGTTTATCGGAAATGTCAAGGTTAAAATTGATGGAGATCATCTTGGCTGTGTTTGGTGGCAGGTGAATCTGGATGGCAGCAGATTTGTCAACGTTGATTAAGAATCCAGATAATGTAGAGTATGTCTCTAATTCTTGCCAGAGATGTGATAGAGAAGTCAGCAGTGAGTGATAGCAATAAGTCATCAGCCTTTGTCACAATCATGGATGTCTGGGTTGCCTCTGATCATTGATTAAAAAATTCCAAAGAAAGGGCAAATAAAATTGGGGATAAGGGGCGCCCCTGTCATCTTCAAGTGTAGGCGAGGGCAAAATCTTGTATAGTTTATTTGGCTACCAGTCACATAGCATACGGCCTATCACTGGATGAGCTGTTGTGATAGGGTTAGACAATGCCAAGGGGGGGTATCTATCGGCCAACTAAGGTTATAATAGAAATGTTTAAGGATTCAAATTGGCTTAACTGTTTAAGGAAAACAATTCAACTGATATAACAAGATCTACACTATGGTGCGCTTGTGAAAGTGTAGTCTGTAGCTGTTTTATTAAATTAGGTACAGAAAATAAGAAAAAACAAGATTTACCACTTAATCAACTTTACCTGGTATTGAACCGATTAAAACAGGATAATAAAAGATCTCCTTCTAAAAATAAAATTATTAGAAACATAGAAACATAGAATGTGTCGGCAGATAAGAACCATTCGGTCCATCTAGTCTGCCCAATTTTTTTTGAGTATTTTATTCCCGGTCTTATAGCTAGGATAGCCTTGTGTCTATCCCACGCATGCTTAACTATTAACATTGATGATAGAATAAGTAGGATTAATCAAATTCTCTTATCCAAAGTTAGCTACAATTTACAGACAATAAAGAACAATTGGTACTACAGAGGCAACCGGGTCAATAAGATACTTTCTAATAAAATAAAGAGCCAGAGAGCTAAAGCAAGAATAAATAAAATCAGAATAATAGGAAACAATTACTGTAATCCTAAATCAATCGGGGATGCTTTCAACGAGTTTTACTCTCAGTAAATAGAAATATCAAAAAATCTGGACAAAATGGAACTTCCCAGTCTCTCTGCAGAACAATTATCGGAGCTGAATCTTCCCTTTTCTAGAGAAGAAATTATAGCGGTAATAGATAAGTAAAAAGGTAACAAAGCCCCAGGGCCTGATGGCTACACTAACCTATTTTATAAGACATTTAAAAACAAACTTGCCTTGTGTCTGGTTGAGGTTTTTAAAGAAACAAAATACCATGGTTTCATAGCACAAGAACTCCTGCAAGCTACTATCTCCCCAATTTTAAAGGTGGATACGGATTATCCAACAAACCCGGCTAAATACAGACCTATTTCCTTGAAAAATTCTGACATCAAAATGTATTCTACCATTATTGCAAATAGGTTGAAACATGTCATCCCATATTTGATACATGGTGACCAGCTGGGGTTTGTTAGGGAACGGGCTGCAGGAAATAATATGCAATGGCTAATTGCCCTGTTGGACTATGCGTAAAGATCCAGGGCACCTCATCTGGCCCTGTTACTAGATGCTGAAAATGCCTTCAACAGGTCAGCTGGGTTTTTCTGGACCAGACACCTCCAATCACTGCTGTTAAAAAAATAGGAGGGCAGTTGCTAGCTACTGAACAAAGTTGTTACTGCACATCTAAGTCTCGGTGCGTCTGCACTGGTTCTCTTGCAAACAAGAAAAATCAGAGGGAGGGCTAGAGCAAGGATTGCTTTCATGCATTTGTATGTATGCATGCAATGTACAGGCTGAACACAAGCAGGTTAGATTATTGACGCTAGTGTCAAACACATACCTCCCAGCGTCAGTATCTGTGATTCCAAGGGGCAGGGCTTGGGAGTGTCACTAAAACTGAACTGAGAATGAAAGTTGAAAAGTGTGATTGTGGTCGGAAATCAAGACTGTCCTGTATAATGCAGGAAAATTGAGGGGACATGGTAACACTTCATTGTAGACTCTGCTTTATCTAGGACATTCTGGACCTGTGTGATCTTGGTGATCGGCAAATCAACATACAGCACCTCTGTGATTATCTTGATTACTTCAGTTTTGTTGTTGTTGTTGTTGCTGTTCACTATACTGGTACAAAGATATGTCACTGTCCAGCCACAGTTCCAGGTAATGTACATTTGCTGTTTTCGTATCCAAGATTACCTTGTTGTTTCCCATTTTTGTTGATACTGGAAGTGCAGCTCACAACAGCTGGCTCACTAAACTTATCACTGATCATGGGGTTTTCCTTAGGTCCCTTCAGCATCAAAGACATGTCATAGGCAAGAAGGGATAAACATTATTTTACCAGAATACTAATATGCACCTCTCTCTTTCTTTTCTCTCACTTTCTCATTCCCTTCCTCTCTCTTTTTTTTTATTTTTTTTTTCTCAGTGCCCAATGTTTCTTTTCTGCATTTAATTCATGTAACCTTCACTACTACAAACTGGTCCTCAAGAACTATACATGACCATTTGGTTCGGTAAGGTGTTTTGGGGTAGGATGATATAAAACCCCCTTGAAGTCCAACTCAACCATTTGTGCTGTATTTATCCATCAATGCTTGAATCTTCATTTAAGAACAAACTCCAAAATGTAATTGTGCATACATTACACTAATATAGCCAGTGCTGTTTCATTGACCATTCAAGTGACTATATCATAGTTCCCAGTGTCCCAGGAAATGCGGGACACAGAGGGCGGAGCTTGAGAGGTTGTGTCAGTGCTAACGCATCACTCAAACTGATAATGCTACGGAGCATGTGCAGATCATCTTCACATGCGCAGTTGTTCTTTTCCTTTGTCATCACTTAAATCAACAGTTGGGAGGCATGCTTTACTGGGAATACATGAGAAATTACATTCTATAAAACGGAATAATAGTTTGGCAAGTTTATCCAACGATCTGATACACAGACACGATTTAGCCTCACCAGTCCTCTGTTTATAAGCACAAAAATAGTTACATGAACCATTAAAAAATAGGCCTTACTATGACGAAAGTAAGAGTCACGTTTATTAAGGGTCATTTATTTTTCATATGGGCACAGAAAATGCCAGCAGCACAAGCTTCAACCCTCAATATATCCCATTTTATCTAAACCTGTGTTTAAAGAATTCTTGTATTACTCTTATTATTACTGTGCGGTTTAATGATTTCAGAATTGGAGACAGTAGGGTACACAAAACGTTGTTGATAATGTGAGGGATAAGACACCCTTGTGTCATGTTGCTAATATTTTTTTTATCTTGACAACTGACCAGCAGAGATTACCAACTTCCAGCATTATAAGTGATGATGTCACAGTATGGCTTGATCACCCTGGCAGCAGCGGAATGCTATCATTTGGTAGTTGAGCTTCGAACGGTAAGGTTGCATCTCGCTGATGTACTCTCCTGTTAACCTATAATTTAGGATATAAGGGGTTTTCATCATACTCTTTGTAAATATGGGTTAATCCTTGGGGGTGGATTAACCCATATTTATATTTATTTGCACACATATACATAAGACAGCATTGCCTACAGTTCTCCTTATTTCCCATGTTAGTTCAATTTAAAGGAATTCAGTGTAAAAATAAAAAGTTACATGTTATTTCATTGTGTGTTGCAGACATCTAAACTATTTTCTTTTTTTTTTTTGCAGTGCAAAAAGTATTATATTTTTTGCAAGTGTTTTAAAGCCCGATGCTGGCCCACAGGAACATGCTGTCTAATGCATGGTATACACGGTCTTCCGAGATAGGGCTTTGTGAGGATGTGTAAGTATTAATAAAAGATTATCATCTGAATCATCAATTCAGCTGTTAATGGAACGATTATTCATGTGATAAGAAACACACATAGCATTGTTTGTCAGGTACTTTTACCACTTTTAACAATATTTTCTCTATAATACAGTATTAGTATACAATGCAGAGGAAGATTTGAATTCTGTCCAATTAGTAAGCTTTATAATCTTGGGGGTCTATGTACCAAGAAGTTGTGACCAAATGTTCTGTTTTGTAATGTTAGAGGGGAGACGTGTTCAGGGCAATAGATTAGCTCTAATCTAGCTGTTTATAGGTGATCATAAATAATAGTAGACGAGTATCACATGTTGACTCTCTGCAACTTCCCCAATGAGTGATCTGTTGACTAGTAACTTTCTAATTTACAACACTGACATAGTTGGCAAAAGTCCAGAATTTGCTGCCACAGTATCTGTATCGGAAAGGCTGGAGCTCATTGCATTAAAGCATCACCGTCTGAGTGGTGTTTCTGAACCTAGATCGCAAACACATCTCATTTAACCGCAGGACGGACTAGGTCCGTCCAATGTCGGCAATGGTTTGCCAGACAGGACAGACCTAGTCTGTGCTATATCGGGAAGGGGTTAAGAAGTTTGAAGCTACAGAGTGAGTAGAAATGATAAGATAGATATTATTAAATGCTGGTTAGGACTGTCACATTAACCCCCTGAACCCTAATACTAATACCTAACACCCCAAAACCCAATATTATTACCTAACACCTAATAATACGCAATCCGTGATGAACTGTCCTGTAGAGAAAGGTCTGGTCGGTGACCTCTCGTGCGATGAACTTGCCATCGCGCAAGAGGTCACGGTGAAACGGATGCATTCAAACAGCTGCAATGAACTGTCCCATCCCTGCAAATAAGTAGGCATTCTAATTTAGAGACATTAAACATGTATCAAGATAAACAGAAAAGCAAAACCCCAAAAAGGTATAGAAAAAAAAAGACCAACCAATCAGCACCGAGAGGCAAATTAAAAAGTTATTTATCATTGTAATTATCAGCCTAGCACAAGTATCTGAAAAGAAAAATAAATATCTGTATGAAAGTATTTTACAACACAACAACCAGGAAAAGCAATCTTAATGGCTGTAGTGATCATCCATTTCAAAAACACTTACTAAGTCCCATAATTATGCTGGGGGACTGGGCATGTTTCTCCACCACTTATATAATATTTGAATGGTTCTTCTACAAAGTACATCTCATAGTCTTAGTTTTTTTTAGACAAAGACTATCAAGTAGCCATGAGTTGATATTGTAGTTGAGTCTTTGTCTCAGTTATGTAAGTTGGCAAGGAGGAAAGTATTTGTGAATGGGAGTGCGATATAAAACATTGAAAAAAATGATAACAGTGAAATAGGACAGATAGAGAGATAGATAGTGAGACGTGTGGGGTAGTGTCATTGGCTATGGGTATTAAAATTAATGTTATTTTACTAATTGTATTTCAATGCTATGGATGATACTCATTTGCTCCAATGATGGGTTTATTCACTAAAAATCATTTTGGGAGGTTGACTTTCGGTGCAATCTCTGCTGTTGGATGCTAACTCAGGTGTGGTCTATCTACAGTTATTGCTTTTGACTTTAATTTTGAGACTAAGTAAAATTTGGCTCCCAAGTTTGACTTAAAAAAAAACAGGTTTGAAGTAACTGGAGGCAAAATGATTGAAGCTGTGTTTGAAACTATCAAATTTTGACTCAATAATAGCTTAAACCATGTTGCCTCCCATTAGTTTCAATGAGTAAGATTTCAAACCTGTTTTTTTTTTTGCTGAATTTGACTTAGTCTCAAAATTAAAGTTGACTCCAAAGTCGGATTTTAATGAATAGACCCTTGAGACTCAAGTGTTTAGGAACAGTACATGTTAACTTAAGAATGTTGAAGCTACAGAGTGAGTAGTGCTAGGATATGAATGTAGAAGAACACAGGAGGGTAGGAAATGTGCTTCAATGCTTTTTTTTTAACTGGTCCACTAGCAGGTGCAATAATTGTTTTACCGGGTGTATTATTAATATAGCGGCAGTCATGACATCATCAATCACAACCAACAAGCATTATTAACTTGCACAGGTTTCTACGGAAACTCATTATATTTAAACACAAGCCCGATGATGTAGTGTCCTGGGTATTGATCATTTTGATTTTGGCTTGCAGGGTATCTCCTCTTAATAGGACATGGTGCACCTTGGTTGTTACCTTGTCTGTATCACAGGCAGTGGGTGGTCATTTGGAATTTGCGTCTACCTTATAATTATTATTTGTCACTCCCTCATTCACCTAAAGCTGTTTTATTGAATGGCTAGTAAGGGCATCTGGTAATTTAAGTAGCAAGTTAACTAGAATGAAAAAGCTTCATGTTTAAAGTGTACCTGATCAGTCTTTAATACTTATCAATAACTATTTTAAAACAACTACACTTTCTACAGGGCAAGAAACAGAGAAAAAACTATTTTCTGGGCTCTTTTCCCAGCGGTGGATGAGCAGTTGGTTACAACACACTATACTATCAGGCCAAAACAATCTGTACTAGTTGGACTGAACCGCTATGTGTAAGTATGGACAATCTGACTGTGGTGTCATTATACAGCTCACATTACTATCAATCCTTCCTGTAGCCAGACTTCTTAAGGAAGTACCATACTCTAACGTGTAAATCTTCCAAACTTGCAGAGCAAGAACCGTTTTCCATACACTTTCCCCAGCGGTGGATGAGCAGCTGGTTAAAACTTTCTATACCATCAGGCTGAAACCATCTGCCATAGTTGGACTGAGCCGCTATGTGTAAGTATGGGCAATCTGACTGTGATGTCACATTACTATCAATCCTTCCTGTAGCCAAACTTCTTAAGGAAGTACCATACTCTAACGTGTAAATCTTCCAAACAACTCCATTATTAGCTCATGAGATTTTAAAATTATTGTTAAAGTTAGTCCTTGAAAACTAGAGATTCTTTTATTGAATGGCGTGAAGCAGAGCTCAGAAGGATTTGGGACCGCAATCTCACAATCTCATTCAACGCTGTGTCTAAGACACTGGAGAATGCATACTGCGCATGTATGCACATAATTGTATGCATACACAGTAGCACTATCAGCTTGAATGACCGCGCAAATGTACAAACACATTAGCATGCTGATTCACTGGCGGAAGAAGTTGAGAGGTTTCTGAAGCGGTATTTGCTTTGGGCTCATCAATGGGCCCCAGGAAAGTCAGATCATCCCTTCCAGAGAGAGAGAAACACAGCTTGGGTTAAATCATAGTTACCATCAGGTTGAATAGTTAATAAACGTATTAAAATATAGGGAGGCCGAGCACATACATATATAACCCAAACCACATACATATATAACCCAAACCACATACATATATAACCCAAACCACATACATATATAACCCAAACCACAGTCTTTTTCCAACATTGGCTATTCCTAGGTGGGTTCAAAATGCATAACTCCAGATATATGGTATATTTTGGAACAGATAATTTGAAGTTTGCTGACCCACTGTCATAATTTTCTTATAAACTTAGTGGTACCAATATTAAGCAAGGTGGATATTTCAGGTTCTATGGCATTTAATGTATGATGGGACAATTTTAGCAGTGAAATTCACATTAATTTAACGTTTTCATTCTCAGATGACAACAGTGATAGACTGTCTAATCTTTCATCTCCATCATCAAAATGTCCTGTTGAAAATGAACCCTTTTGCGACCTTATGATGAGTTATCTCTTCATATACCGCACCTGAGGCAAAGTTCCTGGACCTGACTGGCGGGTTACCATGCAAATTAGGTGGCAAAGTCAATGTGTTCCCAAGTCAAACACATTGACTTTGCCTCTAACTCACTCCCTGTGCTTCACATACTTATAGTGAAGCACAGAGAGTGACCAGCAATTGAAAAAAAAAATTTTTCCATAAAAAAAGTTAACCCTTTCTTTGCTGATCACAGTTTGTCACTGTGATTAGTTTCCTTCATACTTTATGGCCTTCATTTTGTTTGTTTTTTCCCAACTTTTATTTTTTTTGCAATTGTAAAGTCCTTTTTAAAATATTGTTATTTAATTTTAATATAATAATGAAATTACAGTTAACCCCTACATGCCCATTCTGTAATTTTATGGCTCTGACTAGTAACATTGCACTGGTCAGAGTTTTATTTCTATTTTTTTTGTTGGGGGTGGGGTGTTTGGGAACCTATATTTTTATTTTAGATTAATTAGTTACATAGTTGAGATAAGTGGGTTAGTGTTGTACTAGTTGTGTAGATTATTATTGGGAAAATAATGAGGAAAAATTAATTTTTTTTCCCAAATATTCTCCTTTTACATGTATTTTTTAATACTTAATTGTAGATTATTTTTATGTATAGGGAATCAAAAGAAAGAACAAACTGTGCTGTTAAAAAAAACAACACATAACTTGTATGGGTACGTAAAATGACGGGGAGGAAAATTCAGTTTCAACAACCACATATCAAAAATTGGCCCAGAAAATCCCTGGTCCTTAAGGGGTTGAGACTTATTTGAAAACAAACATGCATACTGTAATAACTAGGCTTCAAACATGTTTAATGTGTTACATTATATTTATTGTGCATATTTAAAATTGCTTAATAATTATAAATAATCTATTATAAAATATCTACACCTTCTACAGACGGCACAACAGAGCATGTGCTGAAAACAGAGCATGTGTGACACCTGGGATAGTGTCCTCTATAATACGTGGCCAGGTGATAAATAGGCTGCATACTAGGATGCCAATACCATCTACTATAGCGGGACTGAGTCACTATGTGTAAGTATTAATATTCCAACTGTGTTTCGTTATACCCATCATATTATAATCAGTCTTTTACATAGCTAAGGTTTTAAATGTCTGCACCAAAATCTAATATGCACTTCTTCCTAAGGATGCAAATTATTTTAAAACAAAACATAACTAATTTTAGTAGTTTAGTAGTAGTTTGCAGTTTCCATCATATTGGCTGCCCAAGCAGAGTTAGAGTTATCACTCTCTCGTTTGTTCAAAGAATTTTACAATTCTAGTCAAATGCAGTTGTTGCAACTTTGTTGATGATTTATTTAAGTACCAATACAGGCATTTCCCTAAGATCCCATCATCAGAAGCCCTAACAAACCCAGCTCAGTAACAGAGAGAGGTAAAAAACAGGTGTCAGGGCCTTTATCAGGCGTCTAGGAACTCTCAGTGCTTACAAACGTATACCCCTAAATAAATTAACCCCCCCCTAATAAATGAAACCGCACAAAAAGTGTCCTCCCCAAACCCTAATACTAAAATTAACCCCCGAACCCTAATACTAAAATTAATCCCCGAACTCTAATACTAAAATTAACCCCCGAACGCTAATACTAAAATTAACACTAATGCTACCCCCCAAACCCTAATACTAAAATGAATCCCCGAACTCTAATAATAAAATTAACCCCCGAACGCTAATACTAAAATTAACACTAATTGTACCTCACCGGTACAATAAGACTACTGCCTGCAATTCCATGTGGAATAGCATGTGATTCAACTGCAATGGGAACAGCAAACATAGCATGCATTAAAGCAATGTGCCCACATTATCCCCTATTTCCCTTTTAAAAGAATGCTAGGAGAGTGGAGCTGTAATAGCCATCCCAAGTCCAGTAGCGTCCCCCCCCCCCCCCCCTTAAATAAAAAAAGTGTCCCTCCTCTGACCACAGGCCGGCGCTTATGCCCATGGTCAATAAATAAAAAAAAACTATAGCCCCCATGGGGCCAAAGGCTAGCTCAGTGCCTGTGTACCCAGTATGAATAAATATTGGTGGTATGATCAAAAATGACGCAAATCGGAAAAACCTACACACCCGTAGTGCCATGAGGGTAGGAACTGTGCTTCAATGCTTTTTTTTTAACTGGTCCACTAGCAGGTGCAATAATTGTTTTACCTGGTGTATTATTAATATAGCGGCAGTCATGACATCATCAATCATAACCAAGAAGCATTATTAACTTGCACAGGTTTCTAAGGAAACTCATTATATTTAAACACAAGCCCGATGCTGTAGTGTCCTGGGTATTGATCATTTTGATTTTGGCTTGCAGGGTATCTCCTCTTAATAGGACATGGTTGTGAAGGAATTCCCCTGTTTGGCATTGGGGTGACAGTTTGTATTCCCTTGTTTCATGTTGGCAGTTGACTCCTTGAGCGAGATTTAAAAATTGTCCGTTGACTCCCTGTTCAGGGGTTCGTGTGGACTGGGGATTTAATTTTGCAGCTCCGTTTCAAGATTGCCTGTCAATAAATCTTCAGTTCATCTTTGTTCCCTTCTTTTGACTACGGATGTTTTTTGGAGAGTTCGTGTGTCTACTGAGGGAATTATCCAGGGACACTTTTGAAATTACACGGGGATTCGTCTACCATAACTACCGAACGGAGGGCTATGTTCACTAGGCTCTGGTGGTTCGGGAGGAAACTACCGATTGAGGTTAAATACACTTGGTTTCCTTACAATGGTGCACCTTGGTTGTTACCTTGTCTGTATCACAGGCAGTGGGTGGTCATTTGGAATTTGCCTCTAACGTATAATTATTATTTGTCACTCCCTCATTCACCTAAAGCTGTTTTATTGAATGGCTAGTAAGGGCATCTGGTAATTTAAGTAGCAAGTTAACTAGAATTAAAAAGCTTCATGTTTAAAGTGTACCTGATCAATCTTTAATACTTATCAATAACTATTTTTAAACAACTACACTTTCTACAGGGCAAGAAACAGAGCAAAAACTATTTTCTGGGCTCTTTTCCCAGCGGTGGATGAGCAGTTGGTTAAAACACTCTGTACTATCAGGCCAAAACCATCTTCCATAGTTGGACTGAGCCGCTAAGTGTAAGTATGGACAATCTGACTGTGATGTCATTATACAGCTCACATTACTATCAATCCTTCCTGTAGCCAGACTTCTTAAGGAAGTACCATACTCTAATATGTAAATCTTCCAAACAACTCCATTATTAGCTCATGTGATTTTAAAATTATAGTTAAAGTTAGTCCTTAAAAACTAGAGATGTTTTTATTGAATGGCGTGAAGCAGAGCTCAGAAGGATTTGGGACCGCAATCTAACAATCTCATTCAACGCTGTGTCTAAGACACTGGAGAATGCATACTGAGCATGTATGCACATAATTGTATGCATACACAGTAGCACTATCAGCTTGAATGACCGCGCAAATGTACAAACACATTAGCATGCTGATTCACTGGCGGAAGAAGTTGAGAGGTATCTGAAGCGGTATTTGCTTTGGGCTCATCAATGGGCCCCAGGATAGTCAGATCATCCCTTCCAGAGAGAGAGAAACACAGCTTGGGTTAAATCATAGTTACCATCAGGTTGAATAGTTAATAAACGTATTAAAATATAGGGAGGCCGAGCACATACATATATAACCCAAACCACTGTCTTTTTCCAACATTGGCTATTCCTAGGTGGGTTCAAAATGCATAACTCCAGACATATGGTATATTTTGGAACAGATAATTTGAAGTTTGCTGATCCACTGTCATGATTTTCTTATAAACTTAGTGGTACCAATATCTGACAAGGTGGATATTTCAGGTTCTATGGCATATAATGTATGATGGGACAATTTTAGCAGTGAAATTCACATTAATATAACGATTTCATTCTCAGATGACAACAGTGAAAGACTGTCTAATCTTTCATCTCCATCATCAAAATGTCTTGTTGAAAATGAACCCTTTCGCGACCTTATGATGCGTTAACTCTTCATATACCACACCCGAGGCAAAGTTCCTGGACCTGACTGGCGGGTTACCATGCAAATTAGGTGGCAAAGTCAATGTGTTCCCAAGTCAAACACATTGACTTTGTTTCTAACTCACTCCCTGTGCTATACATACTTATAGTGAAGCACAGAGAGTGACCAGAAAGTGAAAAAAAAAAAAAACATTTCCATAAAAAAAGTTAACCCTTTCTTTGCTGATCACAGTTTGTCACTGTGATTAGTTTCCTTCATACTTAATGGCCTTCATTTTGTTTGTTTTTTCCAAACTTTAATTTTTTTTGTAATTGTAAAGTCCTTTTTAAAATATTTTGTATTATTTAATTTTAATATAATAATGAAATTACAGTTAACCCTTACATGCCCATTCTATCTTTTTTTTCTATTTTTTTTGTTGGGGGTGGGGTATTTGGGAACCTATATTTTTATTTTAGATTAATTAGTAACTTAGTTGAGATAAGTGGGTTAGTGTTGTACTAGTTGTGTAGATTATTATTGGGAAAATAATGAGGAAAAATAATTTTTTTTTCCAAATATTCCCCTTTTGCATGTATTTTTGTAATACTTAATTGTAGATTATTTTTATGAATAGGGCTTCAAAAGAAAGAACAAACTGTGCTGTAAAAAAAACAACGCATGACTTGTATGGGTACGTAAAATGACGGGGAGGAAAATTCAGTTTCAACAACCACATATCAAAAATTGGCCCAGAAAATCCCTGGTCCTTAAAGGGTTGAGACTTATTTGAAAACAAACATGCATACTGTAATAACTAGGCTTCAAACATGTTTAATGTGTTACATTATATTTATTGTGCATATTTAAAATCGCTTAATAATTATAAATAATCTATTATAAAATATCTACACCTTCTACAGACGGCACAACAGAGCATGTGCTGAAAACAGAGCATGTGTTACAACTGGGATAGTGTCCTCTCTAACACGTGGCCTGGTGATAAATGGGCGGCATACTAGGATGCCAATACCATCTACTACAGCGGGACTGAGTCACTATGTGTAAGTATTAATATTCCAACTGTGTTTCCTTTTACCCATCATATTATAATCAGTCTTTTACATAGCTAAGGTTGTAAATGTCTGTACCAAAATCTAATATGCACTTCTTCCTAAGGATGCAAATTATTTTAAAACAAAACATAACTAATTTTAGTAGTTTAGTTGTAGTTTGCAGTTTCCATCATATTGGCTGCCCAAGCAGAGTTAGAGTTATTTATCACTCTCTCGTTTGTTCAAAGAATTTTACAATTCTAGTCAAATGCAGTTGTTGCAACTTTGTTGATGATTTATTTAAGTACCAATACATGCATTTCCCTAAGATCCCATCATCAGAAGCCCTAACAAACCCAACTCAGTAACAGAGAGAGGTGAAAAACAGGTGTCAGAGCCTTTATCAGGCGTCTAGGAACTGTGAGCACTTACAAACGTATACCCCCAAATAAATTAACTCCCCCTAATAAATAAAAGCGGCCAAAAAGTGTCCCCCCCAAACCCAAATACTAAAATTAACCCCCGAACCCTAATACTAAAATTAATCCCTGAAATCTAATACTAAAATTAACACTAATGCTACCCCCCAAGCCCTAATACTAAAATTAATCCCCGAACTCTAATACTAAAATTAACACCAATGCTACCCCCGAAGCCCTAATACTATAATTAACGCCTGAACTCTAATACTAAAATTAACACTAATGCTACACCCCAAACACTAATACTAAAATTAACGTCTGAACTCTAATACTAAAATTAACACTAATGCTACCCCCAAACACTTATACTAAAATTAACCCCCGAACTCTAATACCCCTATTAAACATTAATAATACTCACCTTTAGTGATGAAATGTCCAGCGATGACCTCTCGAGCAGTGAACTGGCCATCGCGCGTTAATGCAACCTTGAAGAACTGTCCCATCCCCCTTTATCAGGTCAGGTAGCAGTTTCAGTGCAGGGATAGAGGAGGTGTCGGTTGCATGTTGTTATTCATTGTGCAGGGTGAGGACAACTATAGAAATAAGGAATGAAGCAGAAACAAATTGGGACTTTAGCAAGGGACTGCAGAATAGGAAAAGGGTTTGAGTAGGAACTACAGTATAAACAAAGAGCATTAGCAGAGGCTGTAGACAAAGCAGAGGTAGGGGTAGAGAGAGTTAAACTAAGGGGTGAGGCCATAGGTAAGGGTGAGAGCTGAGAAGGGTAACTACTAAAGTTGCCACCTGGCCGGTATTTTACCGGCAGGCCGGTGAAAAATTGGCATCAGGCCAATGTCAAGTCTATAGAGACAGTACCGAGGCAGGTATTTTTTTGAAGAAAAGGTGGCAACCCTAGTAACTACTCAAGAACACCATAGAAAGAATGAATGAATCAGAAACCACCTAGAGAGGGTGACTAAAGCAGGAACACCCTAGCGAGGGTGACCAAGGCAGGAACACCCTAGAGAGGGTGACTAAGGAAGGAACACCCAAGACAGGGTGACTATAAAGAAGAGTGGGCCCTTTAAGGGAGCAACTTAGCTGAAGTAATATTTCTATAACCAAAGGGCCTCAGGAGATGTTTGACATAAACTGCAGGTATTTAATGTGGGTGTGTTGCAAATGTTAACAAGCCCACCTGGCACCAACAGACAGGAAGGAATACAAGGAAAAAATGGTGGGGAGGCCTTTAGCGGATGAAGGAGGTATAGAAGCACTGAAATTAGGACTTTTAAATGCATGTGTCAGGAGGTCAGGGTAGAACCCTGACAACATGCCAAGGAATTAAAAAGCTTGTTGAAATTATGGTTTGTAAAACATGTTTGTGCCCCCAACTCAACCTACAAAACAGCCACAATCCCCATCATCCACAGCCAGCCAGTACATTGTACAATCTTTTAGTGGGACTTTCAGCATAGGATTATGAAACACTATTATTGTTACAAGAAAAGTTATTTCTGGATTACTTCCATGGCAAGAATCTTCCTTGTCCCAGCACTAGGAAGGTGTACATCAGTTTATGTTGTTGCATATGACTCAACTTCCCTACACCTCTGCAGAGGCTTAGGGCTCCTGGTCTGTTCCTATCCATGCCGTGGTCCTTTATTTCCTATTATGAAACCCCACACAAAAGCAACAAATTTATGTACATAACAAAGAAAAATTTGGGGTATATCCTAGCGTTTTTTCCTTCCCAGCTGCACCCAACCTGTGAGGTTCCCTGCACCCTCACTTAACAAAATCGACAAAATACAAAAACCACAAATTGGTGGTCTGGTTAGTGCACTATGGGCACCACCACCTTATATTTAAAGAATATACAGATAATATTTGGAGTATCAATACTCAAACACATAGGAAAAAAATTAGAGAACAACATACATATTATAATAATAGAATCGAAATGGTGTAGGAATTTTTCACTCACTGACATTTTAGGCGAAGTCAATTCGAATGAGTTTGTCAAAAAAAGACGAATATATATTCATACAAAGATACTGTCTAGATGTGCTGTTTCACCTCTCAAATCATAAATCACTGTGTGGAAATTAAAGTGTATGAAGAAAAAGGAGTATGTTTGCTAATGTGCAGCTGGTGGCTACTGGCAGTAGTAGCGTATATTAAACGGCTCTACAGTGGTCCAACAAATTCATATATAGTTAAACAGTTCATGTAGATAAAGTACATTAATGTTAAGAATAAGACTTAGAACTTATAAAACATTTTTCACCTGTGGTGTAACACATGAACACAATAATTTCAGAAGCCAGAGGAGAGAGAAATATTGCAGTACCCAAACACTATATATAGCACAGAAAATGGAAACATAAAAAACACTTTTCCCCTGTGGTGTAACACATGAATGCAATGATTTCAGAAGCAAGAGGAGAGAAAAATAGCCAAAACACTATATACATAGCATAAAAAATGGAAACATGAGAAAGGACACAAATTGTAGTAATGCAAACCAGGCGTCCAACTAGATGTGAAGTTAATCGAAGGTTAAGATCTCTGGTCTTAACCGATGACAAAAAGTCTACAATATTGGCTTCCCCTCCAGACCACACCAGGAGCAGGTCATCAATGTAACGGCCATAATAGACTATATCATTCCTAAAGGGGTTCGTTTCACTGTAGATGTTCTTTTATTCCCAATAGGTCATAGAGAAATTAGTGTATGAGGGTGCAAAAATGTGTCCCCATCACTGTTCCCTGATACTACCCAGCTTAGACCTAAATGCAGCTACATAAAAAGTGGCAACATTTTTACTGTTCTACATGATCAGTCATTTTATTTTGCTATTCCAAAATCTCTTAATACTTATAATTAATTACATTTTAATTTAAAACATCTCTTCTTTCGATAGGGTACAAAATGGACCATATGGCATACATGGGACTGCATCCTCTATGGCGCACAGGCAGCTGAATAAGATATTCTACAGAGTGATGCGATTACCGCCTACAACAATCGGACTCAGACCATATGTAAGTATTTAGACTGTGTTATCATTATACAGATCAACATTCCTATCAGTACTTCCTAGAGCCAGGCTTCTCAAGCTCCAAAATCAAAAATGACTAACATGCACATCTTCCTAAGGAAGAACAAAGAATATTAAAGTGAAAACGTTTCCAACCTTTCTGTTATATCTGTCAGTTCTTTTATCTCACCACAGTTCACTTTTAGTGAATAAACATGACAGAACATGTAAGGTGCTCACTGGATGACTAGACATAGGATTGGATCAGATATAATTCAAATATAGTGTGAGTGTAAGTGTTCTAAAGGACTAATTTACTGTAATTAAAAATATTTGTAAACATTTCTTGACCAATATGTGTTAATGGGACCATTTTTCATGCTGTTTTTTCAATGCAGCACTATTACAGGAAATGATGTAGGCAAATAGAATTCAGATGTGTGATATACCAACAAAAAGTGACCATTTCCCGTCAGTTTCTCATATATAAAACTGATTGGGGGTCATGTATAATAACTCCCGCACTGAAAAGTGTTGGGAAAGGTATAAAAAGGCACACTCACCGTTTGTTATGTTTAACATTGATTGTGACGTTTTATAATCCTGACATTTTGCAGTGCGGGAGATGGACCTCCACCAAACTGTGTGTGGCTGAGATTCCCTGACACTAATGAGATGCATAAATTACTTTACTGGGGGACACAGGGCAGACTCACTAACATTTGTTGTGAGTCTGCTTTATACATAAGCACACACCTCGATCACCATTATTTGCCGCTATCTGCATGTGCCACATTTATACATGATTCCCAAACTAATAGTTTAGTTCACAATGGTTTCCGTCTCCTCCTAGTGACAATGTAAGTCACTCTCAGCCAATTTCTTCCATCAGAAGGTGTCTATTTCTTTTCATGCCTATCAAACCAGAAGCCTCTGGACCAATTGTGGACCTTAAAAGTGTTTTTATGGCCCCACAGTCTGTTGAATAATTGTATTATATAAAGCATAAATATATAATTAACACTATTACATTATGTTCTAGTTAATCAATTTGGTTTTCTATTTTTATGCAGGATGACAATTTGACATCAAACAGAAGTTAATGCACAATGGCATTATATTTATTAATATATTATATAGTATATTTATTAAAGTAAAAAAAGTTTGAATTGACACGTCTCTGTGTGATTAATTATGCAAACCTGTCTTTATATTATATGCCTTAAATATGTATATCATTTGTCAATTAGTAACTTACCATGATTATAAATATATACATGCCTAATTCTGCTCAATTTCTTTAAAAAAATAATTTGTTGTGGAAAACCCTTGAAACAAGGCCCACTGATAGTATGCCGTGATTTCAATACAGTTGCAGACCCCCTCCTTGATTAGTCCTTCACTCTATCCTCAAAATATTCCACATTTTTAATTGCACAAGTAAGGCTTTACAGCACACCTTGAAAGAGACAAAGCAATATGACATTTGGAGATTACTAAACAATTCCTATGCACAGGGCCGGACTGGGAATGAAAACCAGCCCTTATAAATAATTTTTTACCAGCCTCATAGCCCCAACATCATGTCATAATTTACTTAATAAAAAGGGACACCATTTCATTTTTTTTCCCTTCTTTTATTGACACTCAGACACCTACAGATGTTTGTACTTGAGTAGTATAACAGCTTAATGGGTCATCCTTGTGTCTATTATATCCAATGTATGTAATTTATAAATATCAATCATGCTTTATTCAACATTTAAAACAGATAATCTTAAAACACACAAGAGACACGTAACACCAAAACACACCACAGAGAAGGTCTATCCTAGACAAAGAGACATTACAAAGAGTAGAATAATGCACACTTTGTATGATACAATCACCGGATGTGCAATGTGGGTGATGGGGCATGCACTGGGGTGTTGGGGTATGTCCTGGTTGTACCATCTGGGTGATAGGGCATGTCCTGGAGTGCTAGGGTAAGTTCTGGATGTGCAATGTGGATGATGTGGGCATGTTTTAGGGTGTATTTAAACCTCACTGACTTGATATACAAAGATTTGTGCGTTTAAACCTTACTGACTTGATATAATTAGTTTTATAAAGAGGAAAATAAATGATGGGCACTGCACACTCCATAAGATAATAAGGTGCTTTTAATTGAATGCAAATATGACAGAGGTACACACAGTGTGCAGGCAAAAGAGACCACGTCTAATGCATGTTGCTTATTCCTACACTTAATCATAGGCAAAAAGCTTATCTCACACTATCTCTGAAGACATAAGCCGATTTTCAAAACCCTGTGCCATTTTACATAGGTATGGATAGGACTTGAAATATATATGAGATATGTGGCATTAGATTTATCTTGATAGATGAACCAAGAGATACTATATAGGGCCCATCGAGAGAAATCTTCTTTGAATTGTATGAGTAGAGGTTTGCAGTTTAAAGCGTAACACTGTGACAAACCTGGGGAGTCCTTGATCTCCAAGTAGTTGAGAGGTTTATCGGAAATGTCAAGGTTAAAATTAATGGAGATCATCTTGGCTGTGTTCGGTGGCAGGGGAATCTGGATGGCAGCAGATTTGTCAACGTTGATTAAGAATCCAGATAATGTAGAGTATGTCTCTAATGCTTGCCAGAGATGTGATAGAGAAGTCAGCAGTTTAGTGAGTGATAGCAATAAGTCATCAGCCTATGTCACAATCATGGATGTCTGGGTTGCCTCTGATCATTGATTAAAAAATTCCAGGCAAAGGGCTAATAAAATTGGGGATAAGGGGCACCCCTGTCGTCTTCAAGTGTAGGCGAGGGCAAAATCTTGTATAGTTTATTTGGCTACCAGTCACATAGCATACGGCCTATCCCCGGATGAGCTGTTGTGATAGGGTTAGACAATGCCAAGGGGGGGGGGGGTATCTATCGGCCCAATAAGGTTATAATAGAAATGTAAGGATTCAAACTGGCTTAATTGTTTAAGGAAAACAATTCAACTGATATAACAAGATCTACACTATGGTGTGCGAAAGTGTAGTCTGTTTTATTAAATTAGGTACAGAAAATAAGAAAAAACAAGATTTA
Organism: Pelodytes ibericus; assembly: GCA_036172795.1. Classification (NCBI taxonomy): domain Eukaryota; kingdom Metazoa; phylum Chordata; class Amphibia; order Anura; family Pelodytidae; genus Pelodytes; species Pelodytes ibericus. The sequence goes on from CM069866.1 coordinate 25,039,550, forward strand.
CCACTTAACTAACTTTACCTGGAATTGAACAGATTAAAACAGGATAATAAAATATGGTTGGAGGGCAAAACAGCTTTGAACTTTCTTAATTCAATAGAGGTCTGATTCACAAAGGACCTATCCACAAGCTAGTTGGGCTTTAGGAAGAGAAATCAACTATTAGATAAAGTGTAACGCATGGGGTCCGGGATGGTAAAGGGACCATGAGTGCCTGAGATCAGGAGCTACAGTGCAGGGTGGTGACACAGCACCTGGTGCTGAGTAACAGCAATCGCTTGGAGGTGTGAGACCCCAAGTCTTTGCAGCCACAACCAGGCCCTGTGGAGCAGCTGCTGTATCCAGGACCCAGGGCTAGAGAGGAAATGAACTAAGTGATAGCCAAGCAGAGCTAAAACAGAAATGTAACTAAGGGAGAGCAGAATTAAAATACAGAATGCGGGGCTACAGGACAGAGGGTAAACATAAGCAAGAAAGCAGAAACCAAACTAAGGATAAATAATACAAGGCACAGGGTTAAGGGACACAAAAGGCACATACAAAGGAACAAACATGAATACAGGAACTAGCCTAACACTAAAGATGGTAAAGGTGGGGGTTTGGTTCAAACAAACTGGCCAATTTAGATGTTAGCTTTAGAGTTGAGCGGACACCTGGATGTTCAGGTTCGGCAGGTTCAGCCGAACTTCGAAAAAATGTCCGGGTCCAGCTCAAACTTGACCCCGAACTTGACCCCGAACCCGAACCCCATTGAAGTCAATGGGGACACGAACTTTTGGCAACTAAAATGCATCTAAAAAAGTAATGGAAAGGGTTAGAGGGCTGCAAAAGGAAGTAAAATCTGGGTAAGAGTAGGATAAGTGCCCTGCAAGCAAATGTGGGTAGGGAAATAAGTTATTAATTCCCTCATTATTATTATTAGGGTCCCCATCCGCCACTCATGGGTGGGGACCGGGGGGGTGACACTAGGTCCCCCCCTCATTATTATTATTAGGGTCCCCACCCACGGGCAATGCTTGAGGTAATACTCATTTTGCTCCTATTGTTATGTGTAAGCTTAGGAGCCAAACCATAAAGTGTTAAACAGACACCAATTTAGATATTGAGCATTTTATAATCTTCACCTTCCAATACACCAATAAATACTTAAATACCATGATACGGACTTTTGAGATCACTAACACTTTAAATACAAGAAATGTTGCACATTGGAGAACTTTTTGGCTCTGGAAAACTCAGGATATATAAGTGCAAGAGACAAGATGAAGGACAACCCCTGATGAAGTATTGAGCTAAAACGAAACACGTAGGGTGATTTGTATCTCTGCTGCTGTGCCCACTGATGATTTTTAGTCCTCTACAGCCACCGTTACCAGGAAGCAGTTTCTGTTGTCCTGTACTCCCTTAAGTACGACTGCGCTTTGTCAGAGGTATTGAAAAGTAATCTTGGGACTGGTACATATGAATAAAGCAGAAGAAAAGGATAACAAGATGGATGCCAGCAGCCTCCATTTTGTGTCAGTTTTTGGAAATCCTTCTGTGTGTTCAAATCTTATTCTGTGTCCCTGAAGCTAAAAGAAAGTCCTCCACATTCCTAACTCTGTTATCTAGTATCACTGGAACAGATAAGGTGGGCATTGTTAGTCGTTTATGACTCTCATTGTATTTCTAAAGACACAGCTGTGTCTATATACATATTAGAGGAGGAGGGGGGCTTCTCTGCAACTTGCTAGCCCACCCAAACTGGCAGAAACTTACAAACACAGACACACTGAGATTATTGGGATTTTTAGATTTGTACAATCTAACAAGGGTTATTATAAATACACATAGTTGATTCTAATCGCTAAAATAAAACATATTATATCACACCTTCACTAATAAATATTTAAAGTATAATTAACCCTACATATTAATTAGAATATTGTTTTTATTGTTTTATTAGTGTGATATACATTTATTATAAGTTTTATTTAATGTGCAATGATAAGAATAAGAATGATGAATATTTACTCCAATTTGAAATTGTATTAACACTTTTAGATATTTAAACCTATATATTGTCTGATATTATTCTCACAATCCAGGTGTTGCTATAAACCATGACATCATCTCATTTAAATTAAACACACCCATCCATTCAGTTGGCTAGAAGTCACAGAAACAGGGTGTGAATCTGAGATAAGGTTTGGTTGATAAGTTGATACTGGGGGTGTAGAGAGAGAGCTAAAAGACCGGAGATACCTGAGAGAGACTGATTTTGGGAGAGCTGCCACTAGTGGGGTGAGAGATGGGAATGTTTTAGAAACGGGCTGAGTCTCTCTCCTTCTGGGGAGGACTCAGGAATATGAGGCTTTTAATAGCACATGTTCATTATAACAATAGAAATCTTAATACCCATAGTATTGAGCTAAGTCCCAGGAGTAACTCCCATCACTCAATTCTTCAATTGAAGGAGTCCCAACTGCAAACCAACCTCTGCCGGTAATGTATAAATGTGGTAATTTGTTTCTAGCATGATCTCATTTTTATGGATGTCATTAGCATATATATTTGGGTAAATTTAACTTAAATCCCACAATTTCTGGGATCTATATGTTTTAGCCTGGTGTTTATCTGTCATCCTTTCTGCAGAAGGAAGCCAGAGGAATATCCTATAGATATTACCAAGAACCATAAGTTCTCATAGTCTAGCTATTTACCCAAATATGTCATATCTAATCTCCAGAGATTATCTAAGATTCTCATTCTTAAAGTCTGAGCTAGGATACATACATTATCATTTACCGAGCAGATTAAGAAACAGCCACCTTGAGTAGTGATTGATTTAGTAATATTACCTTACCTAAGCAGAGTATATGTTGGTAATTTGTAGATAATTATGGTGTACTATCATTAACCATTTTAACTACTAAACATAATCATTGTAGGTTGTATCTAAATAAAATGCATGGCCATCTTACGGTCAGAAACGTACTGCATAGTAAAGTATTCTACATGCATGTTGATATAGGTACATAGCTGCATAATTCATGCTTTGTCCTACTTATGTTATAAGTCATACATGTGAATTATGATTAACATCTATTGATGCTGTATTTTGTTGTTATGCTATTTTGCTTACCGTTTGATCTTTATTCTATGTTCAATAAATTAATTATTATTTTATTAATAATTGTTGCATTGCATTTACTTTTGTAAAAACGTCATCCAAACTCTCACATACATAACGAATTCTTGATATGGGTATTTATAGTCGGACCCATATATTTGATTAATCAATTTTCATATTTTTGTATGATTCATAATTAATAACTCATATTCATATTTTTATGGTTATTAATAATCCGACAGCTTTCTTATGTTGAAAATAAGGCTTTGTGGAGCAATTTACATTAAAGCTGTCTTGTCCATTTTCTCAGCTACATCATTTTCATATTTATTCAAGTGTGTTTGATTATTTGCATCCTGCACCATATCAGACTTTTATATTGGACAACACATCGAGAGAGAGAGGTCTCTCTACTTATTTATTATACATGTTTTGTTCACCTGGGTACCACTTAACAGTATTAGGTGGAAATTACCACATGTGATTGATTTTATGCACGTTTTATAACTTCATATCTCAATTCCATTTTCTATCAGACTCACTGGCTATTTAGACAATCACTTATATTATTTGTAGTTTTTTATATCATGCTTACTTATTGTGGGGACATGTGTGTTCTATATTTTTTTCACTTTGATATTTTGCACTAATTTCTACCAGTCGCCAGTTCACTTTCACACTCACAGTTAAGCTTTTTTGATCATCCCTGATCTATAATTTTCCGTTCAGCCCATGTAGCAGGATATTAAACAATAATCAAGCCAACAGTCATAAAATGGACAAAGTGTCTAGGAATACATCAAATTCTGATTCTGCAATAATATCAATTATAAATGGCCTGTGTTTAAGAAACATTGTGAAGCCTAGAGAAATGTAGTTACTTATCTGTCCTGCTTGGATTTAACCTTTAAGACAGCTTTCTCACCTAAGAAAAGAGTGATCTTTTTGCAACCAATGTTTTATTTATTCCTTGTAAATGTGTTGGTGTTGGTTCAGTCTGCGTTTGTGATGCAGGGCAAAGTAGAATGTTCAGTTTCCAAAATATTACATTTTTATTCGCCCAATCTGTGTTTGTGGGTGGCCATAAAATGATTTGATTCCCGTTGTGTCAGAGATTATTGATACCCTTTATAGCCTAAGATAGGCACTAACATTGTTCATTATGGATACTTACTGGACTTTGTGAGAGACTATTTAATGATACAACAGCATTGGACTTTTTTGTATGGATACTGGTTACATAGTATATTATTTTCCACTGTCCTTTCCATTTCTCATCCTACTCTCTTCTCTTTCTCTCTGTTTGTTTTCTTTTTGTCTTGTAGTGAAAGCAACAAATGTTTTCATTCTTGCCATTATGCAGGTATCACAAGCAGCAACTTCAGGAAGTTGGTTTTATAATCTATAGGGTGTGGATTCAGAAGGAAACCATTAAAATCTTCAGTAAACGTGCACCTAGTAGCATGCTCTGCTATGTACCTTATCGCTGGTCTGTGGTCACTATTATTGAGTGGTAACATACTTGATTGTCTTTTATACCGTTTTCTACTTTTTTTTTTTTATTACTAAGCCTTTGTTCCCAGTGATTCTGGTGGTATATTTATATAAATTAAAAAAAGGAAATGATAACTATTACCTGACTAATACATGTTTTGAACAGTGATCCTAGTTTGTAAGACTTTATTAGACTTCCGAATATGCAGCAATATCGATAGAACAGTGCTTGCTGGCATACTCAGAGGCCTAATGCATCAACTGTAGAAGCTGTTCAACCCTTGGGATCACAGGTTAAATTCCTGGCAGGGTTGACTTAGCTCATTTGTTCTCTTTGTGTCACTCATGGTCTCTCTCTCTCTCTCACACCCTCTCTCTCTTACACACGTCTCTCTCTCTCACACACACACACCATCTCTCTCTCTCTCTCTCTCTCTCTCTCTCTCTCTCTCTCTCTCTCTCACACACACACACACACACACACACATACCGTCTCTTACTGTCTCTCTCTCTCACACAGTCTCTCTTTCAACATCCTCAAACCAGTCTCTCGCCCATCCCACAACACAGGGTCAGTATGAGTGTGGGGGCCAAGTGTAACACACCTGGGGCACCTACCTAATTCTGGATCTGTCGTTAGGTATATACTATTTACTTCTTTTTTCAAATGGGCGGAAGATTCAGAATTATTTCTATCAACTTTGGCTCATTCATGGGACTCTGATTCAGTTTAATGTTTAATTATTTTACTGAGCAAATTTATTTTCCATATTATGCTATACACAGCGAGGGAACCAACCTTTTTCTATCTTTATTGTTCTACTGGCCCAGTGCTTGGCACAGTCAGTGTGACCCCTGCAGCAGTGTTTTTAGAGATTTACTACTTGTGGGGGGGTTTTCTCCAGAAGCTCGTTTACTACTCCTGTTTCTTTTGTATGAACACCATGACAGTTTCGTCAATGTCACTAGCTTTTTCCTTTAATATAACCTCTTCATCGTCTCCGTTACTGTTCTGCTCAAAGGACAGGAATTTGTTGCTGCCATTTGCACTCTGTAGGGTGAATCCATTAGAAAATGTTTTCTTGTAAAAAATATACTCATTTTCGTTCTCTTTTATGGTTGCTGGTAGATTGTCTTTCTGAAGACCAACAACAAATTATAGAATTGAATGCCAACAATAAAATATGTAATTATAACACTGTAAGGAAATATCCTCTGTCTCTTAATGCGACCGTCTTGGTTTGACTTGTAAAGACTGGATCCAGGAGAGCTATCTCACAGTGAATAACTGAGACCGACACCAATGCAACTGTGAAACAACTCTGATTTTAATTGTTTAAACAAGCATATATATACGAAGATAAAAACATTAGTTACTACAATATAATTGGTTATTCTAATATTCTAATATGCAGAAAGGCGTGTTTTATAAGAAAATGCACTTAAAACGTAATATGTAAAATAGTGTTACAAAAGTCGTTCTTATGGAAAATTACAGAACTTTCAGAGACAACTTGTTGATGTTCCAGAAACCTCTGTTCTAGCCTTGGAATAGTAAGATAAGACCATTCTAATAACAATTATGCTACTGGCGTGATCTGGCCTTCCAGAAGGTGCTGCAGACATCAGCTTCTTTGACACACTGTCGGCTTTTAACCCTCACAGATCCAAATTAATCCTTTCAATCCCCTCTTAGAACCATATAATTCATATAATATGGTTCTTCCCCTTTTGCTTCTGTCTATAGATCTGTAAATACTGTCGGTATCCTTCAGGGGTATGTTGTTGGGGATCAAGGGGTAGGTTTGTTTCAAAAATCAAAAATACCACATCCATAATAAAGCATATAATAACCGACTATGGCTGTCCTGTTTTACCGGACTGCCTCTGGACAATACTGATTAGGTTTAGACTTTTGGCGACTGTGCAGACCTTGGCTTCGCTCAGCAGAGATATTGGACTTATAATCTAAAAAATTAAAAAAGTATCTCTCTCTTAAATATGGAAGGCCTGCCGTAACTATCTAAATATGTTACATAATATAACATAATGGCATGACCTGATGACCCAAAAACACATGTGGCCACAAAACTAAATTAAATATCTGTTGTTCATTGCTTCTCTTACCCTGCCCAATAAAACCCCTAATGGTATTAGTTGGCAATTGTCTAAAACCAATAAATATATGTAAAAAATAAAACATATTATTCCGGAGTTTGCCATTCCCCAGGACTGTTGTTGACTAAATACTTTAAAGTGACTTGGAGCAAAACTGAACATGCATTCAGAACACACAAAATGGCATACATTCAGAACATAAAGCGTCAGTCAGACAAAATGGCAGCGGACAAAACAATATGGTCTCCCATCCACGACGTGACTCCAGAGGCCCCTACAGTCCATATAATATTCATACTCTTCTCCCCTTTTATTCTTAGAAATTGACATTGTCTGTTTTTAAGGATGACCATCAGGAGTTGGCTGGTCAACACAATCATTGTATCCAAGGTGATAAGGCACACTTCCTCGATTTCACACATTGATAGGTCATCCAGCTTAGTTGCATTGTAAGCTTCAATAATGGGGAATATCTGAGCAGTGTCTTCCATTCTTCACGTAGGGGCATGATGTCAGTGGTCAGGATGCACTTGAGGATGAGACCCTTGAAACAAACATAAACACAGACAATTAGCAACACTGATCTCACACATGCCAAACCACCAAACCACTTACAAGTTTCGCTCCAAGTGATCCTAGCCAATTTCCCAGTCCTAGGGGATCTCACGGATAACCTGTGAACACTTTTTAACCTACTGCTTAAATCCATAATCCAAACTTTTTTTTTTTTTTTTTTAACTATCTGAAAAAAAATTCCTAACATTCTCTATATAAAATTCTGCAAAAATACTATAACAATACAATTTCTTTATAGGTCGGCTCAATCCTGTTTGTTAGAGCCGGTCTAATTGTTAAATTTCAAAATTTCACTATACTCTAAACATACCCATAATATCACAATTAAACAAATCTTTACGACAAAGATTACAAATCATCAATAACAATTTTATACATATGCACTCAATGAAAATATACTTCCCAACAATGATGATCTGTCGTAGACTGTTGTATCTGTTGCAGACTCCTGGGTGATTTGTTTGTGAGTTTCCCTAGGGTGACGACTCGGCTTATGTTGGCTAGTGGTCAGGGATTATTATGCCCATCAAGACACTAAATTGCGGCTCCTTTGTTGGCCTGTTTGTCAGTACAGGAATGTGCTTTACGTAAATAACGTGGATCCAGGAGTTAATTTGAACAATATATTCCGATAAATTTGGTGAGAATCCAGTTACATGAATTGGAAAACTTTTTCTTCTTTTAAAAATAAACTTTTCTTTAGAAATAGTTATGATCAGCATTAAATTCGTTGGTGCACTTTGAACTTTTCTTTTGTTGGCTGTACAGCTTTAATCTATATGAAAATAAAACTCGAAAAAATTCCAGTTAGTAACATGCAATATTTCACTAAACATCTTATTAATCTTCACATTAAAATATAATTAAAACATATTATTACTGCTAACCTGTGTTGTTAAAACTTGTCAAACTGAACCATTCTTTGTTCTTGAAATATTATTACCATCTTATAATCATAGTTGAATCAATTGATAATGTGAGAATATGTTCTCATACATAATAATTATGTATCGCTTTACCATTAGGACAAATACTATCATGATCAGACTATTTAACCATAGCACATAACACACAGAACTTCTCAATAACTAACAGTAACAGTAATTCTGGCCCGTTCTCCCCCTCCCTTCACAAAAAGAAAAAATAATAATTTTGCAGCTGCAGCTACAATTCTCTTATCTGCAAATAGACTGTCAGAGAGAAGGGGGGCTTCTGGGGAAGCTTTCTCTCAACTTCACTATTAACTCCTACAACTCTAACAACACAACACAACTTGTCACATAACACGACACTCGCTAATTCTTTCCACTTATCACTGACATACGTACATGCTCGGGGCTCCCTCACTTCCCCTCCCTTCGTTCCACGTCACACGTGCCAGTGTAAAATCTCCGCCCCCTGCCTGTCACAGTACAGCAGAAGGTAAGCTGGTTCAAATGGAAAACGGTGGTTGTGAGTATGAGTGTGATGGGAGTCTGTGTGTGATGGGAGGCTGTGTGTGATGGGAGGCTGTGTGTGATGTGAGGCTGTGTGTGATGTGAGGCTGTGTGTGATGTGAGGCTGTGTGTGATGGGAGGCTGTGTGTGACTGAGTGTGATGGGAGTCAGTGTTTGACAGTGTGGTGGGAGTTAGTGTTTGACTGAGTGTGATGGGTGTCAGAGTGTGTGTGATGGGAGTCAGTGTGTGTGACTGAGCGTGATGGGAGTCAGAGTGTGTGTGATGGGAGACAGTGTGTTTGACTGAGTGTGATGGGAGTCAGAGTGTGTGTGATGGGAGACAGTGTGTGTGACTGAGTGTGATGGGAGTAGGAGTGTGTGACTGAGTGTGATGGGAGTGTGTGTGTGATGGGAGTATGAGCTTGATGTGAGTCTGAATGTTATGTGTGATGTGGGGTCATGTAATGGAGGTGATGGGGCATGTCTTAGGTGTGTAACGTGGGTGTGCAGCTTGGGTAGGGGGGTGCCCGGATTTTGTCTGCCTAGGGCAGCACAAAATCAAGATACACCACTGGATACAAATACAACCTTACAATGAAGGCATCTTCACTTATCTAATTACTTTATCTAGAGTATTGGAAAATGTGATATCTTATCTTGGGAAAAATCTAAATTAAAAGCTTAAAACACAAAAATCCTTCTAAACTACAAAAAAATGTAATACTTGTCAAGATACCCAAATACAAAAAGGAAGAATGTACCATAAACAAATAAACATTTCTAATATGTAACATGTAAAACCTGTTAAAAACATAGTCTGTGTCTTTAAATTAGCATCATGCAAGTTTTAGATTGTTTTTGCCAGAACATAAAACTGGCTGGATAGATTTTAAAATATTTTATAGCTGTTATACTATCCAATGGATTGATCACGTATATTTAACATGATGTCCAAGAGATACCTCGGACACTATATGACTCTTGCTCCAAGTTGGAGTAGGATTTATTTTCTTTTTGTTTCGTTTTGTGGGAGAGCACAACGTTGTATATCCTGTGCAAAAGTGACAATAAACTGCAGTACTATTTTATCCCGACTGGTGCATTTGACATTTATGGTAAAGAGCCTGGCCATCCTGCCACAATATATATATATTTCTAAAATATGTGCTATAATGGGGGATATAAAAAGGCCCAAAGAAGATAGGTCAAGCATAGTAATTTGTCAAATTGCACAAATGACATGCACGTGGGCCAAGTTTGGGATTGCTCCCGCTCACTGCACGCAAAATAGCGCTGTCAAATTAAGTTACAGCGCCACCACGCAACCTCCAAAGCATTGCCTCTCAGTTTGCTGGAGTTTGAATTTGGGAGACATGGTAAAGTACAATATGTGTGGGAAAAAAACACGCAAAATGGCTACCAAAAACTTTGACGAAGGCTGTTGGTAGAATAACTGCATGAAAAATGTTTTAAAAAACCACCATTTGAAATACCCTAGGTTATCTAAGTTTCTAAATGTTGTGGTTTGATGGGGTAAATTCAGTTGGCTGACTTCAAAAATCTGCCTAATAGGACATGGGTCCAGAATGACTATGGGTCAAAATTCCCAGTTGGAAAACTGAAATGCGCACATCCAAAAGGTATTTTACCTCACAGACAACACGACCAGCCTATGCATGAGTAGTGTAAATGTAGTAAGAAAATGTTGCTGAACACATATTGGGATGTTGTTTGGCAGTAACCCTTTAAATTCGCAGTAAATGAATACCCAAATTACAATGTGTGTGAAAAAAAAAAATCACACAATTTATATATATTTAGCAATGATTGGTAGTAAAATGGCGGCATGTAAAGTTTTCTACTTTTTGAAAAATATGATCATGTGGGGAGTGATTCTGGCATGCGTGACAGAAAAAAATGGTTTGGAAATTGCAAAGCACTATTAGCAGTAATGGGATTCAGACAGTTTTCACTGGATGTGGCGAACCTGTTGCTAGAATTTTAAAAGTTTGCCGAACCAGTCCCTGGAGCCCCGAGGCCCTGGTTTTCATGTGAAGAGGGTCTTGAGAGCTTAAAGTTTCATATACAAAGATTATTCATTTACTGCTGCAGATTGGCTTCATAAAGAAAGATTATGCATATACTGCTACAGATTGTATTCATATACAAAGGTTATACATTTCCTGCTGCAGATTGGCTTCATATACAAAGAGAACCGGAGTAAGGGTTTTTCAAGTAAAAGTTGGAAAAATTCCTTGTTTTCAAAAACTATTTCCTCCATATATTTTTTTTAATCTATGTTTTTAGTCCCACTGAAGAGTGCATCAATTTCACTTCACTTTTCTACTTATACACTTTATTAGAATGTTTTCTCTATCATGCTCTTTCAATGAATATATTACTTTGAATAACAAAACAGTTGTGTTTTTATTATAATATATTTACTATCACTACATTTCTGAGCTTCCACACTTTTAAATCTAACACTTAAATAAAAATAAATATATCACATATTTATAATACAAGTATACATGGTAATTAATAAAGATAGTACAAGAAAAAACATGTATCCAATTTGCCTGTTAGTAACCCCAATACCTCTGGATATGAAAGTGTGAGCAGGATCAAAAAGCTCAGTGGTAATATTGCCACGTGGCTCTCTGACCACGTAGCACATCACCACATTATACTATACACCTCCACTTGCAACACACTTCCACTTTCCATGATACCAACTTTGTCAGTACAGTTGTTACTGCTACATTGGCGGGTCAAGTTTCAGTCATGACCCTTGCACATACAAGTGGTTGCTTGACAAAGCCTGTACAGTGGATAGTAGGGGTATATTGCACTATTGGTATCCTCTGGTGGTATGGTATATACTAGGGTTACATTTATCAAACTATGCAGTGCCTGAACTTCTAGGTTTAAGCACACCTTTGTGAAGTCACAAGTGATGTTGGGAGGTCCTGCCGTTTTTTTCAGCAGGGACAAACATGGTATGTAAAGACCTTGATCGGATCTCTACCACTGTGTCCCAGGCTCCTGAACACATAATTACCTTTTGGTGCTTATTAGGGTTTAAATAGCTTGTTTACATTACAGTGTCTTACCTGTGGACATATGTGAATTTTTCTGCTTAAAAATTGCTTCCGAAAGATCACTATATATTTGTAAAATGTTGTGATGGATGTTCATAATGTTTTGGTACTTTGAAGCAGGACCTGGCAAAAATGAAAAAATTCTTACATGAGCTTACTTAAATATGTGAATGGCTAGTGTTACATCATGGCATATATTTAAGGGTCTACTTAGGTAGCTTCGATTTTGATGATCTAAATAGCCCATGAATTCAGGCTACTCAGAAGCACCCATACAGCAAAAAAATAAAAATGTACCATGCACCTATTATAATTAGGGGGGGGGGGCAGCAGTGCAAGTGGATGGGCGTCAGGGCTAATTGCCCCCCCCCCCCCCTGACCCCCATGATTATAATAGGGGCTAGGAACATTTTTTCTAAGTAATGGAGTCAAAACCCTGGACCCAGGTAGAAATTCTTTTTATTAAAATTTTCCAGTTTTTAACGTTTTTTTAATTCTCCAACTTGAAACTGTTTTAGCTTATTTTCAAGGGATTTTAAGCCATAGTGAAAATCTATGGGATTAAGTACACTTGCTTGGTACAAAACGAGTAAGGTGATGAAGGTATTGTGTTAATATCTTCTCATGCCTAATATTTGCACAAGCCAAGTAATGTTTTTACCTGTTAGACTTAATCAAATATAACATTTTTTATTCTCTCTGAGCATCACATCTTATATCCGTGGCATCTGGTTTCCCTTGGATGTTCAACTTACCTGATTTTTTTTTAAGCTCCAGATCCTGCGCCTAACCTGTAAGAGTGTATCTATGCTAATTATTTCCATCGTATCAATTTCGCTTGGTCTCAAATCTATAGGATTCCCAGGTCCGAAATCTTTAAGAAAAAATTACCCCAAAATCAGTGATTGACACTTTTTGGCTTAAATCCTCTATTTTAAGTAGCTAAGTTTTTTTTTTTTTTGACGATCTAGCCCTATTTTGGGCCAGACTGATCTATATTGAATGGACCGTCATATTTATGAAATCCTCCTGGAAGATGCAATTTAGTGCTCAGCTTCATTTGAACCCAAATAATTGGCAAAAGCTGATCTCTGTCCACCAATACTGCATACAGTAGGCTGAAAAGATAGACAACATGAACAAAACAAACAGAGCTTTAACGGCCATATTATCGAGACATATATCATGTAGTCAGGAGGAAATTCAAGGTGGCATTCCAGCCAAATAACTCACCATCTTCTGGTGTTATTAAACCTGCAATAAAAAAGAGTTAGATTTAAAATTACCAGGAAAGATACAAAACAAACAAACAATAATAGGTGGCCAAATGGACACTAGTGACAACAATGCAGCAAACTGAAAATAGTGCACAACTTGAATATCTAAGATATATTCTAGTTATATTCTATCTAAGAAATTTGGTCAACGCAGCACAAAGTGGCAAGCAAATGAATGAAACCCCAAATAGTACTTAAAATGAAGTTACGTTATGAAGTTTCAATAGTAAGCGTTCTATCCACTCTATGTGTCTTCACTTTCGTACCCGTCTATATACATTTAGTAAACTGGCTATTTTTCAACAAATCGTCTGTGAGCTCCCTCCGCAAACCGATTGTTCTGTGTCTCTGAAGTGAAATGTTAAGTTTTAATAATGACTCTAACATTATAAAAGCTGTGATAGTGTAATACTGTTACAACAGTAAAATAATTAGTATGGAAGTAAAATAATAAACAAAAAATAAGTGGACCAAAACACCTGTGTGGGGTCAGAGGCGTTACTAGAAACCCCAGTGCCCCAATGTGAAAAACTACCCTGAGGCCCACCAACCCCACCATGCAACTCCACCCAAGAAATGCCACTTGGATGCCTCCCAACTGTTCTGCATTGTGAGGGACAGTACTGATTTTGGTAGGCTACCCCGCTGTCCTGACAACCTTTACCTCTGTCCCGCTTTTTGGGACAGATGTAGAGTTCAGTGGGACAGCGGAATTTCAGACCGCAATCACAAATTGAAAATGGAAGTCTCTGGCATCTAGAACACCGGCAGAAACTGATTACTGCGCATGCGCAGTAGCACCACCAGTCTGAGAGACACCGCCTAGTATGCATGCACGCTAGTGGACACTCAACCTCCCAAGCTCCGCCCCCCCATGTACAGATTTTACAGATAAGATAATTTAACAGAAAGTAGAAATATGGCCAGACTAGAAAGGCCATACACGCAGCATTTGTGATATAATGCTCCTTGTCAGCCCTTGACAAATATTTGAAGACTTTAGGAGCCAAACAGACCCATTCTTTAACATGTAGAGGAAAGAAAAGACAAGAGGGATATGATAGAAGCATTTAAATATACAAAGACAATCTACACGGCAATGAAGGAGAGAACGATTCAAGAACAAGCACTTAAATTACAGGGTTAAGGGTTTAAAAGCAACATTATAAAAGGGTGGTGGGGTTGTGGAACAGCCTTCCAGCAATTGTGGAAGAGGTAAATTGATTGAAGGCGTTTAAACATTCAAGGGATAAGTAGAAGGCTATTCATCATTTTATTCAAAGAAAAAGGAAGGATCTGTTGTATTAGTTGTTGTTAGATCAACATCAGTATTGTGCATAATTGATTTTAAAACAAAAAACTTTATTAGTCTCTTATATTAAAAAATCTAGTGAAAAGCAAGATATAGTGTATAATACACATGTAAATCAAAACGACAAATACAAATTAATGTTAGGTAAGCCTAGCTCAACCTGGTGCTAAACAGGAACAATAGTTATATGCCGTTATACAGACCCCAGGTATAAGTGATATTAGTATAACACAAGAAAGGATTAATCAGTCTGGGGATCATTATAACCAAGACTGGGACCATGGGGTTCCCTTGTAGTCATTTTTGAAAAGTTTTTATACACCTATCTTATGGTGAGAGTAAATGACATGCCAAAAATAAAGAACAATTGTATTTATCACTTATAGACCTTTGCCCCAGAATTAAGCTGTATAAATACAGTATTAAAATACTGTTGAATTATAAATATGTAACATATAGGGACTTAATTTGATTTGTCAGTGTACTTTGTAAGTCACTTATACTACTTATTTCTTAAAAGTGAATGTAGAGAATAAAAAAATGTTGGTTTTATATTTATACAACAAATATTATATAAAACCATAAATATATATAACATATGGCTCAGGTTTATATAATATATGTACGGCTGGTTTTATAATGTTTATATAACAAATATATAAAAACAACTATATATACATAGTCATATTGACACACTTACACACCTACACACTCAGACTCACAGTTACATCCATACACACAGTCAGACTTACACTTACATACCCACATACACACAAACACTTACACAAAGAGATTTTTTGTGTGTTTGTCCTCCTTAATCCAGCTTCTGTGTTTCTTCTGAGTGCCAGGATCTCACGGACATCCGTCACTCTACTAGGTTCAGAGCGAGAGGGGGCCGGAGCTTTCACCCCATCGCGCACGACAAGTGTAGATGCTGCTCAGTGGTGCAGCTACGGGTGACAATGTCATGCTGGGACATATTAATGAGTAAATTATCAGTGGCAGATTAACCATCTAATTATCAGTGACATAGTAATCCTCAAATTATCAGTGACGGATTAAAGACCTAATTGTAAGTGGCATATTAAGGAGCTAATCATCAGTGGCATATTAATGGATATATATATTAATGGAACTATCCAGAGGGGGGCAGAATTTTTTTTTCAGTAAGGGGCCCTAAAATTTCTGATGGCCCTGAGTAGACCAGTGGCAGACTAAAGGGGGGGGTCCGCCCCAGGTGCCACTTATTATAGTGGTCCTACTGGCTGGGGTGCCCAATGTATAAAACAGTTTATTACCCCAGCCAATGGCACCACTCTAATGCAGCCTGCTCGACATGGCTGGGGTGCCCATGGTCTAATAAACTGTTTTAAACCCTGGGCATTGGTGCCAATGGTCCCCCTCTAATGCAGCCCGCTAGACACTGAGGTCTGGTCCGCCTGTAGCTGTAACAGCACCCCTGAGAACCACACCCTCCGCACCTGTAACAGTGTTGGGTAAAGTTGCCCGAGTGCCCAATTTTTGTCCGTGCCAACACCGCATACACACACACTCATACTGACACACACACACACACACACTCATACTGACACACACACACTCATACTAACACATTCACACTCATACTCACACTTATATTCACACTCAAACAGGTTCAGCTCTCCGTCCGAGAGGAGCAGGCATCAGTGTAAAAGACGGGCACTGCCAGTCATCAGCGTATTCTCCTGATAATCGGGCAAATGCGCGCTATTTGAAGAATAGTTCAAGTCAGAAAGCAATTAATTGTTTACTTTCCGACTTGAACGCTTCTTCAAATAGCGTGTATGAGCCAGATTATCTGGAGAAGAAGCAGATGACTGACCGTCTTTTACCCACTGATCCCTGCTCCACTCAGATAGAGCAAACAAGTGGTGAGAGCTGAACCTGCCACCAAAACTTGCATACAATAGGCTGAAAGAATAGACAACATGAACAAAACAAACAGACCTTTAAAGGTCATAGTATGGAGGCATTCTCATGTAGTCAGGAAGAAAACAAGGTGACATTCCTGTCCAATTACTCACTTCCAAAACCGACTTGAGGTATCTCCGGAGAATCTGCAATAAAAGAGTTAAGAGTTAAAAGTTATAAAAGCTGTGATAGTGTGATACTGTTACAACAGTACAATTATTAGTATGGTAGTGAAATAAGCTCCCTCCCAAAAAAGCCTCAATATTATGTTAAGCGACATATTGACAACCTTGAGAGGACTCTCTTGCTCACAGAGCAGAGCTTAGTGGGGTCACCTAACAATGAGGGGGGCGATCAGCCAGAAAGGAACCAGGCGCACTGTTGGATGACCTTCAGACATGTTGTAGCAGAGGAGGGGAAAGGAAGAGGGCAATCAGTCCTGAGAATCTCCATCTAAACAAATTTGCTCACTTGAGAAAATGTTGGGGGAGGCGTGTTGGAGAGGCAGACTGAGAAGTGGATTTGCTGGAGAATACTGCTCTCCTTAACAGCCGAGATGACAGCTCCTCTAGCATTAAGGGGATCCAGAAGATAGGGAACCATAGGCAGGTTGTGGTGGTAGTGGGCTCTATTATTAAGAGAGTAGATAGAGTAATCTATGGCTCTGATTGCAGCAACCAAATGGTTTGCTGTGCCCAGGTTCTGCAAGTTGCAGACAGAGCGGGCAGATTATTGAGAAGGGCTGGAGAGGAGCCAGCTGTCTTGGTCCATATTTGCACCAATGACAAACTAAGAGGAAAATAGAGGGTCCATTTAGATATTGTTTGTTTGCCCTCTCTTTCCAGTCGTGATGCACTGTGAATCATAAGAACTAGCAGCTGCGTTTTTTTTAAACTACCTTTCAAGACATTTGCTCACTAGCAAGCACTGAACTACGTCCAGCAAACTTACCCCACACTTATTGTCTTGATTCCAGAGGGGTTTGTATTCATTTAATTATTTTGAGTATTTTCATCTCGATTTCTTTTTCGCTAGGCGGTGGTTAAAAACACTATCCTTTCATGTGGAGCTCTTTTGGGGGGGTGGAGCGATGACGTGAGCACGGTGTACTGCTCACGCTCGCGGCTTCCCTGGAACCAGAGGACGAGCACAAATTAAATCTCCGCGGGAAAACTCCTCCTGATCCTCGCGGCTATGAGGTCTAAAATTATCGGAGCGTGATAAAGACCACGACGGCTTTACCAACAAACAGTCCCACACAGAAGATCCGGGCGTTCGAAAACAAGGCGAATTGAATCAGCTTCACGGCACATCTCACGGCCGGCTCAGGACAGTCCCGGCATAAGCTAAGTGACCTTGCGTTTTTTTTTTTTTTTTTTTTTGTTCTTTCTGTTTGATTTACTTTCTGCGGCTATCTGAGCCTTCCTTCCCCGTGGCCCTTTGCTCCCCCATTTGAGCATATGCCCGCTATGAGCCCCTAAGTGTCAATCCCTGTTGGAGTGTGTGGTAAACTCCCTGAGTCTTTGAATTCTCAGGGACTCTAACATAGTGCAGTGAGTGCAAAGGTCAGACTTAAAAACTAAGGGATTCTGTGTGGTTTTTTTTTTTTTGGCTTCGCTTCTGATGTGGTTGAGCCCCCCTCATCTTGTGGCCCCTCGGCTCCCCTCTTGAGTATATGTTTGCTATAACCCTCTAATTGCCGATTTCGGCTGGAATGTTTAGAATCCTCTCTAAGACTTTGTACCCTCAGGGCTTTTTGCCTGCTTGATACGGAAACTAAACTCTGCGTGTTTATTTAACTTCCTAATTTGTATTATCAAGTGGAGGATTTAAATTCAAGAACAGGATTCACCCTGACCCTGAATTATATACTAGAATGCACCTCTAATATAATGTAGTGAGCTACAAAGGTCAGACTTTAATTAAACACTGGCCTATATAATCTACCGAGAAGCAACTACTATATGCAGCAATATAGTCAAATTCTTTGGTTTGAAGTGTTCTCGGACACGGATTACACCCGGCTCCCCTTTATCCCCTCGGGGGAAACGGCTGTGGCAGCTAACACTACACCCAGGCTGCTAAAATTATTGAGTATATAGGGGCATAATCTTGTTAAATAAGAGTCACACTATTCCCGAAGAGGGATAAGGGGAGGAGTTGGAGCCAGAAGAGAAGACAGAATGGCCTCAAAAAAGCCCGCAGATAAACCTCTTACTAGAAAAGAAAAGAAAGACACCAAGATAGAGAAACGTCTCTCTTTCTTCTCCCCACACGCCCAGCAAATGACACATGAAAGAGCTGACCAAGAAGTCACAGCAGACGTACATAGGGTACAGCAACAGGAGACCGCCTGGGAAAGGCCCTTTGACCCAGACATGCATAACCTGATACAGGAACAGCTTAATGCTGCACTGGATAACCAGTTTGAAAAAATCAAACATGAAATACAATCTAATACCAAGGACCTTAAAGAAGAAATCAGGAACATGTCAGAGAGGGTCAAGATCAATGAGGATAGGATAGATACAATTGAGAACCAGATAAGGCAAAACCATGATTTGTTCTCCACTTATAAAGAGAAAACTGACTTACTGGAACAGAAGTTGGCCGATCTGGAAGATCGCTCTAGAAGGAATAACCTAAGGTTTAGAGGGATACCGGAAGCGATAGGTAAAGATAAGATAGAAGAATATTTAAGTGACTACTTTCTGAAATTAGGTTTGGAAAACCCTACACAGCACCAATGGTGGGAACGTTGCCACAGAACCTCTAGACCCCCAAATCTTCCTACTGACATACCGAGAGATGTATTAATCTGCTGCACCACCTATAGGATAAAACAAAACATTATGGCGGCAAGAAGAGAGGTAACCCCTCCAGAGCCATTCAGAGAAATTAAAATTCTAACTGATTTATCCTACTACACACGCGCAAAAAGACGAGTGTTTGCACAAGCAGCTTATATACTGAGGAAGAATGTCATCAGATACAGATGGACACTAGTAGGCAAAATTGTCCTGACCTATGAGTCATCTAGTCTGGTCTTTGAGTCTGCCACCAGGCTGGAGGATTGGCTTAAGGAAAAGAACCTATAATAATACTGCTGGAGAGGTCTATTAAAATGCAATTTCTTTTTTTTTTTTTTTTTTTGGTTACTCACTATATATAGTGACACTTAATTTCTGATCTCCCTATTACGTCACAAATTTTACTAATGCAAAATCCTGCAATTACAGACACACGTAAGCTTAGTTCTTACTACACGATATTGAGTTTCTCTGTAATCCTTCCTTCTTCTTTCTTCCCTGCCTTTTATTTATCGACACGGAGACACTATTAATTAGGTGGTAGGCCCACGATTACAGTGATATGTAACCACGGATTTTTTTCTCAACCTTACAGGGTCACAATTCAAGATATATATATATATAGATATTTTTTTTTTTTTCTTTTTCTGTTACTTGCTCACATGGAGACACTACTAACTAGGTGGCAAACCCACGGCCACAGCGATTTGAAACTACGTTTTTTTTTTGTTTTTTTTCCCTTCTCTTTTTCACTTGATATCCGCTAATATAGAGCCACCAGCAATCAGATTGTAAATTCACTGTCACAGCGTTGTGCACTTGCGGACCCCTTCCCGATCTCACAGGCTCACTATTTAAGAACGAAAGGTGGATATATATATATATGTGTATGTGCATTTATATGCATATATACATATATATGTATATGTGTGTATAATTAATTTATTTTTTGTATTGCCTTATTTCATTTTATATATACTAGTTTCAATAAGCATTTTATGATTATCTCTCTGCTCCGGGTAGAACCTCTGTTAGACTCAGGTCGCATGAACACTCCCATATATTTGAAAAATCTACCGCAACAAGCCGACTGAACCCTGAATCGCTGCAGTTTTAATTAATCCATGTCTAACAGGGTAATATAGTGTATTCTACCCCACCATACAGCTAGGGGGAACACCATAGAGTGAAAACCGTCAAGAGAACGAGAGAGAGAAAGATAATACGATGGGTCTCACCCGAGAATCTTAACAAATGCAAAGGGGCCTTTCTTTAGAGGGGCTCAACTTAACTGCATTCATTTCCAAATTATTTACTGTGGGGTACATCACCCTAAACTGGGGGTGGGAGGAAGGGAAGATGGGGCTGGAAAAATTTAGTACTGGCGATACTACTCGGTTGGTTCATCCCCAACCCTAGATATACGCATTTATGCGCTTCTTTATGAGGCATTTTTATTTATTTTTTTCCTGATAGAAGGTCATCCTAGATGGAGGGAGTTTGACTAGTTTAGTATTAGCGTCACAACTCTGGTTTCAGGGGCCATCTGCGAGAAGATGGCAACTAATGTCTGTATCTGCAGGAGGGTCCTGCAGGCGGACTGGCTTTACCCCATCCAGGGTGGAGCAACAGGCAGCTGCCTTTTTATGTGTCTTTTTTGTTTTATGGACTTGTTTTGGATTGGGCTATTGCTGGACGCGGCTTGGCCGCCTCGGGAGGGGGAGGCCATAGAGTGCGGAAATGATTAGGTTAGGAACATTAAACACACAAGGATTAAATTCGCCAAATAAGAGGTCTATTATGCTGGAGTGTCTCTGGAGGGAGCGCATAGATATTTGCTTCCTATAGGAGACACACTGGAAAACCTTAGATTCCGCTTTGATCAAATCTCAGAGATACCCCCTCTGCATAACATCATCCTTGAACAAACAAAAAAAAAGAGAGGGGAGATATATTATTATGGTTACAGAAATTAATGGGAATATCATGACTTTAATAAATGTGTATGCACCAAACGGCTCCCCAGTGAGATACCTTGACAGACTTATCTCAAAAGCTCAAAAGGTCAAACAGGGCCCCTTACTATGGATGGGAGATTTTAACTGCGTCTTAGACCCGAATAAAGACAGACGCACACCCTCCGGCAGCGCAGGCAACAGGAGTACCTTCTCACAAGCTAAGCGGTTCCAGAGCATCCTAGACAAACATATGCTATATGATACATGGAGAATTCTCCATCCCAATGAAAGAGATTACACCTGTTTTTCAAAAACTCATTGTGCATACTCCCGTATTGATTTAGCTTTAGGGGATGTCTCTTTTATCTCTCAAGTACAAAAAACTCAGATTCACGAAATTACGTGGTCCGACCATAACATGGTCACTGTAGATCTAAGAGAGAACTTTGTAAGGTTCCGATCAGACTGGAGACTCAATGAGAACCTCATAAAGAAACCAGAAGACATTCTACATATAAAGGAAAGCACAGAACAATACTTCAAGGAAAATGACATAGAAGATATATCGCCGTCCCTGATGTGGTGCGCGTATAAGGCAGTCATCCGGGGCCATTATATAAAACTAGGGTCAAGAGCTAAAAAATTAGCCGGTAGTAGGTTATCAGACCTGTATATAACTTTATTTCAAAACACTAAATTAAACAAACAAAACCCGTCTAGACAAAATGCAGAAACCATTGCGGAGATTACGGATAAAATAAATTCTGCGCTTGTGGAAAAAGCTAATAAAGCACTCATTGCTTTAAGAACCAAATGGTACTACAGGGGTAATAAGGCAGATCAGCTGCTTACTAACCAGCTAAAGCAGAAAAGATCAGAAAAAAATATTACACAAATAAGATATAAGGGAAAGACAATTCTTACCCCTGTAGGAATTGGTCAGGCATTTAATGATTTTTACCAAAAACTGTATAATCTCCCCAAGAATCAAGCAGATGGTGCAATGGATAGGTATTTTAAAGAACGGTCTTTTCCTAAGCCACAGGCTATAGCAGTGCTTAAATTAAATGCCCCTATAACAAGAGAAGAGGTTCAGGATAGAATTCAAAGATTGGACAGTAAGAAATCCCCAGGTCCCGATGGCTACATCGGCCGATTCTACAAAGAATATGCAGATATCTTTTCACCAAAACTGGTGAAAGTCTTCAATGAGTTTATGGAAAAAGGCAGTATTACAGGGGAAATCCTAAAGGGAAATATTGTTCCAATTCTAAAAGGGGGAAAACCCCCAGAAGATATAGCAAGTTATCGCCCGATCTCCCTCCTTAACCTCGACGCAAAAATCTATGCCGCAATTCTGGCGGAAAGACTGAAGGGGGTGATCCCAGATTTGATTCATAGAAACCAGGTTGGATTTATTCCCAACAGATCGTCAGTAAACCATATTCGGGGCCTGGCTGATTTGATGCAGGATGCTGAGAGCAGGGGAGTTCCCCAGCTGACCCTGTCGCTGGACGCAGAAAAGGCGTTCGACAGGGTCAGCAGGGGCTACATGTACATCATGTCGGCCCAGTACATCAGGCTATTATGGCACTATATTCCAACCCTATGGGTAGACTAGTGGGCTCGGGCCTGAAGTCCGACTGGTTTTCTCTGACAAATGGCACGCGGCAGGGATGCCCCCTCTCCCCCCTGCTGTACATCTTAACCCTAGAACCACTGGCAAGAGATATTAGAGCCAGCGGAGGGGTGATGGGCTGCGGGCCAAGGGGCGAACACAAAATCAGGTTATACGCGGATGACATCTTAATTACTGTCGAAAAACCACTACAATCCCTCAATCCACTGATGAAGATCATCGAGGAGTATAGATATTTCTCTAATTACAAGGTAAATCTAGCCAAATCCCAGGTAATGAGTATTAACTTGACCCCATTAGAAAAAAGGGAAATTGAAAAATTTGGCTTTATTTGGGCTAAGGGCTCCCTCACATACCTGGGAATCCGAGTAAACACCGACCCGGGCTCATGGATGGAGATTAAATTGCTCCCACTGATTACTGAGACCAACTGTCTATTTAAAAAATGGAAGGGCTTAACAGTCTCCTGGTGGGGAAGAATTGCAACAGTCAAGTCCTATATACTCCCCAAGTTTGCATACAGGCTCAGAATGATCCCTTTCTCTATATCAGACACCTGGCTGGTTATGATTCAAGCCATGTTTAATAGATTCATTTGGGCAGCAAAAAAACCCAGACTGAATATAAAAACAGCAGCGAGTAAAAAGCAGGATGGCGGTTTGGGCATCCCCATCATAAAGGACTATGCTATGGCAGCAATGGCTGCACAATCAGTGATATCCCAGAGTGTGGCTGCTGAAGAGGAGGACTGGTACACCCTGGAATCCCAGGGTAGACCAGACATGACTGACTTGTCACCACTTTTCTGGCTCCCAAGGGAAAAAAGGGCATCTTTTTTGAATGCCCTACAGAAGAACACCCCGCTACAGAACATCCTAGATAACTGGTATAAAATTTAAAAAAAACAGGGTTTTAGTGATAATATTGTGCCTTGCCTCCCTCTAAGTGTGATAGAATTTAATATTGATAACATAACCTTAGTAAACTGGAAGCGGAAAGGCATAGTCAAGATCGAAAATTTGATTCACAATACCCAGATTAAATCTTTTTCTAATTTACAAGAGGAATATGACATACCAGCCAGTGACGGCTTTAAGTATTTAAGGGTGAGGAGCTATTTGAGGCAGACACTCCTGGTAGAGGACTCCGACAAATTATTGGATATTCTAACCAACTTATTCAGGGAAGACCTTAAGCATCTAACCGCGAGGGCATTGAGGCTGGTGAGGCGAAATACATCAAGCAGCCCCCCGCCAGCTATAGCAAAATGGGAAAGAGATTTGAACATAAGGATTGATGTTAAAGACTGGACCTCCTCTCTGAGCATGACCTATGCAAATGTGCACTGCCTGAACCTGAATGAGAACCAGTTCAAGGTTATGAACAGATGGTATCTCCTCCCGGTTCTGCTTGCCAGGATGTACCCAGGAGTTTCTGATACCTGCTGGAGATGTGAGTCCAATAGAGGGGATATGGTACATATATGGTGGGAATGTCCTATGGTTAATAGATACTGGGCCAAACTTTCAAGAATGCTTACGATAAAATTCGACCAGTCTTGGAACTTGACCCCGGACCGAGCTTTACTCCACCTTAACTTTCCCGCCACCCTTAGACAAGAACACCCGATACTGTTACATATGTTGACGGCCTCAAAACTATATATAGCAAAAAGATGGAGGTCCACAGACCCCATAATCTGGGACCCCATAAAAGCACAAATAATCCATCAGTGCCAGATGGAGAAAGGAATAGTGAGCCACAGGAGGGCGGAAAGAAACAAATATGCATACTGGAATGGCTGGGAAAGACGTCTTAAAAATGGCGAATTAGATATATAGATTGAGTGTCAAACCTCTTGCGAAGTGAGGCCCCCTCCCAAAAAGGGGTATGTCCGGCCGGCGCCCAGCGAGTATCATAGGAGAAAAAGAGTCGAAACAAGTCCATTGTCCTGTCTTTGTCAATGTTGAAAATTGAAGTGCATTATGATTTAGGTAGGACCCCAGGCATAGGCCTCCCTCCCTTCTGCCAGAATGGGAGGTAGGGATATTAATGGGGTTGGGGGGGGGTGGGGGTGGGTTGGTGGGAAAACTGAGAATAAATAAAAGGGATCCTACACAGAAGCACAGGGTTAGATTTTAAGAGTTACACAAGACTATAACTATTGTGTGGACTTTTATACCTTTATACTTATCTTCTATAAGAACTATGATGAGCCCACCCTGATGCAGAAGGTATGGACAAACCCTGTCTCTATAGGGAACTCTGAGTTAAGAAAAAAAGAAGAAAAAAAAAAAAAACACTATCCTTTATTGGAATTATTGTTAAGTTGTAGGTGCTGTGTATTTTTCTCTTGTATTAGTTAGTATCCAGGTGGGTGGATCTGGGGACATGGTTAGGATGGATTGTAGGGAGATACCTATAAACAACTTCAAAATTACATCACAAATGGATCGTGGCAGTGGCATGAAGTGTAATGCTTGCAAATGCTAGATGTTTAACTGGTAAAACAGAGGAATTATAGCTGGTAGCAGGAATCCAAAACTATGACTTGAATTTTCTATAACAGAAACATGGTGGGATGACACACATGATTGGGCAAACAATTTGGAGGGCCACATGTTGTTTCGAAGCGATAGGTCAAACAAAAGAGGTGGATGGGGTCTGTTTGTATATCAAACGAGCATTATTGTCTCATTTACTGGAAGATATATATGATGACTGTACTGAACATTTGGAATCATTGTGGGTGGAGATAGTCAGTGGGGGTAGAACTGCCCAGAAAGTATTACGTGGGTATTTGTTATAAACCACCAAATATTGGTGCTCTTGAAGAATCACAGCTATTAATGAAAATAGTAACGGCTTCTAAAATAGGGAGTAGTATCATCATGGGGGAGTTTGTTGAACCCCAACTTTTTGTCTCAGCTTGTACAGACACCAGCCAGAAGTGAAGTGTGACTGGATCTGGTAATAACCAACATGGAAGAGCTTATCTCTAACATCCAAGTAAGTGAGCATTTAGGGAAAAGTGTCCCACTAAAAAAAAAAAAAACTGAATTTTAAAGAGGCCAAATTTATTTCAATGTGCAAAATATCTCTTGGTCTTCTTGACTGGGATGGAGTATTTTTTGGGGGGAAACACAGAAGGTAAGTGGAATATCTTTAAACTAAGCTAATACTACAAAATATACACATAAATGTATACCCCTTAGTAACAAATATAAAATAAGCAAACTAAAACCAATGTGGCTAACCAGTAAGGTATATCAGGAAATGAATAAAAAGAAAGTCATGTTCAAACATTATAAAGCTGAGGATCACCAGAGGCATTTCCTAAATATAGACTGTGAAAAGGCAGTTACATTTGCTAAATTGGAGAATGAAAAATAATTGCTAAGGATTGTAAGAGGTATCCCCAAAAAATCTTTAAATATATAAATGGCAAAAAAAGAAAGGCTGGAAATGTTGGGACTTTGTTGTCTGGAATGGGTGAGATAGTCAGTGGAGACAGAGAGAAAGCAGATATTCGAAATAATTTATTTTTTTCTGTTTTTACCAAGGAAGAACCAATGGACAAGAACCTGCAAGCTACTTTTACAGAGCAGAAGGAATTTCATTAGCAGAAGCCAAGATGGCTCTGTGAAAAACTTAATTACACTCTATGAAAAAGTCATAATATAGATATGGGTGCTCCAGCTGATGTGATATATTTAGGCTTTGTTAAAGCATTTGATACAGTACCACCCAAAGGTTACAGTACAAATTGACTAAAATAGGCTGAGGATCTGCAATTGGTTGAAAGATATAGTGCAAAGGATGGTGGTAAATGGGAAGTTTTCAAATTGGACAGATGTGATAAGTGGAGTACCTCAGGGTCATCTTCTTTTTAATATGATTTTTAATGATCTCCCAGAGGGCATATGGAGCCATGTTTCAGTGTTTGCTGATGACACAAAATTAAGTAGGGTAATACAGTAGGATTAGATACACTATATGGACCAAAGTATTGGGACACACCACTTATTGATTAGATTTAGGTGTTTCATATCCATTGCCATGGATAGGAAACACCTAAATTGTACATTTTGTACTCATTGTGTATAAAATCAATCATTTAGCCATGCAGTCTGAATTTACAAACATTTGTGGAAAAATGGGTCGTTCCGAAGAGTTTTACGAATTCTAGTGTTGTACTGTGATAGGATGCCACCTTTGTAATAAGTCAGGTTGTGAAATGTCATCCCTGCTAGATATTCCATGGTCAACTGTAAGTGGTATTATTGTAAAGTGAAAGCATTTAGGAACAGCAGTAACCGAAGCGGAAGGCCACATAAAGTCACAAAGCAAGGTCACCAAGTGCAGAGGCACATGGTGTGTAAAAATCCCCAATGCTCTGCTGGTTCCATAGCTGATGATTTCCAAACTGCCACTGACATTTTAATATCAGCACAAAATCTGTCCGGCGGGAGCTTCGTAGAATGGGTTTCCATGGCCGAGCAGCTGCATGCAAGCCTCCCTCACTAAGTACAGAACCAATCGTCGGATCAAGTATTGTAAAGCATGCCGCCACTGGACTTTGGAGCAGTGGAAGCATGGTCTGAGGAGTCTGATTGGCAAGTCTGCGTTTGGCAGATGCGAGGAGAATGTTACATGCCTGACTGCATTGTGCCAACTCTAAAGTTTGGTGGACAAGGGATAATGGTATGGGGCTGCTTTTCAGGAATTGTGCTAGACTCTTAGCGCACAAAGCAAGCTCCATAAAGACATGGTTGGATGAGTTTGGTGTGGAAGAACTGCCCTTATAGATCCCTAAACTCAAAGCCATCAAAAACCTCTGGGATGAACTGAATTGTAGATTTTGAGTCAGGTCTTCTCATCCAACATGAAAGCCTGACCGAATGAACGGTCAAAAATTGCCCCCAAAACACTCAATAATTATGTGGAAAGCCTTCCCAGAAGAGTGAGCACTTACAGCTACAAAGTGTGTGGGGGGGTTTACTAGATATTAATTTCTATGTATTTAGAATGCAATATCATACAAGTCCATGTTGGTGTAATGGTCAAGTATCCCAATACATTTGTCCATATAGTGTATGTATGAAATCAGATTGTGGGAAATATTTTTTTGTTTTTTTTAATTTTTATATTCATTGTTTTTTAATCTTTTTGCATGTTAGAAACTGGTTGCAGATTGACTTGCGGTCACTTGTAAGTTGTAATGCTGTATACACTAAAAAGAAAAAGCTTTTCTCTGCTGCAGGATAGCACATGGGAACCACCATCCACGTCACTCTCTGACAGTCTTCTGAATACTGAACAGAATAGTTCCCAAGTGTTAAGTCAGGTCATCATAATCTGTCCTTATGAAAGCATAACAGTGAGATGCTGGACATAAATATACTTGTAAATCCATTGTGAATTTGTGAAATTATAAAATGTTTATACATACCATCTGAACCAGTATTGTCTTCATCAATATAGAAGGCACTAAAAGGAAAGAGAACAAATAAACAATGTTTATAAATACTAATGTTACAGCAATAAGTATAATATGCATTAGGACAAACTGAAAGAGAGGGGACAGCTGCAAATAAGGAAGTTACAATATGTTTAAACTCACAATGCCCATTTCCTTCCTCCCTAAAAACCACTATGATAGAACAATGACCTGCATCCCCACCAGGATAATGTCTCATAACGTTCTATCTGCATGCTGCTGGACG
The DNA here is from genome assembly GCA_036172795.1 of Pelodytes ibericus. Taxonomy (NCBI): domain Eukaryota; kingdom Metazoa; phylum Chordata; class Amphibia; order Anura; family Pelodytidae; genus Pelodytes; species Pelodytes ibericus. The sequence goes on from CM069866.1 coordinate 25,068,056, forward strand.
AGCATCCTTGATGATGTATTCCCCACAGCTAAATAGACAAAATATTTGCCCACTAGTGGGGAATCATAAAAAGTTTTCTCAGCCCTCCCTCCCCCTTAGGGGTCTCATTCAGCAAATTACCGTCAAAAGGTCAGGAGTTTTCCTACCTGTGCAGCCTTATAAGGTGCTCTGGAGCTGTACGCCCAAGCACTATCAATTCATTAAAAAAAAAAAAAGGTGCAGAAGTTTGTCTAAAATGGCTTAAAAAATTCTGTCACAATTTTATAGCACCAAAAAAAGCTTCATAATCTATAAAACAGGGATAGACAAAGTGTCTGTACAAAGTCACCCGTGTTCGTGGGAACATCTATATATTAAGTTGGAAAACTGCACATATTCAAATTGTCAGAGATACTGAAAATTAAGATAATTTTGACATTTTGCAGAGTCAATCTAAAATTGATATACTTTCACTTTTGCGAATCAGAAACGTTCCAGCTGGGAAAGTTACATTCGATGTCCCAAGGTCCATCCCCCAGTGTCCTGATTCACCAGGGGCACAAGTTGGGGGGTATGGATTAACTAAGATATAAAGCTCTAACTGCAAACTATGTTGGAGGTGTCGGAAAAATCTAGGTTCCATCTATCCTCTACCTACCTTCTGAATTAAATTCTACCCTTTCAATTACTATTGTCTCCTCAAATGTTTATTTTCCATTTAAATTTAGCAGTAATTATCCAGAATGTTATGGTTTGTATGGTAAAGCTTTGTTTAGCTAGAAACAAGCTAAGCACACCTCTTAGCTATGAGAAAATGTTTATCTCCATGCATCTTGGGGTTATGTGATACACATCAGTCATGAATGCTACGTGCACAACAAGATCAGATAACTCAATCGTCTCTCTGAGAGGCTGGCGGTGCTGCCGACAGAATGGAAATCATTGGGAGAGACGCCATTGAAAAGGTGTTTAAACCAGGCAGAACTGGACTTGTATGTTTACACCGTCTAATTTAATAATGATCAGTGTCACATAAGATTCTAAAACATTGGCTGGATGCCCAAATTCTCTTATATTGTTATTATCACACACACTCTAAATTCCATGCCATAAGAAATGAAAGGATGTCCATTCTATGGGAAACATTATAATTCAAAATGTCTTGGAATCCATTCTGTACAAATAGTAATTATAATCCACTATATATATATATGTTTAAAACTTACAATGGATGCTCTGCATCTTGGATTATCATCTTTGGATTCGTACTGAACAAAAAAAAAATCATAATTAATCCAGAAGGACGCAAACAATCAGAAGAGCGCTGGTAAGGGGTTCAGCAAGGCAACTGCCTCCCAAGCTGCTATCTAACCTGGATCAATGGGCTGGGGTTTCAATACTTTTCACTTTACTTAAAAAACACAAATATATTTTATTTTATGTTCCAAACTATTTTTTCACTTTGCTCCTTTTGCAAAATACTAAACATTTAACACTCAAATAGTAAAAACGAGCAAATTGAGAATACAAACAGGAAAGTTTGCGAATATTTTTTCTACCTCTTTTGAAAGAACTTGCTAAAAACTGGCGTAATTTTCACATGCAAATAAGAGTTGTTTTTCACCAAATATGCTCAAAACTCTTTAGCGTGCGCAAATATAATCACCTATTATTATCGCAACCGGGAAAATGCACGCTAAACTTTAAAAAATGTAGAGTGCAGAGAGGCAGGATCTCGGAGAAGCTAATTCATCTTCTCCTGAGGAAGCCCTGACAATAGCTCCAGTGAAACGTGTACAGACACCGGCAGCTATTACCTTCCCCGAGATCCTGCCTCTCTGCACTGTTTATTTTACCACCTTAGACCAGCTCCACTGATGTGACTTCATACGGAGGACTTCTACACGATTGATTTGCTCTCAGTCTGTGAGTTTATTTGTAGCAGGAGCCAGTATCCTCTCTGTCCCTTTTTTTTGTTGTTGTTTTTATTTATTTCAGAACCTGATTAAATATTTATGAAGAAATCACACGTTTTTATCTGAAATGACCATTACTGACATACCCACTATCTCGCGCCAGTCTGCTCTTTGTTTTTGTATACTATTTTCGTTCAGGTAAGCAGCTATGGGTATGGTGGAGAAAGGGTAGTTTAAGAGAAGGGAGGGTTGGGGTCACCTATTTACATATTTTAAAGTGTCCCCCTTTTATTCTGCTTTACCTCATTAGGGGAGGGGGGACATTTCTGCTGCAGCCAGATCTTAATTCATATATATGATCCATTCTTTATTACATGATTAAACAGCATAGGAATGATTTGTGTATGAGGTTCTTGTATATATGTTATATATACTATCTGTGTATTCGTGTACAAACAAAAATCAATCACACATAAATATATATGTAACATTTAAATAATTACTGTGCTTTTTAGCAATCGTGTGTAAAAAAAAAAAAAAAAACTCCTACCAACAATGAATATAAAGCTTAAATGTATGGGTAAATAAAGGTTAATCCCTTTATTATAATAATCATTTCTGGGATACTTTTAATTCTGGGAAGGGCAGGAAAGGCAGGTGTGATGGAGTGGACACAGATGCCTCCTTCAGATGTTGCTCTCTTCCTATCCATGGCGCTCGTTTACATGTGAATGTAGAATACAAATATATACATTGTGTTAGAAGAATTGAAAGCAAATGCATAGATTAATAGAAAAGATATTTAAATGTGTATGTGGTGTCTCCTGTTTATGACATCACCTTGTGCCCAGTAAGCAGAGAAACATGTGGAAATAGGAAGGAGAGGAATTGTGTGACATCTGTTGAGACACATGGGGAGAAGAAGCAAGGGAGGGTGTAGGCTTTAAAGGAAAGGTAAGCCTGCATGGGAAGATGAAGGGTGGTGGGATAAGGAGCAAGGTAGGTAGAGGAGGACAAGCATAGCAGAAAGGAGGTTAGGACTGAAGCTGTATGATGGAAGCAAGATGAAGCAGATGTCAGGAGCAGGGAGAGAACTTGAAGTAGAGAGAATGAGAAAGAAGCTGAAGGCTCCTAAATTACAAAACAGGCATGAAGCTTAGAGCAGTGGGCATATATTGGTAAGTGCCCGTATGGTTCCGTTTAAAAAAATAAAAATGTCTTATGGGCTATAGTCCCAGATATTTTGAAAACCTAGCAATGCCTCTGACCTTACCCCTAAAGAAGTTAAAAAGATCTTGAAAATCTCCGGGTCCTGTTCCAAAGATGGCGTCCACACAGATGTTGAAGATGGCGATACCTTGGAGGTTGATGATTCCGCTACCTTGGCCTCAACACATGCAAATATACCTATGGAAGACATAAAACAATGTTTAAGACTCTGAGAACACAAATCCCTGCAGTGAAAATTAACAAAAGAGATAAAATAAAACAATCAATCAATTCCCAGAACAAACTGACAGATCAGCATAGCAACCTTAAAAAAAGAAGTTAAGTCACTTTGTGAAAAAGTCTGGAATCTAGAAGATGGATCCTGAAGTAACAACTTTAGAACACAGGGAATTCCTGAAGCTATACACCTTCCAACCTAAAGGATTAAGGCATGCTCATAGACAGAATACACAGACTCCTCAAACCCAGGGATATGCCAGTGGACACTCAGAGATATATGATTTTAAGGCTACACTAATACCAGTATAAGTAAGACATACTGCATGCAAGCCAACAGAACAAATCAGGGCCTGCCCCCATCAACCTTGCAGCAAAGTAAAAGCTTCAAGACCCACTGTCTGCCCACTGCAAAGAGATAAGTAGGGCTTCCCGATAAATCAACACATCACACAAGGAATGGCATGACTACCATACAATTTATCCTCGAGGAAGGCTTGAAGTTTCTCCAGAAATGTGAGATCCAAACACCAGACCAACTGTACCCTCATTTTCCATAAAAAACAAGAATCAAAGATTGGTCAGAGATACCATTAAAGCGTGACAACAATCAGCTTCACCCACCATCTGAAGGATCAAACTACCACTAAAGAATAAAACGCAGGTTTGATGCACATGTGTCCCTCATTGGGAGACCATAACCATTACATATCACCACCCCCCACTCCCACGCTTATGTACATTTTATACTTTCTAGAGTTTTTCTCCCATTAACAGTTACATCATTGAACTATTTTGCAACAATACAAGAACTACATTAATATGGTTTCATATACCCACGATTTGACACCTTCTCCTCCACTCCCAATAAGTCTCCATATCAGAGAGTCTATATCCAATGTTCAGAAAGAAATTTACCACAAATGGAATTTCCATGAACGAAATTCAGTTTAACATTGAAATGTTCCCCCGGATGATTAGTTAAATAAAGATTGTAGAAGATTCTTGGTGAATTTAATTCCAAATGAATTCTTAGCACTATAACTAAGCGCCCAGTAGAGGGCGATCATGTTTATTAGAAGTAAGCTACTACAAACAGTTTATATAAACCGTATTAATTAGATCAGATTTCCTTTATCAGGATCCACACCACAAAACCTAGAGTATCCTAGAACAATGGTTCCAACATAATACACATTTATATAAAAGTATTATTATTAACAAACAAAGAACATTTAACATTACATTAAATGATATCATTCATAGATATACATAGTACATAACAAATGAATAGAAAATACTAAAACCCTGGTTGGGGAGAGAGTGGCCAGAGCAGATGGTATGGCCTTGCCTGTTATCACCAATTTTCCACCATTTAAATTGACCATAATAACTTTAATACCATTTAACCATTTTAACTTTGAATAACACCCTGCTACAACTTATGGGCATGTATATTACACGCCACTTGTGTATCAAGTGTGCATGTCTTATTAAAGTTAACTCAATCAGGCAAGAACTACCGCCACGTGACACGACAGTAAGCTAAAACCAAACTCGAGGGAGGGACACTGTCTTGCCCTATCTGAGAGCTCCTTACTGGATGCTGTCAAAATGTAACTGAGCACATTTTGCCAAACTTTCAGCTTCCCCCCATAGCTCATAATTCAGATGGCAACTTCCAGCCCCTTCTCCCTGAGGTCATGCAGGCTCCTTAACAGATCCTCTGATCATGTGTGCTTCAGAAACTCCATCCAAACTCAACCGTCAGTTCCCACTAGCAAAACCGGGAGTATCCCGGTGGATTCATAATTCCTTGGCTAGTAACATCCTGCAAGTTAAAAAATACCCAAAAGACAGATACATAATAATATCTCTAACTGTCAACAACATCCCTATATGCCCCCCAACACCAACTTCACTTAATAGGGTCTACACATTATTTCTGAATGGATTCGGCTCAGGCATATTCCCCGAATCGACGGATTACCTGAAATTCGGCTAAACAATATGGCAGGATTTGGATCCGAATCAGACATTGTGGCCGTTCAGAATCCAAATCTTCTGAGCCCTTTGGTTTGGGACTATTTTGCCATGAAATTCGGACACAATTCGGATTCGGAATGATTGCCGTATTACGGACATTTCAATTCTCCAGATCTGATCTATGGAATTGAAATTAAGTTACATAATTTAATCAAACAAATATATAAACATCCCCACAAATAAGAAAAAAAACGGAAATATCTGTCATGTAGAAGACCCATATTTGTCTACCTGCATCAGCAGATAATTACATTTCTCACCTGCCTGCTGATAAGGCATTAGGATCCATGACCTGTGGGTCGTGAGATCAATACATCAATTCTACAAAAATATTCAAAAAGCGCATAAAACATTAAAACAACATCCTAAATCCTGCAGAATAATATCATGAATTGGAATGACATGTAGCACACAAATCAGGTTCATGTGTCACTCCAAATTACCCCAACACACTAAAGTACACTGTGCATCCACAGTGGATACTAGTGAAAAGAAAGAACACATAATAAACAGAAAAAGAAAAGAAATATAAGCAATAAACATAGCAAGAGACTGATTAGGAGCGAGCGTCATTAAGCTCATTGCCTGTAGGTTTTTAGATGGCTCCAGGGTGTCTCAGGAGATAGCCCAGAGACAATAGGACAATGGGCTATGGCCTGAGACATCCTGGCAAGTTGGGGTTTATCAGTAATTCAATTAAGGGTTCAAGGGAGGGGATCTTAATTAGGGTCAGGAAGGTTATCAGTAGGAGGGGAATAGTGGGGGGAGTTAGGGTAATCAGGTAGGGCTATTTCAGATGTAATTTGTGAGTGATTCATTCTAATGCTTGTTCTCTTTTGTTTCCCATCCTCCCATCCCGAGGCAAGCACATCGGTGGGCGACCGTAAGAGCCAAGAAGTCATCACTTCGAAAATTAAAGCAGAAAGCTTGCTTATCGAGCAGCGGGATACAGGGACTTGTCTGACTGCCAGTTCATGGAGTCAAGAAGGAATTTTTCACCCACTTGGGAGCAGATTCACTGAGCTTCTATAGGGGTTTTTTCGACCTTCTTCTGGATCTTTTCTGGCAATTTTTATGGGGTGCGGAGCGGTGGAGTGAGGGGGGTCCCATCTTGCGGAATGCGGCACTCACTACTTCTGGGGATAACAAAAACACCCTGCAGGTTGAGATGGGTGCGATTTGGGTATTGACGTGTGGTCGGGCCCATGCGGTGAGCGTAGCCAGCGGTTGGTTGTGGATACAAAGGCGGGAACTGATTGTGGTCGGGCCCGCCTCTGGGGCACGGTTATGGCTACTGCAGAACGCAAAAACATGTTGGGCACGTGAGTTGGGGGGCTCACGGGCCTCCAGAAAGGGGGTGGGGCTCAAGGTCAGCAGGCTATCCTGGCCACCCCGTGATACCACAATATCAGTAGAAGGCGGCCCGGTGAAGATGGACCGGCCGTCACGTGCGCTGCAGGCAGGCGGGGCTCAGCACATTTCCAGGGGGTAGGGGTGCCACATTTGGTTTGGGGACACCCCCCTTTTTTTACGTTGTTTTAAATAAATGACTTCTAATTGCCACCATATGCAAGTGTCCTGGTTTCATTCATCCATCTTTTCCTCTCCCAATGTAAGTCTGCCATTTACTCTACCCCAATGTCCCTCTGTATCCCTCTTCCTTCCCATGTCTGTCTCTCTCTCCTCTTCCTTCCCATGTCTGTCTCTCTCTCTCTCCCCTTCCTTCCCATGTCTGTCTCTCTCTCTCCTCTTCCTTCCCATGTCTGTCTCTCTTTCTCTCTCTCCCCTTCCTTCCCATGTCTGTCTCTCTCAGACAACTAAACTTTTTTTTTCACTTGTGCTTCTAGTATAGAAAATGTAATTGTCCCAAGTCTGAGGATAAACTGGCATGTGCTGCTGATAGGACATGCCAGTTTATCCTCTAACTGGAAGCTACTATGGGACGAAGGCAGCGCGGTCCGGTAAGCGGTTGTCTCTCTCAGCTAGTGCAGAAGAAGTGTCCCTCTGCTGATCCCATGTAAGGACAAAGATATTCTCTCTGCCCTGGCAGAGACGAGTGGTTGCAAGCCTACACTCCTTTAAAAGGGACTGGACTGTATCACCTAAACATTGTTTTTACTGTGCATATAGAGGATAAAACAATTATTGAAAATGATCTGTACATTGTGTTATCAAAATTGCAAGGAAATGTCTAAATTGGGAGAAAAAATGTGTTTTAAATGTGTCTGTGGAGTCTCTTGCTTATGACATCACCTGTGGCTTTTAATGGGAAAATGTTTAATATGCATATCAGGTCACAGGAGATGTCATGAACAGGAGACTCCACATTTAAAACAAAATCTTCTCCTAACTTAAACATTTCCTTGCAGTATTGCAAACACAATGTACAGATAATTTTCAATCAATTTGTATCCTCTACATTGACAGTATAAGCAATAGTTAGGTTAAACGGTCCCATTAAATCCTACATGGAGTAAAGCGCTAACAGATACTTAATTCTTCAGTTGCACAGCCCAAACAGATATCAGCAATGCAATTCTAAGTGTATCTATTATTTCAGTAAACGGATAAACTAACCTGGTTTAACCAAAAATAGACAGCACACGTCTTGCTCCAGTCACACTCTGTGCAAGTCAGTGTCCACTTTTTGGTAATTTATAGGGGTGAGGCTTTATGAGGTAATTTATTCTTGTCTAACTCTGTACATGAACAGGGAGGTACTTGTAATTTTCAACGCCGTGAAAGGGAGTACAAACCTGTTTTAATCAGGATAGGTTCTTCCGATAAACAAATTTGATTTATTCCTGTAATAAGTGGGGAAACTAGTTATGCTTTCTCTCAATTATTTTTTAATCGCATGTAGAGCCAAACTGAATGGGTGTAATTTTGCCAGGCACAAATAATTAGAGCGAGCTCCTAAAGAGACACCCTTGTTTATGTTCTGTTGATTTTATTTTTGTAAAGTGTAATGTGTATAGCAATAAATATAAGTGTGCATTTATAGAATCATCATCCCTCTGTCATCCCTAAGAAGGGAAATATTAAAGGGGAAAAATCAGGACCCTGGAACAGAGAGGTCTAAAGACAGGACAATTAGAGACTAAAGGGTCTACTCAATAAAGAGAGAGTTGTAGGAAATTGCACTGAATTGAAATGAAAATTTCAATCTTATGGGGACATTCCAACTTGTTTAAACCTTGCTTCCTTGTACTGCCGATCCGTTGCTTTTTTAATGTTTGAATCAATTTTCTTGTTTTGTATTTTCTGTTACATTACCGGTAAGCCACGTTGATTTTGATTTGGGGTTTTGTGTATTTGCTTCCCAAAGCTATATATTGGGACATGCAATTTTGTAAAAATATAATGTGCTGTGTGGAATGGGATAGACTTTCTCTTGTACACAGTAGGGTCTCTTAACAGTGTAACATATTGTGTGATGACATCCCTGGAGAGACAGGAAATTCCATTTATTTGAATGATATTATTCTCATTGGTTCCTGCAGCAAAAAAAAGGAAATTTACTATTTACTCGCAAGTGTGGGCAGTGCTGGTTTCTTGCAAACTGCTGTAATTTCACAATTTCATCTAGCTGTAAGTATTTTAGATTTTAAGCAATGCAACATGTGAAACATGCTTTTTTTTTTGTATAACAATTTTTTATTGTTTTTAGATACATATGTGGAAACATGCTTTTTAAAGTACTTTGAAAGCACATTAACATGCATTAAGATGGTATGACCTCACTATTTAGATTTAAAAAAGCATTGAAGGTAAAAGAAACCCTACCAAAGGCAGCATCCCTCCAGATTATCTAGATGTGTATACCCAACATTTCCCTACATAACTGGGCAAATGCTTGGATCAGTACATTGGATGATCTATACATAAATAAAGTCATGCTGTCCTTTGAGGCATTAATGAGGAATTTTAATCTTCCAGGTACAGAACTCTTTAACTACATGAGACTCAAATCTTTTCTTGGGGAATACCCACGTTCGGATACCAGCGATTGGGAATTTTTTCTGGCCTCAGTCGGCAATAGGAAAGTGATAGCAGGGTCCCGAAGATTTCTCGACAGGGGGGTGACAATCGAGAAGTCTTCAGCAATTACCCAATGGGAAAGTGACCTAGGAAACACATTCCTCTTCCAGGAATGGTTCAGGGCCTGGCATGATATCAGAAGAGCAAACCACTGTATTAACCTTCATCAACAGTATTCTAAACTTATGCCTAATGCCATATATGGTGGGACTGTGATGAACTGAAAGCAAATAGTCAGAAGGCGTCTGATCTACTGGAGTGGTTGACACCCAATAGGGGGAAACTCATGCCACAAACTTTTTTGTTCCATTTAGAACTGTCTGAGCGGGACATAAATCGAAAGGCGTTCTGTATTAACATTCTGTCGGCTTTTAAAATATGTATGTCACCATATTGGAGGAGATCAGAGACTCCGACTTGGCCGGAGATTAAGGCACAGATAAAGTTTCAAGCCGAAAAATACTTTTTCCAAAGGTCTAATAATGAGGTGGCTAAGGAAAAGTTTGAAAAATGTGGGCAAACTATACGGCTCTACCGATTTGATGGACTGCTTTCAGTGGGTTCTCCTGTTTATGGTGTCCTGCTTATTCTATTCCCTGCGGAAGTGTAAAGGTTAAAACAATTGAATTATAGACTCCTCCACTGACAGAATTAAGGAAGGTTACTTTCTGGATTCCCCACCAACTCCTCCTAACCCAGAAACAACATCAATGGTACAAAGAAAAATCTAGCAAACACAAGATAAATGGTTGAATGAATGGTGTATGAATGTGGATTTAGTTGAATAATTACTTTTTTTTATATATAATCTTTAGGGAACCAAGAACAGATGTTAAAATATTTAAAGTAAGGATGGAACACCATAAGAATAACTGATTTAACAGATTCAGTGATTTATCACGGGGGAGATATCTAACTACTGCCAAAATCGATGTATAAACCTGACAAACCTGAAGCAAATTATGTTATTTTACCGCTGTTTCCTCTTGATTCCCTGCGCTTGCTTTTGGAAAAACAATAAAGATGATAAATAAAAATAAAAAAATATATACATTACCATTTGGAAGAAGAATTTGGGGCTCCAGACAGTCACTTTATAGTGTCCTTTTTGCAGGATGTAAGAGGGGTGAAGCTTAGGTGGGATCCCAATTTTTTATTGGTCACAGCTGATCAGCACTTTATACATCTATAGACCATATGAAAGATATTGAAGCGATCAAACAGACTTCAAGTGTAGATCAAGACATGCATATTAATCAAATGGACTTCATCCTAAAAGCCATTGAGTTTATTCTCAAATATAACTATTTTTATTTTGAGGGAGATTTTTATTTACAAATATGTGGGACAGCCATGGGTCCCAAGTTTGCACTAAGTTATGCAAACCAATTTATGGGTAATTGGGAAGCAGTACAGGTGACTCCAACCCACTTGGCACAGACCTGGTCCTATGGAAAAGATATATTGATGACATTATTTATTTTTTGGGAGGGTAACCTCAACAACAATGACTGGGGACTCAGTTTCACCTGTTGTTGTAGTAGGCAAACAGTTGACTTTTTGGACCTAAACCTATATGTGGAGGATGGAAGTCTAAAATCTAAAACTCACTGTTGATGAAGGTTAATACAAAAGTTAGACAGCAGTAACTATATACACACATAGATGTCACCATCCAAACTGGCTCAAAAATATCCCAAAAAGCCAATTCAGAAGAATCAGGCTTAATTGCTCAGATCTTGCCACATACAAGGAATAAACAGAAACACTCAAGGATAGATTCCTACAAAAAAAACCTATAGATTAGAACTATTAACAAAAGCCGAGAAAGAAATCGAAATTACCCTGAGAGAAGATATACTTGCAGGCAAAATGGTAGAAAACTGCTTAAAAAACAAAGGTTTTTGCATTTACTACGGGCTATAATGTGGCAGCCCCTGCCATCCCCTTGGGGATGATATTCTGGGTAATTTAGCCCTCAAAAAACCTTCAGTTATTATTATAAAAGCACCTAATCTAAAGTCTGATCTAGCCAGTATCATTAGGAAAGCTCCCAAAAAAGATGGACCAACGTGGCTTAGGAATAAACCATTGGGGTTCTACAAGTGGGGTAATGGGGTAATTGCAAAGCATGCATTCATCACACCAAAAAGAAAGTTGAGTTTGTTTCTAAGATCACTGGTAAAACAAATAGATCAAAAGTGTTATCAATTGCAATTCCACACATGTGATGTACAGCCTTCCCAACCATTGCAAAAATTGCCCACAGGGGTCTATAACAAACATCAAATTTGCAGGCATCAGATAAATATCTGTTGGGTTTGTATTTCAGACTGCCCAATTGTTATAAACACGCATTTTATTTATGTTAGTTTGTTGGTCTTATACACAGATATCATTTATATAATAATATGTGTATGTTTATATATATATATATATATATATATATATATATATATATATATATATATATATACATATTACTATTAGAGGTGAGCGGACACCTGGATGTTCGGGTCCGACAGGTTCGGCCGAACTTCGAAAAAAAGTGCAGGTCCGTGCTCGAACTTGACCCCGAGTTTGACCCCGAACCCCTTTGAAGTCAATGGGGACCCAAACTTTTGGCCACTAAAATGCCTCTAAAAAAAGTCCTGGAAAGGGCTAGAGGGCAGCAAAAGGAAGTAAAATGGGGGTAAGAGTAGGACAAGTGCCCTGCAAACAAATGTGAATACATAAAAATACAGCCGAGCCATAAAATAGCACTAGATGGAATCTTTGATTTTAGCTTTGGAAGAACATAAATCTAAATCTAAAGCATGGCTGCCAGGAGCATGGCTGCCAGGAGGATCAACAGAATTATCCATTTGAGAGAGGGTTGGAGTGCTGGGTATTCTCTTTCATTGTTCAAACTGAGCTCAACTCCTGATGCATGGAGAAAAGGCCTTCACAAGCCGCTGCTATTGTGTACACAGTTTATACTAAGTTGAGGAAGCAGTGACCGTGGCGGTGTAGTTTTGTTTGTTTTTTAATTGGGGTAGCTCCCAAAATATTGGGACATATAAAAAAAGAAAACAAAGAATAAGTGCACTTGAGTATAACAATGGCTGTGTGAGGTCAGTATAAATGTCTATTCTGCACAAGGTACAGACAAGTCTGGTGGGATCCATTCCTGGCTCATTTTAATAAATGTGAGCTTGTCCACGTTGGCTGTGGACAGGCGGCTGCGCTTGTCTGTGATAACGCCCCCTGCCGTGCTAAACACACGTTCTGACAATACACTGGCTACAGGGCAGGCCAGAACCTCCAAAGCATAAAGGGCAAGCTTAGGCAATGGGCCCAATTTGGAGACCCAGAAGTTGAATGGGGCAGACCCATCAGTCAGTATGTTTAGGGGTGTGCATACGTACTGTTCCACCATGTTGCTGAAATGCTGCCTCCTGCTAAGACGTTCCATATCAGATGGTGCTGGTTGTTGTGGCGTGCTGTCATGGCTTTTCCACATTTCGGCCATGCTAACCCTGCTTTCTGAGGTGCTGGCAGTGCCCCAGAGGCATTGGGGACCTCTTCCTCCTCCTCTGCCTTCGCCTTGTGCTTCCATTGAGCCCCCGGTGTTAGTTGGGAATGCCCTCAGCAGCGCATGTACCAGCGTGCGCTTGTAGTCGTGCATCTTCCGATCACGCTCCAGTGAGAAAATTAAGGATGGCACGTTGTCCTCGGCCACCCAGTAATCAGCACAAGTTAGAATGTGGGCAACTCGGCAGTCGGTACTCAGGCACTGCAGCATGTAGTCGCTCATGTGTGCCAAGCTGCCCAGAGGCAAGGACAAGCTGTCCTCTGTGGGAGATGCATCGTCTGTGTCCTCCGTATCCCCCCAGCCATGCTCCAGTGATGCCCACGAGCTGCGTTGGGTGCCACCCTGCTGTGAACACGATTCCTTATCATCATCATCCTCCTCATCCTCCTCCTCCAGAGGACCATACTTCCCCTTTCTCTCCAGTGTTTGGGAGATGGACAGCTGAACGCTTGCATGGTACAGTGTGGAGATGCTTGGGGATGGTGGCGGACGCGGTGGCGTTGCTGCCACATCCTCAGTTTGCGGGGTGGCAGGTACCACAGAGGTGGAGGAAGAGGCTGAGACAGAAGCAGAAGAGGAAGCAGGAGGAGCTAGAGACCTTTCTTGGTTTTTCTAGGTGCTTACTCCACTGCAGCTCGTGCTTTGCATGTAGATGCCTGGTCATGCAGGTTGTGCTCAGGTTTAGCACGTTTATACCTTGCTTCAGGCTCTGATTGCACAGCGTGCAAACCATTTGTGTCTTGTCGTCAGCCAGCACATTGTCTCAAGAACCGCCATGCCAGGGAACTCCTTGGAGATGGCTATGGTGTGCTTGGTTCCTGGGTGCAGTGGGCAGTAGCAGGCGTACTGTCTAGGGGATGGCCGCTCCGCTTTTGCACCCAACTCCATCTTTTGCTGTGCTGGCGCCTTTGTGCGACCACCACCTCATCTTCCAAACTGGACACATCACTCGCTTGACCTTGATTCCATGTGGGATCTAGGACCTCATCATCCTCCACATCATGTTCCACCCACTCCTTAACCCTGCCCTTCTTGCCGGTCTGCACACGGCCGAAAGCCACAACAGTTGGCACCTGTGTTTCGTCATCATCAGAGACCGCTGTGGTGGTCCTCGTATGTCCACATCCTGACACATAAGTGGTTGTGCATCAGTGCACTCAATCTCTTCCACTTCTGGGGCAAGGCTAGATGGATGGCCCATGGAAACCCTGCCAGCAGAGTCATCAAAAAGCATAAGAGACTGCTGCATGACTTGTGGCTCAGACTGCTAGGCTGATTTGCAAGGCGGTGAGGTGAAAGACAGATGGCCATGGGCTGCAGGTGCCAACTCTGAGCTTTCAGCAGGGGACCGGGTGGGACACAATGTGAAGGAACTGGAGGCACTGTCAGCCACCCAATCTACTATCGCCTGTACTTGTTCTGGCCTCACCATTCTAAGAGTGCCATTCGAGCCTACCAAATAACGCTGAAGGTTCTGTCGCGTACTCTTTCACTTGTGCATGTAGCTGGCACAGATCCACGTCCTCTCCTTGCAACAGGAGCTCCACCAACACCAGCAGCACCACGACTAGGGCCACGTCCCTTATTTGACGCTCTCCTCATTCTTTGCATTCACCCACCAAAGTAACAGATGGTTTATGTCAGGCGACAATGTAACTGCCAATAGTCAACAATTTTTCTTTGTATTTTTTTGTTTTGTTTATTGTACTGCAAGAAATACAGGTGGCTGGTGGTCTAAGTAACAGTGTTTCCAGGTAAACATGCTGGTTATTGTTCAAGGCTGAACTGTAATCAACATGGAGTCTGACAGTTTGACAGTCTGGTCACCTGCATCTAAAGAGATACACAGGAATCAGATTTCAGAACTCTCCTGAAGCATCAACAATGGACACCGCATAAGAAGCTGCTTCTGAAGCCAGTCTTTCCACCCAAGTTCTCCTGGCACTGTAACAAGTATCAGCATTTATATATTTTACTTTAACTTTCTTTTACTTGAATAGTGTTAACTATTCTTGTTTCTATTAATACGGAGTATTTTAGCATTGCTTATTTGTATAACCTATAGTAGATATTGTTGTAGAGTTATCATTAAACTTTGTTATGCTTTAACCTATTCAAGTGTGTGGATATTCTGTTATTTTGTTATTGAATATAACTCTCTAATAATACTTTATGGAATAATGTAATTGTTGTGTTTTCCATTATTTCCATTTATAAATTAGTTGTTGAGGTAATGCTCATTTTGCTCCTATTGTTATGTGTAAGCTTGGGAGCCAAACCATAAAGTGTTAAACAGACACCAATTTAGATATTGAGCATTTTATAATCTTCACCTTCCAATACACCAATAAATACTTAAATACCATGATACAGACTTCTGAGATAGCTAACACTTTAAATACAAGAAATGTTGCACATTGGAGAACTTTTTGGCTCTGGAAAACTCAGGATATATAAGTTCAAGGGACAAGATGAAAGACACCCCCTGATGAAGTATAGAGCTAAAACGAAACGTGTAGGGCGATTTGCATCTCTGCTGCTGTGCCTACTGATGATTTTTGGTCCTCTTCAGCCACCGTTAGCAGGAAGTAGTTTCTGTTGTCCTGTACTCCCTTAAGTGCAACTGCGCTTGCTTATGTTGAAAATAAGGCTTTGTGGAGCAATTTATATTACAACTGTCTTGTCCATTTCAACATTATTTGAAGTTCCCAGTGATCACAGTCTGTCAAGTATGCCCTCCCCGTGTGTGCTATCTTGGCTCCTAAGTTTATAGCAGCTTGCTTTGTGAGAGGTTTTCTCAGCTATATCATTTTCATATTTATTCAAGTGTGTTTGATTATTTGCATCCTGCACCATATCAGACTTTTATATTGGACAACACATCAAGAGAGAGATATGTGAGCTCCCTCTACTTTTTATTATACATGTTTTGTTCACCTGGGTACCATTTAACAGTATTAGGTGGAAATTACCACATGTGATAGATTTTATGCACGTTTTATAACTTCATATCTCAATTCCATTGTCTATCAGACTCACTGGCTATTTAGACAATCAATTATATTATTTGTAGTTTTTTATATCAAGCTTACTTATTGTGGGCACATGTGTGTTCTATATTTTTACAAATTGTTTTCACTTTGATATTTTGCACTAATTTCTACCAGTCGCCAGTTCACTTGCACACTCACAGTTAAGCTTTTTTGCTCATCGCATATCTATTATTTTTCCGTTCAGCCCATGTAGCAGGATATTAAACAATAATCAAGCCAACAGTCATAAAATGGGCAAAGTGTCTAGGAATACATCAAATTCTGATTCTGCAATAATATCAATTATAAATGGCCTGTGTTTAAGAAACATTGTGAAGCCTAGAGAAATGTAGTTACTTATCTGTCCTGCTTGGATTTAACCTTTAAGACAGCTTTCTCACCTAAGAAAAGAGTGATCGCAGGACAATCTTTTTGCAACCAATGTTTTATTTATTCCTTGTAAATGTGTTGGTGTTGGTTCAGTCTGCGTTTGTGATGCAGGGCAAAGTAGAATGTTCAGTTTCCAAAATGTTACAATTTTATTCGCCCGATCTGTGTTTGTGGGTGGCCATAAAATGATTTGATTCTCGTTGTGTCAGAGGTTATTGATACCCTTTACAGCCTAAGATAGGGACTAACATTGTTCATTATGGATACTTACTGGACTTTGTGAAAGACTATTTAATGATACAACAGCATTGGACTTTTTTGTATGGATACTGGTTACATGTTATATTCATTCCCACTTTCCTTTCCCTTTCTCATCCTACTCTCTTCTCTTTTTCTCTGTTTGTTTTCTTTTTGTCTTGTAGTGAAAGCAACGAATCATATCATTCTTGCCAATATGAAGGTATCACAAGCAGCAACTTCAGGAAGTTGGTTCTATAATCTATAGGGTGTGGATTCAGGAGGAAACCATTGAAATCTTCAGTAAACGTGCACCTAGTAGCATGCGCTGCTATGTACCTTATCGTTGGCCTGTGGTCACTATTATTGAGTGGTAACATACTTGATTGTCTTTTATACAGTTTTCTACTTTTTATTACTAAGCCTTTGTTCCCAGTGATTCTGATGGTATATTTATATAAATTAAAAAAAGGAAATGATAACTATTACATGACTAATACATGTTTTGAACAGTGATCTAGTATGTAAGACTTTATTAGACTTCCGAATATGCAGCAATATCGATAGAACAGTGCTTGCTGGAATACTCAGTGGCCCAATGCATCAACTGTAGAAGCTGTTCAACCCTTGGGATCACAGGTTAAATTCCTGGCAGGGTTGACTTCCCTCTTTGTGTCACTCATGGTCTCTCTCTCTCACACACACACACACCATCTCTCTCTCTCTCACACACACACACACACACCATCTCGCTCTCTCTCACACACACACACACACACACACACACAGTCTCTGGGGCACCTACCTAATTCTACCTGATGGCTCTGTCGTTAGGTATATACTATATACTTCTTTTTTCATATGGGCGGAAGATTCAGAATTATTTCTATCAACTTTGGCTCATTCATGGGACTCTGATTCCGTTTAATGTTTAATTATTTTACTGAGCAAATTTATTTTCCATATTATGCTATACACAGCGAGGGAACCAACCTTTTTCTATATTTATTGTTCTACTGGCCCTTGCTTGGCACAGTCAGTGTGTCCCCTGCAGCAGTGTTTTTAGAGATTTACTACTTGTGGGGGGGTTTTCTCCAGAAGCTCGTTTACTACTCCTGTTTCTTTTGTATGAATACCATGACAGTTTCGTCAATGTCACTAGCTTTTTCCTTTAATATAACCTCTTCATCGTTTCTGCTATTGTTCTGCTCAAAGGACAGGAATTTGTTGCTGCCATTTGCAGTCTGTAGGGTGAATCCATTAGAAAATGTTTTCTTGTAGAAAATATACTCATTTTGGTTCTCTTTTATGGTTGCTGGTAGATTGTCTTTCTGAAGAACAACAACAAATTATAGAATTGTAACGCCAACAATAAAATATATAAATTATAACACTATGAACATTGTATTAAAAGAAATCAAATGGAGAGCTACATGTTTATAAAATAATAATAGTAATAATAATAATAATAAATAATCTTGCTTCACAAAATAAATCTGGGAATTAATTACCCAGATACATTATCAATATACTATGGAAAGAAGTTTCTATGCAATTAACAACTCTCTACAGAAATATATGAAATATGAAAACATTTGGGATAAATAGAAATATATATATATACCATTGTTAAAGATCTTTAAGGTTGTATCTCTGTATTGTCATTCCCCCTACAAGTTCTGATACACCTCCACTTAGCTATCCCCAGCGGGTAACACTAGTAGATTTCTATGAATAGTATGAATGGTATGTATGTATGCATGCTAGTAGGAATGTATTTAAGTTAGGTAAGAGTAAATAGTCAAGAGGAAAACACGAAGAGATCTCAATTGCACTTTATATCCAGCACTCAAAGGAAATCTCGCAAATTTGGCACCTTACCTCGTCAGTGATACTCTTAACTATGACTGTTTCGCAAATCTTTTGAACCCTCTATCCAAATCGGTCTTTAACTTCTTGTTCATTTTTTTTTTAACTATGTCTAAACTATGTATCTCTCCACTATTTTGTACAATGTAATCGAATAGAAAATAAAAATATATTAAACATAAATATCTAGTTTTAGGTCCTAATGATGTTCGGATAATATTTGTCATCCATATTACTGAGTTTTATGTTCTGCTTCTATCAATTTTTTCCGGTTCCTTGTTATTTTTATTATTTTCTCCATCCTTTCAATCTATAGATTGAACTTATAGATATACTCCTCCCTCCTCCAACTCTAAAGAATTATTATTTTTTACCTTCCCATTTCCTATATTAATTTCTCTCTTCACTCTCACGGGAACTGGGGACTAATAAAAAGTATTTAGAAAAATTGGGCAGACTAGATGGACCGAATGCCGACACATTCTATGTTTCTATGTTTCTTGTCACTCTTGGTCCATAATCTTGCACTTTCACTTACATGTATACAATATATGGTTCAAACATTGCACTTATTATTTTAAAGTATAACTGTCATCTATGTGTTTAATATACAGAAGTTGTATAGATTTTAGGGTCACTGTAATTATTTTTGTAAGGGTAATTAAAGGACCTAGTGATCATTTTGGTACATGCAAGTATAAATGTGCAGCTTTAAAATAAATATGTATACCTGGTATTCTATATTTCTTGAAGATTTATTTAATTATGTCAGCTTATATTATATCCCCTTTCACCGCCTAGTGAGTGTTTCACTAATAAAATACTGATGTTACCTTGAAATAAAGATCATTGGAATCCATCTTAGAGCATACGATGTACACGTCTTCGTCTTTCTTAAAATGGATCAGCACTGGTTGACTATCCACGTCTTGTGTACTTTTGTATGGAGTTAAACAAAAATCACATATATCATCTAATGGAACAAAGAAATTCAGAATGGATTATTATCTTATTTGGGACAATTTGATGCCACAAATATTACCAATCATGCAAACATTGTTACAGATATACTAATAAATACAAATATTAAACGTACTGTATATTCAAGTGGGACACTGAATTAGTGTTCATTAACCTCTTTATGCTTAAAAACAAAAACGACAAAAAAAGTGATTTTGTATTCCTGGTCTCGATCACAGAGTGATCTGGAGTGAAGGGAGTAGAGGCTTTAAAGACCCTGTGTGTCCCTGATGAAAGATCAGGAGAAATTCGGGCATAGTGATGACACAGTGCATTGTATTTCCGATGCCCTGAAACATCATTACGAGTGGGTCGCGCAGGCAGCATTTACTAAGCTCTGCAGAGCTCATGCTGCCTGCTGCTCCCAGTAAGGCAGGTTTTTTTTCACACGGTAGGGGCAGACCTCAACCTCGTACCCAGTGTGATCCGCCCCCTCCCTGGATTTTAATCCGTCTACAAAGGCAATGTTTAGACTCCATGAGGTCTTTCTCAAGAAGGGTTAGAGTAGTTTAGTGTTAGGGCAATAAAAATGGCCCTGTAAAATAATCCACCCTTTGAATGACATGAGGGAGCGCAGGGAAAATTACAATACCTTATTTAAATGTCCCCAATGATCCCCGAAACCCTTGCTCTTCTTCTTCATCACTGGGAAAAGAGCCAACCAAAAATATAAATGCATCTCTATCTCTAAACAGCTGTCCTCCATGGTGGTATTGATTATTTTGGTTTGCAAGCCCTTGCACCATTACCATATATGGGGATGGGGGGAATAATGAGGTCAGATGCTCATGGTCAGCACTTAACACTGTGGGCAGGCCTGATTATAACACCCCCTATTGCAGCCCCATTAATAGTAGGGACAGGCCAGGGCTATTTGCCATGACCCCCATATGTAGGATAGGTACCAGGAGAATTGGGCAGCTCCCAGTTCCCAGCTCCCATTTTCTATTATAGGGGGGCAGGGCTACTTGTCTTCAATTTCTGGGATAAAATGGTTGCATCAAATGCATCAATCAGCTTTCAACATTTCAAAAATATAAAAAACAAAAACTGTCTGCGCTTCTCACCCTAATAAAGTTGGCAACAAATATATAAATATATAAATATATATATATATATATAGATATATTTCAAAAATATGTGCTATAATGGGGGATATAAAAAGGCCCAAAGAAGATAGGTCAAGCATAGTAATTTGTCAAATTGCACAAATGACATGCACGTGTGCCAAGTTGCTCCCGCTCACTGCAATCATAATAGCGCTGTCAAATTAAGTTGCAGCGCCACCACGCAACCTCCCAAGCATTGCTTCTCAGTTTGCTGGGGTTTGAATTTGGGAGACATGGTAAAGTACAATGTGGGTGGAAAAAAAACACACAAAATGGCTACCAAAAACTTTGACAAAGGCTGTTGGTAGAATAACTGCATGAACAATGTGTTAAAATACCACCATTTGAAATACCCTGGGTTATCTAATTTTCTAAATGTTATGGTTTGATGGGGTAAATTCAGTTGCCTGACTTCAAAAATCTGCCTAATAGGACATGGGTGCAGAATGACAATGGGTCAAAATTCTCAGTTGGAAAACTGAAATGGGCTCATCCAAAAGGTATTTTACCTCACAGACAACATGACCAGCCTATGCATGAGTGGTGTAAATGTAGTAAGAAGATGTTGCTGAACACATATTGGGATGTTGTTTGGCAGTAACCCTTTAAATTCTCAGTAAATGAATACCCAAATTACAATGTGTGTGGAAAAAAAAAATCACACAATTTATATTACTGCAAATTTTAGCAATGATTGGTAGTAAAATGGCGGCATGTAAAGCTGTCTACTTTCTGAAAAATATGAACATGTGGGGAGTGATTCTGGCATGCGTGACAGAAAAAAATGGTTTGGAAATTGCAAAGCACTTCTAGCAGTAATGGGATTCAGACAGTTTTCACTGGATGGGACGAACCTGTTGCTAGAATTTTAAAAGTTTGCCGAACCAGTCCCTGGAGCCCCGGGGCCCTGGTTTTCATGTGAAGAGGGTCTTGAGAGCTTAAAGTTTCATGTACAAATATTATGCATATACTGCTACAGATTGTATTCATATACAAAGATTATACATTTACTGCTGCAGATTGGCTTCATATACAAAGGTTATGTATTTACTGCTGCAGGTTGGCTTCATATACAAAGAGAACCGTAGTAAGGGGTTTTCAAGTAAAAGTTGGAAAAATTCCTTGTTTTCAAAAACTATTTCCTCCATATATTTTTTTTAATCTATGTTTTTAGTCCCACTGAAGAGTGCATCAATTTCACTTCACTTTTCTACCTATACACTTTATTAGAATGTTTTCTCTATCATGCTCTTTCAATGAATATACTACTAACAGTTGTGTTTTTATTATACTATATTTACTACATTTCTGAGCTTCCACACTTTCAAATCTAATACTTAAATACAAATAAATATATCACATATTTATAATACAAGTATACATGGTAATTAATAAAGATAGTACAAGAAAAAACATGTATACAATTTGCCTGTTAGTAACCCCAATACCTCTGGACATGAAAGTGTGAGCAGGATCAAAAAGCTCAGTGGTAATAGTGCCACGTGGCTCTCTGACCACGTAGCACATCACCACATTATACTATACATCTCCACTTGCAACACACTTCCACTTTCCATGATACCAACTTTGTCAGTACAGTTGTCACTGCTACATTGGCGGGTCAAGTTTCAGTCATGACCCTTGCACTTACAAGTGGTTGTTTGACAAAGCCTGTACAGTGGATAGCAGAGGCGTCGCTAGGGGGGGGCTACTGGGGCTGAAGCCCCGAGTCTCCACTCCATAGCCCCGAGTCTCAGGCACTGCTGTTAAAATTATTAACAGCAGTGCACAGTTCTTCATGCTGGCATGCCCCTTAGCGTGGGGTCCCTGAGTGACAGGGAGCCCCATGCTATATTCGTGCCTCACTGCCAGCTGTGGCACAGCAGGTCTCTGTTTCTTCTAGCAGAGACCTGCTTCTAATAGAATTTCCCTGCCCGATGCCAATCAGACGCGGGGGCGGGGCTTAAACCCGTGACCCCGCCCCCTCTACCGAGCAGCAGGAAGGCAGCATGGAGGGAGCTGGTCTCTGGCAAGAAGAGTTCAGCAGCTCCCTCCACATCCTAGAGTGCCAGGGAGAAGCCAGAGCAGACCCCCCTCCATCAAGGTAAGGGACACTAACATTAGTTTGTATGTTTGTTGTTGTGGACCACCCTTTCCATGATGCTCAGCCAGCATTATGGTGTGTTTTGGCTGGCTGAGGATCATGAGAATGGTAGTTCACAGCTAACTTTGTATGGGCTGTTGACTAAATGTCTCATAATGCTCAGCCAGAATTGCCTGGCTGAGGATTATGAGAAAATGGGTAACCAAATACACAATGAGAGGTGTTAGCTGTGAACTACAATTCTCATGATACCAAGTCAGCCAAAAAATGCAAATTGAGATATTATTATTCCGAAAAGAAAAAGCTACATTAATTACATTAGAGTGTGAGCTTTATTGGCGGGTTGATTTACATTAGAGGGTGAGATTTATTGGCAGGCTGAATTACATTAGAGTGTGAGCTTTATTGGCGGGTTGATTTACATTACAGTGTGGGCTTTATCAGCGGACTGATTTACATTAGAGTGTGAGATTTATTGGCAGGCTGAATTACATTAATGTAATTCAGTCCGCCGATAAAACTCAAACTCTAATGTAATTCAGCCTGCCGATAAAGCTTACACTCTAATGTAATTCAGCCTGCCAATAAAGCTTACACTCTAATGTAAATCAGTCTGCCAAAGAAGCTCACAATCTAATGTAATTCATTTTTCCAATAAAGCTCACACTCTAATGTAATTCATTTTGCCAATAAAGCTCACACTCTAATGTAAATAAGTCTTCCAATAAAGCTCACACTCTGAAGTAATTCAGTCCACCGATAAAAAAAACTCACACTCTAATGTAAATCAGTCTGCTTATAAAGCTCACACTCTAATGTAAATCAGTCCGCCGATAAAGCTCACACTCTAATGTAAATCAGTCTGCCGATAAAGCTCACACTCTAATGTAAATCAGTCCGCCGATAAAGCTCACACTCTAATGTAAATCAGTCCGCCGATAAAGCTCACACTCTAATGTAATACATTTTGCCAATAAAGCTCACACTCTAATTGGCAAAATGAATTACATTAGAGTGTGAGCTTTATCTGCGGACTGAATTAAATTAGAGTGTGAGCTTTATCGGCAGAGTGATTTACATTAGAGTGTGAGCTTTATTGGTGGACTGATTTACATTAGAGTGTGAGCTTTATTGGCGGACTGAATTACATTGGAGTGTGAGCTGGGTGCTGGGGTAAATTCTGGGTGCATTGTGGGTGCAGAGGAAGAACGTAAAAACAAGAAATACATTTTTCAATAACCTTTTTATTAGATATAAACATATAGATATATCCATGTATATCTATAGATCCCCATAATTGACTCTGCATCAAATATTCATCAACTCACCAACAACTTGCCTTTCACTGAATAGACCACTGTGTGTGTGTCTGTGTGAGACACTGTGGATGTATGTCTTCTCATTGGCATGATATACAAAGATTATGCATTTACTGATCATTGGCATGATATACAATGTTAAAGCATTTTGGCAAATAAAAAGTTACAACCCACTTATCTCAGATTAGAATTAGAAGAGGCCTATGTAATATAGTACTAATGTTACTGGACCCTTGGGAACATTCAGAGCTGTCAGTGGCATAAATATAAACTGCTGAACCCTTATTACATACCCCCAATAATTTCGATATTTAGTTCAATATTAAGCCTTGCATATAAAGTTACTGTTCATTGGTATCATATACATCATTTATGTTTTATTGCTCATTTCTTATATTATACCTTTTATATATACCTATTGCTCGGTGTCATTATCATATAAATCATGTATACATATGCATTTATTGTTAATATTATATATATACCAGGGCTTGACAAATTAATTTTAGGAGCCAGAAAAACAAAAAATATAGGAGCCAGACAATGGCACATACACACAATCACAATCACACAAACATACACACACACACAATCACACAAACATACACACACAATCAAATGCAGTCATACACACAATCACACACACACAATCACATGCAGTCATACACACACAATCACATGCAGTCATACACACAAACATACACACACAATCACATGCAGTCATACACACAATCACACAAACCTACACACATTCACACACACACACAATCACATTCAGTCATACACACAATAACATGCAGTCATACACACATTCACACACACACACACACAATCACATGCAGTCATACACACAATCACACACACACACACACACACACAATTACATGCAGTCATACACACAATCACATGCTGTCATACACACAATCACATGCTGTCATACACACAATCACACACACACAATCGCATGCAGTAATACACACAATCACACACACACAATCACATGCAGTCATACACACAAACATACACACACAATCACATGAAGTCATACACACAATCACACAAACATACACACACAATCAAATGCAGTCATACACACAATCACACAAACATACACAATAACATGCAGTCATACACACAGTCACACAAACATACACATACACAATCACATGCAGTCATACACACAAACATACACACAACCTTGCAGTCATACACACAATCACACAAACATACATACACACACACACACTATCACTTGCAGTCATACACACAATCGCATGCAGTAACATACACAGTCACATCCATCCATTCACACAGTCAGTAACAGTTTTAATTTTTTTTAATACTATATATCTTATTTTGGTTTATTTAGGTTATAAACGTATGTTCTAAATATTACGTTGTACAGACAGATACACACACATACAGTCAGTAACATACAGACACACACATACAGTTAGTAACATAGAGACACACAGGAAGCTGTCGGTGCACACACTTCCCCCTTGTGCTCCACTGGATAAAACAAAAGGGGAAAAAATGATCCCAGCAGTGAGGGCACCATTTGGGAACAACAATACCCGGACGCCAGGTCTAATTTCAGTCAAATCTGCCATGGGCTCCAGCCCCAGGTCTTTTGGAGACCTAGCAACGCCCCTGGTGGATAGTAGGGGTATATTGCACTGGTGGTATCCTCTGGTGGTATGGTATATACTAGGGTTAAATTTATCAAACTATGCAGTGCCTGAACTTCCAGGTTTGAGCACACCTTTGTGAAGTCACAAGTGATGTTGGGAGGTCCTGCCGTTTTTTCAGCAGGGACAAACATGGTATGTAAAGACCTTGATCGGATCTCTACCACTGTGTCCCAGGCTCCTGAACACATAATTACCTTTTGGTGCTTATTAGGGTTTAAATAGCTTGTTTACATTACAGTGTCTTACCTGTGGACATATGTGAATTTTTCTGCTTAAAAATTGCTTCCGAAAGATCACTATATATTTGTAAAATGTTGTGATGGATGTTCATAATGTTTTGGTACTTTGAAGCAGGACCTGGCAAAAATGAAAAAATTCTTACATGAGCTTACTTAAATATGTGAATGGCTAGTGTTACATCATGGCATATATTTAAGGGTCTACTTAGGTAGCTTCGATTTTGATGATCTAAATAGCCCATGAATTCAGGCTACTCAGAAGCACCCATACAGCAAAAAAATGAAAATGTACCATGCACCTATTATAATTATGGGGGGGGGGGGAGAGTGCGGGAGTGCAAGTAGCCCTGACCAACCACTATGATATATGGGTCTGGAAGCCGGCCAGACGGTTCACTGCCCCTGTTGTTCTGGCCCCCATAATCTGGTAGCCCAGGGGAAATGGACCCTGCTGACCAACGTCCTTAGACTTTAGTCTACATAAAAAATAAATAAATAAAGTCCTCTAATTTACTCAGGTAACATATGTTAATAACCTGTAATAAACCCACCCTTTGGGTGCCTGGGGATGAAAATAACTGCCCACTCCCTGGCACCAAAAAGGTCCCCTGCAATAATAAATATCACCTTTTTTTACTGTCCCATGCCATTCCCGATGTAGATTGTATAAGGACAGGGAGCATTTTCCAAACTCCGAGACCCATTTTTTATAAGGGAGGTTATGGCTGTTTGCCCTGACCACTCAATGTATATTATGGGGGCTGGGAGCCATAGATGGGGGTCAGGGCTACTTGCCCCCACCCCCCATGATTATAATAGGGGCTAGGGACATTTTTTCTAAGTTATGGGATCAACACCCTGGATTCTTTTTATTTAAAATTTTCCAGTTTTTAACGTTTTTTTTAATTCTCCAACTTTAAACTGTTTTAGCTGATTTACAAGGGATTTTAAGCCATAGTGAGTAGGGAAAATCTATGGGATTAAGTACACTTGCTTGGTACAAAACGAGTAATGTGATGATGGTATTGTGTTAATATCTTCTCATGCCTAATATTTGCACAAGCCAAGTAATGTTTTTACCTGTTAAACTTAATCAAATATAACATTTGCTATACTCTGTGAGCATCACATCTTATATCCGTGGCATCTGGTTTCCCTTGGATGTTCAATTTACCTGATTTTTTTTTTTAAGCTCCAGATCCTGAGCCTAACCTGTAAGAGTGTATCTATGCTAATTATTTCCATTTTATCAATTTCTCTTGGTCTCAAATCTATAGGATTCCCAGGTCTGAAATCTTAAAAAAAAAAAAAAAAAAAATTGCTCCAAAATCGGTGATTGACACTTTTTGGCTTAAATCAGCTATTTTAAGTAGCTAAGTTTTTTTTAACTTTGACCGACCTAGCCCTATTTTGGGCCAGATTGATCTATATTGAATGGACCGTCATATTTATGAAATCCTTCAAACAGTTAAAACAGGACAATGTAGCTTTTATATTTATTTTATAACATTTGATAGCCAAAGTAAAAACAAAAAAAATATTTAAAAGGCTGGTTTGTCCTTGTCACTGCAAATGAAAGATGCAATTTAGTGCTCAGCTTCATTTGAACTCAAATAATTGGCAAAAGTTGATCTCTGTCCACCAATATTGCATACAGTAGGCTGAAAAGATAGACAACATGAACAAAACAAACGGACCTTTAACGGCCATATTATCGAGACATATCTCTTGTAGTCAGGAGGAAATTCAAGGTGGCATTCCAGCCAAATAACTCACCATCTTCTGGTATAATTAAACCTGCAAAAAAAAGAGTTAGATTTAAATTACCAGGAAAGATACAAAACAAACAAACAATAATAGGTGGCCAAATGGACACTAGTGACAACAATGCAGCAAACTGAAAATAGTGCACAACTAGAATATCTAAAAAAAAAGATATATGGTCAACGCAGCACAAAGTGGCAAGCAAATTAATGAAACCCCAAATAGTGCTTAAAATGAAGTTACGTTATGAACTTTCAATGGTAAGCGTTCTATTCACTGTATGTGTCTTCACTTTCGTACCTGTCTATATACATTTACTAAGCTGGCTATTTTTCAAATAATCGTCGGTGAGCTCCCTCCGCAAACCGATTATTCTGTGTCTCTGAAGTGAAGTATGAAGTTTTAATAATGACTCTAAAGTTATAAAAGCTGTGATAGTGTAATACTGTTACAACAGTAAAATAATTATTATGGAAGTAAAATAATAAACAAAGAATAAGTGGACCAGAACACCTGTGTGGGGTCAGAATTAAAAATGGAAATCTCTGCCATCTAGGACACCGGCAGAGACTGATTACTGTGCATGCGCAGTAGCACCACCAGTCTGAGAGACACCGCCTACTATGCATGCACGCTAGTGGACACTCAACCTCCCAAGCTCCGCCCCCAATGTACAGATTTTACAGATAAGATAATTTAACAGAAAGTAGAAATATGGCCAGACTAGACAGGCCATACACGCAGCATTTGTGATATAATGCTCTAGACAAATATTTGAAGACTTTAGGAGCCAAACAGACCAATTCTTTAACATGTAGAGGAAAGACAAGACAAGAGGGATATGATAGAAGCATTTAAATATACAAAGACAATCTGCACGGCAATGAAGGAGAGAACGCTTCAAGAACAAGCACTTAAATTACAGGGTTAAGGGTTTAAAAGCAACATTATAAAAGGGTGGTGGGGTTGTGGAACAGCCTTCCAGCAATTGTGGAAGAGGTAAATTGATTAAAGGTGTTTAAACATTCAAGGGATAAGTTTAAGGCTATTCATCATTTTATTCAAAGAAAAAGGAAGGATCGGTTGTATTAGTTGTTGTTAGATCAACATCAGTATTGTGCATAATTGATTTTAAAACAAAAAACTTTATTAGTTTCTTATATTAAAAAAATCTAGTGAAAAACAAGATATAGTGTATAATACACATGTAAATTAAAACGACAAATAAAAATTAATGTTAGGTAAGCCTAGCTCAACCTGGTGCTAAACAGGCACAATAGTTATATGCCGTTATACACACCCCAGGCATAAGTGATATTAGTATACCACAAGAAAGGATTTTTCAGTCTGGGGATCATTATAACCAAGACTGGGACCATGGGGTTCCCTTGTAGTCATTTTTGAAAAGTTTTTATACACCTATCTTCTGGTGAGAGTAAATGACATGCCAAAAATAAAGAACTACTGTATTTATCACTTCTAGACCTTAGCCCCAGAATTAAGCTTTATAAATACAGTATTAAAATACTGTTGAATTATAAATATGTAACATAAAGGTACTTAATTTGATTTGTCAGTGTACTTTGTAAGTCACTTATACTACTTATTTCTTAAAAGTGAATGTAGAGAATAAAAAAATGTTGGTTTTATATTGATACAACAAATATTATATAAAACCATAAATATATATAACATATGGCTCAGGTTTATATAATATATATACGGCTGGTTTTATAATATTTATATAACAAATATATAAAAACAACTATATATACATAGTCACATAGACACACTTACACACCTACACACTCAGACTCACAGTTACATACATACACACAGTCAGACTTACACTTACATACCCACAAACACTTACACAAAGAGATTGTTTGTGTGTTTGTCCTCCTCCCTGCACGGTTACCTTTCATTGCAGGGAGGGGGGTTAATCCAGCTTCTGCGTTTCTTCTGAGCGCCAGGATCTCACGGACATCCGTCGCTCTACTAGGTTCAGAGCGCGAGGGGGCGGTGCTTTCACCCCCTCGCGCACGACAAGTGTAGATGCTGCTCAGTGGTGCAGCTACGGGTGACAATGTCATGCTGGGACATATTAATGAGCAAATTATCAGTGGCATATTAACTATCTAATTATCAGTGACATAGAAATCCTCAAATTATCAGTGACATATTAAAGAGCTAATTATAAGTGGCATATTAAGGAGCTAATCATCAGTGGCATATTAATAAATATATATATTAATGGAAATATCCAGAGGGGGGCAGAATTTTTTTTTCAGTAAGGGGTCCTAACATTTCTGATGGCCCTGCGTAGACCAGTGGCAGACTAAGGGGGGGGGGGGTCCGCCCAAGGTCCCACTTATTATAATGGTTCTACTGGCTGGGGTGCCCAGGGTATAAAACAGTTTATTACCCCAGCCAATGGCACCCCTCTAATGCAGCCTGCTGGACACTGAGGTCTGGTCCGCCTGTAGCAGTAACAGCACCCCGACAATGATTTGCAGACCTCAAAGCAGGGCCGGACTGGGAACAAAAACCAGCCCTGGAAAAAATTTATATACCAGCCCCATAGCATAATATAATTTTTTTATTCATAGAAGGGAAAATCATGCATTTTAAAAAGCACATCTGAACAGTGTATTATTTATAGATAAGACTGATATATAAGCCTGTCTAGGGCAATATATATACCTCCAGTATGTACACAGAGTTATATGAATTGCCCTGTGCAGAGGTATATATCAGGGCAGTGTGTGAGACATATCCTGTAGCCTGTCTCTCGCATATCTGTAGCCTGTCTCTGTCCTTTCTGTGGCGTCTCTCTCTCTGTCTTTTCTGTGGCGTCTCTCTCTCTGTCTTTTTTTTTTTTGTGGCGTCTCTCTCTCTGTCCTTTCTGTGGCGTCTCTCTCTCTGTCTTTCTGTGGCGTCTCTCTCTCTGTCTTTTCTGTGGCGTCTCTCTCTCTGTCTTTTCTGTGGCGTCTCTCTCTCTGTCTTTTCTGTGGCGTCTCTCTCTCTCTGTGTCCTTTCTCTCTCTCTGTGTCCTTTCTCTCTCTCTCTGTCCTTTCTGTGGCGTCTCTCTCCCTCTCTGTGGCGTCTCTCTCCCTCTCTGTGGCGTCTCTTTCTCTCTCTGTGGCGTCTCTTTCTCTCTCTGTGGCGTCTCTTTCTCTCTCTGTGGCGTCTCTTTCTCTCTCTGTGGCGTCTCTTTCTCTCTCTGTGGCGTCTCTCTCTCTCGGTGGCGTCTCTCTCTCTCTGTGGCATCTCTCTCTCTCTCTGTGGCATCTCTCTCTCTCTGTGGCGTATCTCTCTCTCTCTCTGTGGCGTATCTCTCTCTCTCTCTCTCTGTGGCGTATCTCTCTCTCTCTCTCTGTGGCGTATCTCTCTCTGTGGCGTATCTCTCTCTCTGTGGCGTCTCTCTCTCTGTGGCGTCTCTCTCTCTGTGGCGTATCTCTCTCCCTCTCTGTGGCGTATCTCTCTCCCTCTCTGTGGCGTATCTCTCTCTCTCTCTCTGTGGCGTATCTCTCTCTCTCTCTCTGTGGCGTATCTCTCTCTGTGGCGTATCTCTCTCTGTGGCGTATCTCTCTCTGTGGCGTATCTCTCTCTCTGTGGCGTATCTCTCTCTCTGTGGCGTCTCTCTCTCTGTGGCGTCTCTCTCTCTGTGGCGTATCTCTCTCTGTGGCGTATCTCTCTCTCTGTGGCGTCTCGCTCTCTCTCTCTCTGTGGCGTCTCTCTCTCTCTCTCTGTGGCGTCTCGCTCTCTCTCTCTCTGTGGCGTCTCTCTCTCTCTCTCTGTAGCATCTCTCTCTCTCTCTCTCTCTGTCCTTTCTGTGGCATCTCTCTCTCTCTGTGGTGTCTCTCTCTCTCTCTCTCTGTGGCGTCTCTCTCTCTCTCTCTCTGTGGCGTCTCTCTCTCTGTGGCGTCTCTCTCTCTCTCTCTCTGTGGCGTCTCTCTCTCTCTCTCTCTGTGGCGTCTCTCTCTCTGTGGCGTCTCTCTCTCTCTCTCTCTGTGGCGTCTCTCTCTCTCTCTCTCTCTCTCTCTCTGTGGCGTCTCTCTTCCCACCTTCCCCCTTAGTGTCTTTCACCCCTTTCCCCCTGTAGTGTCTTTCACACCCTCCTCTTCCCCTGTACAGTCTTTCACCCCCCCCCCCTTCCACCTCCCCCTGTAGTGTCTTTCACACCCCCTTCCCCCCTGTAGTGTCTTTCACCCCACCCTTCTGCCTCCCCCTGTAGTGTCTTTCACCCCCCCTTCCCCCTCTGTAGTGTCTTTCACCCCACCCTTCCCCCTCCCCCTGTAGTGTCTTTCACCCCCCCTTCCCCCTCTGTAGTGTCTTTCACCCCACCCTTCCCCCTCCCCCTGTAGTGTCTTTCACCCCCCTTCCCCCCCTGTAGTGTCTTTCACCCCCCCCCTTCCCCCCCTGTAGTGTCTTTCACCCCCCCCCCTTCCCCCCCTGTAGTGTCTTTCACCCCCTGCCCTTTATGTCTCACTCACCTTGGTTTCTCTGCTCCCCATTACGCCGCCGGAACTGCTGCTGCAGCATCCGGCGGCAGCAGGCGAATTTCTTAAAGCGGCGACGGCCGCCGAATTGCTTAAAGTGGCCCACCGCCGCTTTAAGCAATTCGGCGGCCGTCGCCGCTTTAAGAAATTCGTCTGCTGCCGCCGGATGCTGCAGCAGCCGAACTCTTAAAGTGGCGGCCGCCGCCGCTTCACTTTAAGTGGCCAAGGCGGCCCCGGGGCCGGCGGCCCACCGGGATTTTTCCCGGTATCCCGGTGGGCCAGTCCGGCCCTGAAGGTGCCAACACCGCATACATACACACACACACACAACCATACTAACACATACACACTCATTCTCACACTTATATTACATACTCATACAGGTTCAGCTCTCAGTCCGAGAGGAGCAGGCTTCAGTGTAAAAGACGGGCACTGCCGGTCATCTGCGTATTCTCATGATAATCGGGCAAATGCGCACTATTTGAAGAAGCGTTCAAGTTGGAAAGCAATTAATTGTTTACTTTCCGACTTGAACGCTTCTTCAAATAGCGTGTATGCACCCGATTATCTGGAGAAGAAGCAGATGACTGACAGCGACCGTCTTTTAACCACTGATGCCTGCTCCACTCGGAAAGAGCAAACAAGTGGTGAGAGCTGAACCTGGCGGCGTGCCACAACTGAGGGCCCAGCGTGCCATAGCTTCACCACTACGTGCTGACACATATAAACTACAACTATAGCAATGCAGATAGAAGCTTGCTACATTATCTGGCTACATTTGAGATTGAAGTTCAGTTGTTTGTTTCAGGTTAAATATTTCTGGGATATGTTTGTAGTCTGTCCTGTATGTAACAAGTGCTCATTCCATATTTGCCCTTTCTTTCTTTTGGCTTTGGGAACAGCCTGTTGAAATTGACAGCAGCTAGTCTTGTTTTATTACCTGTTCATCTACTCCCATTCTTTTTCACCCTGCCTCTGTCTCTCTGTGGCACAGTGTTATATTGAACTTCAGCATCTTGTGTACATAGCAGCTGCTTTCCCTTGGATGTTTACCTAGTTTTTCATGCTTCGGATCCTGCACCTAAGAGTCTATCTATGCAAAAAAAAATATTTTTGTAGCAATTTCTCTTGGTCTCAAATTCATAGGATTCCCTGGGCCAAAATCCCAGAATGTGGCAGAAAATCAGCCCCAAATCACCAGAGATTACAGATTTTGCGCCAAAAATGGCTAGTTTGACTGACCTTGCCCCCTTTAAGGCCAGATCGGTCTATATTGAGAAGACTCTCATATATATATGAAATCTTTCAAACAGTTATGTGGTTTTATATTTTAAGTTTAGTTAATATACATTTTTTTAGCCAAAGTCATAACAAAAGAATAAAAAATATTCAAAAGGGTGGTTTGGCATTTCCCACCTGATAAAAGATGCAACTTCGAACTTGACTTCATATGGGCCCAAATAATTAGCAAAAATTGATGTCTGTCCACCAAAACTTGCATACAATAGGCTGAAATAATAGACAACATGAACAAAACAAACAGACCTTTAAAGGTCATAGTATCGAGGCATTCTCATGTAGTCAGGAAGAAAACAAGGTGACATTCCTGTCCAATTACTCACTTTCTAAACCGGATTTAGATATCTCTGCAGAATCTGCAATAAAAGAGTTAAAAGTTTTAAAAGCTGTGATAGTATGATACTGTTACAACAGTAAAATTATTAGTATGGTAGTGAAATAAGCTCCCTACCAAAAAAGCCTCAATATTATGTTGAGCGACATATTGACAACCTTGAGAGGACTCTCTTGCTCACTGAGCAGAGCTTAGCGGGGTCACCTAACAATGAGGGGGGAGATCAGCCAGAAAGGAACCAGGCATACTGTTGGATGACCTTCAGACATGTTGTAGCAGGGGAGGGAAGAGGAAGAGGGCAATCAGTCCTGAGAATCTCCATCTAAACAAATTTGCTCACTTGAGAAAATGTTGGGGGAGGCGTGTTGGAGAGGCAGACTGAGAAGTGGATTTGCTGGAGAATACTGCTCTCCCTAACAGCCGAGATGACAGCTCCTCTAGCATTAAGGGGATCCAGAAGATAGGGAACCCTAGGCAGGTTGTGGTGGTAGTGGGCTCTATTATTAAGAGAGTAGATAGAGTAATCTATGGCTCTGATTGCAGCAACCAAATGGTTTGCTGTGCCCAGGTTCTGCAAGTTGCAGACAGAGCGGGCAGATTATTGAGAAGGGCTGGAGAGGAGCCAGCTGTCTTGGTCCATATTGGCACCAATGACAAACTAAGAGGAAAATAGAGGGTCCATTTAGATATTGTTTGTTTGCCCTCTCTTTCCAGTCGTGACGCACTGTGCATCATAAGAACTAGCAGCTGCGTTTTTTTTAAACTACCTTTCAAGAAATTTGCTCACTAGCAAGCACTGAACTACGTCCAGCAAACTTACCCCACACTTATTGGCTTGATTCCAGAGGGGTTTGTATTCATTTAATTATTTTGAGTATTTTCATCTTGATTTCTTTTTTGCTAGGTGGTGGTTAAAACACTATCCTTTATTGGAATTATTGTTAAGTTGTAGGTGCTGTGTATTTTTCTCTTGTATTAGTTAGTATCCAGGTGGGTGGATCTGGAGACATGGTTAGGATGGATTGTAGGGAGAAACCTATAAACAACTTCAAAATTACATCACAAATGGATCGTGGCAGTGGCATGAAGTGTATGCTTGCAAATGCTAGAAGTTTAACTGGTAAAACAGAGGAATTAGAGCTGGTAGCAGGAATCCAAAATTATGACTTGAATTGGTATAACAGAAACATGGTGGGATGACACACATGGTTGGGCAAACAATTTGGAGGGCCACATGTTGTTTAGAAGCGATAGGTCAAACAAAAGAGGTGGAGGGTTCTGTTTGTATATCAAACGAGCATGATTGCCTCATTTACTAGAAGATATATATGATGACTGTACTGCACATTTGGAATCATTGTGGGTGGAGATAGTCAGTGGGGGTAGAACTGCCCTGAAAGTATTACGTTGGTATTTGTTATAAACCACCAAATATTGGTGCTCCTGAAGAATCACAACTGTTAATGAAGATAGTAACGGCTTCTAAAATAGGGCGTAGTATCATCATGGGGGATTTTAATTACCCAGAAGTAGATTGGAAAAATGGAACTACTAGTTCTGCTAAAAGCGATTAGTTTCTGAGTTTGTTGAATGCCAACTTTTTGTCTCTGCTTGTACAGACACCAACCAGAAGTGAAGTGTGACTGGATCTGGTAATAACCAACATGGAAGAGCTTATCTCTAACATCCAAGTAAGTGAGCATTTAGGGAAAAGTGTCCCACAAAAAAAAAAAAAGAAAAAACTGAATTTTAAAGAGGCCAACTTTATTTCAATGTGCAATATATCTCTTGGTCTTCTTGACTGGGATGGAGTATTTTTGGAGGGAAAACACAGAAGGTAAGTGGAATATCTTTAAACTAAGCTAATACTACAAAATATACATATACCAATGTGGCTAACCAGTAAGGTATATCAGGAAATTAATAAAAAGAAAGTCACGTTCAAACATTATAAAGCTGAGGATCACCAGAGGCACTTTCAAAATATCTTTAAATATATAAATGGCAAAAAAAAAAAGAAAGGCTGGAAATGTTGGGACTTTGTTGTCTGGAATGGGTGAGATAGTCAGTGGAGACAGAGAGAAAGCAGATATTTTAAATAATTAATTTTTTTCTGTTTTTACCAAGGAAGAACCAATGGACAAGAACCTGCAAGCTACTTTTACAGAGCAGAAAGAATTTCATTAGCAGAAGCCAAGATGGCTCTGTGAAAAACTGATTTTTGTCAAACTTACTTAATTACACTCTATGAAAAAGTCATAATATAGATATAGGTGCTCCAGCTGATGTGATATATTTAGGCTTTGCTAAGGCATTTGATACAGTTCCACCCAAAGGTTACGGTACAAATTGACTGAAATAGGCTGAGGGTGTGGATTTGCAATTGGTTGAAAAGATATAGTGCAAAGGATGGTGGTAAATGGGAAGTTTTCAAATTCGACAGATGTGATAAGTGGAGTACCTCAGGGTCCTCTTCTTTTTAATATGATTTTTAATGATCTCCCAGAGGGCATATGGAGCCATGTTTCAGTGTTTGCTGATGACACAAAATTAAGTAGGGTAATACAGTAGGATTAGATACACTATATGGACCAAAGTATTGGGACACACCACTTATTGATTGGATTTAGGTGTTTCTTATCCATTGCCATGGATAGGAAACACCTAAATTGTACATGTTGTACTCATTGTGTATAAAATCAATCATTTAGCCATGCAGTCTGAATTTAGAAACATTTGTGGAAAAATGGGTCGTTCCGAAGAGTTCTACGAATTCTAGTGTTGTACTGTGATAGGATGCCACCTTTGTAATAAGTCAGGTTGTGAAATGTCATCCCTGCTAGATATTCCATGGTCAACTGTAAGTGGTATTATTGTAAAGTGAAAGCATTTAGGAACAGCAGTAACCGAAGAGGAAGTCCACATAAAGTCACAAAGCAGGGTCACCAAGTACAGAGGCACATGGTGTGTAAAAGTCACCAATGCTCTGCTGGTTCCATAGCTGATGAGTTCCAAACTGCCACTGACATTAATATCAGCACAAAAACTGTGCGGCGGGAGCTTCGTGGAATGGGTTTCCATGGCCGAGCAGCTGTATGCAAGCCTCACTCACTAAGTACACAACCAAGCGTCGGATCAAGTATTGTAAAGCATGCTGCCACTGGACTTTGGAGCAGTGGAAGCATGGTCTGAGGAGTCTGATTGGCGAGTCTGCGTTTGGCAGATGCGAGGAGAATGTTACATGCCTGACTGCATTGTGCCAACTCTAAAGTTTGGTGGACAAGGGATAATGGTATGGGGCTGCTTTTCAGGGATTGTGCTAGACTCTTAGTGCACTAAGCAAGCTCCATAAAGACATGGTTGGATGAGTTTGGTGTGGAAGAACTGCCCTCATAGAGCCCTAAACTCAAAGCCATCAAAAAACCTCTGGGATGAACTGAAATGTAGATTTTGAGTCAGGTCTCATCCAACATGAAAGCCTGACCGAATGAATGGTCAAAAATTCCCCCCAAAACACTCAATAATTATGTGGAAAGCCTTCCCAGAAGAGTGAGCACTTATAGCTACAAAGTGTGTGTGTGTGTGGGGGGGGGGGGGGGGGGGGACTAGATATTCATTTCTATGTATTTAGAATGCAATATCATACAAGTCCATGTTGGTGTAATGGTCAAGTATCCCAATACATTTTTCCATATAGTGTATGTATGAAATCAGATTGTGGGAAATTGTTTTTTTTTTTATTATTTTTAATTTTTATATTCATTGTTTTTTAATCTTTTTGCATGTTAGAAACTGGTTGCAGATTGACTTGCGGTCATTTGTAAGTTGTAATGCTGTATACAATAAAAAGAAAAAGCTTTTCTTTGCTGCAGGATAGCACATGGGAACCACCATCCACGTCACTCTCTGACTGTCTTCTGAATACTGAACAGAATAGTTCCCAAGTGTTAAGTCAGCTCATCATGATCTGTCCTTATGAAAGCATAACAATGAGATGCTGGACATAAATATACTTGTAAATCCATTGGGAATTTGTGAAATTATAAAGTGTTTATACAAACCATCTGAACCAGTATTGTCTTCATCAATATAGAAGGCACTAAAAGTAAAGAGAACAAATATAACTTATCTGTACAATGTTTATAAATACTAATGTTACAGCAATAAGTATAATATGCATTAGGACACACTAAAAGAGAGGGGCCAGCTGCAAATAAGGAAGTTACAATATGTTTAAACTCACAATGCCCATTTCCTTCCTCCCTAAAAACCACTAAATAATTGAATAAATAAACCACAAAAGAATGATACAGGGTATATAAAATAATATAAATTTAATAAATAATACAAACATATAAAAATAGACCCACCCTATACGAATGGTGGGGATACAAATAACACACACATATAATAAATAATAATAATGGACACAATATCAGGTATATAAGTCAAAATAAAACCATAAGAATCAATGGGGGAAATATAAAGTATGTAAGTTAGTACATACCTGGTGATCCACCCGAGACACCACTGGACTCAAAGAAAGGATCAATGAATCCAAGGAGAGAAAGAAGCGAAAAAGAGCCTGGCCAGGTCTTTCGCAAACTGGAAAGGACGCCAAAAAGGGACGCGTTTCGAGGAACTTCTTCAGCCTCTGGCGTCCAGTATGTCTCGAGTGATCACCACCGCCATTAAATAGACCTACTTCCGGGTATGGAAGTATTATCTTTGACAATGTATTCCCCACAGCTAAGAAGACAAAATATTTGCCCACTAGTGGGGATTCAGAAAATGTTTTGCAGCCCCCTCCCCCTTAGGGGACTCATTCTGCAACTGGTGATAACAAAGATGTATAAAAGGTGGAACACTCAGAAATTGCACCTAATAGTGGAACAATCACAGTATATAATGCCAATCACCGTCAAAGGTCAGGAGTTTTCCTACCTGCGCAGATGTATAAGTAACTCTGTAGTATCTGCCTATACTATTTATAATGCACTATATATTGCAGAAAATGTACCTTGTATTTTCCTCGTCTTCGATCTGCATCTCTGGTGTGTCACTGAACAGAATATAACATAATTAATCCAGATGGAAACACACAATCAGGAAGTTCAGCAGTGCAATTGCTGTATTTGCACCCGCAAAGCCAATTAGTTTTTATAAAAACAGATTGTGCCTAAAATCTCCGTCATAATTCCAGGGGCAAAAAAGTGTCAGGATGTATAAAACAGATGCAATGGTTTGGATCTAGCAGGGATCAATAGGTTAGGATCCTTAGGCATGCTTGTAAACGAGAGGAGAGTCCATTGCCATCTCCACCTCTAGAGACTTTCTCTGCCCTTTGAATTTCTGGATCGGAGGTGATAAAGGGGAAACGAAAGACGAGACAAAAGTGGGTAAAAAAAAAAAATTTTGGCTGGCTGGCTGGCTCTCTCTGACACATCTCTGTGTCGTTTCTTTGTTTCTATCCAATTTCCTGGTCTGTCTATAAATTCTCTGTACCTCATCTGTCATTATCAGTTTTTCCTGTCTGTCTATCTCTGAGGATAACTGATAGACTGGTGTAGATGCACCAAAAGAAACTAAATAGTTTTTGCCCCCTTGCCCTCCCCTGCACATC
Organism: Pelodytes ibericus; assembly: GCA_036172795.1. Lineage (NCBI taxonomy): Eukaryota > Metazoa > Chordata > Amphibia > Anura > Pelodytidae > Pelodytes > Pelodytes ibericus. The sequence continues at coordinate 25,107,593 of CM069866.1, forward strand.
AGAATACGGACTTAGAATATATATAGCTCGCAATGGAGCTGGAAGCTGTGTGAGCTCTTGTGTGGACTGGGGCAAATATTGAACCTTCACACCCTCCTATTTACTCCCAAATTGGTTTTCAATCATAGGCTTAACAATGCAGTTCCTAACATCAGGAAAAAATGATGAAGCTCCTTACCCCTAAAGAAGTTAAAAAGACTTTGGTGCCTGTTCCCAAGATAAGGGCCCACACGGATGTTGAAGATGTCAAGATCAATACAAGCAAATATACCTATGGAAGACATAACAAATGTTTAAGGCTGAGAATTCAAATCAAACGCTATATTGAGTCCCTGACAGGCGAATTCACAAAAGAGATAAAAGAACTGCTAGATTGGAAAACAATAATTTTTTTTGTGAAAAAATCTGGGATCTATAAGATATATACCAAAGAATACAGGGAATTCCTGAAGATATACGCCTTCCAACTTAAAGGATTAGGTCCAGAAACTCTTCTCTACCTTGCTGCCGGACTGACCATGAGCAAACTCTGTCTATGAGCAAACTCTGGCATGCTCATAGACAGAATACACAGACTCCCCAAACTCAGGGATATGCCAGTGGACACTCAGAGATATGTGATTTTAAGGCTACACTAATACCAGTATAAGTAAGACATCCTGCATGCAAGCCAACAGAACAAATCAGTGCCTGCCCCCATAAACCTTACAGCAAAGGAAATGCTTCAAGACCCACTGTCTGCCCTCCGCACGGCGATAAGTAGGGCTTCCCGATAAATCTACACATCACACAAGGAATGGCATGACTACCATACTATTCATCCCCGAGGAAGGCTTTCTCCAGAAACATGAACACCAGACCAACTGAACCCTCAATTCCAATAAAAAAACAAGAATCACCAAATATTGGTCAGAAATCCCATTAAAGCCTGACAACAATCAGCTTCACCCACCATCTGAAGGATCAAACTACCACTAAAGAATAAAACGCAGGTTCATTAGGAGGCCATAACCATTACAAAGTGTGTGCTCATATTCCTCCTGCCTCCTCTAGAGTATTTCTTCCCTTCTGTTTGGTGTCAGGTGGCTCGTTAACTTTTGCAACACACCCCTGTTAAATAGTTGCAGTTTAATGCAAACTGGGCTTTTGCACTGAAGTTGGATGACTGACTTCTGCTTCTGTTCCTGATCCTCTGCTTAAAGCTAATTTCTCTCTAGGGTGTTCCCTCTTAGTCACCCTCTCTTGGGTGTTCCTGTTTAGCTCCCCTTCTCAGACCTCACCCTCTCTTGGGTGTTCCTGTTTAGCTACCCTTCTCAGACCTCACCCTCTCTTGGGTGTTCCTGTTTAGCTACCCTTCTCAGACCTCACCCTCTCTTGGGTGTTCCTGTTTAGCTACCCTTCTCAGACCTCACCCTCTCTTGGGTGTCCCTGTTTAGCTACCCTTCTCAGACCTCACCCTCTCTTGGGTGTTCCTGTTTAGCTACCCTTCTCAGACCTCACCTTCTCTTGGGTGTTTCTGTTTAGCTACCCTTCTCAGACCTCACCCTCTCTTGGGTGTTCCTGTTTAGCTACCCTTCTCAGACCTCACCCTCTCTTGGGTGTTCCTGTTTAGCTACCCTTCTCAGACCTCACCCTCTCTTGGGTGTTCCTGTTTAGCTACCCTTCTCAGACCTCACCTTCTCTTGGGTGTTTCTGTTTAGCTACCCTTCTCAGACCTCACCCTCTCTTGGGGGCTCCTGTTTAGCTACCCTTCTCAGACCTCACCCTCTCTTGGGTGTTCCTGTTTAGCTACCCTTCTCAGACCTCACCCTCTCTTGGGTGTTTCTGTTTACCTACCCTTCTCAGACCTCACCCTCTCTTGGGTGTTGCTATTTAGCTCCCCTTCTCAGACCTCACCCTCTCTTGGGTGTTGCTATTTAGCTACCCTCCTCAGGCCTCACCCTTTCTCGAGTGTTCCTGTTTAGCTCCCCTTCTCACACCTCACCCTCTCTTGGGTGTTCCTGTTTAGCTCCCCTTCTCAGACCTCACCCTCTCTCGGGTGCTCCTGTTTAGCTCCCCTTCTCATACCTCACCCTCTCTCGGGTGTTCCTGTTTAGCTACCCTTCTCAGACCTCACCCTCTCTTGGGTGATCCTGTTTAGCTACCCTTCTCAGACCACACCCTCTCTCGGGTGTTCCTGTTTAGCTACTCTTCTCAGACATCACCCTCTCTTGGGTGCTCCTGTTTAGCTACCCTTCTCAGACCTCACCCTCTCTCGGGTGTTCCTGTTTAGCTACTCTTCTCAGACCTCACCTCACCCTCTAGTGTGCTCCTGCTTAGCTACCTTTACCTAAGGTGAGCCCTTGTATATCTCTATCTACCCCTACCTCTGCTTTGTTTACATTCCCTACTATAGCTCTTTGTTTATACTGCAGTTCCTACTCAAACCCTTTTCCTATCCTGCAGTTCTTTGCTAAAGTTCCCTTTTGTCTCTCCTTCAGTCCTTATTCCAATCCCTAGCTCTTTGTTTCTTTATTACAGTTGAGCGGACACCTGGATGTTCGGGTTCGGCCGAACTTTGGAAAAAAATCCGGGTTCGGGGTCTAACTTGACCCCAAACCCCATTGAAGTCAATGGGTACCAGGACTTTTGGCCACTTAAATGCCTCTAAAAAAGTCCTGGAAAGGGCTAGAGGGCTGCAAAATGAAGTAAAATGTGGGTGAGTGTCCCCATTCATCCGAATAGGTCAACTGACCTATTCGTATGAATGGGGACTCTATTTCGGTTTATAGAATAGCAATAGCATTACATGTATTCCATAAACTGAAAGTCTATAAACCGAAAGACATTCGGTTTATAGACTTTCGTTTTAAAAAATACATGTAATGCTATTGCTTTTCTATAAAAAGAAAGTCTATAAACAGAATGTCTTTCGGTTTATAGACTTTCGGCTTATGGAATACATGTAATGCTATTGGTTTTCTATAAACCGAAATAGAGTCCACATTCATAAGAAATTCTTATGAATGGGACTCTATTTCGGTTTATAGAAAGGCAATAGCATTACAGACAATGTAATCGCCGAACCCCGAACTCCATCACGGACATACAGTGAAATGTCCGTGTTCGGGTCCAAAAACCGTAAAGTTCAGTACGAACCTGAACAGTGCGGTTCGGGTTCGCTCAACACTATTCAGAATGATTAAAGATCTATACAGTTATTACCTCTCATTCATCTGCATATCCAATCATTGTATTTATTTAATTTGCTTTAATCTAACATGACCCACAAAAAAATACTTTCCTAAAACCAAATGGTAATTATGGAATAAAACATGCCTAGGATGAACTTAGTTTTCTTCTAGGTGTATAATCGATAACAGGCGTCATAACCTAACTACAAACATACATAACCTAAACATTGTTTGTAATGTGCATGTGGAGGATAAAATATGATTGAAAATCATTGTACATGGTGTTAGTAAAATTGCAAGGAAATGTCTAAATTGGGAGAAAAATGTGTTTAAAATGTGTCTGTGGAGTCTCCTGCTTATGACATCATATGTGGCTTTATATGCAAATGAATGAATGGAGGAAAGTAGTAACAGTAGGGATATGATAGAAACATTTAAATATATAAAGGGAATCAACACAGTAAAAGAAGAGAGTACACCTTCGCGACAAAGGACGTGCCTGGCACGTCCTGCGGTGAATCAAGCGGTTTTCGCGATCAACGATCGCGAAAACCGCTTTAACGGTGCTGGTCTATTGCTTCGATGTCGAGGCAATAGCCAGCACCGAAATTTCTATTTTGGAGCACCCACGATCGCCCCACGGAGCGATTGTGGGCGCCATATTGACGGAGCATGCTGCTAGTCAACATGGCTAAGCCCTCAGCCGGTCTGAGCTTCGGAAGTGAAAGTAACTTCACTTCCGTCGCTCTGAATATGCTACTTGACTGCCCCTAGTGGTAGTTAAGTAGCATTGCAATGGAAAATATTTAAAATACATATTTAATTAATTAAAAACAGGTTATATAGATAGATTAGCCTATAGGGTTTAAATTAAATAATTTTTAGCATAAGGGATAGGGTTAAAATTAAATTAAAATTAAAAAATATTAAGGGATATAATAAGGATTAGAGTTGGGGTTAAATTTAGTTTTAGGGTTAAATTTTGGGTTCGGGTTGGGGTCAAAAGGTCAATATAGGAAAAAAACAAAAAACACTCTGACTGGCACACTATTCCTGGTATCTGACTGGCACACTATTCCTGGTATCTGACTGGAATAATATTCCTGGTATCTGACTGGAATACTATTCCTGGGCTCCGACTGGAATAATATTCCTGGGCTCCGACTGGAATAATATTTCTGGGCTCTGACTGGCATAATATTCCTGGGCTCTGACTGGCATAATATTCCTGGGCTCTGACTGGCACACTATTACTGGTATCTGACTGGCACTATATTACTGGTATCTGACTGGCACACTATTACTGGTATCTGACTGGCACAATATTTCTGGGCTCTGACTGGCATAATATTCCTGGGCTCTGACTGGCACACTATTCCTGGAATCTGACTGGCATAATATTCCTGGGCTCTGACTGGCACACTATTCCTGGTATCTGACTGGAATAATATTCCTGGGCTCTGACTGGCACACTATTCCTGGGCTCTGACTGGCATAATATTCCTGGGCTCTGACTGGCACAATATTCCTGGGCTCTGACTGGCACAATATTCCTGGGCTCTGACTGGCACAATATTCCTGGGCTCTGACTGGCACACTATTCCTGGTATCTGACTGGCACAATATTCCTGGGATCTGACTGGCACACTATTCCTGGGATCTGACTGGCATAATATTGCTGGGCTCTGACTGGCACACTATTCCTGGTATCTGACTGGCATAATATTCCTGGGCTCTGACTGGCACACTATTCCTGGGCTCTGACTGGCATTATAATCCTGGGCTCTGACTGGCACACTATTCCTGGGCTCTGACTGGCATAATATTACTGGGCTCTGACTGGCATAATATTACTGGTGTCTGACTGGCACAATATTCCTGGGCTCTTACTGGCACAATATTACTGGGCTCTGACTGGCACAATATTACTGGGTTCTGACTGGCACACTATTACTGGGCTCTGACTGGCACTATATTCCTGGTATCTGACTGGCACAAAATTACTGGCTCTGAGTGGTACAATATTTTTGGGCTCTGACTGGCACAATATTACTGGCATCTGACTGGCACAATATTACTGGGCTCTGAATGGCACAATATTCCTGGTATCTGACTGGCACACTATTACTGGGCTCTGAGTGGGACAATACTACTGGGATCTGAATGGCACAATATTACTGGTATCTATAATTGTAAGATTGTCACCTCGTGGGGCTCCTGTGTGTTGCATAATTAATGGCAGTACCATGTGTGCATAATTATGGGGCACTTGTGTGTGGCATATTTATTGGGCCCCATGTGTGGCATAATTAAGGGACTCTTTTGTGTGGCGTAATTAAGGGTCTCTTTTGTGTGGCATAATTATGGGGCACCTGTGTGTGTGTGGCATAGTTATGGGGCACCTGTGTGTGTGTGGCATAGTTATGGGGCACCTGTGTGTGGGGCATAATTAATTGGGCAGAGGTGAGGCATAAATAGTGGGGCTCTGGTGTGGCATAATTTATGGGGCTCTGGTGCTGCATAAGTTATGGGGCTCTGGTGTTGCATAAGTTATGGGCTCTGGTGTTGCATAAGTTATGGGGCTCCTGTGTGTGGCATAGTTATGGGGCTCCTGTGTGTGGCATATTTAATAGGCCATCTAACTGGCATTAGTAAGGAATCTGTTTGGCATTGTATGGAGGAAATCCAGGGGGGTGACACCATGAGTTTCCGCACCGGGTGACATCAACCCTAGTGACGCCCCTGCTTGTCACTAAGGGGTTAAAAGAAGAAAAACTACCACAACTAGAGGACATAGTGTTAAATTAGAGGGGGAACTTTTTAAAAGTAATATCAGGAAGTATTACATTACTGAGAGGGTAGTGGATGTATGGAATAGCCCTCCAGCAGAAGTGGTAGAGGTAAACACAGTCAAGGATTTTAAGCATGCGTGGGATAGGCACAAGGCTATCCTAGCTATAAGACCGGGAACGGGGGAATAATAAAAGTACTCAAAAAAAAATTGGGCAGACTAGATGGAGCGAATGGTTCTTATCTGCCGACACATTCTATGTTTCTATGTTTCTATGTAATGGGAAATGTTTAATATGCATATCAGTTCACAGGTGATATAAACAGGAGACCACATTTACATAGTAACATAGTAATTTAGGTTGAAAAAAGACACAAGTCCATCAAGTTCAACCCTTCTACCTATCATTTCAGCTTTTGATCCAAAAGAAGGCAAAAAAACCCCACATCTTTCTCCTAATTTAGACATTTCCTTGCAGTATTGCTAACACAATGTATAGCTCATTTTCAATCCATTTCCAGGGACACATATTTGTTCCACATGCTACAGAAAGACTATGCAAAGTGCAGCTCGGCAATCTGTAGGATGCATATACACACAGACACAATCCAATTAATTAATCATGGTAGGTTCTATGAGATCTCCACCCTGATTAATTGGATTCTGTCTTTGTGTATATACATCCTACATACTGCCAGGCTGTATCCTGTCCCTGGAAACATGGCCGATGCATTCACAGTCCCTGGAAGTCTTACATGGAGTAAAGAGCAACACTCACTGAAAATTATGGACTTTTGCTGCTAATCTGATGTTCGTGTGATAGAAATCCAGAAATTTGACTAGAATTTCCGTAACAAACAATGTGAAAACAAACAAGACAAAAGAATTCCAGTGTACTGCGATTTTATCCAGTGTCAGTGATCATTTTTATTATTTCCTCCTTCCCCCCCAAAAAACTGCCATGTTAACGTCCATTATAAAAGAAATGTTTCATCATGTCATAGTTGCCAACATTGGCCATGTTTCCAAGGACACATATTTGTTCCACATGCTGCTGAAAGAGCGTGCAACCCGGCAATATGGAGGATGGATATCCGCACGGACAACATCCAATTCACAAATCATGGTAGGTCCTATGAGATCTCCACCCTGATTAATTGGATTCTGTCTTTTGCGTACATACATCCTACATGCTGCCAGGCTGTATGTGTCCCTGGAAACATGGCCGATGCAAGCAACTATGCATTCACAGTCCCATTAAGTCTTACATGGAGCTAACAGACCTTTAATTCTTCAGTTGCACAGCCCAAACATATACCAGCAATATAATTTTAAGTGTATCTGTTATTTCAGTAAAAGGATGAACTAACCTGGTTAACTAGGACAGCACACGTCTTGCTCCAGTCACGCTCTGTGCAAGTCAGTGTCTACTTTTTGTTTTATAGGAGAACCTACCTGGAATGTTTAGCATTTTATGAGGTAATTCATTCTTGTCTATACCTGAACAGGGAGGTACTTGTATTTTTAGAATTTTTTAGGCAACAGTGGGAAAGGGAGTACAAACCTGTTTAACCAGAATTCTTCTGAGAAATACATTGGATTTATTCCTGTAATAAGTGGGGAAACTAGTTATGCTTTCTCTCAAATTATTAGAGCGAGCTCCGAAAGAGACACCCTGTTTATGTAATGTTGATTTTATTTTTGTAAAGAACATGTGTAGCAATAAATATAATTGTGCATTTATAGAATCATTTTCCCTCTGTCATCCCTAAGAAGTGAAATATTAAAGGGGAGAAATCAGGACCCTGGAACAGAGAGGTCTAAAGGGTCTACTCAATAAAGAGAGACTTGTAGGAAATTGAAGTGAATTAAGATGGGAATTTCAAACTTAAGGTCAAACTAGCCAAGTTTAGGTGCATTAAATAATGTTTCCAACTCTGCTACTTTGGCCTTAAGTTTGTAATTCCCATCTCAATTCCCTGCAGTTCTCTTTTTATTGAGTAGACATTTAAAGGAACACTAAACGTTTTTTGTTTTTTACTTGTGCTTCTAATATAGTGAAATTTTAGTTGTTCCTATTATGAGGATAAACTGGCGTGTACTTTTGATAGTACTTTTGATAGTACACGCCAGTTTATCCTCTGACCAACAGCTTATGATATACAGCTTATTATGATCCTCAGCCATGGGAGACTTTTTGCTGACTAGCAGAATGAGTTTTAACTACCGTACCCATGATGCCCAACCAGCCAAAGTCTGGCTGAGCATCACTGGAAAAGAAGTATACAAGGAGCGATAAATAATATTCCACCATGTCAGTCACTCACGTGTTTCTCTCCCCATGCCCTTATGTCTTTCTCTCTCTTTCCCCATACCCTCATGTCTGTCTCTCTCTCCACTCATACCCAATGTCTGTCTCTCTCTCTCTCCACTCACACCCAATGTCCGTCTCTCTCTCTCCACTCATACCCAATATCTGTCTCTCTCTCTCCACTCATACCTAATGTCTGTCTCTCTCTCTCCACTCATACTCAATGTCTGTCTGTCTCTCTCTCTCGCTCTCCACTTATAACCAATGTCTGTCTCTCTGTCTCTCTCCACTCATAGCCAATGTCTGTCTCTCTCTCCACTCCTGCCTCATGTCTGTCTCTCTCTCTCTCTCCATTCCTGCCCCATGTCTGTCTCTCTCTCTCTCCACTCCTGCCCCATATCTGTCTCTCTCTCTCTCTCTCTCCACTCCTGCCCCATGTCTGTCTCTCTCTCTCTCTCCACTCCTGCCCCATGTCTGTCTCTCTCTCTCTCCACTCCTGCCCCATGTCTGTCTCTCTCTCTCTCTCCACTCCTGCCCCGTGTCTGTCTCTCTCTCTCTCTCTCTCTCCACTCCTGCCCCATGTCTGTCTCTCTCTCTCTCTCTCTCTCCACTCCTGCCCCATGTCTGTCTGTCTGTCTCTCTCTCTCTCTCTCTCCACTCCTCCCCCATGTCTGTCTCTCTCTCTCCACTCCTGCCCCATGTCTGTCTCTCTCTCTCCACTCCTGCCCCATGTCTGTCTGTCTGTCTCTCTCTCTCTCTATCTATCTCTCTATCTCTCTCTCTCCACTCCTGCCCCATGTCTGTATCTCTCTCTCCACTCCTGCCCCATGTCTGTCTCTCTCTCTCTCTCCCTCCACTCCTGCCCCATGTCTGTATGTCTCTCTCTCTCTCTCTCCACTCCTCCCCCATGTCTGTCTCTCTCTCTCTCTCCACTCCTGCCCCATGTATGTCTCTCTCTCTCTCCACTCCTGCCCCATGTCTGTCTCTCTCTCTCCACTCCTGCCCCATGTCTGTCTCTCTCTCTCTCTCTCCACTCCTGCCTCATGTCTGTCTCTCTCTCTCTCTCTCCACTCCTCCCCCATGTCTGTCTCTCTCTCTCTCTCTCTCTCTCTCCACTCCTCCCCCATGTCTGTCTCTCTCTCTCTCTCTCCACTCCTGCCCCATGTATGTCTCTCTCTCCACTCCTGCCCCATGTATGTCTCTCTCTCTCTCCACTCCTGCCCCATGTCTGTCTCTCTCTCTCTCTCTCCACTCCTGCCCCATGTCTGTCTCTCTCTCTCTCTCTCCACTCCTGCCCCATGTCTGTCTCTCTCTCTCTCTCTCTCTCTCTCTCCACTCCTGCCTCATGTCTGTCTCTCTCTCTCTCTCTCTCCACTCCTCCCCCATGTCTGTCTCTCTCTCTCTCTCTCTCTCTCTCTCTCTCTCTCTCTCCACTCCTGCTCCATGTCTGTCTGTCTCTCTCTCTCTCCACTCCTGCCCCATGTCTGTCTGTCTCTCTCTCTCTCCACTCCTGCCCCATGCCTGTCTTTCTCTCTCTCTCCACTCCTCCCCCATGTCTGTCTCTCTCTCTCTCTCCACTCCTGCCCCATGTATGTCTCTCTCTCTCTCCACTCCTGCCCCATGTCTGTCTCTCTCTCTCTCTCTCTCTCCACTCCTGCCCCATGTCTGTCTCTCTCTCTCTCCACTCCTGCCTCATGTCTGTCTCTCTCTCTCTCTCCACTCCTCCCCCATGTCTGTCTCTCTCTCTCTCTCCCTCTCTCTCTCTCCACTCCTCCCCCATGTCTGTCTCTCTCTCTCTCTCTCTCTCCATTCCTGCCCCATGTATGTCTCTCTCTCCACTCCTGCCCCATGTATGTCTCTCTCTCCACTCCTGCCCCATGTCTGTCTCTCTCTCTCTCTCTCCACTCCTGCCCCATGTCTGTCTCTCTCTCTCTCTCTCTCTCCACTCCTGCCTCATGTCTGTCTCTCTCTCTCTCTCTCCACTCCTCCCCCATGTCTTTCTCTCTCTCTCTCCCTCCACTCCTGCCCCATGTCTGTCTCTCCCTCCACTCCTGCCCCATGTCTGTCTCTCTCTCTCTCTCCACTCCTGCCCCATGTCTGTCTCTCTCTCTCTCTCTCTCTCCACTCCTGCCCCATGTCTGTCTCTCTCTCTCTCTCTCTCTCTCTCCACTCCTGCCCCATGCCTGTCTTTCTCTCTCTCTCCACTCCTCCCCCATGTCTGTCTCTCTCTCTCTCTCTCGACTCCTGCCCCATGTCTGTCTGTCTCTCTCTCTCCACTCCTGCCCCATGTCTGTCTCTCTCTCTCTCCACTCCTGCCCCATGTCTGTCTCTCTCTCTCTCCACTCCTGCCTCATGTCTGTCTCTCTCTCTCTCTCTCTCTCTCCACTCCTCCCCCATGTCTGTCTCTCTATCTCTCTCTCTCCACTCCTGCCCCATGTCTGTCTCTCTCTCTCCACTCCTGCCCCATGTCTGTCTCTCTCTCTCCACTCCTGCCCCATGTCTGTCTCTCTCTCTCCACTCCTGCCCCATGTCTGTATCTCTCTCTCTCTCCCTCCACTCCTGCCCCATGTCTGTCTCTCTCTCTCTCTCCACTCCTGCCCCATGTCTGTCTCTCTCTCTCTCCACTCCTGCCCCATGTCTGTCTCTCTCTCTCTCTCCACTCCTGCCCCATGTCTGTCTCTCTCTCTCTCTCCACTCCTCCCCCATGTCTGTCTCTCTCTCTCCACTCCTACCCCATGTCTGTCTGTCTCTCTCTCTCTCTCTCCACTCATACCCCATGTCTGTCTGTCTCTCTCTCTCTCTCTCTCTCTCCACTCATACCCCATGTCTGTCTGTCTCTCTCTCTCTCCACTCATACCCCATGTCTGTCTGTGTCTCCCTCTCTCTCTCTCTCTCTCTCTCTCTCTCTCTCTCCACTCCTGCCCCATGTCTGTCTCTCTCTCCACTCCTGCCCCATGTCTGTCTGTCTCTCTCCACTCCTGCCCCATGTCTGTCTGTCTCTCTCCACTCCTGCCCCATGTCTGTCTCTCTCTCTCCACTCCTGCCCCATGTCTGTATCTCTCTCCACTCCTGCCCCATGTCTGTCTCTCTCTCTCTCTCTCTCTCTCTCTCTCTCTCTCTCCACTCCTGCCCCATGTCTGTCTCTCTCTCTCTCCACTCCTGCCCCATGTCTGTCTCTCTCTCTCCACTCCTGCCCCATGTCTGTCTCTCTCTGTCTCTCTCTCCACTCATACCCCATGTCTGTCTGTCTCTCTCTCTCTCTCTCCACTCATACCCCATGTCTGTCTGTGTCTCTCTCTCTCTCTCTCTCTCTCTCTCTCTCCACTCCTGCCCCCAGTGGTGTATCTTGATTTTGTGCTGCCCTAGGCAGACAAAATCCGGGCACCCCCCTACCCAAGCTGCACACCCACGTTACACACCTAAGACATGCCCCATCATTCAGACTCACATCAAGCTCATACTCCCATCACACACACACTCCCATCACACTCAGTCACACACTCCTACTCCCATCACACACACTCCGACTCCCATCACACTCAGTCACACACACTGTCTCCCATCACACACACTCTGACTCCCATCACACTCAGGCACACACAGTGTCTCCCATCACACACACTCTGACTCCCATCACACTCAGTCACACACACTGTCTCCCATCACACCCACTCTGACTCCCATCACACTCAGTCACACACATGTCTCCCATCACACACACTCTGACTCCCATCACACTCAGTCACACACACTGTCTCCCATCACACACACTCTGACTCCCATCACACTCAGTCACACACACAGTCTCCCATCACACACACTCTGACTCCCATCACACTCAGTCACACACACTGTCTCCCATCACACTCTGACTCCCATCACACTCAGACACACACACAGTCTCCCATCAGCACTTATCAGCACTTACCTTTCCCTGGCAGGCAGGCAGCATGGTCCCTCCATGCTGCCTGTTCGGCTTCCCGGCGATTGTGCCGACAGGTCACGTGACCGGGCGCGCGTATGACGTCAGCGCGCCCGTCACGTGACTGTCGGCACTTCCGTGTCGGCACACTGCACGGGGAGCCGAACAGGCAGCACGGAGGTTTCTCTGTGCTGCCTGTTTCGGCTCCCCGTGCAGTTTTGCAGGCAGAGCGGAGATGAGAGGGGATCTTCCGATCCCCTGTCACCTCCGTCTCTGCCTGCAAGCGCGGTCTTTTTTTTTTTTTAAAGGGCCGCGTTTTTATTTTATTTTTTATTTTATTTTTATTTTTTTTAATTTTTTTTTCAGTGCTGGGGGGCGCTGCCGCCCCCCAAAATTTGCCGCCCTAGGCATCCGCCTAGGATGCCTCGCGGTAAATACAGCACTGCCTGCCCCATGTCTGTCTCTCTCTCTCTCCACTCCTTCCCCATGTCTGTCTCTCTCTCCACTCCTGCCCCATGTCTGTCTGTCTCTCTCCACTCCTGCCCCATGTCTGTCTCTCTCTCTCCACTCCTGCCCCATGTCTGTCTCTCTCTCTCTCTCTCTCCACTCCTGCCCCATGTCTGTCTCTCTCTCTCTCTCCACACACACCCTGTACACACTGACATACACTTCCATATATTGACACACACTTCCACACACACAAACACTTCCACACATTTCTTTTCTTTTCTTTTTTTGCACACAATTGTATTAGAATTTATTTATATTATGTTTAAGGGGTCTTAATGTTATGTATAGTTGGTTCTGTGTTATATATATTGTATGTCTTTTTTGCTAGTTTTCTAATCAAAATTAAAAATAGGGTGAAAAAATGTCACTATTGCTAATTAAAATAAAAATCAAATAGCATTTGACCTGTAACTTGAAACAAAAAAGCCCAAAAAATAAAACATTGGCTATTTCTTACCTCAGGAAAATATTAGAAACTATTTAGTAGGTTTTTTTTATTAGCTTTTGTAGAAGAGTATATGATTTTTCAAATAAAAGTCAGAAAAACATGTTTTTTTAATTGTTCACAATATTTTCTTATTTTAGATATACAAAATTATATGACATGATCAAAATATTGGTATTAATGGAAAGTCCTTCTTATGCCGATAAAAACAATATATAATTTGTGTGGGTACGGTAATGGAGAAAGAAAAATAAATTTAAGCTAAACACAAACATCGCAGAAATGCTAAAACAGCCCATGTCACCAAGCGTAAGACAAGGCCAAAACTAATGCCACTAAGGCAGTACTTTGTGAATCCATCTCTGGAGTGTATAGAGTGCAAGCTCCCACCACGGGCCCTGTGCCTCGGGTCTGCAGTCAAACACACGTGGTGGCTGTTGCCAAACCGCTGTGTATACACCCAGTGCTGTATTTACCGCAAGGCATTCTAGGCGGCAAAAAAAAAAATGTAAAAAAAAAACGCAGCCCTTTAAAAAAAAAAAAAAAGACCGCGCTTGCAGGCAGAGACGGAGGTGAGAGTGGATCGGAAGATCCTCCCTCACCATCGCTCTGCCTGCCAGGCTGCACAGGGAGCCGAACAGGCAGCACAGAGAAACCTCCATGCTGCTTGTTCGGCTCCCCGTGCAGTGTGCCGACACGGAAGTGCCGACAGTCACGTGACCAGCGCGCTGACGTCATATGCGCGCCCGGTCACGTGACCTGTCGGCACAATTGCCGGGAAGCCGAACAGGAATCATAGAGGGACCATGCTGCCTGCCACTAGCCACCAAGGAAAGGTAAGTGCTGATGGGAGACAGTGTGTGTGTGTGTGTGACTGAATGTGCTGGCAGTCAGAGTGTGTGTGATGGGGGACAGTGTGTGTGACTGAGTGTGATGGGAGTCAGAGTGTGTGTGATGGGGGACAGTGTGTGTGACTGAGTGTGATGGGAGTCAGAGTGTGTGTGATGGGAGACAGTGTGTGTGACTGAGTGTGATGGGAGTCAGAGTGTGTGTGATGGGGGACAGTGTGTGTGACTGAGTGTGATGGGAGTCAGAGTGTGTGTGATGGGGGACAGTGTGTGTGACTGAGTGTGATGGGAGTCAGAGTGTGTGTGATGGGAGACAGTGTGTGTGACTGAGTGTGATGGGAGTCAGAGTGTGTGTGATGGGAGACAGTGTGTGTGACTGAGTGTGATGGGAGTCAGAGTGTGTGTGATGGGAGACAGTGTGTGTGACTGAGTGTGATGGGAGTCAGAGTGTGTGTGATGGGAGACAGTGTGTGTGACTGAGTGTGATGGGAGTCAGAGTGTGTGTGATGGGAGACAGTGTGTGTGACTGAGTGTAATGGGAGTCAGAGTGTGTGTGATGGGAGACAGTGTGTGTGACTGAGTGTGATGGGAGTCAGAGTGTGTGTGATGGGAGACAGTGTGTGTGACTGAGTGTAATGGGAGTCAGAGTGTGTGTGATGGGAGACAGTGTGTGTGACTGAGTGTGATGGGAGTAGGAGTGTGTGACTGAGTGTGATGGGAGTGTGTGTGTGTGATGGGAGTATGAGCTTGGTGTGAGTCTGAATGATGGGGCATGTCTTAGGTGTGTAACGTGGGTGTGCAGCTTGGGTAGGGGGGTGCCCGGATTTTGTCTGCCTAGGGCAGCACAAAATCAAGATACACCACTGTATACACCTCCAACATCACCTGTGTCATCACAGAAAAATACCGGACAATAAATAACAAGTTGTGCTGGCACCGGCTGCAATCTCTCGACTACCAGCTGTGCTGGTAAAATACCGGCCTATTGGCAACCCTGCCCACATTGCACGTACAGAACTTACCACTGCCCCCCCCCAAGGACATGCCCCATCCTCCCTATTGCTCATCCAGGACTTACCCCTGCCCCCCAGGACATAACCTTTCACCAGAATTGCCCATCCAGGACATGCTCCCTCAAACACATTGCATATCCAGGACTTACCCCTGACCCCCAGGACATGCTCCCTCAAACGCATTGCACATCCAGGACTTATCCCTGACCCCCAGGACATGCCCCATCACCCACATTGCACATACAGATATTAACCCTGTCCTAAAAGGACAATTTTCCATATAAGTTGGCCTTTCAGCTTTCACCTTAAATTTGAAATTGGTTGTAGTAACACTGCAAATTTAGGATGTCTGTGGTAAAAGCAACTCTTATGGCTTATATTGGTTGCCTCCACTATTCCTTATATTTTAAGTAAAGGTGATTTTCCATCACCAATACACCACCATAACTTATATTGTGTATGTATTTTAGGCATATATCCAGTGCTATATTTCTGACTAGGCCAACTAGGTCTAGGTCTGGGGTGGCAGACTGGATGGAGGGAAACAGCAGAGTCAGCACTACTATAGTTGGTGGTACATCCTCCCTCACTGCCTTACACTGCCTCCACAGATATTCCTGCTGCCACCACTAGCTCACCAGTGACCAATATAGTACAGTGGAAAAGAATGTGGGGAAAATATGACGCAGTGGAAAGCTATGGGAGTGACAATCTGGCGCTGTCACTGCGAACAGGCATGTGGACAGGTAAGGCAATGCAACCTATCCCCACATCCCTTTCCACAGAAAGGGGTGCGACAAACGAGGGTTGGTGATGCATGAGTTTAGTCAGTTGTAGGGAAACTTTCCCGACACTGCTTCATTGCTTCATTGCTTGATTTTGATTTGTGCCTTTTGTATTTGCTTCCCAAAGGTATATATTGGGATGTGTAATTTTGTAATAAATATAATGCATTATGTGGAATGTGATAGACTTTCTCTTCTATACAGTAGGATCTCTTAACAGTGTAACACGTTGTCTGATGACATCACTAGAGAGACAGGAAATTCCATTTATTTGAATGATATTATTCTCATTGGTTGGAGTAAGCATTGGGGGGAGGAAGAGAGCGAGAATCACCATTGAGGGAGGGATGAGGGAGGGGGTAGAGCAAGTATTGGATAAGTCTGAGGGAGGGAAGGGGGAGAGCCAGCATTGGGTAAGTCTGGGGGTAGGGGCAGCATTGGCACATTAAAGGAAATAAAACCAAGAAATTCATTTTTTTATATCATAATTTTTATTAAAAATTAAAAAGCAATTTGCATGTGAATATATGCAAGTTAAACTTCTTTCCTATAGGGTATATTGTTTTTTTCCTAAAGGAATATCCAAAGTTTGGTGGGTCATCTTATAATCAGAGTCGTCTTATATTCGAGCAAATAAGGTAACTCTAACTCAGCTAGTGTGGGTAGTCCTGGTTTCTTGCAAACTGCTGTAATTTCACAATTTCATCTAGCTGTGAGTATTTTATATTTTAATCAATGCAAAAGGTAAACATGCATTTTAATGTATTTTGAACATTAATATGCATTAACATTTGGGAGATGAATTTTGGGCACCAGACAGTCCATTTAAACTGTCCTTTTTGCAGAATAAATGAGGGGTGAAGCTCAATGATAACATTAACCATAAATTGTTGCAAGATTTGCCACACTTCTTTTTATTTTTTTCTCAGTGTCTGTTACTTTAAGCTCATATTTGCACAAACCCATGTAACCAGACATAAAATTGTGTAATAATACTGAGACCCTGACATCCGCAAAAACTTTGGCTTTTAATAGCTATTTTAAAAGGGCCTGAATTAAGATTGCACTGCAGCAAAAAAAAAAAAAAAAAAACAGGTTTTGGTAGCAAATATTGCATCACATAACCTTTTTCATATGTAATAGAAATGTTATCTTAACAATTATAAAGTTTTATAATGGTGACAAACATAGCATTTTTAGAAGGTTTCACAATTGTAGAAGAGTATATGATTTTTCAAATAAAAGTCAGAAAAACATGTTTTTTTAATTGTTCACAATATTTTCTTATTTTTGATATACAAAATTATATGACATGATCAAAATATTGGTATTAATGGAAAGTCCTTCTTATGCCGATAAAAACAATATATAATTTGTGTGGGTACGGTAATGGAGAAAGAAAAATAAATTTAAGCTAAACACAAACATCGCAGAAATGCTAAAACAGCCCATGTCACCAAGCGTAAGACAAGGCCAAAACTAATGCCACTAAGGCAGTACTTTGTGAATCCATCTCTGGAGTGTATAGAGTGCAAGCTCCCACCACGGGCCCTGTGCCTCGGGTCTGCAGTCAAACACACGTGGTGGCTGTTGCCAAACCGCTGTGTATACACCCAGTGCTGTATTTACCGCAAGGCATTCTAGACGGCAAAAAAAAAAAATGTAAAAAAAATGTAAAAAAAAAAAAACGCAGCCCTTTAAAAAAAAAAAAAAAGACCGCGCTTGCAGGCAGAGACGGAGGTGAGAGTGGATCGGAAGATCCTCCCTCACCATCGCTCTGCCTGCCAGGCTGCACAGGGAGCCGAACAGGCAGCACAGAGAAACCTCCATGCTGCTTGTTCGGCTCCCCGTGCAGTGTGCCTACACGGAAGTGCCGACAGTCACGTGACCAGCGCGCTGACGTCATATGCGCGCCCGGTCACGTGACCTGTCAGCACAGTTGCCGGGAAGCCGAACAGGAAGCATGGAGGGACCATGCTGCCTGCCACTAGCCACCAAGGAAAGGTAAGTGCTGATGGGAGACAGTGTGTGTGTGTGTGACTGAATGTGCTGGCAGTCAGAGTGTGTGTGATGGGTGACAGTGTGTGTGACTGAGTGTGATGGGAGTCAGAGTGTGTGTGATGGGAGACAGTGTGTGTGATGGGAGTCAGAGTGTGTGTGATGGGAGACAGTGTGTGTGACTGAGTGTGATGGGAGTCAGAGTGGGTGTGATGGGAGACAGTGTGTGTGACTAAGTGTGATGGGAGTCAGAGTGTGTGTGATGGGAGACAGTGTGTGTGACTGAGTGTGATGGGAGTCAGAGTGTGTGTGATGGGAGACAGTGTGTGTGACTGAGTGTGATGGGAGTAGGAGTGTGTGACTGAGTGTGATGGGAGTGTGTGTGTGATGGGAGTATGAGCTTGGTGTGAGTCTGAATGATGGGGCATGTCTTAGGTGTGTAACGTGGGTGTGCAGCTTGGGTAGGGGGGTGCCCGGATTTTGTCTGCCTAGGGCAGCACAAAATCAAGATACACCACTGTATACACCTCCAACATCACCTGTGTCATCACAGAAAAATACCGGACAATAAATAACAAGTTGTGCTGGCACCGGCTGCAATCTCTCGACTACCAGCTGTGCTGGTAAAATACCGGCCTATTGGCAACCCTGCCCACATTGCACGTACAGAACTTACCACTGCCCCCCCCAAGGACATGCCCCATCCTCCCTATTGCTCATCCAGGACTTACCCCTGCCCCCCAGGACATAACCTATCACCAGAATTGCCCATCCAGGACATGCTCCCTCAAACACATTGCACATCCAGGACTTACCCCTGACCAACAGGACATGCTCCCTCAAACGCATTGCACATCCAGGACTTATCCCTGACCCCCAGGACATGCTCCCTCAAACGCATTGCACATCCAGGACTTATCCCTGACCCCCAGGACATGCTCCCTCAAACACATTGCACATCCAGGACTTACCCCTGACCCCCAGGACATGCTCCCTCAAACGCATTGCACATCCAGGACTTATCCCTGACCCCCAGGACATGCCCCATCACCCACATTGCACATACAGATATTAACCCTGTCCTAAAAGGACAATTTTCCATATAAGTTGGCCTTTCAGCTTTCACCTTAAATTTGAAATTGGTTGTAGTAACACTGCAAATTTAGGATGTCTGTGGTAAAAGCAACTCTTATGGCTTATATTGGTTGCCTCCACTATTCCTTATATTTTAAGTAAAGGTGATTTTCCATCACCAATACACCACCATAACTTATATTGTGTATGTATTTTAGGCATATATCCAGTGCTATATTTCTGACTAGGCCAACTAGGTCTAGGTCTGGGGTGGCAGACTGGATGGAGGGAAACAGCAGAGTCAGCACTACTATAGTTGGTGGTACATCCTCCCTCACTGCCTTACACTGCCTCCACAGATATTCCTGCTGCCACCACTAGCTCACCAGTGACCAATATAGTACAGTGGAAAAGAATGTGGGGAAAATATGATGCAGTGGAAAGCTATGGGAGTGACAATCTGGCGCTGTCACTGCGAACAGGCATGTGGACAGGTAAGGCAATGCAACCTATCCCCACATCCCTTTCCACAGAAAGGGGTGCGACAAACGAGGGTTGGTGATGCATGAGTTTAGTCAGTTGTAGGGAAACTTTCCCGACACTGCTTCATTGCTTCATTGCTTGATTTTGATTTGTGCCTTTTGTATTTGCTTCCCAAAGGTATATATTGGGATGTGTAATTTTGTAATAAATATAATGCATTATGTGGAATGTGATAGACTTTCTCTTCTATACAGTAGGATCTCTTAACAGTGTAACACGTTGTCTGATGACATCACTAGAGAGACAGGAAATTCCATTTATTTGAATGATATTATTCTCATTGGTTGGAGTAAGCATTGGGGGGAGGAAGAGAGCGAGAGTCACCATTGAGGGAGGGATGAGGGAGGGGGTAGAGCAAGCATTGGATAAGTCTGAGGGAGGGAAGGGGGAGAGCCAGCATTGGGTAAGTCTGGGGGTAGGGGCAGCATTGGCACATTAAAGGAAATAAAACCAAGAAATTCATATTTTTATATCATAATTTTTATTAAAAATTAAAAAGCAATTTGCATGTGAATATATGCAAGTTAAACTTCTTTCCTATAGGGTATATTGTTTTTTTCCTAAAGGAATATCCAAAGTTTGGGGGGTCATCTTATAATCAGAGTCGTCTTATATTCGAGCAAATAAGGTAACTCTAACTCAGCTAGTGTGGGTAGTCCTGGTTTCTTGCAAACTGCTGTAATTTCACAATTTCATCTAGCTGTGAGTATTTTATATTTTAATCAATGCAAAAGGTAAACATGCATTTTAATGTATTTTGAACATTAATATGCATTAACATTTGGGAGATGAATTTTGGGCACCAGACAGTCCATTTAAACTGTCCTTTTTGCAGGATAAATGAGGGGTGAAGCTCAATGATAACATTAACCATAAATTGTTGCAAGATTTACCACACTTCTTTTTATTTTTTTCTCAGTGTCTGTTACTTTAAGCTCATATTTGCACAAACCCATGTAACCAGACATAAAATTGTGTAATAATACTGAGACCCTGACATCCGCAAAAACTTTGGCTTTTAATAGCTATTTTAAAAGGGCCTGAATTAAGATTGCACTGCAGCAAAAAAAAAAAAAAAAAACAGGTTTTGGTAGCAAATATTGCATCACATAACCTTTTTCATATGTAATAGAAATGTTATCTTAACAATTATAAAGTTTTATAATGGTGACAAACATAGCATTTTTAGAAGGTTTCACAATTGTAGAGGAGTATGCAGAATACTCCTTTACAATTGTGAAACCTTCTGAAAATGCTATGTCACCATATTTTAATTCCTCTTTCACTCTAGCTAATTTTTGGAACACACAGTGTATGCTAGGTCTCCAAAAGATCTAGGGTTGGGCTAGGAAACATTTGGCGCTCCAGATGCTCATAATGCACTTACAGGCATAATGCTGGCAAAGCATCAAGGGAAATGAAGTCCACGACATCTGGAGTTTCGAAGGTTGCCTACACCTGATCTATGGCAGCATTGTTATAAGTGGGGTAAAGAAGCCCACGTGTTTAGGCTGGCTTATAAAAGATACATGTATATGATACTAATGAGCAATATGTATATATGATGAAAGCAATAAATATATATGAAGGATGTATATGATACAAATGAACAGTAACTTTTAACTGCAAGGCTTTATACCAATAGATATAACTAAAGGATGTATATGATGCCAAAGAGCAGCAAACACATAAACTGTTTAAATGATACCAATGAAAATATAAACTGTGTACATAATGCCAATAAGCAGTAAATGCATATGTGTACATGGTGCTTATAAGCAGTAAATGCATAAACTTAGTAGATGATGCCAATAAGCTGTAAATAGATCAAATATATATATATATATATATATATATATTACATAGTAATTGCACAAATATACTTTGTATATGATGTCAGTGCCGTTTATATATAAACTTTGTTTAGACGGGCTTATAAAGGATATATTTAAATGCTAATGAGCAATATGTATTTATGATACAAGCAATAAATATATATGGAGGATGTATATGATACCAATGACCAGTAACTTTTATCTGCAAGGCTTTATGTCATCTAAACTATTTATATGATGCCAATGAGCAGTAAATGCATACACTTTGTATATGATGCCAAAGAGCAGTAAATACATAAACTGTTTATATGATACCAATGAAAATATAAACTGTGTACATGATTCCAATGAGCAGTAAATGCATATAATGTGTACATAATGCTAATGAGCAGTAAATGAATAAACATGGGATATGATGCCAATGAGCTGTAAATAGATAAACTATGTATATACAAAGTAAATGCACAAATATACTTTCTATATGATGGCAGTGCAGTCAATATATAAACTTTGTATATTATGCCTATGATCAATAAATACATACTCTTTGTACTCTGGACTGAGGCTGCCCATAATGATAATGCATAATTAGCTGGATAATTTGGACAGAAGCATTAGAAATTCCGGCTCTGGGGCACCCATGATTACTCCACGGACTGATCGTGGGCGCCATATTAGAGGAGCAGCATGCTCCTGCAATATGGCTATGCCCTCTTGTGGGTAGATCTTTGTAAGTGAAATTTTGTTTTACTTCTGATGCTCTGAATCTGTTGCTTGACTGCCCCTAGAAGCAGTCAGCAACATTGCAATTGAAAAAAAAAGACTTAATTAGCTTAAATCTAGGGTTAGGGTTAAAATAGCTGTTAGGGTTACAATTAAATTAGGGTTCGCATAAGGGATAGGGATAAAATTAAATGAAAATTAAAATATATCAAGGGTTAGAGTTGGGGTTAAATTTAGTGTTAGGGTTAAATTTAGGGTTTGGGTCAAAAGGTCAATATAGGAAAAGAACATAAACACTTTTTTTTTCCCCCATAACTCACAAAAAACTGCAGAAAACTATGGAACAAGCATATTTCTGAACTTGGGACAACATTTAGAAACTATTTAGATGGGGTCTATTTTAATGATTGTATTTGTGTAAATTATTTTTTAGGTTAAAGTGAGAAAAAGTGGGGGGGTTTCTTTTTTCATATTTTATGATTTGTTTTGTAGTAAATTATAAGATATGATGAACATTATGGTATCTAATGAAAGCCCCTTTTATGACGATAAAAACAACATATAATTTGTGTGGGTTCATTATGTGAGAAAGAAGAAAATTTCAGCTAAACACAAACACCCCAGAAATGTAAAAACAGCCCTTATCACCAAGGGAAAGTCAAGGTCAAAAAGTCTTTTCACTAAGGGGTTAACAACAATTTACTCTGACATCAAATATTGGATGCAACTTCAACTGTTGAGGGTTTTTTAATTTGCTCAGGTTACATTAATCTAGGTGACCAGGGGCGTTGCTAGGTCTCCAAAAGACCTGGGGCTGGAGCCCATGGCAGATTTGACTGAAATTAGACCTGGCGTCCGGGTATTGTTGTTCCCAAATGGTGCCCTCACTGCTGGGATCATTTTTTCCCCTTTTGTTTTATCCAGTGGAGCACAAGGGGGAAGTGTGTGCACCGACAGCTTCCTGTGTGTCTCTATGTTACTAACTGTATGTGTGTGTCTGTATGTTACTGACTGTATGTGTGTGTATCTGTCTGTACAACGTAATATTTAGAACATACGTTTATAACCTAAATAAACCAAAATAAGATATATAGTATTAAAAAAAATTAAAACTGTTACTGACTGTGTGAATGGATGGATGTGACTGTGTATGTTACTGCATGCGATTGTGTGTATGACTGCAAGTGATAGTGTGTGTGTGTGTATGTATGTTTGTGTGATTGTGTGTATGACTGCAAGGTTGTGTGTATGTTTGTGTGTATGACTGCATGTGATTGTGTATGTGTATGTTTGTGTGACTGTGTGTATGACTGCATGTTATTGTGTATGTTTGTGTGATTGTGTGTATGACTGCATTTGATTGTGTGTGTATGTTTGTGTGATTGTGTGTATGACTTCATGTGATTGTGTGTGTATGTTTGTGTGTATGACTGCATGTGATTGTGTGTGTGTGATTGTGTGTATGACTGCATGTGATTGTGTGTGTGTGATTGTGTGTATTACTGCATGCGATTGTGTGTGTGTGATTGTGTGTGTGTGATTGTGTGTATGACAGCATGTGATTGTGTGTATGACTGCATGTAATTGTGTGTGTGTGTGATTGTGTGTATGACTGCATGTGATTGTGTGTGTGTGTGTGTGTGAATGTGTGTATGACTGCATGTTATTGTGTGAATGACTGAATGTGATTGTGTGTGTGAATGTGTGTATGACTGCATGTTATTGTGTGTGTGTGTGTGTGTGTGTGTGTATGTTTGTGTGATTGTGTGTATGACTGCATGTGATTGTGTGTATGACTTCATGTGATTGTGTGTGTATGTTTGTGTGTATGACTGCATGTGATTGTGTGTGTGTGATTGTGTGTATGACTGCATTTGATTGTGTGTGTATGTTTGTGTGATTGTGTGTATGACTTCATGTGATTGTGTGTGTGTGTGATTGTGTGTATGACTACATGTGATTGTGTGTGTGTATGTTTGTGTGATTGTGTGTGTGTATGTTTGTGTGATTGTGTGTGTGTATGTTTGTGTGATTGTGTGTATGTGCCATTGTCTGGCTCCTATATTTTTTGTTTTTCTGGCTCCTAAAATTAATTTGTCAAGCCCTGGTATATATATAATATAAGAAATGAGCAATAAAACATAAATGATGTATATGATACCAATGAACAGTAACTTTATATGCAAGGTTTACTATTGAACTAAATATCGAAATTATTGGGGGTATGTAATAAGGGTTCAGCAGTTTCTATTTATGCCACTGACAGCTCTGAATGTTCCCAAGGGTCCAGCAACATTAGTACTATATTACATAGGCCTCTTCTAATTCTAATCTGAGATAAGTGGGTTGTAACTTTTTATTTGCCAAAATGCTTTAACATTGTATATGATGCCAATGATCAGTAAATGCATAATCTTTGTATATCATGCCAATGAGAAGACATACATCCACAGTGTCTCACACAGACACACACACAGTGGTCTATTCAGTAAAAGGCAAGTTGTTGGTGAGTTGATGAATATTTGATGCAGAGTCAATTCTGGGGATCTATAGATATACATGGATATATCTATATGTTTATATCTAATAAAAAGGTTATTGAAAAATTTATTTCTTGTTTTTACGTTCTTCCACTGCACCCACAATCAGAGGCGTCGCTAGGGGGGGGCTACTGGGGCTGAAGCCCCGAGTCTCCACTCCATAGCCCCGAGTCTCAGGCACTGCTGTTAAAATTATTAACAGCAGTGCACAGTTCTTCATGCTGGCATGCCCCTTAGCGTGGGTTCCCTGAGTGACAGGGAGCCCCACGCTATATTCGTGCCTCACTGCCAACTGTTGTGGTGCTCAGCCAGCATTATGGTGTGTTTTGGCTGGCTGAGGATCATGAGAATGGTAGTTCACAGCTAGCTTTGTATGGGCTGTTGACTAAATGTCTCATAATGCTCAGCCAGAATTGCCTGGCTGAGGATTATGAGAAAATGGGTAACCAAATACACAATAAGAGGAGTTAGCTGTGAACTACAATTCTCATGATACCAAGTCAGCCAAAAAATGCAAATTGAGATATTATTATTCAGAAAAGAAAAAGCTACATTAATTACATTAGAGTGTGAGCTTTATTGGCGGGTTGATTTACATTAGAGGGTGAGATTTATTGGCAGGCTGAATTACATTAGAGTGTGAAGGTGACCCAAGAAAAAAACATGCCTTTT
This sequence comes from Pelodytes ibericus, assembly GCA_036172795.1. Taxonomy (NCBI): domain Eukaryota; kingdom Metazoa; phylum Chordata; class Amphibia; order Anura; family Pelodytidae; genus Pelodytes; species Pelodytes ibericus. The sequence goes on from CM069866.1 coordinate 25,132,776, forward strand.
TAAAAAAAAAGTCTCAGCCATGAGACGAAACATGTTACGAGTGTTTGCTTCAATCTCCACCACTGGGGTTTAACAGCTTTATCCTCTAACACATCTTATGTCTCGATTTGATATTTTGTCTGTGTGTGCAATTGCATTGGACTATTACATTTCTATACTCCTATTGCATCTGTAATCACCCTATATGGAGATCAGGCAATTCTGTGTTGCATGAGAGAGCCCTTCCTGATATCCTCCTGGTGAGCGTTTCATTACAATTGCTCCCCATGTTTGATAGAGCTTTATACTGAGCTGCACTTGAAAGGGTATTGCATTGATCTGCACTGATTTACACTTTTATTATCGACACTGTGTATAATAGTTTGTGGATCATTTGAATCCATCTCTGTGAACGCTGCATAATGATTACCGTACTCCCCCTGCTTGGAGGAGTGTACACCCTCCCATTAACCGACAACGTGAAGTACAGATCTTTTCTGGATATTTTCAATGGTCCTGCTATTGGCGATTTAAAATCGAGCTGTTGCTACTTGTTATCATATTATCGTCTTGGAGACCCCTGCCATACCACAGCGCCTGGTAACACTGTATCCAATTCTTTCCGGTATCATAGAAGCTACCCTGCATCCTTTGTGGGACTTTCTTATTGTTACCCTACATCCTACCAACTGAATTGTTGCTTGTGATACTTAACATCCATCGATACATATGTACAAGCGGGCTCTATTACATCAGTTTTTTTGGCTATCTGTTATCATTTTGCCAGCTCCATGTCACATACCAGTTGGTCAAACATGGGGTTCTTGCTTTCTGCATGTATTATAATCCATGCATATTTAAGCTATTATGCCCATTGTGAATTCATTTTTTATTGCTACTACATGTTTATATGCTGTACCTTTCAAAGGATTTAATTGTGTGAATTATATTTATATATCATTTTTTAAATACTTTTTTAGCACAATGAATATTAATCTAATGTATATTTAAGTGTTTTCTGCTTCACACATATTCCATTGTATGCTCCTATTATTATCCTTTCTATATACTGAAGCTGACTGAACTTCTGAACCGCCAGGGAGCGCTTATCAGGTAAGGTCAGTGCTCCCTTGTGGCAGGAAGTTAAAAAAAAAGTGCAGCTCCCAGTTCATTCAGGGTTACAGACATGAGATTTGGGGCTCTATCAGTCCACCCTAGCAATGTCACTGCACAAAGGGGCCTTGCTAGGTCTCCAAATGATGTGGCAATAGAGCCCATGGGTGATTTAATTACAGTGGCGTAATTGGGTGGGAATACATAAGCACACGAAATACATATACATAAATATGTATATAAAGATTGATATGGGGACTTCCAAAGGCCGACATAACTGTGATGGCCGCATCTTGATCGAGCTCCCGCACTCCTGCTCTGAAACGGGGCTAAATTTATCTTCAAGTGGAGAATTTAGGCACCATCGATGGCGGAGTGAACAATGGGTAGGACAGTGGACAAGAGGACTCGACATCCCATGGCTGTCCAACCAAGTAGTCCCGGAGTCCAACGCACTTTGCAGCGAGGGACGCATAATATAGCACGTGGCGAAAGATCCATAACAACACCTGCCCTGGGGCCTGACTGCCCAGTGCTACCGATGATACCGCGATCACTCCAGAAGGAAGATTACTCGGAGCTTACCCTGCAGGCTACGACAACAGGAAGGAGGGCATTCGCCTGCTCACGAAACCGACCATCGGCTTCGAATATCCCACACACTGCCCAGGGAAGGACATAAACCAAAGCTAAGTTTAATCATTTGTATATATGTTTTCAACTCCATTGAACTATATTAGCAACTGCCCGTTCTCTTAGCCTACGCTGATGAACTTTTGGTGCCAAAATGCTCACCATCTTGGATTTCACTATCCTTATTGTGGTCCCACAGCCACAATTACTGTTTTAACTACTTTCTACTACATCTCAATTGGTGACAAACAGTGTCCCGTAAACACTGCTGTGAATCATAGGCACCACCTCCCCTCAGAAAGCAAATGTACCATTCATAGTCAACAGTACCTCGCAGGATAAACAAGGCTCTTATTACCTAAAACTGTGGAACCTTACCTAGATGTGGCACACACATACAGTTTCTGAATGATCCATTCTCACCAAAAAGTACTGAACTGTTCCCAGTTATAAACTTTGTTTAGAGAAATCTCCCAGGGGCCTGTGAATTATTCTTACACCACTCAGACAACACATCTCTACTAATGTGGGGTTCCAAATGGGGTATCTGTACTCATAGTTCTCTTGGAATATTGTAGTACCCACTTTTCCCTGAGATTGCACTCTTATTATCCTTGAACCAAGTTAAACCTCTTAAATGTTGTCCAGGAGAACTGCAAATTATCTCAGTTCATCCGTTACACATTGCCGTTTTGACCACCAGCGACGACAACACCGCGGTACATTATCTACCCAAACTTTTTCAACTTGATTTGTGAACGAAACAGCTGAACACCAATTTGCCCTGTACACTGATGTACATAATTGGGTCAAGCACTGTTATTTTACCCCGCACAGGACTTTGAAAGTTCACTAAGTGATTTAAGTTTCTCCTTTTACTAGTTCTGTCAGTTGTGATCACCCAGCTCCTCCCTTATCATACACGAGTTATAAGATCCTCTTCTGTGATATAATACAAAGAATTGATCAATATGTAGATACGCCTTCGAAAAAGTCAAACGGCAGAAATCCTCCAAAACCAAAGGACAGCCATTCATCAAAAGATAAGCAGAAGGACCAGACGATGGAATTATCCCCGTCGTCTTCACCCCCAGGCACACTGATTCACTTAAGCATCTCAATCCACGGCCTCTGTGGTGGCTAAAACACTTTGGCCTATTTTTGACTCAAGATTTAAAAAACTAACATCAAAGATGGATGCCATGCTGGCACAAATCTCTGCAAATTCAGCCAAAATTATGGATCTGGAACAATGAGTCAGCGATATTGAGGATTCAGTCCAAAGCCGGAGAGAATGCTGAACAACAATATATAGATTGATATATACAAGTACATAAACAAATGAGGCACTCACGGGTATTGTAAAGCGTTGTTAATAATATTCATTGAAGAACCAGCTGATCAATGTTTCAGTCTGAACCTTGGACCTTTGTCAAGAGAACTAAACAATAAAAATGCTCATATATATAAATATATATATATATATATATATATATATATATATATATATATATATATAAATGAAATAAAGTGCCAACTTACCAGTGAACTGCAATGATCAATTTATTTATCAGCTATTGCATACATACCGGTACTAATGATCACACTCTACCGATTAGTATTATTATTTGTCATGATCATAGGATCCGCCTTTGGTAGCCTGCATTGGGTTAGCCCAAGCGGCATATCCCCGAGACTCTTGAGTTTTCAATGAGCTGTATCTTGACCCTGAGAGATGATGTGCGGTGGGAGGGTGGAGCATGCAAGGCACCAAACTTTAACAGGTCAGCATGAAAGCTGAACCTCGCCCAAAAATTAGCCTAAGATTAAGGTCATTAGTGTTTATTAACCTCATAAAATCTGAAAGATCCTCCACAGATCCATCCCACAGTACTAGTGAATCAGTGAATCTGACCCAGAGCGCTACGTCTGCTCCCACCTTGTCACCTACTTACAAAAGACTATCTCCTGCTCCTAAAAGTCTAGATATAGAGAGGGATAGTTGGGGCACTTATGGCATACATGGTTGTAAAAAAAAATCTCTAATCAGAAGTAAAAATAATTTCTCTATAATAAATCCCAAATCTCCGATACAAATGCACTGTGTGCATCAAACCTAGATCAATATTGATTGTTAAAAGTAGCATTGATTCAGTCAAAACAATTCCCTCTAGTCACCACAATATGTCAGTAGTTTCTTCTTGGCTATAGGATGGTAGAGTTAACAGAAAGGGAAGCAGAATGGCTTGAAGTCTCCACAAAACATCAGTATGTAGAAAGACTGGCCCAAGGCTGTGTCCTGTGAAGTGTACCCAGGCACACAAGGCAAGTGAGTTGGGTGGCTCACCTGCTACTAGAGATGGGGAATGAATGCCAGTGGATGTCAGTGGCAGACCCTTGTACCCAGTGGGACTGATCAGTTGGTTAAGCCAGGGACGGTGACCAGTGCAGACAAAGCCAGCCATCACGTGAGCTGTATGCAGACAGGTCTCCAGGTGGTATGGGTACCGCATTAGGTTTGGGACACTCCTCTTTCTCTGTTGATAAAGAAATGACTCCAATTGCCACCATATGCAAGCATCCTCTTTTTATTCAAGTGGTTGTAAGGGGGTAGCTAAAATTTTAGAGCCAATAGGGCGTAGGCAGCTTAACAGTTGTAACAAAGCTGTTTCTACTGGTGTTTGTTTATCCAGGATCTTTGGCACTGCACAGACTTTCAGGGTAACAAGTCAAACCTATCTGAGTCTGTTTATTATTGCTTGTCGCAAGCTATAGTATTACGTAATAAAGTAAACCAAACAAAACACTTCCTCCTCTGAGCACTTACTAAACATTGAACCCTTGACTGAACTTAGCTAGCTTATCTGTTTACCAGAGGACTAAAAAGAATGTCCGAACAGACTGTGTGAATGGATTGCCAGTCTTTCTTTTTACATTCAAAGTACAAGAATATAGCTTTCCTTCCCAGTAAATATCTCCTCACTCCTCATGGCCAGGTCTAATACAAAACCCAGTCTCTTTATAGTGTCTTCCTTCTCCAAAGTAAACCTGACATGCACCTGTTTAGATCCACATGGGTTTACTCTCTCTCTCTATTACACCCCTTCATGCTTTAGGCACCTGTTATATTATGTGAAATCTTAAATCGGAAATCTTATATTTAACTCCTCATTCCCCAAAATGTGACTGTACTGGTAAATCCGGTTTTCTTTTAGAAATTGTGAAAGTCAACAATTCCCACTGCTGTTTATGACACATTGAACTGTTGCAAAATGCTAAACGTGAAAAACTAGCAAGGGTGCCAAGACCAGGTAGAATGTAGGATAACCATATGTCCTGCATTTACCGTGACAGTCCCGCACAGCCTGGGACAGTCCCGTAATCCGACATCTCCAATCCAGAACAATGCATTCTCTGAAACTGCTCATGTCTGGTAATAAGGGGATTCTTTTTCTGAAACTGCTCGTGTCTGGTAATAGTGGAGTTAATTCTATGAAACTGCTCATGTTTGGTAATGACTGTATGGATATTCCATCAGAAATCTATGTTGTTCCCAAGTCTTCCTAATAAGTTATATAATATGAAATGTATTTTAAGTGCCAAGGAAGGTGCACTAATCTATACAGCTTATGAGGTGTTATTAGCCCGGGTGCTGTGCAGCTCAATACACACACAAGTCCAAAAACAAAAACACGCACTCACGGGTCTTGATTGAAAAAAATCTTCATTGTTAATAGTCGATACTCAAGTCAGGTATTAACAAGTAGTCGACGTTTCTGTCCACCTTCTGGACCTTTATCAAGACTAACACTCCAAACACTAAAACACATATAAATAGAAATAACAAACCAATAGAAAAACAGAATAAAAAGGAGTGGAGGAAAAGAAGCCAATACTCACTCACCGTGTGGATATGTTCACCGAAACCCGGAAATAACAAGTAACGGGGAGGATAGTCATCACCAATACTAAAGTGCGCATATGTTTCGGTGAACATATCCACACGGTGAGTGAGTATTGGCTTCTTCTCCTCCACTCCTTTGTATTCTGTTTTTCTATTGGTTTGTTATTTCTATTTATATGTGTTTTAGTGTTTGGAGTGTTAGTCTTGATAAAGGTCCAGAAGGTGGACAGAAACGTAGACTACTTGTTAATACCTGACTTGAGTATAGGGTTGCCACCTGGCCGGTATTTTACCGGCAGGCCGGTAAAAAATTGGCATCAGGCCAATGTTAAGTCTATGGAGACAGTACCAAGACCGGTATTTTTTTGAAGAAAAGGTGGCAACCCTACTTGAGTATCGACTAATAACAATGAAGATTTTTTTCAATCAAGACCCGTGAGTGCATGTTTTCTTTTTTGGACTTGTGTGTATATATATATATATATATATATATATATATATATTACACTTGTGTGTGTAATCTCATATCATATCACTCTAAGCTAGGGACTGTCAAGAACTTCTAGGACAAGATAGTGCTTTGGAATTAATTCATCATTTCCTGTCTTGTACTAATTTATACATACAAAAGATAAGGTTGTCTCTTGTGGAACATGGCATGTTTCCATTTAGTTATGATGCAATGCCCTAGATCGCCACACCTTCTTCTTTTTGATGAATGGGAAGTCTGTCCCTTGCTGGTCACACAGAATGGAGGAGCAACACGTTAACATGACGCTGTCCACTCTAGACAACCAATGCAGCATACCGGGTAAAAGAGTTATTTTCTGTTTATTCTGTCTGCTTAGGGCTGTTTCTAATGTATCTGAAAACAGTTCGTTGCTGTATATAAATTGCATGTGCGTTTGAGTTATGCTCGGCAGGTACAAACACATTAGCAGCCTTGGTCTTGTGCAAAAAAAAAAAAAAAGATACTCCAGTTATATTACTGTGCGTATTTATTTATTTAATCTATTAAACCGTTTCACCAGGAAAAATACAAAAGGGTCTACTCAATGAAGAGAGAACTGCAGGGGATTTCAAACTTGAGTTGGAAAAATTCTCCCATTGAAATATCCTGCAATTCTCTCTTTACTGAGTTACTATCTCATAAAAAAAAAAATTAGGAGAGATTAAAACATTAAGCTCCATTCAGTTGCTGAGTAAATGTATTTTCAGGTCATGTAGTAGAACAGAATTCAACAGAAAGAACATTTTGAGTTAAGAACAGATGTCGCTGGCTTTGCAAACTCATAAAAAAATTAAGGGAAGGATTAAATTTTGTTTTAAAACATGAGAAGCTGAGGGAAGAGTTATGACCGTAGAGACACTTGTTTTTTTATACCATACAATTAAAGAAAAACACATCCTTAACCTGTTCTCACTGACGGACATTCTACTATAGTTGCCTGATCATCGTGGTCCATCTGAGACCAGCAGGACAACCCCTGTTGAACGCTAAGCTGTGGATTGTGAGTGTCGCTTACTAAAGGGTTAACATTTCAGTAGTATTGCTCTGTAGCTGAACTTCTGGTGACATCATGGCATAGTTAAACGTTGAGGCAGACACCCCCAGGGTCTGTATAAAACCTGCTTGGATATATGCTACTCTATTCGAGCAATCAGATCAGATGTAGAAACACAGATCTGAAAAATAACACTGAACCTTCAAGGTTAATCAGGGGTTAATTATGAAATATTCATGGCAAGTGCAGGTATTTGGAAGAATTCCAGAATTTACTGAAGTGTTTTGCATACATGTGAAATCATTCACGGGCTCTCTTATATTAATAGTACATAGAATATATAATACAGAAATTAAGGATAAACAAAGTAGATACCTTTTTAAAAGGTATTTCCGATGCAAAGCTTAAAAGCTATGTGTGTTTTTGGCATCCTGTATTGCAATAGTTCCACAATATTCTCAGCATTTCATAGCATGGGAGAACAACAGACAGAAACTACAATGCACTTCACAAAGCCACAAAACAAAAGGACTTTCTGTTTTTTTTTTCCAATTTATACCCTAGGACAATAGGGGCAATTATATTTCAGGAGTGGTCCTTATTTGTTTATTTAAAGGAACTGTATCACCTAAATATTGTTTTTACTGTCCATGTAGAGATTAAAAAATGATTGAAAATGATCTCTGCATTGTGTTAGCAGAATTGCAAGCAAATGCGTAACTTAGAATGAAAATGCATTTTAAATGTGTCAGTGAAGTCTCCCGTTTATGATATCACTTGTGGCTTGATATGCAAATGAACTGCTTTTCATGTAAATGGAATTTCGGTGATCTTTGCCTGCCTCTCCACATGTCCTGGGAACAGTTGATCCTGCCCTATCTTGAAAGCCCAGCAGCGCCGCTGCCACTGGTCCCCTCCACGCCCAAACCTGCCAACCTAGTAGAAGCACTGGCTGCAGAGCAGATCCTCCCAGATCCCTCCTAATCCCTACCTGTGACCCAAGAGTTGTGTCCCTTTTCTCCTCCCAGCTGAAGCGCTAGAAATGGAGTCACTGGCCTCTTCCCAAAACCAGAGTCTTATTGTAACATTGTGCCTGGCTCTGTACCACCCTATGCCCCAGCAGAAGAGCTGACAGCAGTGCCAAAGGCCTCTGCCCATCCCTACCCCTTGTGGATTTTGTTTACCTGGCAGAGGTGCTGGCATCTGGACAGAGCGCAACTTGTTTCTGCCCACTACGTCCCTCCAGGTCTGTTGCCTGGAAGCTGTGTCCCCTTCACCTGTTTATCTACAAGCTGCCTTTGGGGATGTGAGTGCTATTCCAAAACTACCCAATGGTTTGGATTACTTATTTGAGCTTAAAGTCATGCCGATTTACTTTGGAGTCACCCCGTCTGGGGGTTCCTCCAGCGTCGGTCTCCCCCAAAACATTAGATTTGTCATGAAGTAAATGTAGAGACCCAAAAGACTCCCTGTGGACTATGGACTCTGTCTGTGGATATGCTAGGTTTGGGGGTATACACTTTGAGGGCACCAGTGGAACCCTGTTTTCAGCTGGACTTCAAACACAGGCTCACTCAGGATGTCAGCTAAGATGTGTACCCTGGGAGCGCGAAGCCTTTTGTCCCCATGGTTAAGATTTTATCCTATCCTGCAAATTTCTGTCCTTATGTCACCTTACCCATTTTCTTTATGTAAGTCATTCAGTGTCCTGTTGTAAAGTGATGTCCTTCAATTAACAAGTTACTTTAATTGAGAGTACTCTGTATGTAGCTGTACTTGACACCTTTGTATCCTGAAAGGTGTGAGGCAGGATGTCCCATTGTATATCCTTCTGTTAAACTGATTATGTTGTGTTCATTAGGTGTCTGTATTTAAAGGTACCATGTTTAATTATGTTAAGTCATACTGTATTTAATTACTTGTTTTAAATGAGGTTTCTTATTGTTTGAGGCTTACCATGTTATAATTCGTTTTTCCTGTGACTACCCCCTAGTTGATGTCATATTTGTCTGAATATAAGTCTGTGCTTTTTCACAAATAAATGTTCATTCTTGCTGTACCTAATTGCTAGTAGTGGTGTCTGCTATTTGGGTACAAAAAGCAAGGTTCCAGGAAAGGCTTGCTGTGTGAATGCTGAGCTATAATTGAGGGCTAAGGAGGTGATTTCCTAGCAGGGGCGGATCCAGAGTCTGATCTCGGGAGGGGCACATGTCCGTCTGTCTTTTCCTCTCTCAATTGTCCGTCTGTCTTATCCTCTCTCCCATGTCCGTCTGTCTTATCCTCTCTCCCATGTCCGTCTGTCTTTTCCTCTCTCTCATGTCCTTCTGTCACGCTCCTCTCCCTTCCCATGCCTGTCGCACTCCTCTCACTCCCCGTGTCCCTCTGTCTCTCTTCCTTCCATGCCCGTTTCTCTCCTCTTCCTTCCCATGTCCGTCTATGTATCCTCTTCTTTCCCATGTCCATCTGTCTCTCTCATTTCCCATCTCTCTGTCTCTCCTCTCCCATCCCATGTCTGTCTGTCTCTCCTCTACCATCCCATTTATGTCTCTCTCTTCTCCCTTCCTATTTATGTCTCTCTCCTCTCCCTTCCCATGTCTGTTTGTCTCCTCTCCCCTTCCCATATCTGTCTGTCTCTCCACTGCCATCCCATATCTGTCTGTCTCTCCTCTGCCATCCCATGTTTGTCTGTCTCTCCTCTGCCATCCCATATGTGTCTGTCTCTCCTCTGCGAACCCATGTCTGTCTGTCTCTCCTCTACCATCCCATTTATGTCTCTCTCTTCTCCCTTCCCATGTATGGCTCTCTCAGCCAATTTTCCCAATAATATGCCAGTGTTAGTTGCCATTTAATATGCCCCAGCCAATTTGCTCAATAATATGCCTGTGTCAGTTGCCATTTAATATGCCCCAGCCAATTTGCCCAATAATATTCCAGTGTTATTTGCCATTTAATATGCCCCAGCCAATTTGCCCAATAATATTCCAGTGTTATTTGCCATTTAATATGCCCCTGCCAATTTGCTCAATAATATGCCTGTGTCAGTTGCCATTTAATATGCCCCAGCCAATTTGCCCAATAATATTCCAGTGTTATTTGCCATTTAATATGCCCCTACCAATTTTCCCAATAATATGCCAGTGTAATTTGCCATTTAATATGCCCCTGCCAATTTGCTCAATAATATGCCTGTGTTAGTTGCCATTTAATATGCCCCAACCAATTTGTCCAATAATATTCCAGTGTTATTTGCCATTTAATATGCCCCTGCCAATTTTCCCAGTAATATGCCAGTGTTATTTGCCATTTAATATGCCCTTGCCAATTTGCCCAGTAATATGCCAGTGTTATTTGCCATTTTATATGCCCCAGCCAATTTGCCCAGTAATATGCCAGTTATTTGCCATTTAATATCCCCTGCCAATTTGCCCAGTAATATGCCAGTTATTTGCCATTTTATATGCCCCAGGCAATTTGCCCAATAATATGCCAGTTATTTGCCATTTTATATGCCCCAGGCAATTTGCCCAGTAATATGCCAGTTATTTGCCATTTTATATGCCCCAGCCAATTTGCCCAGTAATATGCCAGTTATTTGCCATTTTATTTGCCCCTGCCAATTTGCCCAGTAATATGCCAGTTATTTGCCATTTAATATCCCCAGCCAATTTGCCCAGTAATATGCCAGTTATTTGCCATTTAATATCCCCTGCCAATTTGCCCAGTAATATGCCAGTTATTTGCCATTTAATATCCCCTGCCAATTTGCCCAGTAATATGCCAGTTATTTGCCATTTAATATCCCCAGCTAATTTGCCCAGTAATATGCCAGTTATTTGCCATTTAATATCCCCTGCCAATTTGCCCAGTAATATGCCAGTTATTTGCCATTTAATATCCCCTGCCAATTTGCCAAGTAATATGCCAGTTATTTGCCATTTAATATCCCCTGCCAATTTGCCCAGTAATATGCCAGTTATTTGCCATTTAATATCCCCAGCCAATTTGCCCAGTAATATGCCAGTGTTTCCTATCATTAATAAGCCCCTGCCTCTTTCCCCAGTACATTCCCCCCATCTCCCCAGCACTTACCTTTCCCTGGTGGCTAGTGGCAGTCAGCATGGTCTTCTCCATGCTGCCTGTTCGTCTCACACAGATGGTTGTGCCGACAGGTCACGTGACCCGGCGCGCGTATGACGTCAGTGCGCCGGTCACGTGACCTGTCGGCACTTCCGTGTCGGCACACTGCACGGGGAGCCGAACAGGCAGCACGGAGGTTTCTCTGTGCTGCCTGTTCGGCTCCCCGTGCAGCCTGCCGGCAGGCAGAGAAGGTGAGGGGGATCTTCCGATCCCTTCTCACCTCAGTCTCTGCCTGCAAGCGCGTTTTTTTTTTTTTTTAAAGTGTCTTTTTTTTTTTTTCCCCTCTCTTCTCGGGGGGGCAATTGCCCCGTTGCCCCCCCCCCCCCCCCCCCCCCCCCTGGATCCGCCACTGTTTCCTAGAGGTTCTACCAGCCTTGGGTAGCCGTTCCATTACACAGTTCCTTTACATGACAAAAAGTTAAATAATGTGCTCCACCCTGGTTAAAATAAAATCAATCTTTTATTGAAGACAAATCATAAACAATCTCACAGGCAGTGATACAAATAACACACAAAAGTAAAGCCAGACAACACCCAACACGTTTAGTCATAGGTAAAGGCTGACACCCACATACCTAGATTTAAATAGTAGATAAGTTAACAAACACTTTGCCATACAGGACGGACCTAGTCTGTCCAATGTCAGCAAGGGGTTAAATGCTTTAAGTTTCAAGGTGGGGCCTCAATGGATCAGACTTGTTTGTCCAGCATATCACACAGATGCCCGATTGGATTGAGATCTGGGGAGTTTGGAGGCCAAGTCATTACCTTGAAATTTGTTGTTGGGTTCCTCAAACCATTCCATTGATCAAAGCATCACACTGCCCTCGCTGACTTTCCACCTGTCAGTAGTCACAATGTTATGGTTGATCGGTGTATTTATCAAGTGTTTAACCCCTTCCCGACCTTATGACGAGTTAACTCGTCATAAGAGCCGCAGCGTTAGCGACCTTATGACGAGTTAACTCGTCATGCAGTCTAGCCGGCGGTGCGCTCCGTGGGCACCGCCAGCTAGTCTGCAACGGGTCCAGGACTAAGCCTCGCACCCGAGGCAAAGCTCCTGGACCCGATCGGTCAGTTTCCGGCCATGTGATCGCGGTGATTGCTCAATCACCGCGATAACATGCAAATTAGATGGCAAAGTCAGTGTGTTCACACACTGACTTTGCCTCTAATTCACTCCCTGTGCTTCACATTCTTATAGTGAAGCACAAAGAGTGACCTGTAAGTAAAAATAAATTAATTACATACACATAGGTAAAAAAAAAAAATTAACCCTTTAATTGCTGATCACAGTTTTTAACTGCGATCAGTTTCCTTCCACTTTATGGCCCTCATTTAGTTTTTTTTTTAACAGATTTTTTTATTTTGACAATTTATAAAGTTTTTTTGAATAAATAAAGGTAATTTTAATATATTTATTTAATAAAATTTAACCCCTGCATGCCTGTTGCATGATTTTTACTGATCTGACATCGCACTCTTCAGAGTTTTTTTCTGTCTTTTTTGTTATGGGGGGTTTGGGAACCAATATTTTTCTTTTTTACTAGTTAGTTAATTAGGGGGGATAAGTGGGTTAGTGTTGCACTAGTTATGTAGCTTATTATTGGGAAAATAATGGGGAAAAACTTTTTTTTCCTCAAAAATGTCCTCTTTTATATGTATTTTTTAATACTAAAATGTAAATCATTTTTATGTATAGGATATCAAAAGAAAGCTCTAACTGTCCTCTAAAAAACAACATATAACTTGTATGGGTACGTTAAATGAGAGAGAGGAAATCTATGTTTCAAAAACCGCGTATTAAAAATTGAAAACCGCTCTGGTCCTTGGCCCAGGAAAATCCCTGGTCCTTAAAGGGTTAATAAGTAAAAATACATAGAGATGTTTTAATATGACCTGGACCAATATAATGTTACATACTTTTGAGCATTTCAAGTTCCATCTAGAGCAGGGGTGGGCAATTCATTTTTACGGGGGCCGCATGAGCAACCCGAGCACTGCTGGAGGGCCACATCGACAATATTTCAATTACATTTTGCTCAATATCTGTCTCTCCCCGTACCCTCATGTCTGTCTCTCTCTCTCCCCATTCCCTCATGTCTGTCTCTCTCTCCACTCATTCTCCATGTCTCTCTCCACTCATGCTCCATGTCTCTCTCTCTTTTCATTCATGCTCCATGTCTGTCTCTCTCTCGCCACTCATACCCCATGTCTGTCTCTCTCTCTCCCCATACCCTCATGTCTGTCTGTCTCTCCCCATACCCTCATGTCTGTCTGTCTCTCCCCGTACCCTCATGTCTGTCTCTCTCTCCACTCATGCTCCATGTCTCTCTCCACTCATGCTCCATGTCTCTCTCTCTCTTTCCATTCATGCTCCATGTCTGTCTCTCTCTCGCCACTCATACCCCATGTCTGTCTCTCTCTCGCCACTCATACCCCATGTCTGTCTCTCCCCTCATCCCTTATATCTTTTTCCATCTCTATCTTTCTGTTCTCCATGCTGGTCTCTTGTACACACAGTCATATATAAACACACACAGTCACACAAACACAGTTACACACTTAGTCACCCTCACAGACATACATTTACACAGACACCCTTATACACACATACATAAATACAAACAGTCATACATAAATACACACAGTCACACAAACACAGTTACACACTTAGTCACCCTCACAGACATACATTTACACAGACACCCTTATACACACTGTCACACATACATAAATACACACACAGCCACCTTTACACACAGGATACACTTGCACAGACACTCATGTACATACACTTACACAGACAGTAACACACACATAGTTATACACATTGACACACACTTCCACAGACACTTCCTTTCTTTTTTTATTTTACCCCCCCCCCCCCCCCCCCCCAACTGTTATTACCTAATCCTCCTTGTTAATCCAAGCACAGCACAACGGGTGAAAGCTCCTCCTGTGGCTGCAGGACGTTCTTGTCTTGGCAGATACCCTAGAGAACGTCCTCCTCCCTGAAGCAGCCAATCACAGAACGCGACGGGGGCGGAGCTTACACCCGTCGCGCTGTGCTTGGATTAACAAGGAGGAGGATGGCAGGGAGAGAGCTCCCTGCTACAGCGCCTCTCCTCCCTTGCACCTGGGCGCGGTGCACCCCGTGCACCCGCCCAGGATCGGCCCTGCCTCACACGGGCCGGACAGGGACGCACAAAGGGCCGGATGTGTCCAAAAAATATTCTTAGATCTGCATCATGTACAGTAAAGAAAAAAGACAGTTCTGCATTGTAATTTGTTTGATCTCCTCTCTTCTGGTCTGCTTAAAAGTTCAAATGTATTATATACTGTGGAAAGGGTTGGAATTCTTCATTTTCACCCAACTCACATCACTGAGAGCTCTCCAGGCCTCACCTAGAGACACCCGGTGGCCGGAGACTGGACCAACAGTTAGAGTTTTTGGACTTTGTGGTTTGTGCATAACACTTGCAATTGCCACCATACCACACAATTCAACTATAGATACATTCAGGGCCGGCGCTACCGTAAGGCAGCACAGGCGGCTGCCTTAGGGCGCACCAATGGGGGGGGCGGGAAAATCGCCTGCTCCCCCAGACCCCAGTACTTACCTCCATGCCGCTGTTCAGGTCCGTGGCTGAGAGGGAAGCGCTGTGCGCTCCCCTCAGGCCGTGCGCATTCAATAAAGTGTGTTGAAACTTTTTTTTTCAACACACTTTATTGAATGCGCACGGCCTGAGGGTAGCTCACAGCGCTTCCCTCTCAGCCACGGACATGAACAGCAGCATGGAGGTAAGTACTGGGGTCTGGGTAAGGGGGGAGGAGGGAGGTTTAACGAGCATCTGACTGGCACAATATTCCTGGGCATCTGACTGGCATAATATTCCTGGCCATCTGACTGGCATAATATTCCTGGGTATCTAACTGGCATAATATTCCTGGGCTGTGACTGGCATAATATTACTGGGCTCTGACTGGCATAATATTACTGGGCTGTGACTGGCATAATATTCCTGGGCATCTGACTGGCATAATATTCCTGGCTATCTGACTGGCATAATATTCCTGGGCATCTAACTGGCATAATATTCCTGGGCTGTGACTGGCATAATATTACTGGGCTCTGACTGGCATAATATTACTGGGCTGTGACTGGCATAATATTCCTGGGCATCTGACTGGCATAATATTCCTGGGCATCTGACTAGCATAATATTACTGGGCATCTGAATGGCATAATATTCCTGGGAATCTGACTGGCATAATATTCCTGGGCATCTGAATGGCATAATATTCCTGGGCATCTGACTGGCACACTATTCCTGGGCATCTGACTGGCATAATATTCCTGGGCATCTGACTGGCATAATATTACTGGGCTCTGACTGGCATAATATTACTGGGCATCTGAATGGCATAATATTCCTGGGCATCTGAATGGCATAATATTCCTGGGCATCTGACTGGCACACTATTCCTGGGCTCTGACTGGCATAATATTACTGGGCTCTGACTGGCATAATGTTCCTGGGCATCTGAATGGCATAATATTCCTGGGCATCTGAATGGCATAATATTACTGGGCTCTGACTGGCATAATGTTCCTGGGCATCTGAATGGCATAATATTCCTGGGCATCTGAATGGCATAATATTGCTGGGAATCTGACTGGCACACTATTCCTGGGCTCTGACTGGCATAATATTCCTGGGCATCTGACTGGCATAATATTCCTGGGCATCTGAATGGCATAATATTCCTGGGCATCTGACTGGCATAATATTCCTGGGCATCTGAATGGCATAATATTCCTGGGCATCTGACTGGCACACTATTCCTGGGCATCTGACTGGCATAATATTCCTGGGCTCTGACTGGCATAATATTCCTGGGCTCTGACTGGCATAATGTTCCTGGGCATCTGAATGGCATAATATTCCTGGGCATCTGAATGGCATAATATTACTGGGCTCTGACTGGCATAATGTTCCTGGGCATCTGAATGGCATAATATTCCTGGGCATCTGAATGGCATAATATTGCTGGGAATCTGACTGGCACACTATTCCTGGGCTCTGACTGGCATAATATTCCTGGGCATCTGACTGGCATAATATTCCTGGGCATCTGACTGGCATAATATTCCTGGGCATCTGAATGGCATAATATTCCTGGGCATCTGACTGGCACACTATTCCTGGGCTCTGACTGGCATAATATTACTGGGCTCTGACTGGCATAATGTTCCTGGGCATCTGAATGGCATAATATTCCTGGGCATCTGAATGGCATAATATTACTGGGCTCTGACTGGCATAATGTTCCTGGGCATCTGAATGGCATAATATTCCTGGGCATCTGAATGGCATAATGTTCCTGGGCATCTGACTGGCATAATATTACTGGGCTCTGACTGACACACTATTCCTGGGCATCTGACTGGCATAATATTCCCATTGAAATACTGGTAAGTTTGTTGATTTAACTTTACTTCATTTTAAATATTGTATGTGTTCCCATTTTGTTTCTTCACTGCAAAATAAGATATATGCAGTGTGCATAGGAATTTGTTCATAGTTTTTGTTTTTACTATAGTCCGGCCCTCCAACGGTCTGAGGGACAGTGAACTGGCCCCTTGTTTAAAAAGTTTGAGGACCCCTGGGCTAAATACTGGCATATTGAGTGGCAAAATAGTGTGTCTCAGGTTATGTGTGAATTGGTGTAACTGTGTGTGTGTAAGTGGTAAGGGTGTCTGTGTGTTTAAGGGTTTCAATGTGTGACACATTTAGAGCATGCGAGTTGAATATTTAGATGTATTTATTTTCTACACTATACATTATATATATATATAATGTAAGGAGGCTTAATGGTGTGGGAGGCGTGGCGGATCAGAGCAGGGGGGCACCAAAATGCACCTTCGCCTGTGTAGACGAAAATCCTTGCACCGGCCCTGGATACATTAAAGGCTCTGTACTATCTAAACTTGTCTTATGCTGAATTGTCAATGATCTATAAATTGGCTTAGCATAAATGCAATCAAATGCCTAAATTAGGAGAAGCATTGTGTTTTAAATGTGTCTGTGGAGTCTCCTGTTTATGACATTACCAGTGGC
Source organism: Pelodytes ibericus (assembly GCA_036172795.1). NCBI lineage: Eukaryota > Metazoa > Chordata > Amphibia > Anura > Pelodytidae > Pelodytes > Pelodytes ibericus. Next base: position 25,150,172 of record CM069866.1, read on the forward strand.
TTGATATGCAGATTACACATACCTATTGAAAACCAGTTAATTTGCATATCATGCCACAGGTGATGTCATAAACATGACACCACACACAAATTTTCAAAAAAGTTAGGCATTTGTTCCAGTTTTGCTAACAAAATTTTCATATCATTTTCAATCATTTTTATTCTCTACATGCAATGTTTTAACAAGGCATGCATGAAATTTGTGGTTTTCATAAATATAATTGCTATACTCCCCCAAATGACCCCAGTTAATTCCACTATCGTGGGTTCATTTTATACAGCTTAGCCAAGCTACAATATTCCTATTTTTCACATTTTTATAATATCACTTGTTTCTTTCTAGATAAGGAATTCGTCCTGTACGACATCAAAGAGGAAATCGTTTACTTCAAGGGTATGTATCAACTTTCTGAAGTATTCTCTGTCTTTTCAGTGAATTAAAACATGTCTCCTATTTATACCAGTGTAATAAAAACAAAGGAACAGCAACCGAGAACAGGCAAGGTTTTTAGAATGTTTGCTTTTGTCCAAGGTTATTTACTTTGTTACCTTCCCTATTTAATTGTATGTTTTTACTCCATGCATTGTGAAGTGCTGAAGAATATAGCGGAGCTTTAAAAATAACATCATAATAACCTATCCTATGGGGAAACGGTCACTCCAGATTTATTAAACTATTAATGGGTCAGGTGTGTCGGTATACAGTGTGCCTCCCATAGTCTTGAATCTTTATTACCCTTTATGCTTAGAGAGTCCCCCTAAAACATGCAGTGAGCAAAACAAAAAGAACAGATAACGCTTATTAATACTTAACTGCTGTACCTGTTTCCACCTGACTAGTCTAGTCACCAGGCTCCCTGAAAGTATTTCAGAGCCGCACAATACCCTGGCCGTTATACCGGAGGCTCAAATGCAGGTTAGTTTCTGGGACTGGGAGATGACTGCTCTTCCAGAATTGTTCTGTTCACATTTAAGTTGACCAGCCATAGACGTAGGCTAGACCTAGAGAGTAGAGTCCAATCTAGACAATATCTTGGACTATAGGGAAAGAGAACACAGAGGATTCTTATGGAAGAAAACAAAACCGATTGTGGGTAGGTACTCAGCTGTACCTGTATCCCTCAGGGGTAATATTAACAATAATTAGAAAAACTGGATGTGCTGCACTAATAACAAAAATACTCTGTTGTATTTAGAACAATGAAATGTGTAAAAAGTTCCACAGGAAGAAAAAAAAAAGGAACAATCTTATACAAAAAAAAATCATTTAAAAAAAAAAAAAAGGTATTTTCACAGTGCTGTGAAGCAACTCACCCTGGCTCTATCTTGGGGATTAGGCATACAAAAAATTACTTTTTTCTATAATAGCTAACCTTTATGCCTTGTTTTTTTTGTCATGGTTCTAAATAAAACACGGCACACATTTAAACTCTAAATTGGTGTTTTTGTGATTATTTCCTGAGTAGCTGCATGTAGCTGCACACACAGTTTGGAAGAAAACAGAAACCATACACAACCATTGTGGATGGACAAGGTCCTGTAAAGGTGATGATATTCTCATGTGAAAGGCATGCAAGGGCTATAGAAAAAAAGGAATTGGGGTCATATACAACATGTAAATTGTTTGAGCTCTATAAATAAAGTTCATGTAAAGTAGTAGAGGAGCAAGTGGGGTCTGATTGCACCAAGATGTCAGACTGTGGCCCTGCTGTAAGTACTAATATGTTCTCAAATGTCATTGTTACAGAAAGTGATTTGCAACGTGACTCCTGGGCAAAATCAAATAGCTATTTGAAAACCTTTGTTTTAAACACTTTTAATGAGGCCCTTGAAGCTCATCCTGAAGATTTTAGTGGGAATTTGGCCATATTTAAGGAAGCCTATGACAAAGGTACTGAAAACATGAAATATCTCTGTTTGTATTCTAAAGCTGTTGAAAGGAAACCTCCATGAAAAATAATGTTTATATAAGTTAAGCAAAAGTTAAATTCCAAGAGTTTTAAAGCGGACCACTCTGCCACCAGTGGAATCCACCCCTGGCACCTCTTACCCAATATATATTTCCCTCCACATATATCTTTCCCTCTCCCCATATCTGTTATCACCCCTGTGCTTCGCCATATCTGTTCTCTCTCCCCCTCCTCCCTCATATCAGTTCTCTCTCACCCTCCTCCCCTATATCTGTTTGTTGGGTCTGTATTCAGGAGCGTAGAGCATGGTACAAACAACTGTGCCCCAAGGATGGTGCAGATAAGCAAGGTTTAATGCAGGCAGCGAGATGCCAAAAAAGGGACAAGCCAGAGTCGGGGTATGTAGTGCAGGGTCAAAAAACGGGAAACAAGCCGGGTTAGGATGGGAGAGGTCAGAGAAGTCCAGCAACAAGCCGAGGTCAGGTATCAGAAGGTCAAACACTGAATCAGGAATCTCTGGAGGGAGTAAGAAACTAAGCAGGACAAACCATACTTAGCAGCTCAATATTCAAGAAAAGAAGGAAGTGTGTGAGGGTTTTTTATAGGGCTGTCAGTACAGGCCTCGCCCTTCAGCCCAGGTAGTTCCTCCCCCTCTCCATAGGTCTCTATGGGACACTTTGGGGAAGTGTCAGCCCCCTTCCCCGCCTCTCCTGCATCCACCAATGCAAGGTCCAGAGACACGCCCCCTCTGCAAGTGTAACGCAGAAGCACGCGTTACTTGTGGCCTGTGTGTAACTCGAGACCGGGGCAGTGGGTGAGAGGGCCCAGGATCCTAACACTGTTCTTTCTCCTCCCCTATATTTGTTCTCTCCCCCTGCTCCCCATTTCTGTTCTCTCTACCCCTCCTCTACCCATCTCTGTTCCCTCCCCCTCCTCCTCTGTTCTCTCCCCCCTTCCCCATCTCTGTTCTCTCTCCCTCGCCCATTTCTGTTCTCTCCCCCCTCCCATTTCTGTTTCTCCCCCCCCCCCCCCCCTCTGTTTTCTCTCACTTCCCCTTCCATTATTACTTGAAGCACAGGGAGATTCAGCTCCCAGTGTGTAGTGATAATGCAGGGGATCGGAAAAACAATGCCATGTATCATCACTAAGCACAGAGAGCACGAGCAGCACTTACTGAGCTCTGTGTATGTTTAACAAACGGAGCTTATGCTGCCTGTGACTCCCTCGTGAAGCTGACACCCCTCTCTTCTTCACAGGGTGGTGGCTGACCTTCACCTCTCACTCGGTGAGGTCTGCCTCCACTCCGGCCGTGCAGAAGGCTGGTGAGTGGAGATCTTCTGATCTCCCCAGCCAGTTCCTCTACCGGCAATCTTTTTTTTTTTTTTTTAAATGGAGCCCCTTGGGGTGTTGCGCCCTGTGCGCTCACACAGGTCGCACATCCCAAAGGCCAGCCCTGTGTATATTTATGTCAAATATGTTTTATTATATACATAAGGTCAAAATAAAATTACATCTGCTAATACAAAATAAGACTGTGTAAGTTCTCCCATAGATGGATACATGTTCAATGTGAGTCCCCATGCGTTTCCGACAGAGGGATAGGTGAATGCACAAAATATGAGCAGTGCACACATCGCATAGTCACCTCCACACATGACTAATTGTTAGCAGTTTTGGGAAAGCTGGACATGCACCAGTGGCACAAAAGACTGTTAAAGTTACATAGTTACATAGTAGTTTAGGTTGAAAAAAGAGTTGCGTCCACCCTTTTCCTATCCCATGTTTATTGCTGTTGATCCAAAAGGCGGCGAATAAAAACCGCTGGAGTAATTTCGTTCAGTGGGTTTCTCCTTGGATCAACAAGCACTAAATAAATATTAATGCCTTTACTAACATGCATAGCCTTCTAGGCACCAGCTCATTAAAAAAAGTATCCAGGCCACTTTTAAAGGCATCTAATGTATTTGCTAGAACCACCATTTCAGGCAGTGAATTGTATGCGCCCTGTACATATTTATATAACATTATCAGATCCCCTCTAAGCCCCCTCTAGCGTGTACAGATTTAACTTTTTTCAAGCCTTTCTTCATAACAAACTCTTTTCATTCCTCTTATTAGTTTTGTAGCCCTCCTCTGCACTTTCTCTAGTTCCAAAATGTTTTTTTTTTTAAAAGGCGCCCAGCATTGAACCGCATATTCAAGGTGAGGTCTTACCATGGACCCATAAAGAGGCAGAATTTTATCTTCCTCCCGTGAGTCGATACCTCTTTTAATACACCCCAATATCTCATTGGCCTTTGGCAGCAAAGGTTTTTTTCACCAACAGAAGCAAAAGTGCCACGTCCTACACTAGCAGAGAGACACACTTAATTTTTAATCACCCTGACTGCCTGTCCGAAGATAAATAAGCATATGATTTTAAAAGTGCACACAGTTTAGCTCAATTCTAGGGATTCTAGGGTTTCTAAGGGCCCTGACACAAACAACATTTCTGCTCCACCCACTAGGTCAATATGGCCAACTGTGACTGTGATACTGGACAGATTGTTCATGTCACCCACCAAAAATGTTCAATGTTTCTGCAAATACAAATTATGCATGTTTGAGAGGCCATCTGAAAATGTGGGGGTCTTTATTATGTGTTGTATGGTATCAAGGTGACTTTTTTTTCTTACACATAATATAAAAATGACTCTAGGCGTAGTCTTACATTGTAAGCAGATGAATAACAATGATAATGAAAGGTTGTGAAAGATAAAGGATGGTGAAATTTGCATATACTCGTTATTTATAGTATAGTATATAATTGTAGTATGCATAACTTGATCAGATCCATAGGTCACATGGTGGAGAGTCCCACATTCCCCAGTGTTGCATCCAGCCTCTACTAGTTAACATACCTCCCAACTCTTGGCCACAGAAATTTGGGATGCCGGGGGGTGGAGCTTGGGAGGTCGAGTGTCACTCATACTGGCAGCATAATCCAGACACCAAATACTTCCATTTATACTGCAGAATTGCAGTCTTAAATCCTGCTGAGCTCTACCTTTGTGGCCCAAAATGGGCCATTTGGGAAGCATGAGTTAGAATCAGCCTAGAGCCAGCCTAGAACCATTTTAGCTCTACTCCAGTCTTTAGTGTATAGTGGCCCCATTTCTGTCTAAAGAGTAAAGAGTGGCCAAAAGAGAGGAGGGGGAGGAGGAAGGGAGCTGGGAACAGTGCAGCTTGGGCTAAGAAAAGTAGTGCACAAACCACTATAAAAAAAAAAAGAATATTAATCCATGTGAAACAAAAACCCCACAAACCCATGAAGCAACGAAATAGTACTAAATGAAATGGCACTTACAGTAAAACTGCAGTTTGATATAAACTGTAGTGGAGGGGTTTCAGAAAGAAACCCAAAAGATTAAAAAAAAGGGAAGTCTAACGAAGATAACGTGGAGCAACATGATCAGGACCAATAGTAAGAAACCTGCTGCAGTCAGGAGGCAGAAATGACGAGAGTACAAGTTCATTTTAAGAAGAAAAAAGTGACTTTAATAAAACTAGGTTAAAAATATGATGTCCGTGCTGCATATACAAATGTTCAGAGTTGCAGAATCGTTGTACACCCTCCTTAGTCTCAATGCCTACAACTAGTACAAAGTCCCTTCAAAATGGCAGGGAACACTTGGAAGATAGTATCCAGGCGCTACATCTGAGTTTCAGTTTCGTTTTGGTGCGCTCAAAGGAACTCTGCAGGGGACGACATCCGAGTAGCCTGGGATTAGGGAGGTTACCAGCTTTGCTTTGAAAAAATACCGGCCATGCTGTTGGCTCCATAGACTTAACATTGGCCTCAAGTAAGTTATTTACCGGCCTACTGGTAAAATACTGACTGGGTGGCTCCCCTAGGCAGCGGGTCTCTGAGAATCCATTACATTTAAATGTAGTATTTGTCATTGTAGATAACCAAAACATAAATGTTTGTGCACACATAATAAAAATGGTTATGACTGTTTTTCTGCAGAGCGAGCATGTTTTGAAATGCGCAAGTATAGAGATACCAGGCCAGTAGGTTTATCTGTGGCATTTGCCATTATGATTAATAAGAAGACATACTGCTTGTACTGTGCAAACACATCAGAACTGCGCTTCAAGGTAAGACTATATTATATAATGGGAATTCTGCCCTGTACCAACCACTGACTTGCTTAAGGAGATATTTGTTAAAGGGCAATCATTGATAGAAGCAACGTTTATTTTTATGTACTTTTTGTCTTTCTGCAACATTATTCATTGCACCTGGGGTTTATCCCAAATTCTTTAAACCTATTCCTTTTTCTCAGTTGGGACTTCCACTGACCCAATATTTTACTGCAAGGCTGGTAATAATAAAAAAAAAGTCATATAGGGACTCAATCTACACATTGTACATCTAAACATTGCTTATACTGTGAACGTAAAGGATAAAATGATCTGGAAATTGTGTAGTAAACTTGCATGCAAATAGCTAACTTAGGCTAAAATTGTATTTTAAATTTCTCTGTTAAGCAAATTAAATACTTTTCAATGCAAAGTGTGTAATTTGCCTATCAATCCACAGATGATGTCAGACAGTGGTGTATCTTGGTTTTGTTATACCCTAGGAAGACAAAATTCAGACAACCCCCACCCACGATGCACACCCACGACATGCCCCATCACCCATAATGCACACACATTAAATGCCCCATCACCCCATTACATGCCCCCATCACATGCCCCATCACCCACATTGCATACATATGAAATTCCCCATCACGCTATTACATGCTCCCTTCACCCCTTTACATGCCCCCATCACATGTCCCAGCACCCACATTGCATACACATTAAATGCTCCATCACCTCATTAAATGTCCCCAAAACCCCATTACATGCCCCCAGTGGCGTCCCGAGAGGGGGGCGGGGGGGGGGGGCGGACCGCGCCGGGTGACACCTCCAGTGGGGGTGACACCCGTGCTGCCGGCAACCCCCGCATCGCGCTGCTTAACTTTTTTTTCTGGCAGCCGCATCCGCTGGACGTGGCCGCCGGAAAACAGAAAAAAAAATCACAGCAACCGGATGTAACGTCACGTCACATCTGGTGACTGTGTTTCCCTCCTCCGTGCAGGAGGTAAGACTGCACGGAGAGGTCCGGCCAGGGACACGGAGCAGCAGCTACTCGGTAAGTAATGGGGAAGGGGGGGAGGAGGGTGGTTTAAAACGAGCAGTTTATTACTGGGCTCTGACTGGCACACTATTACTGGGCATCTGGCTGGCACTATATTACTGGGCATCTGGCTGGTACTATATTACTGGGCTCTGGCTGGCACTATATTACTGGGCATCTGGCTGGCACTATATAACTGGGCATCTGGCTGGCACTATATTACTGGGCTCTGGCTGGCACACTATTACTGGGCATCTGGCTGGCCGATATTACTGGGCATCTGGCTGGCACTATATTACTGGGCTCTGACTGGCACACTATTACTGGGCATCTGGCTGGCACTATATTACTGGGCTCTGGCTGGCACTATATTACTGGGCATCTGGCTGGCACTATATTACTGGGCTCTGGCTGGCACTATATTACTGGGCTCTGACTAGCACACTATTACTGGGCATCAGGCTGGCACTATATTACTGGGCATCTGGCTGGCACTATATTACTGGGCTCTAACTGGCACACTATTACTGGGCATTTGGCTGGCACTATATTACTGGGCTCTGGCTGGCACTATATTACTGGGCATCTGGCTGGCACTATATTACTGGGATCTGGCTGGCACTATATAACTGGGCATCTGGCTGGCACTATATTACTGGGCTCTGACTGGCATAATATTCCTGGGCTCTGACTAGCATAATATTCCTGGGCTCTGACTGGCACACTATTCCTGGTATCCGACTGGCATAATATTCCTGGTCTCTGCCTGGCATAATATTCCTGGGCTCTGACTGGCATAATATTCCTGGGCTCTGACTGGCATAATATTACTGGGCTCTGACTGGCACTATATTACTGGGCTCTGACTGGCATAATATTACTGGGCTCTGACTGGCATATTACTGGGCTCTGGCTGGCACTATATTACTGGGCATCTGGCTGGCACTATATTACTGGGCTCTGGCTGGCACTATATTACTGGGCTTTGGTTGGCACTAAATTACTGGGCATCTGGCTGGCACTATATTACTGGGCTTTGGTTGGCACTAAATTACTGGGCATCTGGCTGGCACTATATTACTGGGCTCTGGCTGGCACTATATTACTGGGCTCTGACTGGCATAATATTCCTGGGCTCTGACTGGCATAATATTCCTGGGCTCTGACTGGCACACTATTCCTGGTATCTGACTGGCATAATATTCCTGGGCTCTGACTGGCATAATATTCCTGGGCTCTAACTGGCACACTATTCCTGGTATCTGACTGGCATAATATTCCTGGGCTCTGACTGGCATATTACTGGGCTCTGGCTGGCACTATATTACTGGGCATCTGGCTGGCACTATATTACTGGGCTCTGGCTGGCACTATATTACTGGGCTTTGGTTGGCACTAAATTACTGGGCATCTGGCTGGCACTATATTACTGGGCTTTGGTTGGCACTAAATTACTGGGCATCTGGCTGGCATTATATTACTGGGCTCTGACTGGCATAATATTCCTGGGCTCTGACTGGCATAATATTCCTGGGCTCTGACTGGCACACTATTCCTGGTATCTGACTGGCATAATATTCCTGGGCTCTGACTGGCATAATATTCCTGGGCTCTGACTGGCACACTATTCCTGGTATCTGACTGGCATAATATTCCTGGGCTCTGACTGGCACTATATTACTGGTATCTGACTGGCACAATATTCCTGGTATCTGACTGGCACAATATTCCTGGGTTCTGACTGGCACAATATTCCTGGGTTCTGACTGGCACACTATTCCTGGGTTCTGACTGGCACACTATTCCTGGGCTCTGACTGGCAAAATATTCCTGGGCTCTGACTGGCACAATATTCCTGGGCTCTGACTGGCATAATATTACTGGGCTCTGACTGGCATAATATTACTGGGCTCTGACTGGCATAATATTACTGGTACCTGACTGGCACTATATTACTGGTATCTGACTGGCACAATATTCCTGGTATCTGACTGGCACAATATTCCTGGGCTCTTACTAGCACAATATTACTGGGCTCTGACTGGCACAATATTCCTGGGTTCTGACTGGCACACTATTACTGAGCTCTGACTGGCACTATATTCCTGGTATCTGACTGGCACAAAATGACTGGGCTCTGAGTGGCACAATATTTTTGGGCTCTGACTGGCACAATATTACTGGGCTCTGAATGGCACAATATTCCTGGTATCTGACTGGCAAAATATTACTGGGCTCTGAGTGGGACAATACTACTGGGCTCTGAATGGCACAATATTCCTGGTATCTGACTGGCACACTATTACTGGGCTCTGAGTGGCACAATATTACTGGGCTCTGAGTGGGACAATACTACTGGGATCTAAATGGCACAATATTACTGGTATCTATAATTGTAAGATTGTCACCTTGTGGGGCTCCTGTGTGTTGCATAATTAATGGCGGTCCCATGTGTGCATAATTATGGGACACTTGTGTGTGGCATATTTATTGGGCCCCATGTGTGGCATAATTAAGGGACTCTTTTGTGTGGCGTAATTAAGGGACTCTTTTGTGTGGCGTAATTAAGGGACTCTTTTGTGTGGCATAATTATGGGGCACCTGTGTGTGTGTGGCATAATTATGGGGCACCTGTGTGTGTGGCATAATTAATTGGGCAGAGGTGAGGCATAATTTATGGGGCTCTGGTGCTGCATAAGTTATGGGGCTCTGGTGTTGCATAAGTTATGGGGCTCTGGTGTTTCATAAGTTATGGGGCTCCTGTGTGTGGCATAGTTAATAGGCCATCTAACTGGCATTACTAAGGAATCTGTTTGGCATTGTATGGAGGAAATCCAGGGGGGTGACACCATGAGTTTCCGCACCGGGTGACACCAACCCTAGTGACGCCCCTGCATGCCCCCATCACATGCCCCAGCACCCACATTGTATACACATTTAATGGCCCCATCACCCCATTACATGCCCCCATCACCCCCATTACATACACACTACATGCCCCCATCACCTGCCCCATCACATACACACTACATGCCCCCATCACCTCCATTACATGCTCCTTCACATTCATTATATGACTCCCATCATCTTCATTACATGCCTCCATCACCCGCAGTACATACCCCCATCAACTCCATTACATGCCCCCAGCACCCTAGTGACAGGCAGCATGATGTCCTACCATGCTGCCTGTTCAGCTCCGCGCACATTGATTGCCAACAGGTCACGTGTCCCGATGAGTGTGTGACGCTACAGGGCCGGGTCATGTGACTGGGAGCCGAACAGGCAGCATGGAGATTTGTCTGTGCTGCCTGTTTGGCTCCACATGCTCCAGACACTATGCTGCCTGCTTTGCAGGCAGAGTGGTGGTGAGGGGAAATCTTTTGATCTCCCCAGCCAGTCTCTGCTGGCAAGTGAGGGGCAGCACCACAGGCAAACAAGGCTATTTTTTCTCCTAATGTAGGCATTTGCTTGAAATTCTGCTAACACAATGTATAACTCAGTTTTCATTGTAAGGTAACAGGGAAATGAGATGTATGGCATGTACGGTTGCCATCCAGACAGCAGACCGGGGTAATTGGCTTGGGGCCAACTCTATGGAGGCAATGTCATGGGCAACCCTAATTATATTTGAGACAGAGCTATCCTGTTACTTTCTCTTTAAATCACCAGCAATTGCTGTGCAGCTTATGTAAAACCCTTCAACTGGAAGAGTAAAATAAAAACCAAATATCAAATCAGCATTGCTGATAAATCCAGTCCAAAATACACAAATCAGCCATAACATCATGACCACTGACAGATGGCAAGCCGGCGGGACAGAGAGATGCTTTGGTCAATGTTCTGCTGGGAAACATTGGGTCCTGCCATTCATGTGGATGCCTTACGTGTTCCAGCGCCCTGTGCGGGCCTCCCCCGTGGCAATGCCTCCCCCCCCCCCCCCCATGCCTGCCTCTTTCCTCTCCCTCCATGTATATGTCTCTCCCTTCCCATGTTTGTCCCTTTCCTCTTCCTTGCCATGTCTGTCTCTCTCCAACACCCCCATACCTGTTCTCTCTCCCCTCCTCCCCATATCTGTTCTCTCTCCCCCTCCTCCCCAAACCTGTTCTCTCTCCCCCTCCTCCCCCATATCTGTTCACTCTCCCCCTCCTCCCCATATCTGTTCTCTCTCTCCCCCCTCCTCCCCATATCTGTTCTCTCTCTCCCCCTTCCTCCCCATATTTGTTCTCTCTCTCTCTCCCCCTTCGTTTTCTTAACCCCCTGTTCTTTCCCCCCTCCTGTTCTCTTCTCCCCCTTCCCCTGTTCTCTCTTCCCCCTTCCACTGTTCTGTCTCCCCCTCTTCCACTTTTCTCTCTCCCCCCCCCCCTTCCACTGTTCTGTCTCCCCCTCTTCCACTTTTCTCTCTCCCCCCCCCCTTCCACTGTTCTGTCTCCCCCTCTTCCACTTTTCTCTCTCCCCCCTCCCCCTGTTCTGTCTCTTCCCCTCCCCCTGTTCTGTCTCTCCTCCGCTCCCCTTGTTCTGTCTCTCCCCCCTCCCCTTGTTCTGTTCTTGCTGTGAGGGGGGCGGAGCTCACCCGGTGAGCTCTGCCCCCACCCTCTTTTTCACGTTGAGCCGCGGGCAGCATCAGAATGTGCTGCTTGCTCTTTCCATACACAGTGATTATGCAGGGTATCGGAAATCCAATACCCTGCATAATCACTGTGTGGGGAGCGCGAGCAACACATTCTCATGCTGCCCTCGGCACACCGTGAAACGGTGGGGGCGGAGCTACAACTCTCACCCGGTGAGCTCCGCCCCCTCCACCGGCAAACTTTTTTTTTTTTTTCTGGCTGGGCGGGCGCCCCCTGGGGTGTAGCGTCCTGTGCGATCGCACAGGTCGCACACCCCCAAGGCCAGCCCATATATATATATATATAATTAAAATATGTTAATGAACCGATCTAGCAAAAACATAACTATAAATTATAACTACTTTTTTCTTTTCAATTTCAGGAAGGAGCCTTACCCACACATATTAAAGGGGACACCAGCGATATAATCTTTTACCAGAAGAACTTCGGTAAAGGAGACGACACATTCTTTGTGTTTGAGTCTGCTTTGTACAAAGGATACTGCCTAGCCTACCATGAGCAAAATGGTCAACGCAAGCTATTTCTCAAGCAGCGTCAGGATGATGTAGTGGATGAAACCCCACGATTTACGCTGAAGCAATAATTGCTTTTATCCCATAAATATATATATATATATATAGATAGATACACATGCATGAATCTTGGGACTGAACAGTGTGGAGCTGCTGCATCTCCACTTTCCTCCGGAGGCAGGAAATGGTTGTCCTAGTTTTCTAGTGATAGGACTCATCCAGGGATGGCCAGTGTCTGGAAACGAATGATGTAAAATATTCTACCCAGTGGGAGGGGGTAGATTGTTCCACTAGCACAGCTCTCAATTTTTTGTTTTAACCTAGCCAAAAGGCAGATGAGTATGTAATACAAATAAGATTTTAAAAAATCTAATGTGTTATGAAGATGCCCCACAGAACAAGAATAGAACATTTAAAGCTATATTTCGCTCGATGAGGTCTACCTTTAACAGTTTGGACATCACAAGTTTACTGCTATCTAAATAAATATTGTGGAATACATATTCAGCCCATGTAGCAGGATATTAAACAATAATCGAACCAACAGTCATAAAATGGGCTAATTGTCTGGAAAAGCATCACATTCTATGATTCGGCTATGATATTGATTTATCTCTGTGACCTGTGTTTAAGAAAAATACCGGTCATTATAAGATGACCCTGATTATAAGACGACCCCCCAAACTTTGGATATTCCTTTAGGAAAAAAACTAAAAGCCTGAATATAAGACTACCCTATAGGAAAAAAGTAAAACTTGTATATATTCACATGTAAATAGCTTTTTTAATAATAATATAATTATTGTTTTTATTTCCTTTTATGTGCCAATTCTGCCTCTCTTTCCCTTGCCCCCAGCTTTGTCTCTCTCCCCCTCCCTTTGACTCCCCCCTCTCCTCTGTCTCTTCCCCCCCTTGTTTCTCCCTGCCCCCTCCCTCCCCTTGTTGCTCTGTCCCCCCCTCCCTCTGTCTCTTCCCCCCCCTTGTAGCTCTCTTCCCCCCTCCCTTGTTGCTCTGTCCCCCCCTCCCTCTGTCTCTTCCCCCCCCCCCTTGTAGCTCTCTTCCCCCCTCCCTTGTTGCTCTGTCACCCCCTCCCTCTCTGCCCCCTCCCCCTTTCTCTTCCCCCCTCCCCCGGTCTCTCTGCCCCCCCCCCCTCCCCCTGTCTCTCTGCCCCCTCCCTCCCCCTCACCTGGAAGTCGATCCCGGGTGGCTAGTGGGGGCAGCCGGGGGATGTCTGCACGATACGTGCAGACATCCCCCAGCTGCCCGATTCTCCCTGGTGCCTAGTAGGGCAGCAGAGGATGTCTGCGCGATGAGCGCAGACTCCCCTGCTGCCGCCCGGCACGCTCAACCGGACTTCGGTGACGTAGCCGGAAGTACCCGGCTTCTTCATAGAAGCCCCGGCGGTCGTGCCGGGCAGAAGCAGACTTCCCCTGCTGTTAGAGAGGGGGATCCAGGTCCCCTGCAGCTCTACTGGGGACCTGGATCCATGTCTTATAATCTGACCTCAATTCGGCTTGTGGGTGGGCACAAAATGAGTTGATTACCTTTCTGTCGGAGGTTATGGATACCCTTTACAGCCTGGGGTAGTCATCAGAATTGTTCATTATGGATAATTACTGTGATGCCACTGAATTGGATTTTTTTGTATGGATACTGGTGTTGTACAACTGGTTACATTGTTTTTATTTTCCCCACTGTCTTTTCCCTCTCTCTTCTCTTTCTCTCTGTTTTTTTCTTCTTGTCTTGTAGTGAAAGCACCAATTTTTATCATTCTTGACATTTTGGATGTATCACAAGCAGCAACATTAGGAAGTTTGTTCTATAACACCTTCGCGACAAAGGACGTGCCAGGCACGTCCTGGGAGAAACTCCCTAAACGACAAAGGACGTGCCTGGCACGTCCTGCGGTGAATCAAGCTGTTTTCGCGATCAACGATCGCGAAAACCGCTTTAACGGTGCGGGTCTATTGCCTCGATGTCGAGGCAATAGCCAGCACTGAAATTTCTATTTTGGAGCACCCACGGAGCATGCTGCTCCGTCAATATGGCTAAGCCCTCTGCCGGTCTGAGCTTCTGAAGTGAAAGTAACTTCACTTCCGTCGCTCTGAATATGCTACTTGACTGCCCCTAGTGGTAGTTAAGTAGCATAGCAATGGAAAATATTTAAAATAAATATTTAATTAATTAAAAACAGGTTATATAGACAGATTAGCCTATAGGGTTAAAATTAAATAATTTTTAGCATAAGGGATAGGGTTAAAATTAAATTAAAACATATTAAGGGATATAATAAGGATTAGAGTTGGGGTTAAATTTAGTGTTAGGGTTACATTTTGGGTTCGGGTCAATATAGGAAAAAAACAAAAAACACTAGTTTTGGTTTTTGCCCCATAACTCCCAAAAAAATACTGAAAAATATGGAAACATGCATATTTTTTAACTCGGGACAACATTTAGAAACTATTTAGACGGGGTCTTTTTTAATGATTTTATTTGTGTAAATTATATTTTAGGTCAAAGTTAGAAAAAGTGGGTTTTTTTAAAATTTTTCATCATATTTTATGTTTTTGTTTTGTAGTAAATTATAAGATATGATGAACATAATGGTATCTAATGAAAGCCCTTCTTATGACGATAAAAACAACATATAATTTGTGTGGGTACAGTATGTGAGAAAGAAAAAAATTACAGCTAAACACAAACACCCTAGAAATGTCAAAACAGCCATTGTCATCAAGGGAAAGTCAAGGTAAAAATGTCTTGTCACTAAGGGGTTAATCTATAGGGTGTGTATTCAGAGGGAATCCACACCGTGAATGACTTACATGTTTATTGTTTGACAATAAAGTTTGTATATAGCTGGTTGTAATGTGTGTAAATTTGTTGATAAATACTTTCTTCAGACAGACTACTGGGATACTTGGGACAGGAGAAGCTGTATTGTGGTGCATGTAATTGAGGTGAGACAGTACATGAGGTTAAAGTGCAGAGAGGAAGGGGTTGAATGCCAAGGGAACCTCCCTGTGAGTCAGAGCTGAATGATGTGTTTTGGTCTTCACTCTGCGTGTCTGGTCTGTGCGCCAGGTCTTCTACAAGCATGCCCCCACTAGCCACCAGGGAGCAAGAGAAAGACAAGGGGAGGGAGGGGGAGAGAAAGACTAGGGGAGGAAGAGAAAGACATGGGGATGGGGGGGGGGGGAGATAACACTGGGGGAGAGAGAGAGAGAGACAAAGCAGGGCAGGGGGAGAAAGAGGCAGCATTGGCACATAAAAGGAAATAAAAACAAGAAATGCATGTGTTTTATATCATCATTTTTATTAAATATTTAAAAGCAATTTACATGTGAATATATACAAGTTAAACTTTTTTCCTATAGGGTAGTCATATTCAGGCTTTTAGTTTTTTCCTAAAGGAATATCCAAAGTTTGTGGGGCACTATTAATGGGGAATGTTTCTTCTATATTACATCACTTTTTTATATGTATCCAGAATATAATTAAGTCTAAAATCTATCTAGGTTAAAACAATTTAAATAGTCCTATATATGCTTTATTCATCGAGTAACACTGCTAATTCCTTTATCTCCAGAATTCCCACTTCAATTAAATACCATGGTTCAGTTTTTTCAGAGGTAGTCTGCCATTTTTGTATATGAAAGATCCTACTTGCATCATAATATTTCAATACATTTGGTAAGCCTATGCCTCCATCATTTATATTCTTCATAAGATGGGTCTTGTTAATTCTTGTTTCTTTCCACCCCATACATTTTTCATAATAAATTTTTTAAGTTTCATCAGTTTACTTGTGGGAATAGCTAGTGGCAACATTCTAAACATGTATAACCATTTGGGAAGTATATCATTTTTAACCACATTAAGACGGCCAAGCCATGAGATTTCCGTTTTCAGCCAACTTTTTAAAGTAAATTTTTCCGGTGTATCCTCATCTACAAATTTAACATTATTTTCATTATCTCATGAATATCAGCTGATATATACAGTCCCAAGTAGGGAAAACTTCTTATTGTCTACTCAAAGGGATATAATTCTCATTATTTTCCTTGTTTTAATCTACATTAACATAGCTTGTGATTTTGTAAGATTTAATTTGTAGTTAGACATTTCAGAGTATTTATCAATCTCTGATATAAAATGTTTTAAGGAGCGTTCAGGATTTGTCTGTGTCACAAGCACGTCATCCGCATACATGGAGAGTTTATGATATGCTTTAAGATCGATTCCTTCTTTGACTTTATTTTGTTTAAATTTGGCTGCCAGTGGCTCCATCATCAAAATATATAGTAGGGGGGCAAGTGGGCATCGTTGCACTTCTGCAAACCACTCCGACACTATACCAGGGTCCACGGTCCTAGCCGTAGGATCATAATAGGGCCCTATCAAGCACCCTTGACATAAACTCCCAGGTGACCCTGTCAAACGCCTTTTCAGCGATCAGATTGAATCAGGTCAGGCATTTTTTTGATACAATTCGCAATTGCAGCTGAATATCTTCAATATCATTAATTAATTAATGATAACGGTCTGTAATTTGCGGTAATCGTGACACCCTTACCTGGTTTAGGGATAGGGGATATAGTTGCTTGCAGAAATACTTTTGTCATAGAACCGCTCTCTCTCCACAACAACATCACCAAATATTTTGTAAAAGTTGTTGTTCTAGCCATCCAGGCTATGATGTGCCTCAAAGAGAGTCTGAAGGCATGCACAGCCAATCAGAGTGGAGGTTCACCCTGCTCGTGGTATGGAGATTGCAGCAGTCTATCTCTGAAAATGCAGAGAGATCGAGAGACTAATTTTTTGTGTGGGATCAGCATGGGGGAACATAATTAAGGTCCCCCTGTTGATCCCAAGTAAAAAAAATAGGCTCTCTCTGTACTATCAGAGATAGACAGCCACAGACCAGAATGGGCTGCCCACTTGCAGATCACTAGTACGGCTACGTTGTTCTCTACAATTCACACAAATCACCACTATTCTCATACAAATTCCATCAAACACTTTATTCCAGCAATTAGCCAAACAGTATTTGCTTATTATGTTAACAAAGCTGATAACCATCAAATGAAGGTCACTTTTTTTTTACACCGCAAGCATTATTAGCAGAATATTGATCAGTCATTAAAGCAAAGCTGCAGTACACCTTCAGGATTTGGAAGGTGCTAAATGACATACAAGCGAACAACAGTTTTCACTGTGAAATGTTCATAGTAATATTTTGAGAGAACTGGTACACAATCGTCTGCTGTTAAATCACAGGCTCCAGAGCATGGCTACTGCTTTGCAGATGCCCACGTCATGGTAATTGAAGTAGCAAAGGCCTGCAAAGGTCACGGCTGAAAGTGCAAACAGACCAGTGTTGGCCAACTTAACCTTTGTGTCTCCATGTACATAATCGGTCAGCACCTGTCCAAAGCCCCTGCAAAGCAAAAGACACTGTTAGACATTGGAATGGAATTATTTACAAAGGACCAGAAGAGAAGACACAAAAATACACTGCTAGTATCTCGTTCTCCAAACTGCAGGGGGGAGTGTTACTATGACAAAGAATGGGAGTAGCAATATTATTCGGATTGAACTGAAATGAAAGAACAGAAAAAAAACAGGTCATATACCGTAATTATATCACAATAAAGAAAACCAGTGCATCTAAAAATGCAATGGCTTATAACAAACATATGATGAAATGATAGCCCCTTTGAAGTGTATGGGATGGTACAATCTGACGAGTTTCCCCTGGGGGCTTCTTCAGAGGTAAATAGATGACAGATAATGTAATGCTATAGTCTTAAATTATACATGGAGTATGCATATATAATGCGTGGCATTAAAAAGGAAGATGTTCGACCTTATCTCAGACAGCTTTTTCACCGTCTTTGGCTGCACATTTGTTGCAAATGAATAACCAGGACAGGGTCCTCTTTCTCTCTTTTTCTTAAAGAACACTTACATCCATCACATCAAACAATATCCTCTCCCAGGGTTTGGGATCTGTGTTTTATAGCTTCCTTTTTTTCCTCCTTCATTAATCATTCTAGGCTTGCGCTGATATTTACTGAAATCCTATTGAGCGCTCTATGCTGCATAGAGTGCTGGGGACATACAACTGAAGAACTAAGCCAAGATTCTATGCAAGATGTCCAACTCCTCAAGGTCATATACGGAACAAAGTGGGCTCAGTAAGGTACTTTACTTGTATTCTTTCTTCTACGAATTTCTATTTCAACCTCTGCTCTTGATGCACTCTTTCAATTAAGCAGAAGTTATTTTTCTGCCTACAGTTGCCCTTTATAACTGAACAATCCAGTCACAGATGCATTTGGCACAATTCTATAGCATCTACTATAGCATCTATATCATAGACAAATCTAGCATCCCTAATGATAAAGAGTATCGGATGAGCAGTAGATCAGGGTCTGGGTGTTGAACATAGATAGATCTACAAAATATGAAAGTGTGTGTCCACTAAACCCCTTGCAGCTCACGAAGAACCAGGCAACCTCATCTGTCAGTTAAAACAATGTGTTATATACCATTGTGTATAAGTGTATACCTTTAAAAGTGTACTTGTGCTGTAAATATTAATAAAGGGCAGTATAAAAAGGTATTGTAAAGTGCAGTCTTTACAATCCTCAAGTTTCCAGCATTTTCATATTTCATTGGATTTCACACTGAGGATATACAAGAGACTGCAAGTATGTCGCGTCTAGGACAGTAAATCACGGCCGTTTCACCGCTGACCGTTCAGTGCGGCAGTTTCAGTACAGTACAGTGCTGTACTGTCAGCAGTGAATGGCAATGCAGCTGTTTCATTGAACTGTCAGCACTTACAAACACAGTAAACCCCCACATTTAAATTAACTTCCCCCTAAAAGTTACCCCAAACCCTAATACTAACCCCCAAAATCAAATATTAATACTCCCAATACCACAACCTGAACCTAAATACCCCTAATACTAACCTAACCCCCAACACTAACCGTAAGCTCTAATATTAATCCCTAAGCCCTAACACTTACGCTAACAAGCTCTAATACTCACATTGTACGTGATCCCGTTAGAATGGTCCCGGGATGCACTCTCTGCGATGACATCTCGCGCGTTGAACTGGCCATCAAGCAAGAGGTCTCAGTGAAGCGGCTGCATTTAAGCAGCCGCGAAGAACCCTCCCATCCCCAGTATATACCCTTTGCTGCTAAGTTATATTTGTGAGTGTGCTGGATTATCTATGTTTTTTTCCAATTTCACTGCATTATATTACTTTTTCTGTACATACAGAACTAGTTTTTTTTAGGTATATACAACCTGTGGATTAAGAGGATCGTGTGAGATTGCCGTTTTATCTATACACTGCTTAAGCACATGATTTATTCACGGTCTCATGTGACACAGCTTCTGGTTCAATTTGCGATTGATGTTTATATTTTTTGTTTGTGTTTGAGGTTTGTAAAGACGGGACTTTAAGATATCTTTTGATACTGCACTTTATTAATATATACAGCACTACTTCACTAAGGTATACACTTATACACAGGGGGATGTGCAATAATTTTGTAAGTTTTTTTAAGTATGCGCTTGTGCTTTTTTTCTGCACCCCTAATGATAACATGTACTGCTACTGTAATAAACTATTGCTTTTTACTTTATATAGTAACTGATGTAGTAATTACTCACTTCACTATATATATATATATATATATAGATTTTTTTTTAAATTCACTATTCCCTTTATACAGTATACTATTTGCAAGAGATCGTCTCAATGAAAAGGGTAATTGTTACTGTGCTAGGTGTTGGGCCAAGGGCACAAAGTCACTTTATTTTGTTGTATGCACGGTTTTTGCTAGGAGTGAAACACTAGCTGTGTCTAGGTGCAGCATATTATTTCTTTTTTCGACCTCCCTTTAACATACTCATCCCATTTTCTTACCAGTGCCCGTGGAGGGTTAGGGCTGCAGCCAGCGAGTAGTCTACCGCAGCTCCAGGATAAAGGTAAGCTGCTGGCAAGAGGCCTAACAGAACCACACTCACTGCCCTCTCACTTGTCCAGTGCAGTGAGGCTGCTTTTGATCCAGCTGGAGAAGGGATATAAATAAGATCAGTGCCACTTTAACTAAAATCAGTAAACTGTTTGTCTTTGCCTTTAGAGATGCACAATGGGTTTACACTCCGCTCTGCTACCCAGTTGAGGCAGACAGGATCTGGCAACAGGCATAAGCTGGCTAGCGGTGAATAACTTTTGAATGGGGGCACAACCGGTACACCATTTAGTAACCTTTGAAGTACTTTGAAAGCACATTAACATGCATTAACATTTGGAAGATGTGTTTTGGTCCCTTTTAAGAGATCCCACTGTGTACAGTACAGAGCAAGTCTATTACAGTCCACACAATGTATTCTATTCTAGCCGCACAGGAAGTGACTAAATGAAACAAAACATTATATGCTCAGTGTCTATATAATCATAATCACTGGGGGATGGCTTGACCCAATAATTTTAAAATGTGATGTATGCAGAATGGCTGCATCAAATCACACTGGAAAAAAAAGTGTGTTAATCTATGAAGTATAGCAAATGTTGTAATTGCCAAAGCTAAATGTAAGATTAACTGAAATGTAAGCACGATGCACAACAAATTATATTCACTTGTGTGTTCTAGATTGTGGTGAATCAAACAGTGTATGAATTTGCAAGAAACCATGCTCCTTAACAGTACTACATTGCAATATTGTACTTGGGGCAGGGAGAGGACATATTTACGGCTCACTTAAGTATAAAATCTTTCAGTTGCCATCTTCACTCTCATCTGATAACAGATTGTGCTTGTGTAACTATAAAACCTCTCAGTTCTGATCCTCACTTTCTTATTGTATAACACATTGTGCTGGTGTATCATTTGTCTGAATTAGTAAATGGTTTACAGGCAAGTATGTGTGGCAAATGGAGATCTGTGATTGGTTGTAAAGCCTTTCATTTATTAACTCCTTCCTGCAGAGCTTGTCACTACCTAATACTATAGGAAGAGGAGAGTTATCTTCTTTGGTTGAAAATAACAAGGTTGTTGAAAAAACATAAAAAGTGCTCACATAGCAAAGAAAGTAAATTGCGACAGAGACACATTAACAAAACCAAACAGAATGTTTGTGTAGTTTGTAAGCTCTGCATTTGATGTACCTCTTGTTTGTATAGTCACATTCATGTTATATGCGAATATTTTTTTTCCAGTTTTTCAACTGAACTTATTTATTCATATATTGTCTCAGGGCCATCCCATGTGTGACAACTTGTTCTCACCATCCCCATTTTCTTATATCTACAACAAACAGATACAAGTCTACTTGCACTACCTTCACTTAGTGTACTAATATAATGTAGTGTTATTCATTATGGTTGATATTTATTAAGTGGTTTATTAATTATTTGCATGTATTTATCTGCTTAGGATAGGAGGCTAGATACATTCTCTGCTCATTTGTTTTTAATTGGTTGTTGCTTATTAGCCCACCGTGAACACCTGGAAATAATCAAAGATTGAGGGTATTTAGGCAAGTACGTTTATTTTCACCATTTGTCCTATGACCAAGTACCCTAGCGGTCAGGTGATTTTGTGCGATATTGTTTATCTGCAGTTTGTGAGCTCTACTCAGTAGAAATCCCAATAAAAAAAGGCTTATTTCTGAAAAAAAGTTGGACTGATACCACTGCTGAAAAAGGCTAGGGATTAATTCACACTTTTCTTACCATTACCCCAAATAAGGTCATACATTTTTATTCTTGTACTATATGTTGGTATGTGTGTGTTTAACTGTATTTTGAAACAACCTCTCACTCATCACATAAAATGCCAGTTAATTCCTTTTTATGAAACAAACAAGTGAAAAAGTGCGCTGTAACCCAACACTCTAATACACACACAAAGAATAAAATCGGGGTTACCCTTAAATATAACGTAATCAGCTCGATGTAAGCCAGAAGGGATAAAAAAAAACAGATACAATAATAATATAGTGTAGTAATCTTTAACAAAAAGTGCCGATATTCAAAATAAATGAGAATGCACTCACATCTCACTGAGCAGAGTTCTGCTCAGTCTATAAAGCATCCAGGGAGCCCACAAGGGGTTAAGGATCCAGCAGGTCTCCAATGTTTTTTTTATCCCTTCTGGCTTACATCGAGCTGATTACGTTATATTTAAGGGTAACCCCGATTTTATTCTTTGTGTGTGTATTAGAGTGTTGGGTTACAGCGCACTTTTTCACGTGTTTGTTTTGTTTGTTTGTTACCAGGAGTGAGACACTGGTAGATTTTGTTGCTGCTATTGCCACCACAACTAGGCGCAGTGTGCTTCTTTCTTTCTTGTAATTAATTTTTATGCTTCACCTCCAAAGCTTCTAAACACTGAAGTCTAAGAAAAGTAACTTAACAGAAGGTCGTGAAAAAAGCACGCAGCCACATAAATAGGACTACAGCCCAGCAGAAACAATAGAATGTAAATGTGACAACGTGGGAAAATACAACATGGCTGGATTTGCAACCATTTTCCATGGTCATCTGCTCTGTTACATAGCTGGTTGTGTTCCCCTTATGTATGACAGCTTATTTGTTAAGCCCCCTACATTCATCCTATGTAATTTCCACTATGAATAACAAAACATACAGTACATTTCCAGGTCCTATTAGTTCTATTCATATACCTTGCCGATTTGGAGTAATGTGGAAAGGAGCAGTCTGAAGAGCAAGACGATCTTGGGGTAAGACGGCTACCGGTCTGATCAGCAGGGACTTGTTGACTGTAAAAACTAAAAATATGTTTTTGGGGAATTATTTATATTATAAATATGTAAGCAGTGTGTTTTACACATTCTAGCAGAATAAACACTTTATATACCTTCAGAAAAAAATTTAATGTTTTATAGAATTCCAAGAAAAAATAACATTTGTATAAAAGTCATTATTTCTAAAGTAAAGCAATACTGAAGTTACGTATTTAATAAATATAGTGCAGTGGTGTGCATTATATATTCTGGATGTTATTCTCTTGGCGTCCTATTCCTTCTTTAAACATGTTAATGTTTTGCCTCCATTTGTACTTTTAGTTTTAAATTAGAGGGGCAAGGGTTTGAAATTAATATAATTAAGTATTACTTTACTGGGAGGGTAGTGGATACATGGAATCGCCTTCCAGTACAAGTTGTTACCGAAACAAATGATAAAAAGCAAAGGCATGAATTAAGAGAAAATGTGTTTTAAGTGTATCTGTGGTGTCTGAATGTTATCGATTGTGCTTTTTTTTTTTTAAATAACTGACAGCAGTGCAGTCGTATGTAATAATTCATTATTCAAGATTTAAGGATTTCATGTTGAAAACACTATCACCTAAACATGGTTTTTACTGCAAGAGTACAGCCTAATAAATTATTTATATATTGTGCTTGTAGAACTGAAAGCACATGTATATATTAGGAGAACATGTATCTATGAGGTCTCTGATTTAGGATGTCAGCTTATGGAACTATATGCACATGAACTACATTTCAATAGGAATTGTGTAATTAACATTTCAAGCCACAAGGTGATGTCAAACAGGAGACAGCATAGACATAGATAAAAACACTGTTTACACTTAATACATTTGCTTGCAAACACAACCTAGAGATATTTTTTTTTTTTTAGAATGTTTATTATCTAAATTTCACAGAATAAACAATTTTTAGGTGATAGTGTCCCTTTAACTGTGTGCCTTTTGGAAAGCCTTGGAGTCTGCTATTAGAGCCTGCTATTTACATAGCCAAAAGAAAGATCACAATTATCATTAGTCACGACCCAGTTTAGGGGGATTTTCGGCTCATTGGAATATATTATAAGATTTGGGGGGGGGGGGGGTAAGCTTTTTAAAACAAATGTTACATTTTTTTTTTTAAAAAAGTCCATTTGGAATGCATGTAATTTTGCCTAATTAAGTAGTGGTTTTGAATTGCTTTATTATTTTAGTAAATCACGCTTCACTACAATATCAGCTTGGGTGTATTTAAAATATGCTTCCTGAATGTCAGCACTCATTTTAATGCAGCCCTGTGTAAAATATGTTCTGTAAGTGTCCATGTGCCAACACTAGCAATTCAGAATACCAGGATCTAGCGACAGTAGGGGTCCTGCTGTTACTGGGAAGATCAGAATAGATCCCAATTGCTCTCTCTGTAATTTTGGTGCTTACAGGTCCATGTGCCAACACTAGCAATTCAGTATACCAGGATCTAGCGACAGTAGGGGTCCTGCTGTTACTGGGAAGATCAGAATAGATCCCAATTGCTCTCTCTGTAATTTTGGTGCTTACAGGTCTCGTATCCCGGTGCCAGGGAGTGGATACAGACATTTGCCCAATCAGGGCACAGGTCTTCTGCTACAAATGCCCACTTAGTAATGGCCTCTGTGACCGGCTAGACAAAAACAGGGTAGAGTTGATAACCGTTGGTGTACTAAAGTTCAGCCATATATGCTCTAGTTATGTGACGTCTAATCTTTGGTTCTACAGTTTTCATGATACTCAACCAGCCATGAACATAATACAAAATAAGGTATGTAGCGACAGGTAAACTCTAGGCTAGCAGGCCCAACATGCATCTGCACCTAAGCCCTCCACTGTGTCCTTACAAAAATGTGAATTGAGTCAGCCTCCTTACATCAGTTGTACAATATCAACTGTTTTTCATACGCAACTCTTTGATGGGCCAGGTTATACAGACTAGTAAACTGCAGCATGACCTATAAGGAAGACAAATATATGGAGCCTATGATTAAGTGCTAGGCACGAAACGCATAAGGTGTCAACTTCCACCTGTAACGTGGTGCTTTTTCACACATGATGCTTGCCGGAACACAATGAAGAGGACTTTCTATTACAAGTCGTTATCCTGTAGTTTTTGCTTCGACTCCAGGATCAAACCTGTCTTTTCACTTTCAAAGACATATATATTCACCCATAACTGTATAAAAATGTTTGAGATGGCCCTTTTCTCAATTTTATCTCCAAATTATAGAAGAGTTTTATATGAATGACAAGTACCATTGTTAAAACACAGACTAAAACAATGTATATACTAGTGGATGCACTTTACATTATTAAGTATGGGGAAATTATTTTACACTAGCCATACTCACCTAGGTGCCTCAATATCACTCAAAAGTAAATATTGGGAGATTGAGAACCTAGAATATATTATAGGCACAGGTGCAATGCAAAGGACTGCTTATATGCTCTCTCCTAGGGATCACAGATAGGGGAAAACAAATTGTATCAAAAAGAAGCAGACATGCACACTGATAGTATAGAAGTAAAATAATTTTTATT
Source organism: Pelodytes ibericus (assembly GCA_036172795.1). Lineage (NCBI taxonomy): Eukaryota > Metazoa > Chordata > Amphibia > Anura > Pelodytidae > Pelodytes > Pelodytes ibericus. The sequence continues at coordinate 25,175,767 of CM069866.1, forward strand.
TGTAGTATAATATCGTAGCGACAATCAAACGTAGTTATAAGGTAGGAGAGGTATAACAGTATATTGAGTAATATACGTATAGAAAAAATCAGAAAAAAGAAAAAAATGAAAAAACTGGAAAAAAACAGGAGAAAAAAAATGAACTGTAGACTAAGCAGATAGGTAAAAATGAGTAGAAGCTAGTACAGATAATATAGTGGAAAAATGGAAAACATAGAAAAAAGGGGTAGTGGTAGACACAGGTTCAAAAAATTATTTAGAATAACTGAACAACAGTATGATATAGGTAACGTAAATTGTCAACCACTCCAAAAAATGAAAAAAGAAGAATAGACAAAATCTAGAAAAAATAGTGTGGGAAAAAGAGGTCCACAGTTAAATGCCTCTTGCAAAATAAATCAAGGAAACTGCATCAGTGCAACAGGAAAAAACTAAAAGTAGTAGTCAATTAGATAAAGTAGTTTAGTGGACTTGGCACTTATCTCACCCAGATACAGAAATACAGTCTGTCTTGGTAGAAAAAATACAGGGTCTGTGGGAGTACATAAGTAGTCTTTGAATCAAACTTGTAGTTAGATCTAAACTAATCTTGCTGATGCAGGGCAGGAACGTTCCAAAGGGTAACTGCTGAGGTCTTTGTAAAATATATATATATATATATATATATATATATATATATATATATATATATATATATACATATATATACATACACACACACACACACACACTATATCAACTAAACATTGTTTTTCTGTGAATGTGGTGAATAACAAATGATTCAACATGATCTATACATTGTGTTTGGATTGCAAGCAAATTACTAAATTTAATTTAGATAATTTTTAATAATTTTTTTATTCCCTACATCCACAGTAAAAAAACAAACATTTTTTTAGATGATATAGTCCCTTTAACACTCGGTTGTGATAAGACACACCCATACAATAACGTGAGATCCTACTCACCTCTACCTCCCCTACACAAGGAACTTATTCTCATCAGCGCTGCCATGTTGCCCAATCCACTAACAAGGTCACTCTGCAACCTGGAAGTAAACTGTCAGGGATGGCAAGGAGGAGCCTCACCGTTTATATCAACTTTATTAGAACCGGAAACAGATAGTACCAAACAGTTCATGTCACAGTTATTTCTTGGCATTTAATCACATGAGCGGTTTTATGTAAAAAAAAAAAATAGTAGACACACGGCAAATGTATTGCTGCAAACTCATGGCACATAATGGGTTAAAACATATTGCTGCATTGGATTTAGGAAATACGATTTTGCTGGGCCTTTATATTAACTACCCAATAGCAACGAAGATTTTTATGGACAGAGAACGAGGCTTGACACGCAGTTTCAGCCAATTGTAGTCGGTGGAGTCTTCGTATTGGAGAATTCAATTCGTGACGTGATTCTATGTCACATAGCTGCCGACCAATCGTTGATGTTCTGCATTACAGCGTGGTTGCAGGGAGCTGTCTGGTGCAGTTACCGCTGTTGAAGGTCGTACTGTTGTAATATGGCAGACTTCGATTCCAACTTTGATCTGTCGGGGGCTGCGAGTCCCGCCGAAGCGGCAGAGTTGCGGCAAATGATCGCAGTAGAGCAGCAGAAGGCGCAATTTACAGCTCAGGTGAGACATCCTATAGGGTTCAATGTGAAGGCAGGGACAGTATGAGTAGACCATGCTTCTCTGTAGGCCTTGTAACCTATAATCCTCTCCACATAATTTTCCACATATGGGTTAGCAGACTTTTTGTTTAAAAAAAATTAAGTGGGTAAATTGGTATGCATACACCCTTGTAAAACTCTTGACAAAAGTTTATGCTGATTGCACCAGTACTTAATGTTTGTGTTGCTGCAGCACATACCGTTTGTTTTAAAACACAAGAGCGTGCAGAACCAGTGTTCTGTCTTTTTTCTCCAAGATTGCAGAAGTTCCCAGGAAATACCATCGAATGTGCTGCGCATGCATGTGATCAAATCAGTGATTTCTGTTCTAGTAAAAAATGTACACCAGCGAGCATCACGAATGGGCAAGCAGCTTGGCAAACAATGAGATACCTAGACCTACCCATGATACCACCAACTTTGGGCAGTCTGTATAAAACCTGAGTACAGCCACTAGACCAATGGGGGTTAGGGTTAACTATAATCCTGTTTTAAACCCACATACATCGATTACACCAGTGGGTTTAGGGTTGTGGTAAGGGTGAGCTGTAATGTATAGAGTTATCCTTTATACTAAGCCTTACTTCCTCCTCTCAAAGTAAACCCTTAGGATACTGTTTGAGGCAGAAAGCATAATGGGAAGTGTAGTTATAGAAGTATTCAGATGTGTAAAATTATATTATATATTAACAAATGCACTCACCCTTTCTTCCACCCTACCACTTTCATCAGCTCCTGGGTTTATAGATCCCACCACAATGTGTGACATTAATAAAAACACATTACTAAACTATCTGCGCTCACGTCATGTGGTGGCTGAAGTGCCAATGACTCAGTGAAAGATCACTCATTTCTAGGGTTGCCACCTTTTCCACAAAAAAATACCGGTCTTCCTATTACTTCCATAGACTTTACATTGGGAGCAAGCCATTTTTTTTCCAGCCTGCCGGTAAAATACTGGCTGGGTGACAACCCTACTCATTTCCCATGTTAATCGTGCATTTTTCATCATAATTACCCAATTTTATAACTGATATTTTAATATTGTTTCAGGTTCACAATTTTATGGACGTGTGCTGGGACAAGTGTGTGGATAAACCCGGGACAAAGTTGGACTCACGGACTGAAAGCTGTTTGGTTAGCTGTGTGGACAGATTTATTGATACAACCTTAACGATCACCAACCGATTTTCTCAACTTGTACAGAAAGGATCGCATTAAACTTTGTCCAGCACAAGGACTGATTGCAGTAGATGTTAATTCATGAATTGAAGGTGCCTGCTTCGTGTATGTGACTTGGAAAACATACTTTCCAATGCCAGCATGGCCTGGCTACATTTTGTATGTCTGATGTGTTTGTGTGAAAGATAAGAATATTCATAATTCATCTTATTTACTGCCACTTTGTTATCCATTAACATGGTGCTAGCACTGATCAAAGCAAGTAATATTTCAATCAGTAATAAAATCCTCTGTGAAAGGAGTTTGTTTTTAAGATTTTTAACTTTTGAAGGTGTCCTCTGTACATTGACTGGGGGGGGGGGGGGGGGTAGCAAAGTGTACACATTCTTAACTGTGTCTGGTTTCATTGTACCGTATTTGCTCAAATATAAGACAAGGTTTTTTTTTCAGAGCAAATGCTCTCACAAATATATTCGAGGTTGTCTTATAGTCTGACCTAAAATCAAGGTCAGATTATAAGACTGGATCCCCCTTGCTAACAGCCGGCATCGCGCAGACATCCTCTGCTGCTGCCCGGCACGTCCGTCGGGACTTCTATGATGAAGCTGGGACAGCAAGGGGCAGCATTGGCACATAAAAGGTAAATAAAAACAAGAAATTCATTTTTTGTATATCGTAAGTTTTTATTAAATATGAAAAATCAATTTACATGTGAATATATACAAGTTAAAAAAATGTTCCTATAGGGTAGTCTTATATTCATGCTTTTAGTTTTTTCCTAAAGGAATATCCATAGTTTGGGGGGTCGTCTTATAATCAGGGTCATCTTATAGTCAAGCAAATACAGTACTGCTTCTAATGCTTGTGGATGAAGAACAACAAAAAAACAAGGTTGACGTTTGCTGCTCAAGTATGATGTTAAACAGTCCACCTCAGGTAGATGTATTGGACCTCCGGTTCAAGAATATTTAAGTATTAACCCCTTTGTGACATGACCTTGTCTATCCCTTGGTGACATGGGCTGTTTTGACATTTCTGAGGTGAAATTCCTCTTTAGTTGTGATTTTCTTCTTTCTCACATACTGTACCCACACAAATGATATATTGTTTTTATCGCTATAAGAAGGGCTTTTGTTAGATCCCATTATATTCATCTTATCTTATAATTTACTACCAAAAAAATCATAAAATATGATGAAAAATGTAAAAAAAAATTTTTTCTAATTTTGACCTAAAAAATTATTTACACAAATACATTCATTACAATTCTAATTTTGACCCTAACTCTTATGCTTACCCTAATTTAAATGTAACCCTAGATTTTTAGCTAATAAAAAAAAAAGACTTTTAACTGTTGCTGACTGCCTCTAGGGGCAGTCCAGCAACGGCATCAGGGTGATGAAAGTGACAATTTTTCACTTCCGACACTACCAACAAGTGGGCAGCAGCCATATTAGAGGAGCATGCTCTGTGGAACGATCACGGGTACCTTAAGCACAGATTCCGTAAGACGTAATAGGTCCGTCCAATGTCGGCAAGGGGTTAAATGCTTTCTTACGCTGACCATTTTAAAGCATGCCAGACAAGTTCCTGCTCTTGTGAAGTCTCCAAAATACTTCCAAAAGAATTAGAATCACTACTGAATTGTACTCCTTAGGATAATTGTTCAAAAACACCCTTTTTTTTTTTTTTTTACTCCGATTGATAGTCAAAATTATTATTATTATTATTATTAAAATAATTAAATGGCAAATATAAATGGTATAATGGCATAATATTACTGGGCTCTGACTGGCATAATATTCCTGGGCTCTGACTGGTACACTATTCCCATTGATTTAACTTTACTTCATTTAAAATATTGTATATGTTCCCGTTTTGTTTCTTCACTTTAAAATAAGATATATGCAGTGTGCCTAGGAATTTGTTCATAGTTTTTGTTTTTACTATAGTCCGGCCCTCCAACGGTCTGAGGGACAGTGAACTGGCCCCCTATTTAAAAAGTTTGAGGACCCCTGCCTTAGAGGATCATCATCCATACCACACTGACATGGCCATTGTAGGCCGAAACGTACGTCTGTGGTTTTCTGTGAGGAGACTAGCCATGCATTTCGGATCTGTACTGCCCTTGTGGGTCGGATTAGTCTGATATGTCAATGGTGTAGTTTCCTCTGTAATGGTGTAAGTAAGCAAAAAAATGTAGTTTCCCTCCCGAGAGGGTACTATCCTATGGGACAGGCTATTTTAGTGCTGTCTGTTCTCTGTGAGTTTGTGCACCCCCCTTTTTATTGCTCAAGATATGTCATCACCCAGGAAAAGGAATGACTTTCACCATGGAGGTAAGCACTTCATGACATAACAAAAGAAGACAGAAAAACAGTAATTTCCAAATGAAAGGACAACATCTAAACAGAACATTTATTCACTCACTTTACAAACACTCACATAATACTTACATAATGACATCTCTTAACATCTCCCAATTAAGCATTCCACACAATAATTCGGAATAGCTTGGCCTATTCAGGCCCCCCAAGTGTGTACAGGGCAAAGGCATTGGGCAGTGATATGTTCTTGAGGAATTGGGAATAGGGGACACATAGGGCCCTATAGAGCAAGTTGATACATGATCCAGAGGACAGGTACCAAGCAAGGCAGTAATTTTTCCCATATGTCCCTCTGACCTGTATATTTGAGTGCCTCGCTGTTACATCCATGGCATTGTACATAGATGTATTGCTCCATGTGGGAGCAATGGTTAAACAACGTTTAATTTCCCTTTAAAAATAATCCCGGCAGTATGTGTTTTAAATCATTATTTTCACTTCCTATAAGTATTTGAATGGAAAAAAGCTTAAGAGGAAAAATGTTGTTATCCCAAATGGGAAGTTTGGTAAGTGAGGACAGAGAGAAAGCAGACATTTTAAATACTTTTTGTTTGTTTATACTAAGGAAGAATAGATGGATGAGCCCCTGCTACCGGAAGTTACGGAACAGTCACCGCAAACATGGGATTGGCTGACACAGGAAAAAGTGCTTAAGCAATAGAACTCTGTTAAGATAGACAAGGCCCCAGGGCCCTTAAAGAGTTAAACATCATTCTGGCCAGACCATTATTTTTTATCTTTAGGGATTCTTTCAGTTCAGGTATAGTGCCAACAGACTGGAGAAAGGAGGATGTCATTCCCATATTTAAAAAGGGATCAAAATCTCTGCTGGAAAATTATAGGCCAGTGAGCTTGACATCTGTAGTGGGGAAATTATTTGAAGGATTGCTAAAGGTATACACTCAAGAATACATCTTGAATCAGAATATAATTAATACAAGTCAACATGGTTTTGTGACAGACAGGTCTTGTCAAACAAACTAGGGGTGGCAGTTGATGTTATCTATTTGGATTTTGCTAAAGCATTTGATACAGTTCCACACAAAAGGTTACTCTACAAATGGAGAGAAATAGGTTTGGGAGCAAATGTATGTATTTGGATTGAAAATTGGCTAAAAGATAGAATGCAGAGGGTTGTTGTAAATGGAAAAGCCTCAAATTGGACCAGGGTATTGAGCGGAGTACCTCAGGCAGGGCCCGGTGGGAATCCGCCAAACTTCTTAAAGTAGTGGCCGCTGCCGAATTGATTAAAGTGGTGGTGGGCCACTTTAAGAAGTTCGGCGGCCACCGCCGCTTTAAGAAATTCGCCTGCCGCCGGATATTGTGGAAGCAGTTCCGGAGGACGGGATGGGGAGCGGAGGAAGAGACATTATATGGGGGGGGGGGGGGGGGGCAGAGAGACACTACAGGGGGTAGGTGGGGGAGAGACACTACAGAGGGCAGGGGGGAGATGCTACAGAAATGAGAGCGAGAGACGCTACAGAAATATGTACACAAGGATATGTCTCACACACTGCCCTGATATATACCCCTGCATAGGGCAATTCATATAACTTTGTGTACATACTGTAGGTATATATTGCTTTAGGCAGGCTTATATATCAGTATTATCTATAAATAAAGTATTTTCTATAAATAATACAGTTCAGATGTGCTTAAAATGCATAGTTTTCCCTTTTATGAACCAAAAAATGATATTATGCTATGGCGCTGATTTTAAAATGTTATGCTATGAGGCTGGTATACAATTTTTTCCCAGGGCTGTTTTTTTTTCCCAGGGTCTGTTTTGGGCCCTCTTCTTTTTAATTTGTTTAGTAATGATCTTCCAAGTTGTGCTGAGAGCCATGTCTCAGTGTTTGCTGATGACACTAAATTAGGTAAGGTAATAAAGACTAATCTTGATGTTTTTTCTTTACAGGAAGATTTGAACAGAGTGGGGGACTTGGCAATTAAGTGGCAAACGAGGTTCCATATAGACAAATGTAAAGTTATGAATTATGGGAAAAATAATCTCAAAGCAACATATACTTTAAATGGTATTTCCCTGGGAAAAACTACTAATGAAAAGGATTTAGGAATAATTGTAGATAACAAACTTGGCAACAGTGCCCAATGCCAGTCAGCATCTGCAAGGGCCAATAAGATATTGGCATGTATAAAACGAGGTATGGATTCACGGGAGGAGGATATCATCTTGCCTCTTTAAAAATCTATGGTAAGACCTCACCTTGAATAGCAGTACAATTCTGGGCACCAGTCCTTCAAAATGATATTAAGGAACTAGAAAAAGTGCAAAGGAGAGCTACAAAATTAATAAGGGGATTGGAGGATCTTAGTTATGAGGGATTTAAAAAATTTCATTTATATACGTTAGGAAAAAAAGTGTCTCAGAGGGGATATGATAACATTATATAAATATGTGCAGGGCCAATAAAAAGAGCTCTTCAGTGACCTGTTCATTAACAGAAATGTACAAAGAACAAGAGGTCATCCCTGAGACTGGAAAAGGAAAGGAAGGGATTCTTTACAGACAATAAAGGGATGGAACTCACTGCCAAGAGAGCTAGTGCTATCAATAACAACAGATGCATTTAAAAATGGTCTGGATGTTTATTTTAGAAAAGCAGAACATACAGGGCTATTAAAATTAGAATAAGCATTAATAATAGAGCGTATTGATCCAAGGAGAAATCTGATTGCCCTTTGGAGTGAAGAAAGAATTTTTCCCCTTAGGAGGCAAAATTCGAAATAACTTCCTTAGGGGTTTTTGCCTTCTTTTGGATCAAAAGCTGGAATGATAGGTAGAAGGGTTGAACTTGATGGACTTGTGTCTTTTTTCAACCTAAATTACTATGTTAGTATGTTAATTTAAATGTCCTCCTTCAGTGATAGTGTATATATGACCAGCAGTGAGCACTTCCTTGTTTCAGCATTATCGGTATTATCTGTTTCTTTACGTTCGCTGTTTTGATTCTACTAATGCAAATTAATTAACAATAGAAGCACTCCTGGGTGTAAAATAAGGCCTGAGCCATCCTAAATACTACTACAAATACAGACAATGTACTCTGACTATAATACGTCTACATACCTATATAAATACCTGAATATGGGTCTTTCAACACTGTGTTTAGTGTTGAAAGTGTTTAAACATACGGACTTGAAAATAAAGCTGTAAAGAATTAGTAGTTACATCGACATGGAAGAGAGGTAGATTCTTGTTTCGATTTCTCTAAAATGACACCAAATATATGGCTTGCTTCCTGGTATAATGTTCTGAATAAAGAATTGAGTTATATATTTGTTTTACGACTAATACCCCATTAACCCCTTGGCGACACAGGACGGACTAGGTCCGTCCTGTGTGCCGAGGTGTTAGTGACACAGGACGGACCTAGTCCGTCCTGTGTCAAAACGAGCACTGAAAGCGGAGTTTTTCCGCTTTCAGTGCTCAAGCGGTATTGTAACGATGCTTTCTTGTGGAAGCATCGTACAATGCTAAAAAAAAATGCCCGTCGGCATTTCGATCGCTCCGGAGAGCGATCGAAATGCCGGTTTTAAAGGCACAGTGCCTTTAAAATGCGGGCATTGCAAAAATGAGCATAGGAAGCGAATCTTTCGCTTCCTATGCTCAGAAAGTGTTTCTGATTGCCTCGCAAGTCGAGGCAATCAGAAACACACAAAAAAAATGCACGATCTTGGTCACTGAGTGACCAAGATGGCGCTGCCCTTCTAAGGGCAAGAGCACAGGAGGCAGGAAGTACCTGCTTCCTGTGCTCTCTGGCTGTCACACGATTGCCTCTTCACAGAGGCAATCAGTGACTGCCAGGCACACTGACAGGCAGTGGGGATGCTCTCCTGAACATCCCCACTGACTGGTCAGATCAATATTAACTCTATATTGATCTGACCAGTTATGATCTGCCTCCTTCTCCTCACATTTTTTTTAGTGAGGGAGAGAGACAGATCAAAGTACTAAAAGTAAGTAAAAGTAAAAAAAAAACAATAAATACACAACACACAAATAATAAAACAATAAAAAAAATGTATTAAAGCAATTCCCTGCGTTTAACCCCTTCCCTGCCACTGATCTTGCATAAGCAGTGATCGTGCACATCAGCGCATTTATTTTTGCTGTTTGTGCATTTTTTAGGGGTTAATTTTTTTTGTACTGTAATTTATTACAGTACTAAAAAGGCTCTTCTAAGAGTTATTAACCCCTTATTTGCCGTCGATCACTGCTTACGCAATGATATTGACGCCAAAGCAATTTTTATCTGTCTGCATATTTTTATTTTTATTTTTATTTTTTACACATACCCGCTAGGGGATTACATGTAAAGTAAAAATATTTGAGATTTTTTTTTTTTTAAGCTGCCTGAGCGCATAGCGATCAGTAACAGCGAATTAGTGGCAAAGGCGGTTTGGTGATTTCTCAATTAAGCTCACCATTCGCCCTGGTCAGATCAAAATTAATCGGATCAATATTCACAAATATTGATCTGCCTCCCTCTCCTCACTTACATTTTTGTGACGGAAAGAGACAGATCAGTATTAGTGATATAAAATAAAATTTTATAAAATTGGCAGGTTTTATGAAAGTCTTTCACTGTGTATTAACCCCTTCCCTGCCATTCATCACTGTGTAAGCAGTAATCTTGCACAGCAACAGTATGTTTTGCTGTCTGCACTGTTTTATGGATTAATTTCTTTGTACTGTAATGTATTACAGTACTAGATAGGCTCTTCTAAGAGCTATTAACCCCTTCTTTGCTCGAGATCACTGCTTACGCACTGATTCTGAGGCCGCGGACTCAGGGTTCGATTTTGACCCTATTCAGCTTTCTGATACATCATCTAGCGATGTATCGGTGGCTGCTGAGCCCTTGCCACAAGTAGTGATGGGGGTCTACCGATAAAAAAAATATATGGTTTGGTGGGGGTAAATTACATTGGCTGGCTTCAAAGATATATCCCATAAAGGACACGGACGCAGGTTGACTACATGTCAAAATTCCAAGTTGGAATTTTGAGATGCGCATCTCACAAATGTTGCCTTCTAGCCAAAAACAAACCAACAAACCTATGCATGGGTGCTATCCCTGTACTCAGGAGATGTTGCTGAACACGTATTGGGTTGTTGTTTGGCAGTGACATATACCAGAATCGGTGAATTCATGCCTGAAGTACAATGCATGTGGAAAAAAAACTCCCAAAAAAGTACTACCACAAACTCTTACAAAGGCTGGTGGTAGAATTAGTACCTATACAGTATTAAAATACCACCATTTGAAATACCTTAGGATGTCTATTTTCCAAAAATATATGGTTTGATGGGGTAAAATTCATTGGACGGCTTTAAAAATGTTCCAAATGGAACATGGGCGCAGGCTGACTACATGTCAAAATTCCAGGTTGGAATTGCGCACCCCCTAAATGTGGAATTTTAGACCCAATACAAACCAACAAACCTATCCCTGTACTCAGGAGATGTTGCTGAACACATATTGAGGTGTTGGTTGGCAGTGGCAAATACCAGAATCTGAAAATTCCTGCCTGAACTACAATGTGTGTGGGGAAAAAATGACATCCCAACCCTTTGACATCGGTTGGTGGTAGAATTAGCACTTGGAAAGTGTTAAAATACCACAATTTTAAATACCCTAGGATGTCTAGTTTTCCAAAATATATGGTTTTATGGGGTAAAATACTCTGACAGGCTTCAAAAGTGTCCCAAATAGAACATGGGCGCAGGCTGACTACATGTCAAAATTCCAAGTTGGAAATGCACCCCCCCTAAACGTGGCCTTTTAGCCCCCAAATAATCTAACTAACCTACACATGGGTGGTATCCCTGTACTCAGGAGATGTTGTTGAACACATATTAAGGTGTTGTTTGGCACTGACACATAATAGGATCTGTGAATTCATGCCCGATGTACAATGAATGTGAAAAACAAATTACTATCCATAACATTGACATAGGCTGGTGGTAGAATTAGTGCATGAAAAGTGTTAAAATACTACCATTTGAAATACCCTAGGGTGTCTAGTTTTCAAAAATATATGGTTTTGTGGGGTAGAATACACTTTTTGGCTTCAAAAATGTCCCAAATGGGACATGGGCGCAGGTTTTCTGCACGTCAGAATTCAAAGTTGGAAAACCAAAAAGCGCACCTCTCAAATGTGGCCTTTTAACCCCCAAATAACCTAACCAACCTATACATGGGTGGTATCCCTGTACTCAGGAGATGTTGCTGAACACATATTGAGGTGTTGTTTGGCACTGACATATAACAGGATCTGTGAATTCATGCCCAAAGTACTATGTATGTGAAAAAAAATTACTATCCATAACATTGACATAGGCTGGTAGTATAATTAGTGCATGGAAAGTGTTAAAATACTACCATTTGAAATACCCTAGGGTGTCTAGTTTTCAAAAATATATGGTTTTGTGGGATAGAATACACTTTTTGGCTTCAAAAATGTCCCAAATGGGACATGGGCGCAGGTTTTCTGCACGTCAGAATTCCAAGTTGGAAAACCAAAAAGCGCACCTCTCAAATGTGGCCTTTTAACCCCCAAATAACCTAACCAACCTATACATGGGGGGTATCCCTGTACTCAGGAGATGTTGCTGAACACATATTGAGGTGTTGTTTGGCACTGACATATAACAGGATTTGTGAATTCATGCCCAAGTAGGAAAACCAAAAAGCGCACCTCTCAAATGTGGCCTTTTAACCCCCAAATAACCTAACCAACCTATACATGGGGGGTATCCCTGTACTCAGGAGATGTTGCTGAACACATATTGAGGTGTTGTTTGGCACTGACATATAACAGGATTTGTGAATTCATGCCCAAAGTACAATGTATGTGAAAAAAAATGACTATCCAAAACATTGACATAGGCTGGTAGTATAATTAGTGCATGGAAAGTGTTAAAATACTACCATTTGAAATACCCTAGGGTGTCTAGTTTAAAAAATATATATGGTTTTGTGGGGTAGAATACACTTTCTGGCTTCAAAAATGTCCCAAATGGGACATGGGCACAAGTTTTCTGCACGTCAGAATTCCAAGTTGGAAAACCAAAATGCGCACCCCCTAAATGTGGCCTTTTAGCCCCAAAACAAACCAACAGACCTTTGCATGGGTGGTATCCCTGTACTCAGGAGATGTTGCTGAACACATATTGAGGTGTTATTTGGAAATACCCCTTCACATTTTAAGGTAATGTTTACCTAAATTGCAATATATGTGAAAAATTAAAAAAAAAGATTTTTTGCTGCAAACTTTGGCATAGATTGGTGGTAAAATGGCTACATGAAATGTGTCAAAATACCCCAAGTTAAATGCCCTGAGTTGTCTAGTTTTCAAAAATATGTACATGTTGGGGGTCATTCATGGATTTAGTACAGAAATCAGTGTTACAATGTCACTATCGCTAATTTTGAAAGAAAGGATCTTAAAATAGCTTTGCCCCACTTATAGTTCTGGCCCTGTAACATGAATAAAAAAGCATAAAAACATGGGCTATTTCTGAACTCAGGACATATATTAGAAACTTTTTAGCAGTGTTTTTTTGTTGTCTCTTGTACATGAGTATACGATTTTTCAAATAAAAGTCATAAAAAAATTATTTTTTCAATTTTTTTGCCATATTTTATTATTTTTTTTACATCAAATTATATGCTATTATCAAAATAATGGTATCAAAAGAAAGCCCTTCTTATAACGATAAAAACGATATATAGTTTGTGCGGGTACACTAAATGAGACAGAAATAAATTACACCAAAAGACAAACACCTCAGAAATGTTAAAACAGCCCATGTCACCAAGCGTCGGACAAGCCAAAAAAGTCATGTCACTAAGGGGTTAAAGAGCCACAGCCTTTCCCATAATTCTGGTCCTGTGTGTTTATTTATGTATGTTTATAAGTGTAATTTTAGTTATTATTGTCCTTTGCACCACTCATGATTGTCTAGTTCTATCAGGGGTCAGACATATTTGGTCAGGTGATCCTTGTTATGCCCCAAGATTCTAAACACGTACCTTGACTCAAGCTATTGAAGCAAAGAAGGTTCTATAAGGTACTTTATTTGAATTTTTTCGTTAAAGCATTTCTATTTACAATGCCTACACTTGATGCAACCTTTCAATTAAACACCTAAAAACTCCAAGATTTTAAATCAAATACTAGAAAATAGTTTTTTTTTTAAAATTGCACAGCATGTTGTTGCTGCTAAACACTATTACTGGAAAAAGGTATTACATATCTGCAACATTAGTTAAGTGTAGATTCAAAGGATACAGATATTATTTACATAATGTCCACAGATTAAATATTTCAAATGACCAGATCTAAATGAAGAAACAGTTATAAATGGTTATAAATGAAATAGGAAGTACACAAATATCATAAAATAATTCTAATATTTAATGATTGGATACATTCGATACAATTTGATTGTAGTTTAAATTCAGATACAGCTGAGCATAGACCTAAAACATAAATGATAACAATCATATTTAGGGGGGGCAGGGACAAAAGGAGGAGGGCAATTACAAAACACTAATTATGTGTGTGTATATATATATATATATATATATATATATATATAAAAATACATACACACACATATTATATATACACACATACATATATTATCTACCTATACATACATACATACATACATACATACATGTAGATAGATAGATAGATAAATAGACAGACAGACAGACAGATATGCATTTAGTTCCTATTTGGCCTTTATTTCGTAGGTATATGCATTTTATAGCACAGTGAGTTCTCCTATCTCTATTCAGCTGTCCTTGGTATTTATAATCTATATTATGGGTATGGCCACACAATTATTTTGATCCATGCACTTTTAGGAAGCACTTTATGCAGGGCATATTGTATACTTTTATGTTTTATGTCTGTATGTCTTGTCTCTGTGGTATTTTATCCACACTTAAAGGGACTGTATCACATAAACATTGTTTTTAATATGCTTTTAGGATAAAACAAATGACTGAAAATTCTAAATTGCTAATAAAATGCTTTAAAATAGGAAATGTGTAATTTGCATATTATGCCACAGGTGATGTCATGAACTGGACATTCCACAGACACATTTACATAGTTACATAGATATTTAGTAATTTAGGTTGTAAAAAGGCTTGCGTCAATCAAGTTCAACCCGTATCAGATTTCTCCTTGGATCAACAAGCACTAAATAAATATTAATGCCTATACTAATATGCATAGCCCTCTATGCTCTGGCTCATTAAAAAGAATTCCACATGTTAATTGTCCTTACTGTAAAAAAAAAAAAAAAGATCCCTTCGGCTCTCGTAGACTAAATCTCCTTTCTTCAAGTCTTAGAGGGACTTAAAACACATTTTCCCCTAATTTATGCATTTGCATGCAATTTTGCCAACACAATGGATAGATCATTGTCAATCATCTACATGCACAGTAAAAACAATGTTTAGGTGATATAGTCCCTTTTACTATTGTTTCTACTCATTTAAGACATATATAAAAATATTTTTTGACAATATTTATTCTTGGGTGTATTGTGCTTTTGAGTGCCATCATAACTGTTTGCTCATCTCTATCTAATTCTCTAGACTTACAGTCCCCTAACAATAAAACGCTGTAAAAAAAAAAAAAAGGGGGTAATAAAAAGTGCAGTTGTGTACTTTTGTACTTGATAACTGAATCATGAAAAATGATCACAAATTATATGTACAAATAAACCACACACATATTGTGTGAAGTGCAGGTATGTAAACTATTATTTCAATGCTTTGTGACATAAATGTAAGTGCTTTTTCATGATAGGTGCAGTTTTAGCCTAATTGCCTATTATCAAATACAATCAATATATAGTTTATTTTTTTAGATCATCAGTATCTCTTATTTTTCTTTTCATCTTTTTTGTCTTCGGGGAACCTAATGAGCTGTGACTTGTTTCTAATTTGATGTGACCTCTTTTAAATGCAGTTGTAGATGTTGCACTTGGAGCCAAACTCGCTTCTTCGTCGGTATCGTCACTGGTGCTTGTGTTTTGGGTTTTTTCAAGAAGACTATCTTTCAAATCATCTAACGCAGTTTGGAGACTTTTTAATCTCAGTTCCAAAAAGTTCTCACGTTCTTTTGACATCTTCTGACCTAATAGGATCGATTTTTGAATTTGCTTGAAGTTGTTTTTCACCAAATGATTCATTTTCTTTTGGAGCTTCAAGGTCATAGAAGTGCTGCTTTGGACAGCTTGGAGGATCTCATTGTTCTGCTCTTGTAGGGTAATCAGTTTATCTAATTTAGCATCAACATTTTGAGGCGACACAGGGGTGACAAGAAGTGTAGCCTCTAGAGACGATCCATGCGCATTCGGTGTGTCTTGATCTGTGGGAATTTCTACCTCATTCGACTGGGAGACAGATTGATCCTGAGAATTATTCCCTGTGGAAGATTGAGAGATTGTTGATGATTCCTTTCTAGGAATGAGAACGAAATCATCTTCTGAGTCTGCATGGGAAAAACTACTTTGCTCATGAAGTGGAGTTGGCCATAAGTCTAAAAAAATAAAATAAAATGGATGTGTAAACATATAAATTGGAAACATGATATAATATATATGCATTTGTAGTCTAAACAGTGAACGGAGTTGAATTGACAAATGAGTTATTAAAATCAGGCTTGATCAGTTGGCAATCTAGGCAAGTTGGAGATTTTTAAAACTCAGCTATTATGGCCTGATTTTTGCAATTACTTTGTCATTTCATAACAGCTGGATATCAGTGGCGGATGCTCCATATGTGCTAGGTGTGCGCCGCACACCTATCACGGAGCACCCGCTCTGCGTATTTGTTGGGTTTGTGTGCTCCAAGCAGAGAGCACACAAACCCCAGAAACACATCCGAAAGGCGACGCCAGCTAAGAATTCGGCAACAGTGTCACTCACTCTTGTCGAATCGTAGCAGCGTCTCCTTTCCGATGTAACTCGTGTATTTCCGGGGGTTTGTGTGCTGGCTGCTCTCAGCACACAAACCCCTGGAAATACACGAGAGACATGGTGCCTTCGAGTGATAGGCATATGGTTGGCAGCACGCCTGTCACTAAGGGGCACGATACGCCCCATGTTGAATATCATATCTATATGGAAACTAGGTTAATTTCTGACAATGGTCTATTTTGTATAATAGTCTTAAAAAGCTGGAAGATGAAAACATATGTTGCAATATAAGAGGAATGTAAAAGGGCTGGTCATTAGGTATAAAAATTGTGTCTAAAACCCGGATTCTCAAACTAGTGACCCTTTTAATAGCCACCTTACGCACCAGGCATAGAATCAACGTGAAACTACCCAATAGATTTTTTGTGCAATTGTAAATAGCTTGAGCTTTAAATTGAAATTACCATAATTTGGGTAACCATATCATTTTCATTAAAAAAAATCTATTTCGGTTTTTCAACAATTAGAAGTATAGATAACAATGTTCTTGTATTTTTGGCTTGTCTTGTATGTCATATAGTGATTGACATGCAGTGGAATCATCAATATCATCATACAGGGTGGCATCTACGCTATGCAGTCTGGAGACCTAGAAAGCCAACTTATATTGATTTACACCAGGTGCAGAACTAATAATGGTTCCATGCACCTGAGCCGTCGTTATTGATGGTACATATAGCAAGGCAGGACAACGCATTTTACACATATTCTTCCCAACTTACACTAACAGTGTACTTTCAATCACACATAGGCTATTGTGGAAATGGCATTGCTGCTGTGTAGACTACATTTCCCATGATGGTCAGCCAACTAATGGCTAGATGAGCATCCTAGGTAATTCAAACAGCAGAGCTGCAAAACAGTGGGAGCACGTAGCATTAATATTTCTGCACCTGGGCCCCCTGCACTGTTGTTCTGCCACAGATTTTAAAAATATTATTATGCACACTCCTCAAGAGGACCAATACAAGACACTATTTTCTGTAAATGTACAGATCAGTACAAGGGGAGAGGATGGCTAGAGGCTATGAAGTAAAAACAGCTCCATAGAGCTTTGAAGTCGTTTTTACACTAGTTTCTGAGGGGGGTAAAGATAGAAAAGGAGTGGAAGCTGGAATAGATTGGAAGGGGTCTTGTTTTGTGAAAAATGGGTGAACGCAGTGGTTAGCACAGCCGTTTGGAATACAGAAGGAATTTTAAATAACTTAATTGTGGGGGGGGGGGGGGTTGCCTTCTTTTGGATCAAAAGCAGGAAGGAATTTAGGTTGATAAAAAACCTATGTTATTATGTATTAATATATTACTATGTTTTATTAACTCACCATTGTTTTGTGACATCATTGTAGTTTGTACTACAATAGACCTTATTACATTTTCTAGTTTCCCATGAATCTACAACTATCATCTGCCTGCCACATTTCCATTCACAAACTCCAATAACTGTCTTTCACAATGTATACAGCCTATGTGTTGAGTGACCAGTAAGAAATGTCACTACATGCTTCAGTGTGATGTTCTACAGAATACCGAGTGTTGTCAAAAATCAGCTTCTGACTTGTTCCCCTTAATGGATCGGCAGAGA
Organism: Pelodytes ibericus; assembly: GCA_036172795.1. NCBI lineage: Eukaryota > Metazoa > Chordata > Amphibia > Anura > Pelodytidae > Pelodytes > Pelodytes ibericus. Next base: position 25,193,630 of record CM069866.1, read on the forward strand.
AAGGGATAAAGGGACTCTGCCACCTCAACACTGTGAATGCTATAAATAAAAAATTAGTGTGTGTTGGGAATTGTTAATTAAAAAGCGCAATCGCCGTTTTGTATGTATAACGACTTTTTTTTATAACTCCCGCCACTTTGCTGTGAGGGTGAGAGGGGCCTCCGTCAAACTGTGTTTTCAGTGCCTGATTTTTTTTCTACATAGGTTGCTCTGGCACAACGAGCTCCAACGCAACCTAAATCTACGCATTAGGCGTAGATAATGTAGACTCCTGTGAGCCTGACTTATACATTGGCCCACATGACTACTGCGCCATTATTTGGAACAATCTGCGTGTGTGTAGTGTTTATACATATTGTGTTAACAGAAATGCAAGCAAGCGCAGAAAATAAGGGGAAAAATATGTGTCTGTGTTTTCTCCTGTTTATATTTTTAGCTGGATCAAGCCACGGGTGATGTCATAAGATACCACAGAAAATGTCAAATCCATTTTTCCCTTAAGTTGTGCACTTGCTGTCAATTTTGCTAAACATTGTATAGATTATTTTTGATCATTTTGTATTGTCTACATTCAAAGTATAATCAATGTTTAGGGGATGGAGTACCTGAAAAAAGCAGTGTGGAATCTCCAAGTGCTACATGAGGGCTGGCTGCCAAAGCTTGTATGCAAAAGTCTTCTTTTGTTAATATAAACAGTGTTGAATTCACATAAGATCTTGGCATATATCAGATTATGAAATGTAAACAAAAACCCAGAAAATGAAACGGGGTGTCATAAAAAAAAAAAGGAAAATCTCTACCCATAATAACTACATGGTCGTGAACCTACCTCCGTCATAAGATAAATCATCACAAATTTGTTGGACTTCATTTTTGTTCTCCAGGTCCATGTGGAAGTATATGGCTACACGTAATTGCCTGCTGCTTAAAACATCTTCCTTGGAGTGTAATTTACCAAGCTCGGAGAGTTTTTTAATTTTAATAAGCGTTTTCGCTATTTTACTCTTGTAATCATTCCACCTCTTTTTACAGTCAGTGACAGCACGGCACATTCCGCCTTCTCTGTTGACCGTCCAAACTATTTGTTCCCATATTGCTGATCTTCCCAAGGGATTGCATGCATTTCGTCCAAATAGTTTTTCTGCATTCACCATAACTTCGTCAACAAGAACACGGAGCTCGTGGTCACTAAACTTCTCCTTTCTCTTCTTTGGCGTTGAATTAGCTAAAGCACATGTTTGTCCTTTTTCCGCCATCATGGGCAATACTAGTGTCACTGGTTGGGTTGTCAGGCTCTTGTCCTGTTAATAAATCATAGAAGGTTCATTAGAGTCATGCCAGTGGAAGCAGAAATAGATCCATTACTGCCATGCACAGATGCATCAAATGCGCTTTACTTACAGAGATAGCCCTAGGCAGAGAGGCAAGGTGACCTTCATAATGACTAGCGGGCATAGGTGAAAGGTGACTGTAGCTAGATCCAACTGCTCAGAGTTAGACTGGAAGGGAAATGATTTCTGTGATGTGACCACATAGTGTTAGATAAGAGTTAAAGTAAAGCATTGAATAGATGAGGGGTCATAACTGTATTTGTAATGATCTACAATGTTATCTGTATCAGGGGGGGCTGTCAAGGGAGGCAAGAGGGACCATAGCTCAGTTGACTGGGACTGCAGCACTTCTGCCCTAGTGCCTAGGCATACAACTGCGGCCCTCCAGCTGCAGCAGAATCACAGACCCCACATTTCCCTACCAATGACAGTGGGGATGTATGAATTGCGGACATATTCAGAGGCACATCTGGGCTACGTGAGTAGCTCGAAATTCAAGTACCGATGTGCCCCCAATGTAATCTGAATTTGTTTGCATTTCGGAGGCACCATTTTGGAGGCGAAAACTGGAGCTCTATAATCTTTGTATATGAAGTCAATCTGCAGCACTGTATGCATAATCTTTGTATATAAAGCAATATGGAGGAGTGTATGCATAATCTATGTACATAAAGCACATCTGGAGCAGTGTATGCATAATCTATGTACATAAAGCACATCTGGAGCAGTGTATGCATAATCTATGTACATAAAGCACATCTGGAGCAGTGTATGCATAATCTATGTACATAAAGCACATCTGGAGCAGTGTATGCATAATCTATGTACATAAAGCACATCTGGAGCAGTGTATGCATAATCTATGTACATAAAGCACATCTGGAGCAGTGTATGCATAATATACACTAGTATACAATAGTATATGAAGCCAATCGGGATGCAGTTTATGCATAATATTCGGTCAGAATAGGTCAGAATGGATACTTAAAAATTCACCAGCACAATTATTGTGCTATGACAGGGTGAAGCAGAGAACCATCAGTAGGTAATAGAGCCTCAGGATGTAAAAATATGGTGATGGCTTAGCTTTTAATTCTAGTTGGTGTGAGCTACATTTCATATGGTGCTCAGCCAGTCAAAGATTGGCTGGAGATCGTGGCAAATGTAATCCACAATAGTTAGGAAGGGAAATATCATCCATCACTGTCCTACACATTTCTGCACATGGCGAGCAGCACTCTCCAGCCTGAAGCCTCTGTGTCTGTCTGTTTCTATCAGCGTATCTGTCCTACCTGTCTGTGTCTGTCTATATCTGTGTCTGGCTGTCTCTCAGTCTGTCTATTAATATCAGTATCTTATTTGTGAGTTGTCCTGCTTGTCTTTTTTTGTCTGTCTATCAATCTTTGTAGCTTATCTGTCAGTAAATATATCCTTCCTCACTGTCTGTCTGTATGTCTGTCTATCAGTCTCTGTATTTTATCTGTCACTAAATCTTTCCTTCCTCTCTGTCTGTATGTCCATCTATCAATCTGTGTACTTTATCTGTCAGTAAATCTATCCTTCCTTTCTATCTGCATATTTGTCTATCAGTCACTGTACCTTATCTATCAGTAAATCTGTCCTTCCTCTGTATCAGTATGTCCGTCTATCAATCACTGTAGCGTATCTCTGGGATTGACAAACTTAACTGAGTTATAGGAAGCAGAAAAGAAAATCTAGCAGCCAGACGACCACATACACTCACAATAATTGATGTTATTATAACCCAATTGATGGAACTTGTTTATTGAAAGTGGAAGAATGAAGGGCTTTAAGCTTTGACCCTGCTGGGATTTGAATCTGTGACCTTGATATGTGAACAGGCAGGCTTTGTAATCAGGGTATAACAATTGTTATGAACTGTGCTTTTAGGTACACTTTACCAAGAACTAACACTATACACGCAAGCTTAACCGGTACTTCCCCAGAACGTATAGACTCTAGCTACTCCAGGACTTCAACTCTTATCATACTCTTCCATTCTGAGTAGCTCGAAAATAATATTGCACTGGTGCTTCCAGTTACTGCCCAAGCCGACCTGTAGTTGTCTGAGCCAAATTACTTTGATACTTCAATATTATGATGCGTAAACTTTTTGTAAATAGCAGGCAAATTTACTCCTTAAAACACATTCCATAAAAGATATATTTTTAATGTAATTAAAATCAGGAGAAATATATAGTTACATGCTTGGATTTGAATACTTACGTCTCGTATTATCAAGCTGATATGATTCCAGGAAGTTTCAGTTTCACTGCAGTAGTCATGCCTTTGACTTGTTTTTCAGTCAGTGGTTTCTTTGCCTTGTGGGTAAAATCCTGTCGGACATCCTTTATTATCTTGTCTTATTTAAATTGGGTGTTCCCCACCAAAGGAACTCAGTCACCTAAAGCGTGCTTAGATTGTTACTGCTGCTTACGTAGAAGTGCAGATTGTAGTGATTACCTAAATATAGATTTTTTTTTTAATAAAACTAGCATTTTTTTATTTTTATTTTTTTGTCGGAAAGAACTATAACAAAATAATAGAACCACTTATCAGAAACAGTAAACATACAGTGTATTCAGTCATATACAATATATAATGCACAACTGCATATAAGTTTGCGTTTATGTACAGGTATCTAAATAGTGGAAACTATTAAAACTAGCATTTCTATTATTTTTAAAGCTGTTTGCAATGTCAAGACAATGGCTTATAGTGAGCTGGGTGACAAATCATCCTGACCTTTAGTGTTTGTAACACACCTTTTTATAACACGTTACATTTCGAAAGTTACGAGTAGTAGATATAATTTCAAATGACATTGTACATAGTTGCCAACAGTCCCAGATTTCCCAGGATAGTCCCATTTTTGGGGTCTAGTTCTGGCAATTGTGGGTGCGTTCTTGCCTGACTGGCACCTATGCACAGTGCTGTCTATGAGACTTATATACAGGAAAAAAGATTAGACTCTACAGTTTTTAATTCATAGAAGTGGTACAGAGCGTGCTGTGACATAAACAAAGTGTTTTGCATTTTGAATTCATAAGTATTCATGATTAACTGTTTTTTTAAATAAATGTAATGATAGAAGGGACTGTAACACACTATCAATCCCATGAACTAAGCATTAGTTCAACATGTTCTACTGCTCCTATAAGCAATTTCCTCTGGTTAAGTATAACTACAATTTTACAATGCCCTGTCTGTCACCAAATAGATCACAATTGTCCTCTCTGTCCCCAAGCAGCTTTCAGTGCCATCTCTGTCCCCAACCATCTGGTATAGTGCCATCTTTGACCCCAAACATCTTGTCAGTGTCACCTTTGTACCCAAACTGCTTGCCATTGGCATCTCAGTCCCCATACAGCTTGTTAGGGCCATCTCAGTCAACATGCAGCTTGTCAGGGCCATCTCAGTCCCCACCCAGTTTGTCAGGGCCATCATTGTACCCAACAGCTTGCCAGTGCCATTTTTTTTGCCCATACAATTTTTCAGTGCCATTCAGCTTATCACTGTCATATATGTCCCAAACTGCTTGTCACAGTCAGTTACACACACACTCACTGCTTTCACACATCACATTCAGACTCAAAACACACTCATACTGCCATCATTAACACCGACTCACACTCGGACTCCCATCGCACTCAGTCACACACAGACTCCCATCTCACTCTGACTCCCATCACACTCAGTCACAAAGATAGACTCCCATCACTCAGTCGCACATCACACTCAGTCACAAACACAGACTCCCATCACACTCAGTCATATACACAGATGCACATCACATTCAGTTACATACACATGGACTCCCATCATGCTCAGTCACACACTGACTCACATCACACTCAATCACACACTCAGACTCACATCACACTTATACTCCATCACACTGAGTCACTCACAATGACCGATTTTTTATTTGTTTTATATTTTAATCACCCTACCTGCTTCTGCTCTCTGGAAGGCAAGGGGGTGGAGACTTTACCCGCAAACTTTCTAGGGGAGGACTGAGAACGAAGGGATGTGAACAAGCGGGGAGGGGAAGTGAGGGAGCCAAAGCATGAGAATCAGCAGCTGATGAGGGGCGGGAGGAAGAGGGTGGTGCAAACCGGTGGCGGCAGGGTGGTGGTGCGGGGGTTGGAAGGGTTGATGATGCCAATGCATGCTAAACGACGGGGGACAGGTTGAAGCAGCAAAAAAATGTGGTAGGGGGTTGTGTTCTTTGCCGCACTCCTGCAAAGTGCCACCCTAGGCGAGTGCCTTGTTTGCCTTGCGGAAGATACCCTACTGCCTGTCTGTTCCGCAATGAGCTGATTATGAATAGTAAAACTTTTACACATGGTTTACCTCTCCGAACCTAATTAGACTTACAAGATAAGCATTCAAATCCATAAAGGAATATTAAGGTTACTTGTATGCCGAAATGTGTTCATCGGGTAGCAGGTTATACTCTCCGAACAAGGAATCTGGGCTTGATACTACACCCGATGAAATAAGCAAACCTGAGACATTTTGTAAGCAAATTAGTGGTATTGAACACCCACCAAATTCTACATAAGGGCTTGTAATCCAGAAACAGAGTGTAATTCCTTGTATGAATATATTGAGCTTGATAATACTATAGGTATCGTAACTCAAGTGCCAAATTTTACTTAGTCTCAAAAATAGCTTTGATCATTTCACCTCCCATTACTTCCAAAGGGGAAGACTCAAACCTGGGTTTTTTTTCAGCACTCTGGTAATGAATTTGACTTAGTCTCAAAATGAACTTCGACCTCCAAAATCAAATTTTAGTGAATAGACCCACAAGTCACAAAATAAAGATACAGGCATCCCAGCATACTTATAAAGTAACAGGATTCAAACAAAAAAAGCAATCAAAAAAAGCAGATTTGTATGAAGTAAGCCAATTTATTAGTAAACAATAAAGGAAGGCTGGTACAAAAAAAGGTAGAACCACAAACAGTGAAAAAAGACGCCTTAGGCGAAAGCAGAATCATTTGGAACTACATTTCCCATGATTCTGCACTGGAAGAAGCCAAAATCGTGCATGATACGAAAACTACTTGAAAATCATCCACAGATGGTACTTAGTGCCAGTAAGAATGTAAAAATTTCAGCCAAACATAGCAAACTTATGCTGGAGATGTGAGAAAGAGATTGTAACGAAGAGACATATTGTGAAAGCCTACTCCCCCTTAAAAACAATATAATTGAAACGATCATTGCACTGGGACATATACAGGTGAATCTGACCCCACTACTCTTTTTATTTAATTTGAGCCTCCAAAGGTAAGCTTCCCCATGAAAAAAAACAAATTGTTCCTATCCTAACAGCAGTAAAAATATGCTTAGTGAGGAACTGGAGATCCAGGGATATTCCTGGATTGACATCTCTTGTCTCAGGATATTCCTGGATTTACATCTCTTGTCTCGGGATATTCCTGGATTGACATATCTTGTCTCGGGATATTCCTGGATTGACATCTCTTGTCTCGGGATATTCCTGGATTGACATCTCTTGTCTCGGGATATTCCTAGATTGACATCTCTTGTCTCGGGATATTCCTGGATTGACATCTCTTGTCTCGGGATATTCCTGGATTTGAAAGGGACCGAGTCTAGCTGAGGGGTCTTCTCAGCAACGTCTCTGCATACACGGCAATGTATCTTTAATTGTTAACTTCTCGTGGTAGGAGTTGTCCTCAACAACACGCGTGGAGAGCCAAAGAAAGCAGACACAAGTTCTTTATCCTTTAACTCTGAGTCTTTATTGGTTTAACAGTCAAATATATACCCCAAATTAAGGAGGTGTCTGCTTCAATCTCATTGGTTATAATGTATGTGCACATATGAATATATAGGCGTATAGGGGTGTGTTAATGGTATATATGCTAAATAACTGTTACACAACACTGTTACACAACAATCTAGAAATGAGTGGAAAGTACCAGAATAAGAATGGAATGTACTGATAATTAAAAGACATAGTGGTTCCAATCATGGGATAAAACAGAGATAAGAGCATTTTGGTATCTTCTGGTAACTTCTCTTTTCCCTAATCAGTAGGATTAATTGGAGATGGCAAGAACCTGAGATTCCAGGCCCCTGCCAACTTCTCTCCCCCAAGTACTCCTAGTATCATCTCCAAAGTTAGAACATTCAGATAAGTAAATGAATACATGAGATAATGGTATGAGTATGTCTTCTAATTAAACTGAAGCTAACAACTAAAACAGGTACAAAAACAAAACTAGCTCTTTCGGTTAACCCTCACAATGCTAGGTTACTCCAGTTAACCCTTGCAATGCTGGGTTACACCTTCAGGATAACCATCTCTTGTCTCGGGATATTCCTGGATTGACATCTCTTGTCTCGGGATAGTCCTGGATTGACACCTGTTGTCTCGGGATATTCCTGGATTGACATCTCTTGTCTCGGGATATTCATGGACATCCCTTGTCTCTAAACAACTGTAGGCCATGTACCTCCCCCCCATCCTAGAACTCCATGGAACGATATGAAAGAAAGTATGAATATGTAAAGGAAATCCATGTTGGGGATTTAAAACCTTAGTTTAACTCACTAAGAAAATGTCTAAACAAGAAATAAATCTTCTCTATTATTACAGTTTTATGAATTTAGTTTAAAAAAAAAAAAAAGTACATCTCAATTCACACTACAATTTTTTTAAACTCTTTTTTTCGACGGTTGGAGAACAAATAATCCAAGAAAAAGAGAATATACTTTTTATTCCAGTCATATTAGCGGAATGATTTCTTCTTTGTTGGATCTCAATTTTTCAAGGCAATCATAAATCGGTCCCATTACGTGGTCGGAGCATGCGCCAGTATTCATTTCTATAAAGGGTAATATGGATTATAAAATCGGGAACAGGTGGAGAATAAATGAAAATGAACCTCTCCACAAATTAAGCTACAACATGGTGTACATGTGGAAGCATGTAGATAGAAATGGGGGCAAGATTATGTTTTTTAAAAAGTTTATCTGAATTCCACATCAGATTAGTTAAAATTGAAAGTATAAATACAAAACAAACTGATCTGGGAATTATAGTGTATGAGATAAAACCTGGTAGGGGGACCAGGTTTTATCTGTAATTTGACTCATTGTATCGATACCACCTGAGGCTCTACTCTAATTGGCCACCAGATGGTACTGCAGCAACATGAATATCTAATGGTGCACAATGAAGTTTCACTTCTTTTTCCCTTAGTTCTATAAACGCACAAATACAGGACTACTGCACACTGCATAGCTGTAGCGATCCACCTGTTATATTGAGTTTTTGTTTCAATATGTTCGCTCACCTCTTCAACTTTATTTATTTTGTTTAAGACCAACTGTATTCTGTTGACCCATTTTTGGATGCTATCTTTGATAAATGTCATTGCATTTTAGTGTTATATACTGCTATGCTTTTTTGTATACTAAATATTTAAAACCAATAAACAAATTAAAAAAAAAACATTTGATACAATATCTTTGGAAAATGATTTACCCAGTGGCGTACTAAGGGGCGGCCCGCCCCGCCCCGGGTGCCACTGACTAGGGGGGTGCCATGACTTCCAGTGTCATGTGTCACCCCCCATCATTACGCTGCGCACAGCCGCAGCACCTTTGCGGCCCGGTGGGACTTACTTCATGGAGGATGAGAAGGGGGAGGAGTGTTGCGGGCCGTGGCGTCACGCAACGTGATGACGACGTGCGCAGCGCCGTCAGTCCGCCGGAGGCACCCAGTGGTCGGTCTCGGAGGCAAGGCATCATCAATATGTGAGTAGTCATTTTATGTGATGGGGCTAAATTAATTAAAGGGGGGGTGGATAATGGATTAATTCAAGAATTAAAGGGGAGGGAGGTTTAATTAAAGGGGGTGGATTAATTAAGGGGTGGATTAATTAAGGGGGTGGATTAATTAAAGGGGGGTGGATTAATTAAGGGGGGGTGGATTAATTAAGACGGGTGTGGATTAATTAAGGGGGGTGGATTAATTAAGGGGGGTGGATTAATTAAGGGGGTGGATTAATTAAGGGGGTGGATTAATTAAAAGGGGGTGGATTTATTAAAGGGGGTGTGGATTAATTAAGGGGGTTGTGGATTAATTAAAGGGGGTGCAGCGCGGGGGAGATTTATTTAAGGGGGTAGGTTTAATTAATGGAGGGTGCAGGTTTTTTTTTAATTAACGGGGTTGCAGTATTTTATTTATTAAGGGAGGATGTGCACTGCAGAAAAAATTGTGGGATGTTTTCTTACATTTTTATTATGGGGGGGGGTGCCACACTCAGGGTCCGCCCCGGGTGCCAAATGCTCTAGGTACGCCCCTGGATTTACCTCAGGACATGGCGCAGGCTATAATTAGCTCGATCCTGAAACAAAATAAAGATCCATCCCAAACAGCAAACCACAGAACGATTTACCTAAACAACTTAGACTTTCAAATTTTCTCAAAAGTACCGAAAGTCTGGTTCATACTCATCAGTCCAGGTTCATCACTGGCAGAGGTTGGTCTGATATTTAATATGGAATAGTGGAATATTAAATATTATTCATGAAATAAATATAAATAAACCAAGCTCGGTATTGCTGGCATTGGATGCCCAAAAACCATTCAGTAGAGTTAACTGGGGATTTTTGGATGCAGTGCAGAGCAAATTCAGTATTTGGGGATCCTTTAAGAATAACACTCTATACAGGCCACAGTGGTAAGCCCTATATTTCAATCCAAATTATTTAACATAAGAAGTGGCACATGCCAAGGATGCCCTTTAGCCCCATTATTGTTTTTTTTTCTTTTTGTTTGTGTGGTTATATTCCTTTTATTAGGCATTGAACCTGGGGTCCCATATATGTCTAATCTTGTCTTATGCAACTCTTACTGGAGATTAAGGTTACCTGATTCTATTCGTTCTATCCAGTAGTTCCAGTATTGATTTTCCGAGTGGTCTCCACATCCTCTCTCCATCTTACACTGATAATTTACCTTATTTAGGATATTAGGTCATGTGGGGATCGCATCTGTTGGCTAGCTTATATTGGGTTTCATTCAAATTTAAACAGTGTATAGCTTTATAGCAGGCGTCGAGTGCACCATACCATTCTTTTTCTTCTACTTTTATTTGAAGATCTCTCTCCCATTTTGCTATTGCTTTTGGTCTTAGATTCTCTGTAAGGAATTCTACAATTTTTATAGCTATTGAGAATGGTTTTAGATTAGCCTGTTGGTGCATGCTCTTTTGGAGTAAGTCAATTGTTTCCGAATGTTGGTATATGTATAGGTGTTCTCCCATGAATCCTTTTATACGTAAGTATTTAAAAATATCTTGACCATTCAGGTCGAATCTTTCTTTGAGATCTGTGAATGGTTTTATTTTCCCATTGTATAACAGATCCTCGATTTTTTTTATTCCTTTAGCAACCCATGGGAGGACATCTATGTTCTCCATCAGATCATTGAGTATTGTTAACGGGAGTGCCGCAATGATCCTGTTTTCTAATCCCAATTTTTTCTTAATCCTACACCAGGCCTGAATACAATTACTCAAGGGAGTGTTTAAATCACGTTCTGTCTCTCTAAACTTTGATTTAATGTTAGTTGTTGTTGTATATAATATACGTACTTGTACAATATGTTGTCTGTTGGCATGTGTTCCAGGTCACGCTGAGATATGTTTTATATATATTGGCGGTTTGTCTGCTGTAGTATATCTTTAGATCTCTTATAGATCGTATAGTTTCAGCACTCTGCGTTGTGTTTTAAAATGTTCATTCACTCTGTCCCACCTTTCCAAGCAAATTACTTGAATCACCTTTATCACCTTATCCAGATAAAGGCCTTTCCCATGTATATTGCTACTCAGGCTCCAGCAACAGAGATGAAATAAAATACTAAGTCTTTCCAGAGAGAGTTTCTTACTTTATTCAAAGTTTGCCCAGGACAAGATCACACAAGGATATTCAATACTTCAGTCAGCACAAGAATCTTCTTGACCATCCTCTCTCACCAGACTCCAAACTTCTTCCACCTAAACTTCCCACCACCGTTCCCTAACTTTACTACTCCTTTAGTACAATCCCTTTGGTAATGTCCCTCCTCTTTTACTCCCAGAAACAATCAACTTTGATGTTAATTAAAAACTTCCCAGGTAAAACAACTCCTTCCCTCCCCTCTGGTATCGCCATCAGTTGTTTTACAATCCCAAGCAAGTTACTATCTTCCTGTAAGGAGTAATCAAACATCAAAGCCCATCCTGCTCTACCTGACAGAGTGATGTGAACTTCCCAGGGAACATCATATACAACCAGGGACATTTGTTTGTAAACAGATACACAAAGGAATCCTATTCACACATAGATCTACATACCCACATACCTACATGCAGGTATACACATGCGTACACAATTATACATACACAACCATATATCCATACATATACACATACATACATACCAATGCACATATGCATAGACCCATATGCCTACAGTTGTGGCCCAAAATTTGGAGATAAGGGTAGTCCCCTTTGTATTCTTTAGTTCCTGTTGGTACCATCCCTCTTTGTTTGCCTCAGGAGAGTGTGTCATTATAGCCTGAGCCAAAATGGCTGCTTCTGCTGCCATTTTAATGTTTGGGAAACCCAAGCCGCCTTTTTTTGGTTTCCTGGATAGTAGTTGGAGTCCCAGTCTCGGCTTTTTGGCTTTCCATATAAATCTTGTGAAAGCTGTTTGTATCATTTCCAGCCATGGGTTGGGAATTTTGTGAGGGATCATACGGAAAATATATGTAAATTTGGGTAGGATGTATGCTCTAACGGTATTTATCCTTCCCCACCACGAGATGTGCATGAATTTCCAAGTGGAGAATTTTTTATTCATGTCTTTAATTTGGGGTAAAATGGACCAGTGCTCTTTAGTGTCTTTGACTGCAGCAGGTCAGTTAGGAGAGGAGGAGCATGTAGCGTGGCGACGTAGGCCGCGCTAGGGAGGCTGGTCGGCGTCAGAGGGGAGGGCGGAGCTAAGAGACTCGGGTCCGGCCACCGGCGTCTGGAAGTTAGCTGGCGTTTCCACCCAAGGAGCTGGAGAGCAGACGAAGTCGGCGGCACTGTGTTTAGACAGAGGTAGAGCGCTGGAGGTAGAACAGAAACTCGTGCAAATTCATATTGGAGGTACCGGTTCCTCGTAAGCAGAAGCAATTGAGGTGGGTACAAATTACTAACCCAAGGTCTGCAGAGTCCTTCCTGTGTGGGAGCTGGAACAGCCCAATCCCCTGCGTGGAGACTACAGTGGTGAGTCTGATCCAAGCACTTAATAGGGATTCCCTCCCTCTTTGCCTAGTATTAGTGGCTGCTTAGGCTTCAGAGTCTACACGTCTCTCTCTCTTTAGTATAATAGGTCGGTTCCTTCAATCTGTCTGCTGCATAGCCTATATTCTGTCTACTGGCTCTGGTTTACTGGACAATTATTTGGATGTTGGGATATTCTGGGGTCTCGTTGTGCATACACTTTTGGTCCTTTTGCTTGAGCCAAACACAATTTAACCCTTAAATTCCAAACAGGATTAATAGTGAGACTAAGTGGCTTAAGGGATACGAGTTCTAACTCGTGTTCAGGGGGCCTGAAACAGGCTTTTGGCATGTCTAGGAAAACTGTGGATCTAAGAATGGCACCCAAGCGGTTAAAGAATATAGATCAAAAAGTGGAAAAGAATCTGTCTACGTTTTTTTCACCACAAACTTCCAGCACACAGATGGACAGCCCTATTCAGAGATCACAAGCTGACCGAGATAGTTTCCCACTAACTGCTCAAGCAGAGCCCGACCCCCAAGCAGTCACTCCAGCTTTGCTTAAATCAAGTTTACAAGGTATCCTGGAGGACATAAAGTTGGAGCTGGCTAGATCCTCGCAAGATATTAAAAGTGAAATTCTGGCACTGGCGAATAAACTCCAGCTGATAGAATTAAAGTCCCAAGACATGGACGCCCGGATAAACCTGATAAATAAAGAGAGTCAAATGTACTCCAAAAAAATCAATTTGTTAGAAGCTAAGATTGGTGATCTGGAAGATCGTTCCAGGAGGAATAATCTGAGGTTCAGGAATTTTCCGGAATCTACAACCCAGGAAGACCCAAAAATCTTAGTGGCTAATTTTTTGGCAGCTATTGGCCTCAAACCAGATTCACATATGTCCTCCATCGAGCGGTGTCATCGACTTCCCAAACCCAAATCCATTTTGGGGGACGCCCCTAGGGACATTATTGTTTGCTTCCATTCTTTCGTTATGAAAGAATTGGTAATTAAAGCTAGCAGAGAGAGAAGGCTTACTGAAGGTCAATACAAAGATATAATAATTCTCCCGGACTTATCTTATACCACCAGATTAAACAGGAAGAAATTCCACCCTGCTATCTCAGGTCTAAAGCGCAATAATGTTAAGTTCAGATGGGGCTATCCCCCTAAGCTGATAATCTCACACGAAGACAGAATAATCGTCTTAGACGATCCCTCCATAGCAAGTGCTTGGGTGGAAGAAAATCTGCCCCTTGGACCGGAGGGTGCGGGCCCCTAGGCGGAGGTTGGAGGGGCAGAGGACTAGGTCCGGGGATGGGTAGAGAGTTACCCCCTTTCCTTTTTTTTTTTTTTTTTTCTCTTTCTCTCTCTCTCCTTTTACCTATTTAGATAGGTTATTGTCTGGCCTAAGTATTAATATGAGGTTTTACTTAATCCAAAGGCTGAGGCAGATAAGTAAGGGATATTGTTAGGGTAGTTTTAGCACAAATGTGCACAAGCTCTTGGATTAGTAACTAGATTTAAATGGAACGATTAAACTTCCGATATCTTGCTATCACAGATATGTATAAGCACATTTCGTAAGGCAATGTTAGTAAATATTAGTAGATTAATGTGTTTCAAGTTCAAAGTTTTGTCACTTGGAGTCCCACTGGTTCACATGAATATCACTGTCACTTTATCACGATAGTTTTTTTTTTTATATTTATTTATTTTTTTTCTCTCCGTTTGCACTAGTTTTCCAATACTATACAGATAATACAAATGGGCACTTGCACTTGAAATAGGAAATATTGGTAAATAGAGTTCCGATATTCAGATACAACACAATAATTTCTTCAAGTAATTAGGTCAAGATGTACGGAAATAGGCACAAGCACGGGAAGGCAGGTGGTCTGAGTAACCTAAAAATCTAGACAAATGATTAATTTTCGGGATTGTATATTATCGGTACTGCCCAAGGGGGGGAAATGGAAGGGGGAAAAAAAGAAAAAAAAAGGAAAAAGATTGAGGTATCGAAGTTGAGAAATATATATATATGTGTGTTTTTTTTGTTTTTTTTTCTCTCGCACAAGTTTCCGAATACTGTATTGCTATTGCAAATGGGCACAAGCACTTTGAAGGGGTACTATTGGTAAATTGAAAAGATAACAGCTCGGGTATTCTGATATAACATAATAATATAGGTTAGTAATGGGGCCAAGATGTTGATGATTAGGTCATAAATATTCTGTCTTACGAAGTTCGTTAGCTCTGGATGCCCAAAATCCTCGATAATTAGTCTATACTTAGGAGGGTATATTAATGTTACTGTCAAAAAATTGAGCTGTGATAGTTGGGTAATGCATAAGTAAAATGATATATTTTTTTTTTTTTCCCCTCCCCCTCTCTATGTTTTCCCCGGCCCTCTTTCCTTTCCCCCCACTCTTATGAATGGGAACAATTGTTCCGTCCTCTCTCCCCTCTACAGGTTGACCAGCTCAGTGCGGTTTTATACCACACAGTTTCCAATGCCCACTATGTTTGAGTGGGACGGGGAAAATTGGCAGCCTTTGCTGTCTTTGTTTTTGCACTTTTTTATGTCTTTTTCTGTTTGTGCACGGTCGAGGGCGGGAGTAATGTTGACCCGCTATCGCCTTGTTTGTGTATTAATATTTGCGCTGGGAGGAATGGAGGGGGGGGGGGGGGGGAGACGGACTCTAAGCACTCTGATGTTGAAGCTTTTGTCGGTTAACGCGCAGGGCCTGAACTCTGCGACTAAAAGGGGGGTCTTGTATGATACACTTATTAAGTATAACATCCAAGTTGCCTTTGTACAGGAGACTCATTGGAGGATTGATAGGAGCCAGACCTGGGGTCGTGAGAGGTATCCTAAAATATTTAACGCTTCCCTAGCCGAAACAAAAAAGAGAGGTGTTGCCATTATTTTTGCACAGACTATGGTCCTTGAAATTCTGTATCAAGAGCTGGATCCAGATGCAAGGTATATGATAATTATCTGTAAAATTGACTCAATAAGCTACACTCTGGTTAATCTCTACTTACCTAATAAGAATCCAACAAAAATGTTGGTTAAACTTTTGGATAAGATAGATAAGATTAAGATGGGCACGCTTCTTATCGCAGGGGATCTTAACTGCATCATGGACCCATTGCTAGACAAGAAAATCCTGCCGTCGGCGGTAATGGATCCCTATGTTGTAAACCAAGCCAAAAAACTCAGAGCAGCGTGTCATAGACACAGCTTGTATGATCTATGGAGACTCCATAACCCTAATAAAAAGGACTACTCCCACCTAACCAGACCCTTCAGCTCATATTCCAGAATTGATATGTATCTGGGTAATGAGTTGGCGGTCAGGATGACCAAAAAAGTAGAGTTGATCGATAACACATGGTCAGACCACAGTCTAAGTGTGCTAGAGCTGGGCCCATTCGTGATTGGGAGTAGACCACCCTGGAGATTGGATGAATGCTTGTTAAAACCAGAGAAGGATAGGGATTATATTGCTACCATGTCTGAGCTTTTCTTTCGGGAAAACTCTGACGGCTCTACCAGTTCTAACTTATGGTGTGCATATAAGGCGGTTATTCGAGGATACTTGATTAAATTGGATAGCATTAGGAAGAGGGAACGGGGTAAGAGTCTAAGAGATCTATACTTGGCATATTACAAAGTATCGGCGTTAAACAAACGTAACCCTGATCAGTCCAATATCTCAGTAATTTCCGAGTTACAACTACAGATTAATAAATGTTTGGAAGAGAAAACCCAGATGGCTTTAAAAAAACTAAAATTACATACATACCATCAGGGAAATAGAGTGCATAAACCATTATCAGTTAGATTAAAAAAGAAGTATACCAGGAGCCGAATTGTTAAGATCATCGAAGACGGCATTACATCTGCCTCTCCGGAAGGAATCGGCTCCGCTTTTAGACATTTCTATTCCAAACTCTACAATCTCCCTTCACAGCCGGATCCTATAATTATAGATAGATACCTAGGCTCGGTTTCCCTTCCCAAACTTACAGACTCACAATCTGCAAATATCAACTCCCCCTTTTCTATTCAAGAGGTTGAGTTGGCTATAGATAACTTAAAACCCTTTAAAACCCCAGGTCCTGACGGATATGGTAACTCCTTCTATAGACTTTATAAGAAAATCATCGCTCCAGCTCTGTGTCAAATGTTCAATGAACTGGGAGTATCTAAGAAGCCCCCAGAAGAACTCCTTAGAGCTAATGTTATTCCCATTTTAAAACAAGACAAAGATCCGGTTGATCTAAAAAATTACAGACCCATCTCATTAATCAATGTGGATATGAAGATATATGCCTCAATCTTAGCTGCTCGTATTAAATCTGTCATTCATGGTCTGGTCCACTCGGACCAGACGGGTTTTGTTCCGGGGAGGTCATCGTATAGTAATGTCAGACGACTTATGGATACTTTGGATATGGCCAGTAAATCCTCGGTCCCCCTCCTGGCCCTGTCGTTGGATGCCGAAAAGGCCTTCGACAGGGTCGGGTGGGGGTACCTTGAGGCGGTGCTTAAATCATTTGGGTTTACTGGTTGGATCCTCCAGGCCATTCTCGTGTTATACTCGCGTCCAACTGCTCGGGTGGTGTGTCCCAATGTCTGCTCAGACTGGTACGATATGTCTAACGGTACACGACAGGGTTGTCCGCCATCTCCAGTTCTGTATATCTTGTCGATTGAGCCCCTCGCTGTTAGAATTCGGAATAACTGCAATATTGAGGGCCTCTCCACCAGAGATACAGACTTGAAGATCTCACTTTATGCGGATGACGTGGTAATTACGCTGACCTCCCCGCAGACATCCCTTCCAGGTTTGATGGATGAGATTGGTGATTATAGCAGGGTGTCAAATTATAAATTAAATGTAGATAAAACTAAGGTTCTAGCGATCAACGTGGCAGACTCTGTGAAGACCATGTTGAGTGCACAGTTCCCCTTCGATTGGTCCAACAAACACTTTGAACACCTGGGCATTAAAATGGTGAAGGAGGTGGACTATACTATGGAAACCAACTTCATGAGGCTTTATAGACAAACAAATAAACTTCTGAAGGAATGGCGACAATGGGAATCGTCATGGTGGGGCAAGATAAATATTTTAAATGCATATATTATCCCTAAGTGGACATATTTGTTTCGTATGGTCCCTCTTTCAGTTTCGGATGGTTGGCTTGATATGGTACAGAGGGCCTTTACGGCTTATGTATGGAAGGCCAAAAGACCAAGAATTAGCCTGAAGCTTCTATCTAGGAAATATAAAAGGGGGGGCTTAAACTTTCCATCTATAAAACAGCTTTTTCATGCAAACATGT
This sequence comes from Pelodytes ibericus, assembly GCA_036172795.1. NCBI lineage: Eukaryota > Metazoa > Chordata > Amphibia > Anura > Pelodytidae > Pelodytes > Pelodytes ibericus. Next base: position 25,211,647 of record CM069866.1, read on the forward strand.
TAGTACACATGTATCAGCTACAGGTCACTAATAACCAATTAGAACCGTGGTACATTTTAGAAAGTGAAGCATCCGGCTTAGAGCCTTTGGAGTCCCTCCTCTGGTCCCGGTATAGCAAGTCGAAATGTACCGTATTAGGCAAAAGAAATTTAATTTTGGGTCAGACGTGGAGCTCATGGCAGCCTATTAAGGCCAGGTTGGAACTACATGGTAAAATCCTCCCCTCCTTGAGACTCAGCACCATAGAACACTTATTAGATAATATCTCTTTGAAACGCTGGGACGAAGGGGGTGTTCTAAGGGTGGATGACCTATGCCAAGGTGGTAAAATACTACCTTACCAAGTGTTGGCGGACAGGGGGATTATTCCCCCGAGCGAGAAGTTTAATTACTTAAGAGTTAAGAGTTTCTTAGATGCTTCTTTATACAAAATTCCTCAAGATAAGGAGTTAAGATTGAAGGCTATCTTTTCTTATGAGGCGGTTCCTCGAGTCTTGGCTAAAGCCAGAGACCTTCTTCAACTTGGTTCTACGGCCCAGATCCGGGCTATTGCCTCTTGGGAAAAGGAATTGAATCTGAGCATAACCCTGACCGAATGGCTGTTAGCCTCGAATAGTATAAAAAAACATATTCACTGTCTGAACCTACTAGAAAATCAGTATAAAGTCACCAACAGATGGTATATGGTCCCAAATAGATTGGCAAAGATGTACTCTGACTATCCGAGCAATTGTTGGAGGTGTGGTCGAAGTGGGGGTTCCTACCTACATGTCTGGTGGGGATGTTTGTCGGTCAGACCACTATGGATCTGGATTTCTGAGTTATTCTATCGGATAACGGGGATGAAATTACCATCCGACCCGGGGTCAGCTTTGCTGCATTTGGGCCTAAAAATGGCCCCAACAACACTTCTTCCTCTTGCAATGCACTGCTATGTAGCGGTGAAGATCCTCATAGCTCGGAACTGGAAATCCAGCCTCCCCTTCTGTAAGAACCAACTAGTTCAGCAGGTTAGGTACCAAATCTTTATGGAGAGGGAATTATCCTGGTCAGGTACGCTAGCTCCCGGTAGATTTGCTTTATATGATACTTGGCTCAAGAAACTAGAAGGTTTCGTCCTCCCCCCAGTGGTCGCAGTAGCTCAGGGTCCTGATTAGCGGAAAACCAATTTGAAAAAGGGTGACATGATTCCTCTCCCCCGGCTGTCCAGGCATCCCAGCGCGAAGTGTCCTTGTTATGTTTTTTCCTTTTTTTTCTTTCTCTCTCTCACTAAAGTGTTCTCGATATAGAGATAGAAGCACTAAAGGATATGTCCTATATCGGTCTATATTGTATGTCCTTTCATGATTTGTTTATGCTAGGATGCTGATTCGTATTGGAACTCATAATAATTGAGATACACGATTTAAACGACACAATGATGATACAACTAAGGAACAACGTTAAACCGGTGAAATCTGAGTGTTAACAAAAAAAAAATAATAAATTTGGGGTAAAATGTTTATCCCTGCCCAATCTTCCCATTTTGTTGATATATTTATACCTAAATAGGTTAAATATTCTTGTGTCCAGGAAAAAGCATATTTATCCTCCAAATATTTTATTTGGGTTGTCGTCATATTAAGTGGCATTACTATTGTCTTGTTGAAGTTTAGTTTGTAATTAGATAGTCTGCTGAATGGGTTAATAATCTGCATAGTGTGGTCTACCGATGTGATGGGGTTCTCTAATGTAAGCAAGATGTCATCGGCATATAGTTTTATTTTTTGTGTTTCCTCTCCCTCAAATCCTTTTATGCTTTGCGTTTCTCTTATTTCTCTTGCCATTGGTTCGAGGGACAGGATATGAAGAAGGGGGGACAATGGACAACCTTGCCTCGTTCCGTTCGCCATTCGAAACCAGGTGGATTTAATACCTGGTCCTACTACCCGTCCCGTGGGGGAGGAATACAGGGCCATAATGGCCCTATGTATATTACCCTCTAACCCAAAGGCCCTGAGCGCCGCCTCCATGTAACCCCAGCCGACCTCTGTCAAAGGCTTTTTCAGCATCTAACGACAGAGTCAGTTGGGGCGTGCCTTTACGACGAGTCTGTTGCAGGACGGTGGCCAGACTCCTTATATGGCTTCCTGCCATCCTCCCCGGAACAAACCCCACCTGGTTTGGGTGAATCAAATCTGATATTACTTATTTCAGTCTTTTAGCTATTATATGTGCATAGATCTTAACGTCAGTATTTAAGAGGGCTATCGGTCTATAACTCTCCACCTCTTCTGGTTTTTTACCTTGTTTGTGTATAGGGACTATGTTCCCTCTAAGTAGCTCCTCTGCTAAAGTACCCCTTTCCATAGCCTCATTAAACAATTTTGACATATGGGGAGCTATCTCCTGCTGTAATATTTTGTAGAACTTTGTATCAAACCCATCTGGTCCTGGGGATTTATTGTTTTTCTGTTGTTGTATTGCTTCTATTATTTCCTGGTTGGAAAATGGTTTATTGAGTTGTGTTAGAGTGTCCTGAGGGGGTTTGGGGTATTTTTTGTTCTTAAAGTACTCCCCTATTTCTTCTGTTTTGGCTTGTGCCGGTAAGTTATATAACTCTTTATAATAATCATTGAATGCTTTCCCGATTAGTTCTGGAGATAGACATGTCTGATTTTTATATTGTATTTTTGATATCTTATGATCTTGGTTTCTTTTTTTTAACATATTAGTCAGAAGTTTTTCTGCCCTATTCCCCTTATAGTACCATTTTGACTTAAGCTTAATTAGGGTCTTATTTGCTCTATCAACAAGGAGCGTGTTAATTCGTTTTTTGTATCTCTTCGATTTTCTTTCCCCGTTCTCTTGTTACTGATTGTTTGTTCAGTTTGTTTTGTTGGAATAATTGGATATAGAGTTCAGATATTGTTAATTCTGCTCGCTTTTTAGCATGAGTGCCTAACTTAATTAGCATCCCACGTATCACAGCCTTATAGGCGCACCAGATAGTAGATGATGATAATTCTTCCTGGTTATTTTCAGAAAAATATAACTTTGTAATTTCTTTTATGTATTTAATGTCTTCCTATTTTTTTAATAAGTTTGGGTTTAATCTCCAGTCTGATCTGGGTTTGTCAAAAAGGTTTTTAAGGTCCATCAGGACCATGTTGTGGTCTGACCAAGTTATTTCTTTTATGGATATTTTTTGGACCTGTGTAGTTAGCCCTGCATTTCCAAGCATCAAATCTATTCTAGAATAGGCTAGATGGGATCTGGAGTAGCAGGTATAATCTCTTTCAGTCGTGTGAAATATTCACCACAGGTCATACAGTGCCATTTTATCTATTAGATTTTGTAATCTTTTTGCTTGTATGAAAACATTCCTATCTCTTATATCGCCTGACATGGTTTTTTTTTATCTAATTTGGGATCTACTATACAATTAAAGTCTCCCATGATTACTAATAAACCCTGCCTAACTTTCTCTATTTTCCCCATTAGGTTAGAAATGAATTGTGTTGGGGCCTTGTTTGAGGCATATAGGTTCACAAGGGTCATTACTTTGTGGTCGATTACTGCCACTACTATTATGTATCTACCTTCTGAGTCTATCTCAGTATGTTTAAGATGGACATCTATAGTGTTCGAAAAAATCATTGCAACACCTCTCTTTTTTTTTGTTGGGAGAGAGGATGATAAGACCACCGGGTATCTTTGAGACTTAAAGTGTTGGTTATCTATCTGTCTCCAATGGGTTTCCTGAAGGGCGCAAACATCTATATTTTCTTTACTTAGAAGCCTATACAAGATTGTTCTTTTATTAGGGGAATTGAGACCCCGTACGTTCAATGTTGCCACTCTCACCATGGGAAAATGGTGTTTGTTTCCCCAACCCCTCCCCACCCCCCCTGGCCGCCCACACATACTACATTCATTCCAAAACATTTAAACAGGACTAACATAACTCAACCTCCCAGGTGTAGAGGTATGTTTCCATGCACATCCCCTGGTTTTCCCTGCACGGAAAAATTTGCCATTTTCCATGGCGGTTGAGCCGATGAGCTGCTTGCGAGCTTTTGTTCGCAAGTATTTCTGACATTTCCCACTTTTATTGTTTTATTGTTTCGTTAACTCTTTCCTTCGGTGTGCCCCCCTATCCTCCTAGGAACACTGGTGCCCTTTTACCCTATTGATAGTTGAAATTGGATTGTGACTTTCCATCTCCCCTCCCCCCCCCCCAGCGTAACAATCAACACCCCTTGTAGGTGGCGCGAGAAAAAAAAAAAATAGAAATAAGAGGGAGTGAATGAGAAGTGTTCAGGCTTATGTGAGTTGTGTATTGAATCTAGTGTAAACAAAAATGCTGAGTAGTGAGAAATTGTGTCAAAATCAAATTTGACTGAGGGGGGTTTGTAAGTAGTGTGTTTGTGTGTCTGGTGGACATTATGTGAAAATTAAAGTTGCGACTATAGTGTTGTGTAAGAGAAAATTATCTGTCTAAAGTGAAGTGTTCAGGAGAAAAAAATAAATAAATAAAATGCAAAAATTTCAGAGTGAAAAGGGTTCAAACCTGGTGCATGTGTGTAGTGTGAATTGTGTTAAAAAAAGTGTAGTGGGTTGCGTGAACGGTGGAAGGACACTGAGGAAATCGTAAAAAAAAAAAATTCCCCTTCTATCTCCCTCTCTCCCCCCCCCCCCCCCCATTATATATAGTATTATTTTTATTCCTTATTTGTTATGTTATTCTCAGATAGCCAATTAGCCAGTTTTTCTGGTGCTTCAAAGGTCATCTGTTTGTGTTGATGATAGACAATCACTTGTGATGGGAATCCCCATCTGTATCGTATTTGATTTTCTCTTAATATGAATGTCATGGGAGCGAATTTTCTTCTCTTAGACCTGGTAAAATAAGATAGATCTGAATAGATCCTAATATTATCGTATATTTGGTCTTTCCATGACCCGGAAAGATTGTATTATCGACTCCTTGATCCTTGAGGTGGCGCATCACATTAGGAAATCTCTTGGGGGGTCTGCTGGGGTGACAGGGGGCCTCCCTATTCGAAGGAAGTGATCCCACATATTGGGGGAAGGTTCTGGTACAACAGCCATTTTCTTAAAAAATTCTAGGAGGTAGGTTTCCATATCCACCTCCATTATTGTTTCAGAGATGCCCCTCAGGCGAAGGTTATACCTCCGTGAGCGATCCTCAATGTCTGCCATTTTTATTTCCAATTGATCCATTTTCTCTTGTAGGTACTTATTTTTTTCTTGCGAAGTGGCTGCTTGTATTTCCAATTTTGCAGTTTTTTCTTCTGTGATCTGCAGCCTAGTCCCCAATGCCCCAATATCGCCTTTAAGATCTCTTATATTTGTCTGGATTTCATGTTTGATTTTTTCAAACTGGTGGTTCAGAGCCTTAATCAGCTGGTCCTGAATAGATTTTTGTATAGACCGCTGGAGCGCTGAATCAGGTGCGGGGTCTCTGTCTGAGGGATCTGCGTCGTATTGTGAGTTGTCCTCTAGGCTATCCATACTGGATTTGCCGGTTTCAGAGCGTGGGGAGAAAAAAGAAAGTCGCTTCTCCGGGTTTAACTCCTTTTTGTCTCTTTTGCTCTGGATCTTGGTATCAGGTGGGCGTTTTGCAGGCATAGTTCTTTGCCTGTTATCTCCTGATTAAGTAATTGATTTCCACTAGGGAGGCCCTTTAGTGACAGGTTTTTTAATTTTTCTCTGTTTTTTCTGACACAGCCCTTGTGGTATTCTGCCCAGGCTTTTAGTAATTGGCATATAATTCTATTCTCTCCTCTTAGGTAACCCCACGTTCGTGTAGTTTAGGGAGGTATAGTAATGTGTTGCTTATCTGAGAATACCAATGCTTTATTTTTATACAGTTCTATCAGGCACTGAGAGGCTATTAAGTAAGAAGAGTGAGCAGGAACACAGCTATGAGATAATATTTATGTAAATATTATGATTTTTGCCCCTTTAGGTATAGAGATAAAGGGTTAATTAAATCTATAGTATAGCTGAAGTAACTTCGTTGTTTAAATGTTTAAATGTCCAGGCTTTAAGCCGAATATACTTAACCCCTTGACGACAAAGGACGTGCCAGGCACGTCCTGGGAGAAACTCCCTTAACGACAAAGGACATGCCTGGCACGTCCTGCAGTGAATGAAGCGGTTTTCGCGATCAACGATCTCGAAAACCGCTTTAACAGTGCTGGTTTATTGCCTCGACATCGAGGCAATAGCCAGCACCGAAATTTCTATTTTGGGACCCCCACGAACGCCCCACGGAACGATCGTGGCGAGCCATATTGACGGAGCATGCTGCTCTGTCAATATGGCTAAGCCCTCTGCCGGTCTGAGCTTCGGAAGTGAAAGTAACTTCACTTCGTCGCTCTGAATATGCTACTTGACTGCCCCTAGTGGTAGTTTAATAGCATTGCAATGGAAAATATTTAAAATACATATTTAATTAATTAAAAACTGGTTATTTAGCTATATTAGCCTATAGGGTTAAAATTAAATATTTTTTAGCATAAGGGATAGGGTTAAAATTAAATTAAAGTTAAAAAATATTAATGGATATAATAAGGATTAGAGTTGGGGTTAAATTTAGTGTTAGGGTTAAATTTTGGGTCCGGGTTGGGGTCAAAAGATCAATATAGGAAAAAACCAAAAAACACTATTTTTGTTTTTTTGCCCCATAACTCGCAAAAAAATACAGAAAAATATGGAAACATGCAGTTTTTGAACTCGGGAGAACATTTAGAAACTATTTTTTTTTTTTATATTTATAATCTTTATTATTTTATCATATAAAACATAAAAGACAAAACAATAGCACATACATAGCATACCCTTTGTTTCCTTTAGAGCTTTTAGAGCTTACTTAAATTCATATCCCTTATCAGGTCCGACTGGTCTGTTATAAAAGCATGTAAATTGATCTGTCCCCCACTCTCCTCACTCGCTCATCGAGGCCAAGTGAGGGGGGGAGTAGTAAATTTACTCCTAGGGATACCAAAATCTCTTAGACTATAGCGTTTGAGCCCTATGTGTTTCTATAGGGCAACACTCATTCATTCATCATTCATGCTATTACCAACACTATCTTCCTACACAGCGGGTGTGCCGCGACCGGGTCCGCGGTGGGGGGGGGGAATCCGTTGGTTGTATTTACCTTCAGTTTTACCTCGAGCCCGCCAGGGAAAGTGAGCGTCCCATCAAGAGGCCCTCTCCAGGTATGTTAGCCATCTAGCCCAAATTTTTTCATATTTATTTCCATTAGTCATGAGCTTGGGATTTGAGTAAAAATACTTTTCCGAATCTGCTTGGAATTTTATCTGCATTTTAATCTCCTCCCAGTGAGGGATCTCTTCCTTCCGCCAATACCGAGCAAGGCATATCTTGAAGGCAGAGAAGATATTAATAATTAAGGCCTTATTATTCAGATCTTGATCAGGTAACTCTAGGTGAAACAGGAAATTTTGTGGAGTAAGTAAGTTGTTTCTCCCCGTGATCCAATCCAATAGATCAGACGCCCTATACTTGATCAATTTTAATTGGTCACATTCCCACCAAATATGGTATTGGGAACCGGGGAATCTTTGGCATCGCCAGCATAGGTCTCTAGTATTCGGATCAAATTTGGCTATTCGGGTGGGGACTAAGTACCACCTGTGGGTGAGTTTGTAGTACTGCTCTTGTATGTTAATGCAATGATTAGCCCTTCTAATCTCCCCCCAAGCTTTAAACCAATCCTGTGGGGGGTAGGTTGTCCCCATTTCAGTTTCCCATTGTGTGAATGCCAAGGATTTCCCGACCTTCTCCCCTTTGTCCAGGAACCTGCGGGCCTTCGCAATTGCATTTTTATTGTTAAGAGAGGTCAGGAAGGTTTCCCACTCCGAACTTTCCGTAGGTGGATTTGCCCTTAGAAAAGATCTAATTCTAATATAACTAAAGAGTTCCGTATCAGGGAGATTGTGATTCCTTATCAAAGATTGGAAGGAGAGCATAGCATTATTGATATATAGGTCTCCAACTGTTTTAATCCCTGCATTTATCCAGTTCGATAATGGGATAGATGATATACACATTGTAAGTATCTGGATAGGGGCTGCCTTTGATAGGGTTTCTCCCGTTCCCTGGGCTTTCTTAATTTTATGAAATGAGGTGTTTATATCACGTATTAATTTACAGGTTATCCCTGTGTTTTTATATAACCTAAGAGGCAACCAAATCAATAGGGCTGGGTCCTTATTATGGCAAAATGAGGTTTCCAAGTTTAACCAACCTTTTTTGATTGTGGTATGGTTATTCCATGCAGTTGCATGTGATAATTGGGCCGCTTCATAAATTCTATGAAGATCAGGGTAGCCAAGTCCGTCTTTACTTAAGTTACGTTTTAAAATGTGGCTGGGGACACGAGGTTTTTTAGCTGACCATACGAATTTAGATTGGAGGAGGTCTAATTCCCTTAGTATGTTTCTTGGTACCCTGTAAGGTATGGTCCTCATTAAATAAACTATTTTGAGGAGTATATATGATTTTGCTATATTGATACGCCCCATCCAGGATGATTCTAATTTTGACCATGTTGTCATTATTTTTTGCAAATTTAATAGCAAAATCTTATAGTTATATGGGACAACTTCATCTATCTGCCTGACTATTTTTATACCCAAATAATCTATCACTTCCTTCCCTTTTCTCTTATTACCGAGTGGTGCTAATGTTCGTCTGTCCTCATCTGAACAGTACAGAGGAATGATCTGCGTTTTAAGAAGATTAATCTTGTAGTTAGAGTGGGAGCCATATACATGTATGGCTTCCAATAAGGCCGGGATTGACAATTGTGGGTGAGTTAGGGACAAGAGGACGTCGTCCGCGTACAGCGTGATAAGATGTTCTTCCTTTCCCACCCGGACTCCCTTGATGTTATGTGCTTTTCTTAATTGCTGGGCAAAGGGTTCCATCGTCAATGCATAGAGCAGGGGTGCCAAAGGGCATCCCTGTCTGGTGCCATTGTGGATATTCATGAACTCCGAAGCCAGGAAAGGACCCACAATTCTTGCCCGAGGTTTTGTATACAGGGCCATTATCAACTCGTGGAATCTACCGGTTATACCAAATGCTTGAAGGGTTTCTGACATGAATCTCCAGTCGACCCTATCAAATGCTTTCTCCGCATCGAGGGCGACCAGGACTGAAGGGATTTTCTCTTGATGGAGGTATTCCGTAATACCGAAGATCCTTCTAGTGTTTTCCAGCCCCTCTCTCCCTGGCATAAAGCCAGCTTGATCAGGGTGGATCAAGTCATGAATAACTCCCTTCAAGCGATTTGCCAGGATTTTCGAGAATATTTTAATATCAAGTTTGATCAATGAGATGGGTCTATAATTACCCAGCAATTCAGGATCCTTTCCCGGCTTCGGAATCGGAGAGATCGAAGCCTCAAGCATCTCCTCAAAAAACCCATCCTCTGTACCAACTGAATTATAGAGTCTAACCAGCAAAGGAGATACCACCGGCTCCAGGATCTGGTAAAAGAGTGTAGAAAAACCATCTGGTCCTGGAGCCTTGCCCTTCTGTAGTTCTTTTATAATGTTAGTTACTTCCACCGTCGTAATCGGGTGACTTATTGCTGTTAGTTTATTTGCCGGCAGGCTGGGTAAATCTAAGGATCTCAGGAACTCTTTTAAATCGGGTAAGTTTGTTGTGGGCTGGGGGAGGTTGTAAAGTGATTCATAATATTCTTTAACAGCGGCTGCGATCTTTTCGGGAGCCAGGATAGTCCTGCCGTCCTTCATTATTTTTTTTATTCTTGTACGTGCGGTTTGCGCCTTTAGTTTCTTAGTCAAATCTTTACTGGTTCTATTGTTGCTATAATACCATCTACTTTTCAGGCGTTGCAGTGTGAATTCAGCCTTTTTCTTCATCGCTTTCTTAATTTCAGACTTCACCTCCTGAATTTCCCTGCTCCTTTGCTCATTGGTATCTAATTTGTTTTTCCCCTCCAATACAGCCAAGGTTACATACAGCTCGGCTAGATCTTTTCCTCTTAGTTGTTTTTGTTTTGACCCTTCCTTTATTAGATAACCTCTCATAACACATTTTAGTGCACACCAGAGAGTCTGGTCAGATACTAATCCGTTATCATTATTTGTGACAAAGGATTTGGCTTGGTCGAGCAGTTCTCTTTAACTATCAGCTGAGGACACTATATGGTCGTTCATTCTCCAGTTGTTACGAGATCTATATTCAGGGTTACCCTTGATCTCTATAAAAACAGGAGCATGATCCGACCAGGCGATATTTCCGATGTTAGCCTTCACGCAGTTACTCATCATAGGACCACCCACCAGGAAATAATCAATCCTAGTATAGGTCATATGAACCCGAGAAAAAAATGAATAGTCTCTATCCCCTGGATGGATTGATCTCCACACATCGTATAAGTTGTGTCTAAACAGACAAGTAGAGAAAGCCTCAGCTGCGTTTTTTATACGTGCCTCCCCTTTTATAAGCCCCCTTGATTGTCTGTCCAGTTCAAAATTGGCAATTGCATTGAGATCCCCGGCAATTATCATAAAACCTCTAGATATTTTTTCAATGGCTTCGACTGAAGTATTCATAAATCTTATAGTACCCTCGGAGGGGGCATATAGATTAACAAGCGTATAAATAATGTCGTTAAGTTTGCATACTAGAATCAGTCTTCGAGCTTCCGGATCTATTTCCTGGTAAATGTATTCAAATTTAATTTTAGATGATATAATTATGGCTAACCCTCTTTTTTTCTTAGATGTCAACGAGGCTGAATAAATGATAGGGTATCTGGAATATTTCCATAGTATACCTCCCTCCTGCGTCCAGTGTGTCTCTTGTATGAAAGCGACATCTATCCCACCCTTAGTCATAGTATCATAAAGAAAGGCTCTCTTATATGGGGAGTTCAAGCCCTGCGAGTTCAAGGTCATCATTTTAAAATGGGTCATATTGTTTTTCTTTCAATCTGGTCGCCAAAACCCCCGAACCCTCCCGTCCCCACCAGGGCACCCGAATCGACAACACCCCATTCATACACACACACGTCACATATAAGCTCACTCCAGTCGGAGATCTCATCTCCGGCTTTAGTGAAAATTAAGTCTCCCTTAAACCACAAGGGAGAGTGCGGGGAGACGGGTTCAAGCGGGGGCCTATTATTATCATCTTGTTTTATCATACCCACTCTCCCTCCTGACTGGACTCGATCTGAACAATGGAAAACAAACAGGTTTAAAAAGAATGAGGGAGAGGCCAGTCTAGTTTGTAATTCATCACTCCTGAATTAACAGAGGAGTAAAAAAGTGCCATGTACATTTATACTCATGCTGCCACATACATAATGTTTTAGAGTGCCTGGGGGGGGGGGGGGGGAAACAGAGGGGAGGAGACAGTAGATGCATTCATAATTCAGTGTCCCTAAGATGGGAGAAAGATAACAGGGTACTGTGTGCATTTATACTCTATATCAATGGATAAACATTTCCCAAGTGGTTACCGTTATACCTCCAAATACATGATCAAACTCAGTTTTAAAAGTACATAGAGGAAGAAAAAAAACAAACTATATGCGTTTAAACTCAACATCAATGGATAAGTGTCCTCTAAGTGGTTACCATTAAGCTTCTAAAAATGTGATCAATCTCAATTTAAAATCTCGATTTAAAGTGCATAGGGGGAGGGAAGAAAACAAGTAAAAAAAAAAATTAAAAAAAATTGGCTATATTGTGCCTTTGTGCTAATCATCAGTGAGTTAGTAGTTCTAGGTAATTGTCATTATAAATCTAGTTACATATCCAAATTCGATAGGTGCTTAATATATAAGGGACTAGGGGAGGAGGGGAAAAAAAAAAAAAAAGGCTAAGGGGTGACAGAGTAATACCAAAGTGCTATGTGCATTTATACTCAGCATCCGTATAAAAATTTCCATTATGCTTCTAGGTACATGATCAAACTCCATTTTAAGTGCAAGAAAAAAAAAAAATCATATAAATACATTTGTTATTCACTAATCCTCAATTAACGAAGAAGAAGAGAGTACTATGTTGTGCCAAGTGATTACCATTATAAATCCGGTTACATATCCAATTTCAATAAAGTGCTTAGTATACAAAGAGAATAAAGAAAAAAGAAGAGAAAAAAAAAAGAAGAAAAAAAAAAAAAAAAACCATGAATACATTTGTAATTCGTTATTCCTAAGTTAACAAAGAAGAGGAAAATACTATGATGTGCCTTTGTGCTAATCGTCAGTGAATTGGTATTTTCTAAGTGAATGCCATTATAATTCCGGGTACATGTCCAAATTCACTAAAGTGCTTAACATACAAAGGGAGTGGAGGAAAAAAAGATAAAAAATAAAAATAAAAGTGCAACAACTTCATCACACGGTCACTATTCGCTCTCATTTTGCGTCTGTTCATCAACCCTCCTCATCTTCGCCCCCTCCTGCCCCGGTGACCAATTATTATTACATTAAGCCCCATAGAGTCATTTTTTCTTTGGCCTGGTTGGGGTCCGTACAAATATAGAGTTTCTCTTTATAAGTTATGCGGATTTTGGTGGGAAAACCCCATGAGTAGGGAATATTATTATCTCTCAAAGCCGTAGTTACATCCCCATATTTCCTCCTTGTCTGTCTGGTTGTGAGAGAAAGATCCACAAAGAAAGCAAGATGTGAAAATTTTGCTGCTTTTGGAAGATTTTTTCTGTGTTCCTTAAGGAGTTCTTCTTTGATTTTGTAGTTATTAAAACATACAATTACATCCCTTGAGATATTGCTTTGGGATAGAAGTGTTGGTTTGGGGAGGCGATGCACTCTTTCAATGGGTAGCGGACCCAGCAGGCTCTGATCTATATATGTTAATAGCAATTCTTGTATGTATTGATCCAGATTGGTTATTTCTTCTGTTATTCCGCGTATTCTGAGATTCGATCTTCTTGATCGGTCCTCTACATCTGCAAGCTTAAGATCCAGTCTGCTGATAGTTGAGTTAGCCACCTCATTTTGCGTTTGAAGATCTAGGACTTTTATTTTTAGTGTTTCAATTTCGCTTGCTTGTGATTTTATAGAGGCTTTAAGTTGAGCAAATTCCTCTTTGTTGTCTATTAGCATCTTATCCAGGTCTAATTTTATTTTTACATATAGGGAGTCCAGGGCCGAAAGTAGTGTTGCTTGTGAGATATGATTGCTATTGTCTAGTGGGGATAATTCGGCAGATGGATTTGGTGACTTTTTATCCTGCATAATAGATATATTTGACTGATTTTTTGGAGAGTAGTAGGAGTCGATCGGAAGTGGCTTAGGGGGCTTATTTGAGCCTTTATGTTTCTCTAGTTTATCCTGTTTATCCGTCTTGGGAGGCATGATGTTCAGATGGTTTAAAGGAGGGTAAACTTTCTGTTGTTAATTGTTATCGGTACAGACCCACTAGGCAACGACCCCCAGTTGTTAAGCACACCTAAGATTATGTTTCTACCCCGAGTTGCTCCACTGATCCCGGTTATACAGAGCCAGGTCTAAAATTAACTCTGATTTGACTTGTGTTAGATTTTATGTTGTTTTGTCAATTGGAGTGATAACACACTTGTCAATCAATTCTCAACCTGATTCAGCATGTAGAGACTTTTTAACCCCTGTTATGGGCCTTCATAGGTCTGGCCCAAAGTTCTTTCTTCTGTTGGTTTGAGTTTTATCTGTAACTGGGGTGTTTCAGTGAATCACTCACTGTCTCCTCTTATACCAGAGTTGAATCACTTTCAGTGTTTGAATGTCCCAATATGTTTTCTGGCCCTCAATAAAACCGTTTTACAGCGGTGCGTATACAAACGTGTTAGATGTCTTACTATCTCAGTGTCGAGGCATGTACTCTCCAGTATCTTTGGTCTTATTGCTTGTAATGCCTTTGAATATGTTTTTTTGATATTATCCCCTCTTCATTTGGGACTTATTTCGGTACTGGGTCTTTATCAGACACACTCTCATGGGATTCTCCCCTTTAATTCTCAGTCAGTTTCTTATTCTATAGTTAATGTTGCCAGTCTATGCAGTTTTGCAAATACAACGGTATAGTTCAACAACTGATTGAAAAGACTGCTGCTTCAAATCACACACAGCTCAACAGATACGGCATACTTGCGATTTTGTGTTAGTTTGATCCTCTGCCCCAGGATAGAGTAGGAAGCCCTCGGGTTTGTAAAGCTCTTACACAGCTAGTCCACAAACCACCCGGGTGCTAGGGGAGCGTGTGAATACACTGAACGGCAGAGGACATCAACTTCCAGCAGTCAGCTGCGACGGAGCAAGAAGCCGGCTCAAGAGGTCCCGGCAACAATTTTCGGCCGAATTGCATCTGTATCCGTCGTAAAAATTTGGGCCCAGGGAAAAAGGTTTCATGAGCGGTTTACCGCTGTCTATCCTCAACCCCCGCAAGCCACGCCTCCCTCGCACCACGCATCACGTTACGCTTCCTACGTCATCACCCCTTCCCCATTTAGAAACTATTTAGTCTTTTTTAATGATTTTATTTGTGTAAATTATATTTTAGGTCAAAGTTAGAAAAAGTGGGTTTTTTATAATTTTTCATCATATTTTATGATTTTATTTGTAGTAAATTAAAAGATATGATGAAGATAATGGTATCTAATGAAAGCCCTTCTTATGACGATAAAAACAACATATAATTTGTGTGGGTACTGTATGTGAGAAAGAAAAAAATTACAGCTAAACACAAACACCCTAGAAATGTCAAAACAGCCATTGTCACCAAGGGAAAGTCAAGGTGAAAATGTCTTGTCCCTAAGGGGTTAAAAGCCCTTTAAACCCTGCACTGAATGTCTGGGCGTTGTGCCAGAATCACTTTAACATCATCAATTAGAACGTTGAGTGAAAAGTCTGGGCAGGGAGCCAGATAAAATTAGCATTTAGAACGCTGAGCTATGAAACAGAATTAGATACAAAGCAGACTTTCCCCGTAAGTGACTGAATAATGATACTTGCGGTTAGTTGCGTTAGATCAGCATTCAGTGTTAGCTACAGACTCTCCGGTTAACAGATATTCAAACCAGAGTTTGTAGAGGGGGGAATATCTTGTAGGCAATCCGGGAACCGTTCACCTAATTAGGGGACTCGGTTTCCATTGAAGCGTGGTTTGTCCGATAACCATTTTCCTCGCAGCACTTCTCATCGGCTCCTCCTACTTGCGTGTGCAACCCCGCGTTACGTCATCACGCCCCCTGAATGTCACTGTGGTATTCTTGTCCCGCTGACTTGCAGTAACATCCCCTTTGGCCCCATTATTGTACATGCTCTCTATTGAACCATTAACTATCATGATAAGGGAAAATTATGAATGGCAATTAAAACCATAAAATCACACTTTACATGGACAATGAAATCCTGACACTGATGAACCCAACACGATCTATAAAGGAGACCCTTAGGATGATAGAATTGCACAGACAATTAGATCAGGGTTATAAAGACAACATACATTTGACTTGAATAACAAACAAATTGATCATTTAGGTATTAAAGTAACGTACAATCTGGAATGCATAGTGAAATGTAACAATATACATTTATTAAAAGATATTAAGAAAAACTAATCTCATGGAGAGGATAAGAAATACACTAAATGGACAAATGCATTGGGTCATCTGACCATTACACCAACAGGGACAATGACATTGCATTCTATACATATAGAAATTAATATGTAGTAGATCCCTCTTTGCAGCTATCTCAGCTTCCACCCTTCTGGGAAGACTTTCCACAAGATTTTGGAGTGTTTCTGATGGACGAGTAGGCCCTGCTAGCTAACGCTGTTCAAGTTGTATTAAAATCATGCTATATTTTCATATGTATGTATGGTTCATTTTAATCTAAATAAAGTAATGCTAAGTGCTTGAGGCAGTATAAGTCCAGCTGCAACTGGATAATGTTTGCTAAGTAAAATTATAACCCAAATTTATGTTATTGATGACTATCAAAAAGAAGAGTATTTCAGGGAGTAATTGCGATCTAATCACAGGATGGCTAGTTCAAAGCCCCGAGAAACAATGATAACAATTCCTTTGATCCAAAGCAATATACATACAGGTCATGGTGACATAAAAACAGAAGTAGTAATTTTAATATATTTGCCAAAGAATTTTAATGAAATATTTACATGTCTGGCTAATGTATCCTAATAACGAATGTTTGAATGCTGAAGGAGAAATCTATGTATCATTAGAGTCTGCTTATTCAGCATTTATGCTTCTATCTGTATTGCAAGAAAGAAGATCTATACTTCAACTATTCTACCCTCTGTATGGTTAATTAGGAACTACTGGACAGAGGATCAGGCTATTTGTTCATGATTCCAGTGGTTTTTGATGGGGTTGAGTTCAGGGCACTTGGTGTCATGCTGGAATAGAAAGGGGCCTTCCTCACAAAGTTCAAACCATAGAATTGTACAAAATGTCTTGGTATGCTGAATTTCCCTTTGCTGACATTAAGTGACCTAGCCCAAA
Source organism: Pelodytes ibericus (assembly GCA_036172795.1). Classification (NCBI taxonomy): domain Eukaryota; kingdom Metazoa; phylum Chordata; class Amphibia; order Anura; family Pelodytidae; genus Pelodytes; species Pelodytes ibericus. The sequence continues at coordinate 25,228,198 of CM069866.1, forward strand.
CCCTGAAATACAGCCCCATCCCATTATCCCTCCTCCACCGAACTTTACAGGGGGCACAATGCAACCAGTGGTGTATCTTGGTTTTGTGCTGCCCTAGACAGACAAATTTTGGGCAACCCCCCACCCACGATGCACACCCACGACATGACCCATAACCCACGTTGCACACCAAGGACATACCCCATCACCCCATTTACATGCCTCCATCACCCCATTACATACACATTGCCAATATCATTTGCCATTAATCTGCCCAAGCCAATTTGCCCAATAATATGCCAGTATTTTCCATTTAATCTGCCCCTGCCAATTTGCCCAATAATATGCCAGTGTTATTTGCCATTTAATATGCCCCTGCTACTTTGCCCAATAAAATGCCTGTGTTATTTGCCATTTAATATGCCCCAGCTAATTTACCCAATATTAAGTCAGTGTTATTTGCCATTAATAAGCCCCAGCCAATTTTCCCAAATCCCCCATCTCCCCAGCACTTACTTTTTTTCCCTGGTGGATTGTGGCAGGCAGGATGGTGTCCTCCACTGTTCGGCTCCCAGGTGGTTGTGCCGACAGGTCACATGACCCGGCACGCATATGACGTCAGAGCGCTGGTCACATGACCTGTCGGCACTTCCCTGTCACACAGCACGGGGAGCCGAACAGGCAGAATGGAGGTTTCTCTGTGCTGCCTGTTGGGCTCCCCATGTAGTCTGCTGGCAGGCAGAGGGAAGGTGAGGGGGGTTCTTCCGTTCCCTTTCCACCTCCGTCTCTGCCTTCAAGCGCTTTTTTTTCCCCCTATCTCTGCCGCCCCGCAAAATTTGCCGCCATAGGCATCCACCTAGGATGCCACGCGGTAAATACAGCCCTAAATGCAGTCAGGTAACGTTCTCCTGGCAGCGGCCAACCCCATACTGGCCCATTAGACTGCCTAGCAGCAAAGACGTTTCCACTGCTCCTGAACCTAATAGCAGAGAACTTGATCTGACACTTGCCATTGTACTTGATGATGTGCAACTTGTATGCAGCTGCTTGGCCATGGAATCCCATTCCTCGAAGCTCCTGCCACACAGTTTTTGTGCCGATATTAATGCCAGTGGAAGTTTGGAACTCTTCAGCTATGGAATCAGCAGAGCTTTGATGATTTTTACGCAGCACTAGGTGACCCCAATCTTTGACTTTACTAAAGGCTAAATTTGTTTTAGATCTATGGTTAGGGTTAGTGTTGCTGTGAATCCACTCTATTTTCCCACCTGTTGCTGTGAGGATTTCGTATTTTGATGCACACGAATAAAACACGTTTGTTATGTATTGGATTCTGAGAGTGACGCTTTATCTGCATTTTTTCTTACCTGCATCTTGGATTTGGTGGTAGCCACACACCAGCAGAGGCACCCAGAACAACAAAAGGAGTTGAACCTATTGTTCTGCTGGCTTGTGAGCCCATACTTTTTTTCCGTTCTCTTTAGGGTTATTGTTGACATTATGGTTAGCATAAGTATTAGGGTTAGCGTTACATTAGGGTTAGAGTTAGTGCTAGGGTTAAGATTAAAGTAAGATTTAGGGTCAGGCTTGAGGTCTACAGGACACTGTAGTAGAAAATGGTTGGAAAAAAAACACAACTTTCGATTAAAAAGAAACAGAAAAACATGAAAACATGGCATATTTCTAAACTTGGGGCAAAAATTTGAAACTATTTAGAGGGGAATTTTTTCACCATTTGTAATTGTGTAAAAGATTTTTCAGGTCAAAGTTCGAAAAAGTGTGCTTTATAATTTCATCATATTTAATGAATATATGAAAATAATGTTTTGCCAATAGTCACAAGATATAATTTGTGTGGTTTCAGTAAATGATAAAGGAGAAAATTACAGCTGAACACAAACACCGCAGAAAAGTTAAAATAGCCCATGTCACCAAGGGTAAGACACACCAAAAAAATCATGTCACTAAGAGGCTAAGAGTCAAAAACTTTATTTCAGCTTAGATAATACGAACTAACTATGCAATTGTAGCTCTCCTTTTGAATGCTCCTAACAAGAAACATGGCTTTAGAGCAGTTTGGCTACTGGGAGAATTGGAACCTAAGCAGAAACCTTTCCTTTTAGTATGAGCTCTAGAGACATATAAGTGCAAACACCAGGGTGGCATATAGTGTAGTATTTATAGTGTAGTATTTAATACAAATATAAAAGCGATCACCTCCAGACTCAGGGTACTCACATGGGGCTGCATGGTAGCCCTGGTTGGATGGAGTTCTGGTAAAGAGTCTTCATGAGATAGCTCTTTACAAGCACTCCTGGGCTCCCATGCTGACCAACCAAGCTTAGTTATACAGGAAGTTTTTTTTTATTTTCTGTGATTACCCTGGATCTGGAGGTGAACTGCCTATCCCTTCTTGAACTCCAATATAAATAATCTATAGGTTTAGTTCCAAGTAGACTGAATGGAATAAATAATTCTAATACCGACATATGCTTTATGGAGAGAGGATCTAGTTGCCACATTGGGTTGTGATGTCAGATGTTAGACCTTATGAAAAAAGAACTTGAGAAACTCTGAAATGTAATTTTCCATGGAAGTGATGATATTTCTCCAAGGGAGTTCCTGTTCCCACGAGAGACAAACATCAGTAGATAACTGCACACTCACCCACCAGCTGAAGAAGTTTTTTTACGAAACGCTTCCTGAGGGGTGTCCTGTTTTTGTGTCTGTGCTTATAGTGTATATTTTATACATATGTTCTGTACCTGGCCAGGTGAACAACACTATACTAGCAGTGGGTAAGGTTGTACTACTATATATATTTTATATATTATTTTATTCTACTTTACCGCATATTGATATTACTTTTTGTGTTTTCTCTACTCTATTTGTTTTCTTATTATTATATTATTGTGGTACTAGACTCAACTATAGTCTTTTTACTTTATATACATGTACATTTTGTGACAATAAATCTTTTCTATTTTTATAAATTATGTCTTGTTCTTTTTGGGGTATATTTTAGCGCTGTCTCTCTTTCTATTAATCAGTAGATAAATGTATTAATGTATTTGTTAACGGCCATAAATAGGCAGGAATTTAAATAATCCAAATGCCATGAATTTGTGAGAGATCTACAGACGGAATACAAACATAGGATGGAAACAGAATATTACTAAAATGAAGGACAGTGTCAAATATTTCAAGAAACATGGCTACCATGGACAGCCATAAGTTCCCAGCTTATAACTTAACATCCCCCATCGCTGTCACTTAAATTCCGGATAAAGAATGAAAAGTGTATGAATGTTTGTTTATAATGTAATATTTTCTTAAATTGTATAACTTAAAAGAGAAAAAAGAGAAGATACATTTTAAAACCTCTGCGAGATACAATCATAAAATAAGACCATTCTTGTGTTTTTAGCAAAAGCGAAAAAAGAGATCTAAACATTAGCAAATTGTCTATAATAGATTTTTTCTTTATTATTTTATGAAAGTTGTTTAAACAAAAAAGAGAATAAAAAAAATCATGGTTGTGTTGAATGGTGAATATGCAATATTGGAATGTCTAGGAGAGAAATAGTAATGTATTGCTTAAGTTACATTATTTTAAAAAGAAACACACATTTTTGTATATATCTCAAATTAATATATTCTGCCCCATCTACTAGATTTGGGATTTCACATAAAGATGACAATGCATTTTATGGGTATGGATATTGCTTTACATTACCCCCCACCACTTGTGTCTGTAAGAAATACCGTATTTGCTCGCTTATAAAACAAGGTTTTTTTCAGAGCAAATGCTCTGTGCTAATGCTAATCGAGGTCGTTATATAATCTGACCTCAAATTGAGGTCAGATTATAAAACATGGATCCAGGTCCCCAGCAGAGCTGCAGAGCTGGATCCCCCTCTCTAACAGCAAGTTAAACTTTTTTCCTATAGGGTAGTCCTCTTTTCAGGCTTTTTGTTTTTTTCCTTAAGGAATATCCAAAGTTTGTGGGGTCGTCTTATAATCAGGGTCATCTTATAATCGAGCAAATACAGTACATTTGAATTTGTGCTCCACCAGTTTGGCTCTATGTTCTGCACAGGAATAATTTATAATAATTTTGTTACATTGTCTGTCAAGCAGTACCAGTACCGAACTGTTCACTTTCTTTTGGAAAGAAACTTCCTGTCTGATGGTGGCCCCAAGCATGAAAGAACAATAGAGTATAAAATAACATCACAGCACTATAAAGCATTTAAACCAGAGCACTATGAAGCATTTAAACCTTAGAAAACCTAGCATTCTGTTGCTTTACCATGCATTTGTTATATTTGACACTCTGCCAATAATGTCTGCAGATAGTGCAGATATCTTGCTGATGCCTCTACAATGCCCACTACCTTAACCCTACTGGGATTCCAAATGCAATCTCTCTCTAACCCGCTTTTAGCCATTCCACAGTAAGCAGGAACCCAAGCTGAATCATATTGTGTACTCCATGTTCTCTGCATAGGGTCACCGCGATGATCTACCTTGTAAACTCTGCCCACATTCACTCGGAGTTCCAAGATAACCTGGTTAGTTTTGTCACCCAAAGGGTACCTTGCAGCTTTGCTTTCATCTCTGGTAACATAGATTCCTTTCCCTAATATGCCATGCATTGACTGCTTAAATCCCTTCTTAATATATTTTTTAGCTTTTGCAAACGTTGTGCCATGATACATAATGTGGATCTTTCCATCCACTGGTGAATCATTACTGAGAAGATACCTATTACGAAATCCTGGTGAAGTCTCCTCTGACCATATCTCTTCAGGTTCACATACTCCATTATCAGGAGGAACACCAGGGGCTCTTACAGTATCTATCACCTTGATCCTTTTGGGATCCCAAACACAATCCTCCTCTAATCCACTTTTTACCATGCCACAGTTTGGAGGCACCCAAGCTGTATCATAGCCTTCCTCATGCCATGTTTTCTGTAAAGGATGGTTCTGATAATCTATTTTTTTAACTCTACCTACATTTACTCTCAGTTTAAGGATGACCTGGTCACTCTTGTCTTCCATAGGGTACCGTGCAGCTTTTTCGATATCTCTGCTAACATAAACTCCCCTTCCTAACATGCCATGGCTTGACTGTTTAAAGCCATACTTCTTGATTTGTTCCGCTGCTGTCCTGGTGGTGCCATGATACATAACATAGATCTTTCCATCCAGTGGTTGGTCATTGCTGCCAAGGTACATTTCATGAAAGCCTGGCAATTTTTCCTCCAGCCATAGGTTTCTTGATTCATACACTTCATTATCAGATGTAGCAGCCATAGCCTATAAAACAAATATATATATATATATATATTTATAATATATTACATTACATTACTTACATTAACATTTATTTGTACAGCACCACCAATTCTCGAAGCGCTTGGTACAGAGCAAAGAAAGGAACTACATACTAATTTAGACAAACTAGTACAGACTGGTACATGAGGTAGAGAACCCTGCTCGTAAGCTAACAATCTAGAGGGAATGGGGTCCATGACACAATTAAGGGATTGAAGTTGTAGTAACAGTAGAGTGGATGGGAGGCATTAGGTGGGATAGGTCAAAGAGGGAGTGTGTGTTCCAGCTAGGTTGGGTAGTAAGCCTCTCTAAAGAGATGAGTTTTGAGGGACTTTTTAAAGTTTGAAAATGAGGGAGAGAGCTGGATGCTCCGGGGAAGGGAGTTCCAGGGAGAGGGGGCAGCTCGGGCGAAATCTTGGAGACGAGAGTGAGAAGTGGTGATGATATTAGAAGAGAGTGTTAACCCCTGTGAGGAGCGCAAAGGTCGTGTAGGGAAGTAGCGGTTAACAAGGGAGGAAATGTACGTAGGAACAGAGGAGTGGAGGGCTTTGTAGGTTAATGACAGAATTTAAAATTTTATCCTCGAGCAGACGGGAAGCCAGTGGAGGGCGTTGCAGAGAGGAGCCGCAGAATCAGACCGACGTGCAAGAAAGATGAGTCTGGCAGCCGCATTTTGGATTGACTGTAGGGGAGCCAGACGAACCAGAGGCACCAGTCAGAAGACCGTTACAGTAGTCCAAGAGAGAGATCACAAGCGAGTGCACTAGAATTTTGGTGGTCTCTTCGCTGAGGAACGGGCGAATGCGTGCAATTTTCCTTAGGTGCAGCCGACAGGATCTGGCCAAGGACTGGATTTGAGGAAGGAAGGAGAGAGCAGAGTCAAAAGTGACCCCAAGACATCGAACACGGTCAGCCGGTACGATCGTAGTATTATCAACGTTGACCGTGAACTCAAGCGGTTGAGGGAGGGAAGATAATGAGTTCTGTTTTGGAGAGGTTAAGTTTCAGGTAGCGATCAGACATCCAAGCGGAGATTGCTGACAGACACTCAGCTACACGTGACACTAGAGAGGGAGTGAGGTCAGGGGAGGAGAGGTAGAGCTGAGTATCATCCGCGTACAAGTGGTAGTGAAAGCCAAAAGAGCGGATGAGTTCTCCCAAAGAGGTAGTGTAGAGGGAAAACAACAGCGGGCCAAGGACCGATCCTTGCGGAACACCAACAGAGAGTGGAACAGGTGACGATGTCACTCCAGCAAACGACACTGAATAGGAGCGCTCAGATAAGTACGACTCGATCCAAGAGAGTGCCACACCACTTAAGCCAAGCGAGGATAATGTATTCAGAAGGCAGCAGAGAGATCTAAGAGGATCATCACCGAGAAGTGGCCTTTAGATTTGGCAGCAAGGAGGTCATTTGATACTCTAGTAAGGGCTGTTTCAGTAGAGTGTAAGGGTCTAAAGCCAGATTGAAAAGTTTCAAGTAGGTTATTGTGAGTCAGAAAGTCACGAGTGCACCGTTTTCTCCAGCAACTTGGACACGAAGGGGAGAAAAGATATAGGACGGTAGTTAGACGGAAGAGTAGGGTCGAGGGAAGATTTTTTTCAATACAGGTATGATTCGGGCTTGCTTGAAGGTTGACGGTACTATTCCAGAGGACAGGGAGAGGGAACGAGGCAGGAGGTAGTTGAAGCAAGTCACGGGAGGTGAAGTTACTCCTGATAGCATCGATTTTGTTCTTGAAGTGAGAGGCAAGGTCTTGGGCCGTAAGAGCGGAGCAGGGCGGAGGAGCAGGAGGGCAGAGGAGAGCATTAAATGTTGAGAATAGACGTTTGGGATTCAATGAGTGGGTAGATATTAAGGTAGAGAAGTAGTGTTGCTTGGACTGAGCAAGAGCAGAGTTGTAGGAGCACACCATGAATTTGTAATGAAGGAAATCCTCCTTGCAACGTGATTTCCTAAAATGCCGCTCAGACGTGTGAGTACATTTTTGGAGGTTTTGTGTTTGCTTAGTGTGCCACGGTTGTTGGTTGGGTCTGCGGGCACGTTTGGCAACAACAGGGGCAATGTTGTCAAGTGCTGAGGTGAGGATACTGTTATAAGAGTTAGCTGCTTTCTCTGGACATGAGGTTGATTCTAAGGAGGGGAGGGAGGTTTGAAGAGCAGTGGTAAGTAGCGGGACGGTGGAGTTAGATAGCAGTCTTTTGAATTTGGCCGGGGGGAGACATGCAGTAGTCGACTGAGGTATAGTGGGATAGAAGGTAAGAAGGTGGTGGTCAGACAGGGGGAAAGGTGAATGGGAAAAGTTAGAGATGGCACAAGATTTAGTGAAGGTCTAGTGAGTGACCGACAGTGTGGGTTGGAAAGTTGGTCCACTGGGAGAGGCCAAAGGTAGAGGTGAGGGAAAGAAGTTTTGAAGTAGCAGGAGAGTTGGTTAGGTCAAGTGGAATGTTAAAGTCTCCCAGGATGAGACATGGTACATCAGTGGCAAGAAAGTTGGGGAGCCACGCAGAGAAGTTGTCAAAAAACTGGGAAGCAGGCCCCGGTTACTTGAAGTGAGATGTGTAGAGAAAAAAGCAGGTTTCTGAGGCTGGAAGAGAGAGGAAGGTTAGACTACGTTTGTGAAAGATGGGGAGGTCATTTAGAGCAAATTTCTACAAATCAGATAAGAGAAAGTTAGCAGAGCATTTGGGGAGAGCAATACATCCAACAATATACACTAAGGTGTTAAAGGTTATTAGTTAAGTAGAGTTACAAAGAACATTTATACAATACAGATAATACAAAAAGAGTTTAGATGTGGCTAATCAAAACAAGTAATAAGAGGGCCCAATTGGGTGCAGTTGGTAGAAATCTTCTTCTTGGCTGCTTTTCAAAGAGTATATTTAAGAGATATTCTGGAGATACTCTGGAGGTAGTCTGAGGTATACAAGAGGTGAGCAAAACTAAAAGATCTTTTTGATTTAAATTCTTAAAATGGCAGATTTGGTTTACTGTGATAATTGCTCTGCATTTGTTTCACATTCCATTTTTTGGAGGTTTGGAGGCTGTCTAATCTGTAGACAGTTCTCAAGATTGCAGCAGGAGATTGCATTTTTAAAGTCCGAGATTTGTAATTTATCTGTAAAACAAACTCCGGCTGAGACTGTTGCGAAGTCACTGCCACAGATGCCATTGCCGCAGAGGCTTCCTAGGAATGGCAGGTGGATTACTGTTGGATCTGGTAGGCTTAGAGTTGTGGATAAAAGGCATGTCCCGCAGTCTGTGGCTGTCCAGAATTCATTTTCAGCACTTTCAGAGTGCAGGGGTGTTGTGGAGGCAGGCTCAGACGCAGAGTTTGAGGAACCACTCTCCTATGTGGCTAAGGTGTGCAAGGAGAAGGTGAGGCCTGATAGAAAGCAGTTGTTGTTGGGCGATTCTATCATAAGAGTTGCGGAGTTGGACAGTATTGGCTTAGTGAGATGTCTTCCTGGAGCTACTGCTCGCAGAGACAGGAGGCGTATTTCTAATATTGTTAAGCAAGCAAATCAGGAAGGAGAATTGGATGTACTGGTTCATCTAGGGACAAATGATTTGGCTTGCAATGAGGTTTCAGAGGTGAAGGAAGCTTTTCGTGTTCTTGCCAATACGGCAGGTTGTGTCCACACTGTCCTTTTCTGAAGTTATGCCTGTGCATAACATTCAGAATGATAGACGGATGCGTATTAGGGACTTCAACTTGTGGCTTGGAGAATGGTGTCGGGAGCAAGGATTTGGCTTTGTTTCTCATGGAAGTTCACTATGGGATAGAAAGGAACTGTACAAAAAAGATGGTTTGCATCTTTCTCAAAAGGGAACGAATGTTCTCAGTGAGCAGTTCAGAGGTTTTGCTAGGAGGTTTTTAAACTAAAAGAGGGGGGCAAAATGGCGTTAAAACATCAATCCAATTGCCCCCCAAAAAAGGTACAGAAGTTACCTGTAGTCAGTGTGCTGAAAAATGATAAGCTTAGGGTCATGTCTACAAATGCTCGCAGTTTAGGGAATAAGATCCATGAACTTGTGGCAATATTGGCAACTGAGAATGTAGATTTAGTGGCTGTTACTGAGACATGGTATAATGAAAAACATGACTAGGACATTTCAATACCAGGGTACTCTTTATATAGAAAAGACAGAGAAGGTAAAAAAGTGGGAGGGGTGGCCCTGTATGTGAGGGATAGCTTAAAATGTAACGTAATACAAGTTAGTGAGGCGAACATAGAGTCAGTTTGGGTTACATTAGAATTTGGTAATCATATGGTAACTCGGGTAGGTGTGATTTATAGGCCCCCTGGACAAATAGAGGAGTTAGATCATCTACTAGTTGAGGAAATAGCTAAAATAACAATGAAGGGAGAAGTGATCATCATGGGTGACTTTAATCTTCCTGATGTGAACTGGAAATACAAAACAGCTACTTGCGCCAGGAGTACGCATATCCTAAACTCCCTACTGGGATTATCTCTAAAACAAGTTGTGGAGGAGCCAACTCGAAAGCAGGCCATACTAGACTTAGTGTTCACAAATGGAGATTTGTTATCAGATATTACTGTAGGTGAAAGTTTAGGATCTAGTGATCACCAGACAGTGTGGTTTAATATAAGAACAGTGATGCAGTCACACCACACAAAAACAAAAGTTTTAGATTTTAGAAAAACAGACTTTTCTAAAATTAGATTAGGTGTGAAGGAGTCATTATCAGACTGGAGCAACTTAAATGGAGTCCAGGAGAAATGGGATTATCTAAAAGTTGCACTACTGAAGGCAACAGAAAGTTGCATAAGGCTTGTCAGTAAGAGCAAAAAATTGAAGAAACCACTGTGGTACTCTGCAGAGGTGGCTAAAATAGTAAAAAATAAAAAGCTAGCATTTAGTAATTATAAAAATACTCAGAGTGAGGAAGATAGAAAGATCTATAAGAGTAGGCAGAAAGAGGCAAAACAAGCTATAAGAGCTTCCAAAGCACACACAGAAGAGACTATAGCCCAGTCAGTGAAAAAGGGGGATAAAACATTTTTTAGATACATAAATGAGAAAAGGAAAGTAAAACAAGGATTAGTTAGATTAAAAACAAAAGAAGGATGCTATGTAGAAGAGGATAAAGGCTTAGCAGACTGCCTTAATGAATATTTTTGTTCAGTTTTTACAAATGAAAATGAGGGTAAGGGACCTCATTTAGGGAAAAAGACTAATGAGTCTTTTGATGCATGTAAGTTTACAGAGGAAGAGGTTTTACTTCAGCTGTCTAAAGTAAAGACAGATAAGTCGATGGGACCTGATGGGATACATCCAAAGTTATTAAAAGAACTTAGTGGTGTACTAGCAAAACCGTTAACAGATTTATTTAACCAATCATTGTTAACGGGAGTAGTTCCAGAAGATTGGAAATTAGCTAATGTTGTGCCCATTCACAAGAAAGATAGTAGGGAGGAGGTGGGCAACTATAGACCAGTAAGTCTTACTTCAGTAGTGGGGAAAATAATGGAAACCTTGTTAAAGAATAGGATTGTTGAACATCTAAAGTCGCTTGGATTTCAAGATCAGAGACAGCATGGGTTTACTTCAGGGAGATCATGCCAAACTAATCTTATTGATTTTTTTGATTGGGTAACTAAAATAATAGATCAGGGTGGTGCAGTAGACATTGCTTACCTAGATTTCAGTAAGGCTTTTGACACTGTCGCACATAGAAGGCTTATCAATAAACTGAAATCTTTGAGTTTGGATTTCAATATTGTTGAATGGATTAGACAATGGCTGAGTGACAGGCAACAGAGGGTTGTAGTCAATGGGGTATATTCGATGCAAGGTCTTGTTATTAGTGGGGTACCTCAGGGATCTGTTCTTGGACCCATTCTCTTTAATTTTTTTATTAGCGATATTGCAGAAGGTCTTGTTGGCAAAGTATGTCTTTTTGCTGATGATACAAAGATTTGCAGCAGGGTTGATATTCATGGAGGGATAAGCCAAATGGCAAATGATTTAGCTAAACTAGAAAAATGGTCAGAGCAGTGGCAACTGGCATTTAATGTGGACAAGTGCAAGATTATGCACCTTGGGCGTAAAAACCCAAAAGCAGAATATAGACTATTTGGTACAGTCCTAACCTCAACATCTGAGGAAAGGGATTTAGGAGTAATAATTTCAGAGGACTTAAAGGTAGGTAGGCAATGCAATAGAGCAGCAGGAAATGCTAGCAGAATGCTTGGTTGCATAGGGAGAGGTATTAGCAGTAGAAAGAGGGAAGTGCTCATGCCATTGTACAGAGCACTGGTGAGACCTCACTTGGAGTATTGTACGCAGTACTGGAGACCGTATCTCCAGAAGGATATTGATACTTTGGAGAGAGTTCAGAGAAGGGCTACTAAACTGGTTCATGGGTTGAAGGATAAAACTTACCAGGAAAGGTTAAAGCATCTTAACATGTATAGCTTGGAGGAAAGATGTAACAGGGGGGATATGATAGAAACATTTAAATACATAAAGGGAATCAGCACAGTAAAGGAAGAGAGTATATTTAAAAGAAGAAAAACTACCACAACTAGAGGACATAGTCTTAAATTAGAGGGGCAACGATTTAAAAGTAATATCAGGAAGTATTACTTTACTGAGAGGGTAGTGGATTTATGGAATAGCCTGCCAGCAGAAGTGGTAGAGGTAAACACAGTCAAGGATTTTAAGCATGCGTGGGATAGACACAAGGCTATCCTAGCTATAAGACCGGGAACGGGGGACTAATAAAAGTACTCAAAATAAAAAAATTGGGCAGACTAGATGGACCGAATGGTTCTTATCTGCCGACACATTGTATGTTTCTATGTTTCTATAAGAGGGCCCAATTGGGTGCAGCTGGTAGAAATCTTCTTCATATACCTTTTGCAGTATTAGAGAGAATGCAATACAGCCTTGGTTACTTGAAGTGAGATGTGTAGAGGAAAATGCAGGTTTCTGAGGCTTCTGCATTATTAGAGTATATATATATATAATTTATAATATATATATTAATCCAGGGCTTGACAAATTTAATTTGATTTTAGGAGCCAGAAATTTTTTTTAGGAGCCAGACAATCACGCAAACATAAACACAATTCATAAACACACATGCCTACTTCACATATATACAAACACACCTACTTTACATATACACATATATACAAACACCTCACACACACCTACTTTACATATACACATATATCCAAACACCTCACACACACACACAACTACTTTACATATACCCAAATATACATTCAACTCACATACACCTACTGTACATATACACATATATACAAACACCTCACACACACCTACTTTACATATACACATATATACATACACCTCACACACACCTGCTTTACATATACACATATATCCAAACACCTCACACACACCTACTTTACATATACACATATATCCAAACGCCTCACACACACTTACTTTACATATACCCATATATACAAACACCTCACACACACCTGCTTTACATATACCCATATATCCAAACACCTCACACACACCTGCTTTACATATACACATATATCCAAACACCTCACATACACCTACTTTACATATACACATATATCCAAATACCTCACACACACCTACTTTACATATACACATATAGCCAAACAACTCACACACACCTACTTTACATATACACATATATCCAAACAGCTCACACACACCTACTACTAAATTACTGAGTGGGGATACTTGGCTGAGCATGCTGCGAAGGTTACGAACTTGATAAAGTTATGCTACATTCCAATATGTGAAGGACTCCATCTTGCTGAATAATGAGTAACCATCTGTATATCTTACATTACATCAGGGACTCTGTGACCAAATAAACCTCTCATCTACCTTATCTGCGTTGATGATATCTTTGTGGTCTACGATGGGGTAAATTACAAATTTGGTGAGGGCAAATCATTGCGCCCCATTGGATTGGTTGCCCATGTTTGCTTCCCGGAACAATAATAAATCATTTTTAAAAAATTGGCAAGTCTTCGCCATGTATATTTTCAGTTCTCTAAATGTGCTTTTCTTATACATGACAAACATCAACAACCGCTGCTCATGCTTGCCAACATCCATGGAACAAGACCCAGGAGGCGGGGCTGGAAGGGCCAAAAGGGACACTCAACGTTGCTTCTCCCCCGTTTATAGACTGCCTTGTGTATCCACTAGATAGTTGGTGAAGGTCATTCATATCCTATTAAAAATGATATCTTAATTATGCCTTGACCTATTCATGTAACCAAAACCTCTCCTTTCTATTATGTTCATACAATTGTATGGAACACAACGGTTTTTGTTTCTTTATTCAATTAAAATGTATAGAATACATACCTAGAATTTGTGTCCACTCTATCTGTGCAGTATTCTTATTTTCTCAGTTCGAAACTAAGGCTAAATGAAAAAAGGTTTTAAAAAAAAAAACAGAAATAGTTCATTTTTTACTATAGAAAGACAATAAAGCTTAGCATAAAAACATTTGTTAACGAGTAACCTGTTATAGTAAAATTATTTGGTCTTAATTGAATGTGGATGAAAATATCTAAACATTGAACTATCCAGATGTGTAGCAAATGTATACATGTCTAAGTTTGTATGCCTGTCTTTTTTTTTGTTCACATTCAGAACTTGGAATATAATATCATTTTTAGGCAGAAGGATGTACTTGTATTGTCTGCTGTCTTGGAAGATTCATGCACCATGCTGCATGAGGCAGCAGTGCCCTTCAGATAAGTTGTATATATTTTTAGGCTGTGCTTGGTACAGAGAATAAAGGGCCAGCTCTATCCTGCTTTATTTTCTGTATGCAGATCATGATTCTAATATGACATATTAAAACTGTAGTTTTATATTGAAAATAATTTCACCAGGCCTTGTCATTCAGGGACTGAGAGAGATACGAATGTTGTTAAAGGAACAGCAACCCATCTATTCCATTCTATTGATAATTTTTAAGATATAGGAAGAGGTGAGGGAAAAACTGATAAGAGAGGTCTGTTTCTTTCTCTCTATTTTACAGGATGCATTATTTCTCCTAAAAATAACTATTTGGGATGCTGTGGGTGGAACTTCCCCTTTAAAGGAGACAGACCTGTTTGAAAGCGTACATTCTAGTGGTTCTTATGCCTGGCTTGTATCATATAACTTAGTTATATAAAACCACACCTTCCAAATCCCCCCCCCCCCCCCCCAGTCGACTTGTGATGCCTGAGGGTGGAGCTTGGGATGTCGAATGTCAGCTCTAGCATGCATGCGTGGGGGTGCACTATCACTGAAGCTGGCATGCGCAGTAGGCATTCTCCGGTGCCAGAATGTGATCAGGTGGGTGGAATTGTGGTCCTTAATCAAGCTGCCCCGCCCCTGTTATCTCTTAATTTGTCCCAAGAAGCATCAGGGAATTTTATTTGTGATTTTTAATTTTTTTAAAATGTATTTTGTTATATTTCAGGAGGAGTTTGGCTATTTTTAAGTCTATGGAGAGGATAGAGACTACCTCTTGGGCTGCTTTCAGTTTCGGCAGGTATCAGTGTGGAATCAGCTTTGATGTCCGAGTTGTGGACATATTCTAAAGGGCACCGTTGCGTCGTGAATCCATACGCAATCCGGATGCACCATCCGCTCTAGGCCTCATTTACTTGAAAACTGTGTCCACATGTAAATCTATGCTCCATATCATTGTGATCGAAATCTGCTACACTCTACATATGATGTTTTGTGTACTGTGATCAATACTCAAATTAAAAATATAAATTAACATTTACTTTAAATATTATATACATACAACCTTATCAAATACTATTCTGTGATTGATAATACTTTCCTCCCTTACATAAAACCTGTAGATCAAACTAATTATGTCACATAAAAGTGTAGTCAAAAAAATGATTTATACCCAAAAATATAGTTTGTCTTAAAATTCAGTTTTAGAAATAGAATTTCAGGTTTTTTAAAAAGTCAGGTCTTAATTTCACTGTGTCCTTGTGGTTGTAGCTAAAACAAAAAGTCCCTTAGTAAAAAACAGTCAGACAATCCACCAAATCCTCTAGACACACCCAACAGTTCAGGATTTAGGAATTACCCAGTTTGTGTCTGAGCAGTTTAAAAAAAAAAAAAAAACACTGTAAGCACAACTGGGTTATCCTGAAAATTCTGGACTGTTGGGAGTTACTTCAGGACTGGGATGGGAACCAGTGCCCTAGAGAATGAGTTTCAGGTAGAATAAAGTCATAATCGCGGTATGTCATGTATAAACCTATTCTGTTTGCACCAATTATGAAAATTCATAATAACACTGCCAGCCTGTTATATTTGTACATACCGGTACTTGGAAAAAAATGAGAAGTGTTCTTTGTTTGCAGTTACAAATAATGTCCAAATTCCTTCCTGATGAGTTCAACTTCACATTAGTGCTATGATAGATGAAAGAAGCGTAACTCTATTTCTTTTTCCTGTGTTATTATTCTCCTTAAACAGCTGCGTATGGGATACTGTGTGGGTGTTAGACTTTATTCTTCCATGTCTAAAGTTATTTGAATTAAGCTTTCATCTTTTGAGTGATCGCAGTTCATAAACAAACAGCCCAAAACAGTTACAAAATACAACTACGTTTGCTTCACTATAACACACATCCCAGAGTTTCCTCTTATTTACCTGGAGTTACAGTAAACCAGGCTTGAAAATGAAAATAGTTGATAAGGCTCAGTATTTCCATGATCTGTACATTTATTCACAAACAGACCATGAAAACCAATAAATACATGTTTAATCTAAACATCCTACTGGGCTGTGCTAGAACATTTGTAACCCTTTGTGAAAACTAACATAGCTTGCAGCTATGGTTACTCACCTGCTGCCGACACTCATCGGAATGAACAAGAGATGGAGCAGTCCGGTATATAAATCTGCTTCCTTGGTTTCACTTTCATTTCTTGAACGCTCTTCCCCCATAGTAAAGCATATTCCAGTAAAATGATTTAAAATAGAGTATAATAACACATTTCCCCAACACATCTTGCCATATTGAGGGGCAATAAACTGGCATATTAAATGGCAATATCCTCTCATATTGAGGGGCAATAAACTGGCATATTAAATGGCAATATCATGGCATATTAGGGGCAATAAACTGGCATATTAAATGGCAATATCCTGGCATATTAGGGGCAATAAACTGGCATATTAAATGGCAATATCTTGGCATATTGAGGGGCAATAAACTGGCATATTAAATGGCAATATCCTGGAATATAGAGCGGCAATATCCTGGCATATTGAGCAGCAATATCCTGGCATATTAAATGCCAATATCCTGGCATATTAAGTGGCAATATCCTGGTATATTGAGGGGCAATATCCTGGCATATTGAGGGGCAATATCCTGGCATATTAAATGGCAATATCCTGGCATATTGAGGGGCAATAAACTGGCATATTGTGATAGACAGCTTGTCTGTGTGTGTGATATACCGCATGTGTGTGAGAGAAAGCTTATTTGTGAGTGTGAGTGACAGCTTGTGTGTGTGTATGATATACAAATATGCATATATATTTTTATATATATATATATATATATATACACACACACACACGCTTCTCACTGGCATGATATACAAATAATATATATCATTTCAGTGACAATCCAACCCCTTTGTGACTCCACCCCTCATGGGCCCTCCCCCTTGTAGCCCCACCCACACATGGCCAGTATTTTTTTTGCGGAAAAGGTGGTAACCCTATAGACAAGGCATTACTTAATTTTCAGTGACTGTATGGCCAATTGCTATTTATGTAATGTGATGGCATTTAGAATAAGAATTAAGTATTTTATTTACACAGATTAATATAAAAACACATTTACTGCCGTTTAAACACAATTTATCGTGAGGGTTTTTTTTACCTGAACAAAAGTGCATTTTATTTTCTCAAAACATTGTAAAGAAGTCACAAGAGTTTATTTTATAACAGTCACATTAATTTAATATGACTACAAATAAAGTAAAACTTCAAGCTTAGTCTGCTGTATAAACATGATGTCGCTTGTAAACATTTGTAATTACCAGCCTTGGTTACATTTGCCACTTTGATATAGTGAAAAGAAAAATACGTAAGAGCTTAGATTTCTGTGACATATAAGTTCCAAGCTATGGACTGTGACTAGAAAGAGCAATGGGCTACACTCAAAAATGTAGCCCCCATTCTGGAGCTGGCAATGTTCTGACTACCCTGAAGATCTAAGTTACTGGTGTCCATACATTTCTATGCTCCACCCAGATAGAGAACCCATACTGAAAACCAGCTACAGAAATAGGAGTTGCGCAGGGGTCAAGTCCTGGGGAAAAAAGTGTGGGAACTCACCCATGATCCACTGCCACTATCCCCGCCCCCCCCCCCCCCCCCCCAAAAAAAATATATATTTTGCAGAAAATACCGTGGAACATTTATTGCACAGGGACTTGCAGTGGGATCGTATGCACAGCTGCTCCAGCTTCACTTCACCTTCAAACCACGGACTGTCCACATTGATTGGCCAGGGTTGTGAATTTTGCCCCTCTATGCCAGGATTCTGCCACTCTACTCTATATGCCAGGATTTTGCCCCTCTATATGGCAGGATTTTGCCCCTCTATTCCAGGATTCTGCCACTCTATATGCCAGGATTTTGCCCCTCTATGTCAGGATTTTGCCCCTCTATATGCCAGGATTTTGCCCCTCTATATGCCAGGATTTTGCCCCTCTATGTCAGGATTTTCCCTCTCTATGTCAGGATTTTGCCCCTCTATGCCAGGATTCTGCCCCTCTATATGCCAGGATTTTGCCCCTCTATGCCAGGATTCTGCCCCTCTATATGCCAGGATTTTGCCCCTCTATGTCAGGATTTTCCCTCTCTATGCCAGGATTTTGCCCCTCTATGCCAGGATTCTGCCCCTCTATATGCCAGGATTTTGC
This sequence comes from Pelodytes ibericus, assembly GCA_036172795.1. NCBI lineage: Eukaryota > Metazoa > Chordata > Amphibia > Anura > Pelodytidae > Pelodytes > Pelodytes ibericus. Next base: position 25,246,494 of record CM069866.1, read on the forward strand.
CCCTCTATGCCAGGATTCTGCCACTCTTTATGCCAGGATTTTGCCAGTGTATGCCAGGATTCTGCCACTCTCTATGCCAGGATTTTGCCTCTCTATGTCAGGATTTTGCCCCTCTATATGCCAGGATTTTGCCCCTCTATGCCAGGATTCTGCCTCTCTATATGCCAGGATTTTGCCCCTCTATGTCAGCATTTTGCCCCTCTATATGCCAGGATTTTGCCCCTCTATGCCACGATTTTGCCCCTCTATATGCCAGGATTTTGCCCCTCTATGTCAGGATTTTGCCCCTCTATATGCCACGATGTTGCCCCTCTATATGCCAGGATTCTCCCACTCAAAAGACCAGGATTTGCTAGTTTCATGCCACCCTCCTCCACCTTCCCCAGACAGTACTTACCTCCGGTCATCTCCTCCGCGCATCTTCCCCTTGGACGGAGGAAGGAAGCTCCGGTCGTCACGTTTTTTTTTTTCAACTTTATTGAGGTTGCGCGACTTCAATAAAGTAAAAAAAAAAAACGTGATGATGGGAGCTTCCTTCATCCTTGCAGGGGGGAAGATGCACGGAGGAGACGACTGGAGACAAAGAGCAACAAGGAGGTAAGTACTCACCACCTCCTTGGTGCTCCCTGTCTCCGTCCAACTCCTCCGTCCAATCTTCTTCCATCTTGCACGGAGGAGGGAAACAACGTCACCGGATATGACTTGCTGTCTAATGGATGTGGCTGCCGAAAAAAAAAAAAAAAAAGGAGGCAGCTGCCCTGGTTTTGCAGGAGCAAAGGGAACGGCGTTCCTGCCATGAAAAAAGTGCAGGAACGCCGTTCCCACGCGTTCCTGCAGGACTCGAGCCCTGGAGTTGCGTAACTAAAAGATAGCAAAGATTTATACCCATATGTAGAAGTTTGGAGCTCCTTTCACATTTGAAGCCAAATTCTGGCTATCCTGTTTTTCTATAATGGTGGCTTTTATAGGTGGTGGGTGGGTCATCAATAAAGAAAGAATGATTAGTGAGGATATAATTAAAATTAATAATTTGAAAGCATGGATCCAACTGGAGCATGGGTCAACAGCATTCCACTGATTATCCCAGACTGTATCATCCAAATTCTATATAAAAACTACATAGGACCTGGGCGTCTAACATGCGACCCCCGGGCCAAATGCGACCCGCCAGTGGGACAGGTGCAGCCCGCTTGAGATTGGCAACGGCTGCTACTCATGCTGCCATGTCCCTGCTTACATTGGCCACAGGCTGAGCCAACCACTTGTGCAACGCGAGGGGAGGAAGCTCTGCCCCCTCACACTCTGACCTTGATGGAGCACCGGATTGTATCAGATACCTGGTGCTCCAACGTCAGAGTGCGAGGGGACGGAACTTCGGATGGATCAGTTTGTGGCCAATGTAAGCAGGGACATGGCAGCATCAGTAGGAGCCACAATCCCCCTCCCTGCAGATAAAAGGTAAACTAGCAAGGATTTTGTTTTATTAAGCAGTGTGTGTTTAATTAAAATTATCAACTAAGAAATATCTCTTCTAGTATTTCCCTGGACCTCAATTTCTCTATCCATATATCCAAAATAATAGCTTCATTTTTCAACTCCTTAAGTTGTTTTATCCTACATCCTTCCATCTTCTATTGGAATGTAAATTGGGGATGTATCAGAGATCAAAGTATGTGAAGCTTAGACTTCCAATTCCTGGCTATTGCAGTGATTGCACTTAGAATAATGTGTACAATTATTGTTTTCTGTATTTTTAGTCATGAGCCAATTCATACATAAAAGGAGTATGGCAGGGTCAAGATCTAGTTGGATGCCAGTTCATTTTTGTATTTTATATCTTATCTCCTACCATAAAGGTTTGATAAAAATCACAATGCCACCAGATATGTAGATAATTACCCTGTTCTTTCTCACATCTCCGGCAATTCGAAGGGGAATTTGGATATATTTTTGCTTGGCACCAAATAGAGCCTATTTATCATTTTATAGAATGTTTCTGACAATGACAGACAATGTATTGATTGGTTAATATTTCCAATCTCCCTTCTCCATTCTAACATTGATAAGTTATTTCCAAGATCATTTCTCCAGGGTTTTATTGCAAGTATTTCTTTCGGATGTTCTTTGAACTGTATCAGGGTCTAGTGGTCCCATAGTCTCTCTATTTTAGCATCCTTTACAAACAGGGAGTTTAGTATCTCACCCAATTCTGATTATTTTTTTTTTACTCTTCTGCTGGTCAGGGCCTGTACCAGGTCAGGTAGGAGTTTCAGTGCCGGGATAGTGGAGGTGTCTGGTAACATGTTATTTATTGTGCAGGTTGAGAACAGATAAAGAAACAAAAAGCTAGGTATTGGAATAAGGACCGAAGGAGAGACAAAAGGAAACTTTAGCAAAGAACTGCAGGATAGGAAAAGGGATTGAGTAGGAACTGCAGGATAAACAAAGAGATATAAAACAGACTGTAGACAAAGCAGAAGTAGGGGTAGAGAGAGTAAACCAAGGAGGGAGGCCTGAGGTAAGGGTGAGACCTGAGGAGGGTAGCTAAACAGGAGAAAGACCCTAGAGAGGGTGAGGTATGAGAAGCGTAGCTAAGCAGGAGGAACACCCTAGGGAGGGTGAGGAGTGAGCAGGGTAGCTATGCAAGAGGAACATGATCATTAAAAACATCAGACCAAGGGAGACAGAGTTATTTTGTGTTTTTTTTTTTCCATTTGCAAATAAATGTGCCAACCTTCTCACCAAGCTGGTTGGCGATGGTCTTGTAGCCCATTCCAGCCTTGTGTAGGTCTACAGTCTTGTCCCTGATATCCTTGAATAGCTCTTTGGTCTTGGCCATAGTGGAGAGTTTGTAATCTGATTGATTGCTTCTGTGGACAGGTGTCTTTTATACAGGTAACGAGCTGAGGTTAGGAGCACTTCCTTTAAGAGAGTGTTCTTAATCTCAGCTCGTTACCTGTATAAAAGACACCTGGGAGCCAGAAATCTTGCTGTTTGATAGGGGATCAAATACTTATTTAATTCAATGACATGCAAATCAATTTATAACTTTTTTGATATGCAGATTTTTTTTTGTTGTTATTCTGCCTCTCACTGTTAAAATACACCTATCATTAAAATGATTTGTCAGTGGGCAAACGTTCAAAATCAGCAGGGGATCAAATATTTTATTCCTCACTGTATATACCGTATTTGCTTGAATATAAGACGACCCTGATTATAAGACGACCCCCCAAACTTTGGATATTCCTTTAGGAAAAAAACTGAAAGCCTGAATATAAGACTACCCCATAGGAAAAAAGTTTAACTTGTATATATTCACATGTAAATTGCTTTTTAATATTTAATAAAAATTATGATATTAAACAAATGCATTTCTTGTTTTTATTTCCTTTTATGTGCCTCTCTCTCCCCCTCCCACGTTGTCTCTCCCTCCCCCCAAACTTTTCTCTCTCCCCCTTCCCTCCACCCTCCCTGTGTCTTTCTCTCTCCCCCCTCCACTTGTCTTTCTCTCTCCCCCCCTCCCCTTGTCTTTCTCTCTCCCCCCTCCACTTGTCTTTCTCTCTCCCCCCTGCCCTTGTCTTTATCTCCCCCCTCTCCTTGTCTTTCTCTCCCCCCTCCCTCCCTCCCCCCCTTTGTCTTTCTAGCTCCCCCTCCCTTTGTCTTTCTCTCTCTCCCCCCCTCCCCTTGTCTTTCTCTTCCCCCCTCCCCTTGTTTTACTCTCCACCCTCTCATCTTTCTCCCCCTGCCCATGTCTTTCTTTCCCCCCTCCCCTTGTCTTTCTCTCTCCCCCCTCCCCATGTCTTTCTCTCTCCCCCCCCTCCCCTTGTCTTTCTCTCTCCCCCCTCCCCTTGTCTTTATCCCCCCCCTCCCCTTGTCTTTCTCTTTCCCACACCCTCCCCTTGTGTCTCTTTGCTCCCCCCCTCCCCCACCCACCTTGTTTCTTGCTCCCTGGTGGCTAGTGGGAGCAGCCAGGGGATACGTGCAGATATCCTCCATGCTGCCTGACACTTCCGTCCATTATGACGGACAGCCTCCACTGCTGCCCGGCACTTCCAATGCAGGGGCACATGGAGGCATATTGGGTAGCTAAAAAAAAAAAATGTCCCCAAAGTGCCGCGAATAGGTCCAGACTTCAGGGAATCAATTTGGTGCATATTTAGTACACCTCTGTTTCTAAATATCCTAATATCACAGAGTCTACTCAATAAAGAGAGAATTGCCAGTAATTGAGACAGGAATTTCAAACTTAAGGCCAAAGTAGCAGTGTTGGAAAAATGCTCAAATTTATCTGCATTGAAAAAGATTCCCTAATAAATCTCCCTATTCATGCCCAGACTTGTACGGATGCTTATTTCACTATTATTGCATCTATTTGAGTCATACCTCATACAACCACATACAATATTAGTCAGGATACACACAGACGCTTTACAGAATGCACATTTTCAAATGAACAAATTTGTATTTGAAACTATTTTATTCTGGATCTGGAGTCGGAATTAAAGTCTGTTCTGTGCAAGGTGAATTTTAGTAGGGAATGTTTTTTGCAAAGAAGGTGATCTTGGACTCTTGAGAAAGCTGTCTAGCCATGCAACGTCACACTCCTCTTCAGGGCCGGTGCAAGGAATTTATTCCCCTCAATATCACAGGATTATGCCCCTCAATATGCCAGGATTTAGCCACCCAATATGCCAGGATTATTCCCCTCAATATCCCAGGATAATGCCCCTCAATGTCCCAGGATTATGCCCCTCATTATCCCAGGATTATGCCCCTCAAAATGCCAGGATTATGCCCTTCAATATCCCAGGATTTTGTCCCACAATATGCCAGGATTTTCCCCCCACAATATGCCAGAATTTAGCCACCCAAAATGCCAGGACTTTCCCCCACACTATGCCAGGATTTAGCCACCCAATATGCCAGGATTATTCCCCTCAATATCCCAGGATTATGCCCCTCAATATCCCAGGATTATTCCTCTCAATATCCCAGGATTATGCCCCTCAATATCCCAGGATTATGTCCCTCATTATCCCAGGATTATGCCCCTCAATATGCCAGGATTTAGCCACCCAATATGCCAGGATTATTCCCCTCAATATCCCAGGATTATGCCCCTCAATATGCCAGGATTATTCCTCTCAATATCCCAGGATTATGCCCCTCAATATCCCAGGATTATGTCCCTCATTATCCCAGGATTATGCCCCTCAATATGCCAGGATTTAGCCACCCAATATGCCAGGATTATTCCCCTCAATATCCCAGGATTATGCCCCTCATTATCCCAGGATTATGCCCCTCAATATGCCAGGATTATGCCCCTCAATATCCCAGGATTTTGCCCCACAATATGCCAAGACTTAGCCACCCAATATGCCAGGATTTAGCCACCCAATATGCCAGGACTTTCCACACAATATGCCAGGATTTAGCCACCCAATATGCCAGGATTATTCCCCTCAACATCCCAGGATTATGCCCCTCAATATGCCAGGATTTAGCCACCCAATATGCCAGGATTATTCCCCTCAATATCCCAGGATTATGTCCCTCAATATCCCAGGATTATGCCTCTCAATATGCCAGGATTATTCCCCTCAATATCCCAGGATTATTCCCCTCAATATCCCAGCATTATGCCAGGACTTTCCCCCACAATATGCCAGGATTATTTAATAATCCTAAATCCTGGCATATTGTGTGGCATAATAATCATTATTATGCCACACAATATGCCAGGATCCTCACACCTTCCCCATTACTTACCTCCTCTCTGCTGCTCTGTCTCCAGTGCAGGTCCGTGGCTGTGAGGGAAGCGTTGTGCGCTCCCCTCCAGCCAATGCGCATTCAATAAAGTTTGTTTTAAAAAAAGTTCAAACAAACTTTATTGAATGCGCATTAGCTGGAGGGGAGCGCACAATGCTTCCCTCACAGCCACGGACCTGCACCAGAGACAGAGCAGCAGCGAGGAGGTAAGTAAGGGGGAGGATTTTTTTTTAAAGCTGCCTAGGTCGCCTTACTAGTGGCGCCGGCCCTGCTCCTCCTATCTCACATATCTGTGCACACACAGTAACCTTTATTGATGCCAACAAAGCCTGCAAAAAGGCAATTAGAATGGCTAAATTGGAAAATGAGAAAAGGATTGCTAAGGAGAGCAAAACTAACCACAAAATGTTTTATAAATATATAAATGGAAAAAAGCTAAAGATGGAAAATGTTGGGATCTTGTTATCCCAAATGGGAAATTTGGTAAGTGAGGACAGAGAGAAAGCAGACATTTTAAATACTTTTTTTTCTTCTCTTTATACTAAGGAAGAACAGTCACTGCAAACATGGGATTGGCTGACACAGGAAAAAGTGCTTAATCAATGAAACTCTGTTAAGATAGACAAGGCCCCAGGGCCAGATGGTATACACCTAAGGGTCCTTAGAGAGTTAAGCATAATTCTGGCCAGACCACTATTTATGATCTTTAGGGATTCTTTCAGTTCAGGCATAGTGCCAACAGACTGGCGAAAGGCGGATGTCATTCCAATATTTAAAAAGGGATCAAAATCTCTGCAGGGTAATTATAGGCCAGTGAGCTTGAATCTTTAATCAGAATATAATTAGTAAAAGTCAACATGGTTTTGTGAAAGACAGGTCTTGTCAAACAAACTTAATAACATTCTATGAAGGAGTCAGTAAAAATATAGATCTGGGTGTGGCAGTTGATGTGATCTATTTGGATTTTGCAAAAGCATTTGATACAGTTCCACACAAAAGGTTACTCTACAAATTGAGACAAATAGGTTTGGGGCAAATGTATGTATTTGGATTGAAAATTGGCTACATGTGTGGGGTGCGTCAATACACAGCATCTCTTACTCTATTCGTCTGCTTGCAATTTTGATAACACAATGAATAGATAATGTTTTATTCTCTAGATTCACGCACAAATAATGTTCAGGTGGCAGAGTCCCTTGAGGGAATTGAGAAATGCTGACCAATTTAAACAATGCAATGTACAGGGTAACAACATCCCAGATACATGTAAAATATATTCTTCTCTTACAATTATGCTAACCCATGTATTAGGTATTGTTTTATTCTCTATCTTTATCAGTAGGTGATAGTGACTTTCAACAAGATTATCATGTATTAGCCATCGCCAGAATAATTTGGGGGAAATACAGTGCTATTATCTTGCTTAAATGGTTAATTATAAACTTAGATAAAGTGAGATCAGTTTGGAGGTTTACAAAAGGCACTGTATCACCATATCTATATAGATTTCTGTGAGAATCTTAAGGTGTTGAGTTAGGTCGTGGCCTGGGGTGCTGGGGCGTGTGTAAAGAATTAGGATTAAAAATACATATGGGATTTGCCTTTTTGTAATATAGATTTATTTGTTTAATTTTGTTTAGCGTAACACAGTTTAGAGGAATAAGTCAGAAAGTGCAGGAGCAAATATTGTCTATAACACAAGGAGTGTTGTGATAATATATAAGGTAATTAGCAATCATAGGGTTAATTAATTGGTTTTCGTGATTAAGTTAAGTCTGGTACAGGTAACAGGCTGACCGCTTTGTGCCCTTTATAACACCCCTGTCTTTTCCTGTGTACTAGACTAAGTTGCTTAACCGCAAACCAAATTTATGAAATCTTTGCAATATTTTCTGTTCCTGTTAAATGTACATGGCTTTTTCTAGACATAGGAGGGGGGGGAGGCGTGCGACTGGAATAAAAAATGTGCCATGCTGTTTGTGTAAAAGTTAGATACAGGAGATTAATTGAATTCTTTTGTTGCATTTCAATGATTTTTAACCAATAAATACTTTTTTATTATTTGAGAAAAGATCAACCAAGATTGTCTTCCTTTTTAGCCACGTCCTTCGTGTGCAATGTGGGTGATGGGCTAAGTCCTGGGTCTGTACTGTGGGTGCTGGGTCATGTCCTGGGGTGATGGACGTCCTTACCATCCTTACCATCCTTACACAGTGACACACTTACCAATTACACACACACCCTTACACAGACACAGTGACACACACACGAGGGGGAGCAGGCACCACTGGCGCTATGCTCACTCTCCAAACGGCAGGTGTGATTAAAGTGTCTTTGCCAGCAAGCGATTTAAACTTGTGTGCAACGATTGCAATAAAATACTGCCACCTGGGGATATTGCCCCACTCTGCCACATTGTAGGGCCGGCTATGGGGCAAGCGGTTCCAGAGCTGGCACAGAGCGGTGCACGGGGGATTTCGATTTTTTGGCCCCCCTCATTGTGTCACCCTAAGGTGGCCATTGTGCTGCAGCATCCAGTAAGTGTTTATTTAAGGTTGTTATTGTATTGCACTATTGAACTGGATGTATGGTGTAGCAGATATGTAGAATGGTGGCGCTGTGTCAGTCAACCTCGGCATAGTGTCCCTTATCTTTTTGCAGAAAGGTTTGATGATGGGGCATTCCCACCATATATGTAACATATTTTTTAACTCCTCCAGCAGACATTCCCTGGTGGGAAAGCATCATTGTATAGCAGGGGGATGAGTGGTGATTGTGCCTGAGGTTTGCTCACCTCAGGGGGTAGCCATGAAAGACCTGTACTGGATATTTTAGCAGAGAGTGTTCTATGTCCATCCATAATTTATCCAGAGGAGAGAGTTTCCAATAAATGATTCTCATCAGATGAGTAGCTATGTAATATTTCTGGCTATTGGGTAGGTCTAATCCGTCTCTAGAATATGGGAGGGTAAGGGATTCCAATCTAACGCTAGGTTCTTTGTGATGCCAAATGAATTTTGTTATCGTCTGCCGTAATGCGCTGAAGAACTCTGGGGGTAATGTAATGGGTTGGCATTGGAAGAGGTACAGCAGTCTTGGGGGAATATTAATTTTGATTGCATTATTTTATCCCTGCCAAGTCAAAAACGTAGGTCCCCATTTAGACAGGTCAGAGTAAATAGTCTGGGCAAGAGGCAAAAATATTGCTGTGTGTATTAGACCTAAGTGTTTAGGAAGGCACATGCCCAGGTATTTGATTTTCTGGTCATGTCATTTGAAGGTAAAGATTTCTTTCATAGGCTCATATTGAGTATGTGTGATTGTCACGGGCAGTATTTCATATTTTTTAATATTTATTTCTAAATTCAATATGTTGCCAAATGTTTCAAATTTTGTGATTATTTTGGGAAGGGTTGTCTCTGGTGACGTAATAAAAAATAGTAAATCAACTGCACTAGCAGCTTCTTTTTGGTGTCATTCAGATGTTTCAATTCCCTTTATATTCGTATTGTTCCTTATGGTTTCTAGAAAAGGCTCCATAGAGGGTAAATAAGATGGGAGAAAGAGGGCAACCTTGCCTAGTAAACAATGCTTAATGACACCCTGCATCACCCACAATACAAAGTTACCTGGGTAAAATCACCTCCCATTAACTTCTGACAATAAACAGTGGGGGGTGAGTGCCTACAGACCCAAATAGAAAAAATAAAAAACTGAACTGCTCAGCTACAAAGCGGACCGCAGAACTAAACGGGGGTCTGTTAAAATGGCACTTTAAAAACCCATAGAACACAAGGTCACCACTTGAAATGCAAGCATAGAAAAATATACAAATTTATTTATAAATATTCAAAGAGAGAGTGATCATGGAGTGAGAGCCAACAATCCCACACCACAATAATATAAAGATACAAGTAGTACATAAAAAGAAAAACAAAATCACAAAATGTATACATATAAATAGTAATAAATCCTGCAGGATAAGTACATAAAGCAGTCTGATGGTGAAAAACTGCAACGATACTGCTGTTTCTGCCCCACCACAATGCTCTCATACAAATATATAAACCAATGCTATGCGTCCACAGTAAAAAAAACAATATAATATTTTTGAGCAAAAAAGAATAACAATACTAATAATAAATATATTTGTTAAGTAGAGAGCTCAGTGGACTAACATAGCCCTACAAGATGCAAAAAAATAGCACAAAAAGATTCCAATAGAAATCTTAAGCCAGCATAAAATCACATAAGGCAAACAGAAAAGTGCAAAAAGTTTGTAGAACCATGCATAATTATGTAGAGCTAGGTAAAAGCAGAAGTCCAGCCACTTATCAGGTACCAATAGTTGTAATGAGTTAATGCCCTATCATTCCCCTCTGAGGTGTATTTTGCCAACTGAGTTGGGACCAAGTACCATCTATATGTAAATTTGTAGTACTGTTCCTGAATGTTAATACATTGCAATGCCTTCCTAGTATCATTCCATGCAGTGAACCAAGCTGTGTTGGAGCACAAGTGTGACCCATGTCAATCTCCCACTGTGCTATCGCCTAAGCTTTTTTTTGCTGTATAAAGGCCTCAAAAAGTTTTAGAGTCTTTGAGACAGCATTCGTCATTGGTGGCTGATCCAGGAAGGCATCCCATTTTGCTTGATTACTAGGCAAATGTATTTAGAGAAAGTTTTTTCTCCTAAGGTAGCTAAAAAGTTGGCTTGAGGTAAGGTTACATTTCCGCTATAGCTCTGGAAACTGCATTAAGCGATCTTCAATATAAAGGTCTCCTATTGTCTCAATCCCCCTATCTGCCAGCTATTCAGATCTGGAATACACAAAGAGATCGCTTGAAGTGGAGCCAGTTTAGAAAGAGTGTTAGAAATAGATTTTGACTTTTTAATTCTACAAAATGTTAACATAATATCTTTTACTATTTTAGTTGAAATATTCAGGTTTTTAAACAGCTTGGGTGGTAGCCATAGAATTAGAGATACGTCTGTTATCTGACTTTGTTTTCTCTCTATATTTATTCACGGAGGATTTCCATTTGGTAACATTCAAGGATTTTGCCGAGATCTGGGTATCCCAATCCATCCTTATTCAAAGGTTGTTTAAGACTGCTCCCCATCCAAACTTGGAGAACAACAGTTCAAAGTCCCTAATACTCCCTGGTCCAACTTTGTACAGAATTACTCTGAATAAATAGATCAGTTTCGGAAGGATATATGCTTTCAAAATATTTATGCGTCCAAGCCAGGATAGTTCCACCTTGGCCCAACTCTTTGAGAGTTTCTCTTTGTATGCCCAGAAGTAGAAGGAATAATTTGTTCAGACCACTTTCTCAATCTGAGAAGTTATCTGCATGCCTAAATATTCGATAGTATCTTTGCCTCTATTTTTTAGAGGAATGATCTGTTCTTTAGATAGGGTAAGCTATAGTTGGACATTGAGCTATATAAGTCAATAGACTCGAGCAAAGCCGGGATCAACACTTTAGGAGATGATGAAGTTAGAAGCACATCATCCGCGTATAATGTTATAGTGTGTTTCTGCTCTCCAATCTGTATTCCCTTAACCAGATCAGACTGTCTTAGCTGCTCCGCCAAGGGTTCAATTGTCAGGGCATATAGAAGAGGGGCCAGCGGGCATCCTTGTCGCGTTCCATTCTTAATAGAAAATAAGTCAGAAGCCAGGGAAGGGCCCACTATCCTTGCTCACATGTTCGAATAAAGGGCCGTGATACAATTTTAAAAATTCCCTTTATACCAAATGCCAGAAGGGTCTCTGACAGGAATCTCCAGTCGATCCTATAGAAGGCTTTTTTTGCATCAAGGTCAATTATAATCGCTGGAGACTGCCTTTGATGTATAACTTCCATTATTACAAAAACCCTTCGGATATTGTCTGCTACCGTTCTCTCCGGAATAAAACCGGATTTATCTGGGTGGATAAGATCTGTAATCACTCCCTTTAGTCTCTTGGCCAGAAAATAGGTCTATAATTAGATACCAAAGTAGGATCGTTCCCTGGCTTTGGAATTGGTGAAATTGAGGCCTCTAACATCTCTGGTAAGAACCCGTTACTTGGCGAAATTATTTTATATAATCTGGACAGAACGGGTGATATCACAGGGTTTAAGGTTTGATAAAATAGTTTTGAAAACCCGTCAGGACCCAGGGCTTTGCCCTTTTTTAGATCCTTGATAGTATTATTAATTTCCGTGGCTGTGAATGGAAGATTTAAGGTAGCCAATTAATCGCTGGATAGTTTGGGAAGTCTTAATGATTCCAAGTAAATGGTGACGTCTGCTGTGGAGGAATTCAGCTATGGCTGATTATATAGAGACGCATAGTATTTTCTGAAGGACTCTGCTATCTGTATAGGTGAAACATAGAAACATAGAATGTGTCAGCAGATAAGAACCGTTCGGTCCATCTAGTCTGCCCAATTTTCTAAATATTTGTTTTAGTCCCCAGTCCCCTATCTTATAGTTAGGATAGCCTTGTGCTATCATGATTTGTACATGATTTATCTTTACATATTATTTTTTTGATTCTATTTCCAGCATTTTGCATTTTGATTTTCCTAATCAACTCCTTTCCCACTCGATTGTTGCTGTAGTACCACTTGTTTTTCAATCAAGAGAGCATAAGGTCATTGACATTTTTAAGTCTCCGAACTACCTGTTTTTGAACTTCCTGAACTTTCTCTGTGACCTCCATAGTTGGGTTCAGTTTATGCATTGTGATGATAGGGGATGCTGGATAGAGGCCACTATGCAGGATCTGCAGTAAACACTAAGGCGGACTATACACAATAATGAGGGTATACTGTGTATACAAAAAGGGAGAACTAACCTTGACCCGTAGCTTGACAGCAAGGCACGTCGTAGTATAGAAGGAACAGGAAAGGTACTGCACGGGTTAATGCAGGAATATAACACACTTGTAATCCAATACATTGTGGGATAAATGCAGGAAAATAACACACTTGTAATCCAATACTGCATGTGTTAAATTCGGGAATATAACACACTTGTAATCCAATACTGCGTGGGTTAAATTAAGGACTATACCACACTTGTAATCCAATACATTGTGGGTTAAATTCAGGAATATAACACACTTGTAATCAAATACTGAGTGGGTTAAATGCAGGAATATAACACACTTGTAATCCAATACTGCATGTGTTAAATTCAGGAATAAAACACACTTGTAATCCAATACTGAGTGGGTTAAATGCAGGAATATAACACACTTGTAATCCAATACAGCATGGGTTAAATGCAGGAATATAACACACTTGTAATCCAATACTGCGTGGGTTAAATGCAGGAATATAACACACTTGTAATCCAATACTGCATGGGTTAAATGCAGGAATATAACACACTTGTAATCCAATACTGCATGGGTTAAATGCAGGAATATAACACACTTGTAATCCAATACTGCTTGGTTCAAATGCAGGAATATACTTCCAAAGTTGGGGTACACCAGAGTAGCAAGGGAACGATATAAACAGACCAGGATCAGGGGTATCAGAATATCAGAAAAAACCGTTAAACAAGCCAAGGTCAGGTTACCAGAATATCATCAGCTCGGTTACCGTCCAGGATCAGGGGCACAGTCAATACAGAAGAATAGTCAGGAGGAATCCGAGTTCAGTAACAAATAGCAAAGAATCAATACGCTAGGCTCAAAATACACGAGAATCACCAAGCAATGAGTGCTTGGTAATCCTGCCTTTTAAATGTTCCCGCGCCTCACGGGTATGCGATGGGATTGATGTCATAGGGAGTGCGCCCTTGTACTGGGGAGAGAATCATTAGCAGCAGTGGCGTGAGCGCGCTTTCAAGTGCGCGAGTTAGGAGATCCTCCATTGGATCCTGGCTGGGTGAGTAGTAGCGGATATGAGGGGGAGCTACTGCGGAGGCAGATACTGACAAGCATATAGTTCATTACCTCTCTGCTTTTTAAGCCGAGACCCTTCTTTAATTAAATACCCCCTTAGTACACATTCCACTGCACACTACAAGGTGCTCTCAGAGGTACCAGAATTATCATTATGCTCTAGATAAAGTTTAGCTTGATCCAGAAGGTCCTGTCTGCTGTCAGTTCTGCTTTCAGGCTCTATCGAGCTCAGTCGCCAGTCAAACAGGGCTTGATCTTCTGCCTTTGTGAAACGTGAGTAGTTTCACACTTTGAGTTTATTCCTTCAATGGAACCCTTATTACAAGGGTTGCAGGGAATTTTCCATTTTCTGAATGTCTAGAGCTTGACCCCAAAGCAAGCAGGCTTTCTATCCTTCCGCCAACTTGAATTGGCAGGGATATCTTTGCCCCTCTTGCAGGTTGACACACAATGAATATTATATATATTATATACAGTTTTACATTTGTATTTTCAGATTCTATAGAGCTCATTAACCAGACATGCAGGCAGAAATAGCTTCACTTTGTAGATGTGAACCTTCAATGCAGACTTTTTTAGGAAAATATAAACTTTCTGATTGGAAACATGCTTACTCACAAAGCAAGCAGGCTATCTGTTCTTCCTCCTGCTAAAGCTTCTGCATGAATAGGGAACTGCTCACCCAACAGGTTTGTACGCAGAGGGTGGTATATGCACTATTTACAATATTTACTATTTCAAGTTCTGTCGGGCTCGATAGCCAGACAAACAGGCTTTCTCTGCTGAAGTTTCTACCTCTGTGAGGCAGGAGTTACTTCACACCGGCATCGTGAACCCACAATGTAGCCCATATTGGGAGAATATCGGCTTTATAACAATAATGTCCTGCTTATATATGAAGTTTTAGGCCTTCACGCCTCCGTACTTGCCCATTCCGAAAGAGACCGGATTCCCAGTGTGGCCTGAGGACCACCGCCCTCCCGTCGCGTCTCGGACCTGGGCTCTCGTTCAGCTGGTTACTGACTGCAGACGTGGTTTCGCTGTGATGGCTTTAGGTGTAACTTCAATTGAGTCGTCTGCTTTAGTTTCTCAATTCCAAATTCATAGGAGATGGTAAGCCTTTGGTTAATTGGATTGGTGATGCCGTGTCCATCAGTGGCTAATGGAGGGTCAAGAGGCAAGCCTGCATTGTGTCCTCTCCAGCTTTCCGGAAAGCCCCTCACATTCGACGTGTGCATGCTACGTCATCAACATCTATTATTTTTTTATTTACACACTTTCCCCGCTTCCTATCAGTGGCATATTAATGGACAAATTATTAGTGGCATATTAATGGACAAATTATCAGTGGCATATTAATAGACAAAATATCAGTGGCAAATTAATGGATAAACTATCACTGGCTGTGACATAATAAGTCTTAAAAATGCAATGCGGGTTGTGGGGGGGCAGCAAATCCTGGAAATGCAATACAAATATCCTGAGATAATAAGTCATCTGTACATGCTTATGATCTTCCTCAGGAGTGGCAATCTGTCTGAATGTCAGCATGCTATATACCCTGCTCCCATTATGATGCTGGATGACATCATCGCTGTATTATTAACATGATAATAATCTAGTGTAACTTGGGTGATGTGTATTTTTAAAGGGACACTCCAGCCACCAAGAATAGGTGGAGTGTCTAGGTCTGTCCTGTGTGGCAAGGCGTTACGTCCTGCAACGAAACGAGCACTGAAAGCGATTTTTTTTTCCGCTTTCTGTGCTCCAATGGTATTCCTATGATGCTACTGTGTAGAAGCCTTGTGCAATACTTTAAAAAATGTCCATCGGCGATTGGAATGCCGGTTTCAAAGGTTTAAAGAACTAACAGTGATATGCTTAGTGATAATGCAGGGTTTCGGAAATGCAATTACCTGCATTATCACTGTGTGTGGGGAGCGCGAGCAGCACTTTCTCATGCAGCCCGCTGCTCCCTGTTAAGCAGACGCTGGTCTGCTTCACAGGGTGGGGGCGGAGCTCACCAGGTGAGAGGTCCCCACCATAAGTTAGAATGGGAGGCTTAGGGAGAAGAGAGGAATGGGGGAGAGAGAGAACAGAGGAGGAGAGAGAGAGAGAACAGAGGAGGGGGGAGAGAGAACAGAGGAAAGGGGGAGAGGGAGAACAGGGGGGAGGGTAGAGAACAGAGGAGGGGGAATTATTAATTAAAATGGAGGGGGTGAGAAAGAACAGAAATGGGGAGGAGGGAGAGAGAGCGAACAGATATACGGGAGGAGGGCGAGAGAGAACAGATATGGGGGAGTTGGAGAGAGACATACATGGCAAGGAAGAGGAAAGGGACAAACATGGGAAGGGAGAGACACACATATGTAGCGGGAGGATAGAGACAGGTATGGGGGGGCCATGGGGGGAGGCCCGCACAGGGCGCCGGAACACTTAAGGCAGGCCCTGACTATCAGATCCATTGCAGTGTGAATGACTTATTCAGTCCATAGTGTAATACCATGACAATATAGCAAGACCCATGCAAAATTGAGAGTCTAGTAATACTCTGGCAGAGAGCGCCAGCCGCGACCCATCCATTGAAGCATGGCAGCTGCTGGGCAGAGGATATACTGGCATGTACTATCGAAAGTACCTCCAGTCTCTTCTTATACCAGGGACAACTAACCTTTCACTTGTGCATCTATATTAGAAGCGCAAGTGAAAAATAACGTTTAGTGTCTCTCTAAGGAACTTAAGGACATTTGTAGCATGCCAGCTGCTAGCTATTTATATAATTTGGTAAGTCATGTAGAATAAATATGACTTATTTCACTTACAGAACATAATGTACAAACTCATTTACTGGAGTTGTAACACTTTATTGTGAGTGTTGTTGCTCTGGATCTCTGTGATCCACTCACACAGTGAACATCCTGACAACTAGACATGTGCATTCGTTTTCGGACTAATGCATTTTCGTCCGAAAATAGCATTTTCGTCCATTCGTCCGAAAAACGTAGAATGAAAATGCTAAGCTAATGAAAGCCGAATGGTTAATAAACGAAAATCATTCGTTTATTCGTCCATTCATAGTACTATTGCATTCTATCCGAAAATAGAGTCGGTTTATAGAATACAATAGCATTTAACTATACGGAGACAGAGTCTCCATTCATAAAATTATGAATGGAGACTTTGTCTCCGTATAGTTAAAAGCCAACAGCCTATAAACCGAACGTTTGGTTTATAGACTTTCGGCTTATGGAATACATGTATTCCTATTGCTATTCTATAAACCGAACGTTCGGTTTATAGAATAGCAATAGGAATACATGTATTCCATAAGCCGACAGCCTATAAACCGAACATTCGGTTTATAGGCTGTGGGCATTTTACTACACGGAGACAAAGTCTCCATTCATAATTTTATGAATGGAGACTCTGTCTCTGTATAGTTAAATGCTCACAGCCTATAAACCGAACGTTCTGTCTCCGTATAGTTAAATGCCCACAGCTTATAAACCGAACGTTCGGTTTATAGGCTGTCGGCTTTTAACTATACGGAGACAGAGTCTCCATTCATAAAATTATGAATGGAGACTTTGTCTCCGTATAGTTAAAAGCCGACAGCCTATAAACCGAACGTTCGGTTTATAGGCTGTGGGCATTTAACTATACGGAGACAGAGCAGACAGAGTGAATGGAGACTCTGTCTCCGTATAGTTAAATGCCCACAGCCTATAAACCGAACGTTCGGTTTATAGGCTGTCGGCATTTAACTATACGGAGACAGAGTCTCATTCATATGAATGGAGACTTTGTCTCCGTATAGTTAAAAGCCGACAGCCTATAAACCGAACGTTCGGTTTATAGGCTGTGGGCATTTAACTATACGGAGACAGAGTCTCCATTCATATGAATGGAGACTTTGTCTCCGTATAGTTAAAAGCCAACAGCTTATAAACCGAACGTTCGGTTTATAGGCTGTCGGCTTTTAACTATACGGAGACAGAGTCTCCATTCATAAAATTATGAATGGAGACTTTGTCTCCGTATAGTTAAAAGCCGACAGCTTATAAAACGAACGTTCGGTTTATAGGCTGTCGGCTTTTAACTATACGGAGACAGAGTCTGAAATTATTACTCCTAAATCCCTTCCCTCGGTTAGGACTGTACCAAATAGTCTATATTCTGCTTTTGGGTTTTTACGCCCATGTCTACTATAAAGCACACACTTAGCTGAAAGATGAACAGTTCTAAAGATGTAACTGCAAAAAGGCTTATTCGTAAGCCATGAGTAAATGTCTCATCAGGAGAAAATTGGAGTTTTGCCTAGTACCATTCTGAATTTGAATCCGTTGTGAAGGGGTGCTGTTTGCTCGCATCCTTACTGACGGGTAGGTGGATAATGCCTGAATCCAGGTTTGAACGTTTTGGGCCCATTTGTGATATGGGTCTTCACAGAAAGGGCCATGCCACTCTATCAAACGCTTTTTGTTATCAGTGGACAAGAGTAGCATATTGTATGTAATGTATGTATTTATAAGGGATATCAGACTATAGATCTGAGGGAGGACCGTAATGGAGGCTGATAAAATGTGAGGGTAAAAGTGTGAGTATTTTTTTTTAATTCTCCACCCCCCCCACCCCCATCCCCATCTGCACTGCCACGTGTATTTTTTTTTTTTGTAACCCTCCCTTCCACCCACTGCCTGGTGTCTTTTTTTTAAACCTATCCACTGCCTGGTGTATTTTTTTTTTAATCCTCCCTCCCTCCCTCCCACTGCCTGGTGTATTTTTTTAACCCAACCCACAGCCTGGTAATCCTCCCTCCCTCCCTCCCTCCCTCCCACTGCCTGGTGTATTTTTTTAACCCAACCCACTGCCTGGTGTATTTTTTTTAACCCTCCCTCCCTCCCACTGCCTGGTGTATTTTTTTTAACCCTCCCTCCCTCCCACTGCCTGGTGTATTTTTTTTAACCCTCCCTCCCTCCCTCCCACTGCCTGGTGTATTTTTTTTAATCCTCCCTCCCTCCCACTGCCTGGTGTATTTTTTTTAATCCTCCCTCCCACTGCCTGGTATATTTTTTTTAACCTTCCCTCTGACCCACCCACTGCCTGGTATATTTTTCTTAACCCGTACACCCTTCCTCCCACCTACTGCCTGGTGTATTTTATTTAACCCTCCCTCTGACCCACCCACCGCCTGGTATATTTTTTTAAACCCGTACACCCTCCCTCCCACCCACTGCCTGGTGTATTTTTTTTAACCCTCTCTTTGACCCACCCACTGCCTGGTGTATTTCCGAAGCTCTGCATCATCATCTGCACAGGGAGCGCAATGAGCCGCATGGACAGAGCTGATGCTCCCTGCGTGGGGGCGGATAGAAAAGGATAAAGCCATTGACAATATAGTCACTGTCTCCATTGTCCTTGGCAAGGTCTGTTAAAGTCTGTATAACACCACTAAATTGTGCATGATTAAGTGTAGTAATGCGTACCCCTGTTTACTAGTTTTACTGACTGCTCCTTTTACTGCTACATCCGGCTGTTAAAATGCATAAAACTATTTCTATTCCTTACTAAATATCACCATCACATGACCGTCTGGGACAGAGATAAGGGTCATTATACCCCGTGGTTGGAGAATGTTCTTTGTGATAAGTTTCCAAGGTTAAGGAGAAGTTGTACTTGGTAAGGAAGAATTTCTTAAACAAAGCTCTGTACTAAAAAATAAAAAACATACATAAATATATACAATGAAAAAAGTAAGAGCATTATAAAGATAGTGACCAATTTGAAAAAGAAATTATCTATTAAAATACCAATCTAAAGAATCAAATATAATTAGAGAAATGAATTACCAATAGTTTGGCATAAAAAAAATAATAATACATTTTTAATAATAAAAATCTGAAACTTAACTGATAACAAACAAAAAAACTAAAAACATTGGGGGCTATTCACTAAAAGTGAAGTGCTCGCAGTGGAATGTAAACTGAAGTGAGATTAATGTTTCATCTCAGTGGCCTAATTATATTTTATCTATACTGTATCAAATTATAACATGATATTGTGCAAGATAAAATCTGGTAAGTTCTTCCTGGTAAAAAAAAAGATCAATTGGCCCTGCATAATGTATTGTTACATCTTTAGATGATGAGGCCGGAGGCTGGGCAAAATTCCCCGTTCCTCTAATATATGATGGGGCCTTAGACTGGCCAAAACCCCCACAGCCCACTTACACATGATGAGGTCAGGGGGTAGTGATGATATTTTAGGGGCACAGTCTGCAGCCAGTAGGGGCATTTGGGAAACCCCAGCACCATGTATTACTGTGGGGGCTGGGTGCACATCCCAGGCCACATTTATTAAAGGCAACCCCCGGCCCCATAGGTTATGTAGAGGGCTGGCATCCTTGTCAAACCCATGGCCCCATTCATCAATAGAAATCTGGGCCATCATCTCCAGACTGCTCCTTATTAATGGGGCTAGGGACTGGTATTGATGCCCCAACTTCATTATTCATTAGGGGTTGAGGGAATTTTGCCCAACCCCTTGCCCCATTATTTAGTAGGAGGCCAAGGGTATTATCTAGTAGACATGTGCAAAACTAAAATTTTCGTTTCGTTTTCGTCCATTCGGACGAAAATGTTATTTATTTCGTCTAAAACGAATTTCGTTCATTACTGCATTCGTTTCAGACGAAATTCGTTCATTATTTTCGTTTCGTTAATTTTAATTCGTTCGTTTTATAGAAATACAATGTAATACTATTGGCTTTCTATAAACCGAAAGAGAGCCCCATTCATAAGAAATTCTTATGAATGGGGCTCTCGTTCGGTTTATAGAATAGCAATAGGAATACATGTTTTCTATAAGCCGAAAGTCTATAAACCGAACGTTCGGTTTATAGGCTGTCGGCTTTTAACTATACGGAGACAAAGTCTCCATTCATAATTTTATGAATGGAGACTCTGTCTCCATATAGTTAAATGCTATTGTATTCTATAAACCGACTCTATTTCGGCTTATAGAATGCAATAGTACTACGAATGGACGAATGAACGAATGATTTTCGTTTATTAACCATTCGTTCATTCGGCTTTCGTTAGCTTAGCATTTTCGTTCTTCGTTTTTCGGACGAATGGAC
Source organism: Pelodytes ibericus (assembly GCA_036172795.1). Taxonomy (NCBI): domain Eukaryota; kingdom Metazoa; phylum Chordata; class Amphibia; order Anura; family Pelodytidae; genus Pelodytes; species Pelodytes ibericus. Next base: position 25,267,319 of record CM069866.1, read on the forward strand.
GAAAATGCTATTTTCGGACGAAAATGCTATTTTCGGACGAAAATGCATTCGTTCGAAAACGAATGCACATGTCTATTATCTAGAACACCAAACTCGTGAATAACCCTCTACATGTGAATAAATTAAAATATACATTTTGTGCCCACCACGTTATTATCAATGATTGCTAATGCAGATTTTCCACCTGGGAACGAATATCCTATGATCCAAAATATGTTCCCAGAACGTTCGGTGTATAGGCTGTCGGCATTTCACTACACGGAGACAGAATCTCCATTCATAAATGTATGAAGGGAGACTTTCTCTCAGTGTAGTGAAATGCCGACAGCCTATAAACCGAACGTTCGGTTTATAGGCTGTCGGCTTATGTAATACATGTAATCCTATGGCTATTCTATAAACCGAACGTTCGGTTTATAGAATAGCAATAGGATTACATGTATTTCATAAGCCGAAAGTCTATAAACCGAACTATCGGTTTATAGACTTTCGGCTTATAGAAAACATTTAGTACTATTACCTTTCTATGAACCGAATGAGAGCCCCATTCATAAGAATTTCTTATGAATGGGGCTCTCGTTCGGTTTATAGAAAGCCAATAGTATTAAACGTATTCTATAAAACGAACGAATAAAACGTAACGAAACGAAAATAATGAACGAATTTCGTCTGAAACGAATGCAGTAATGAACGAAATTCGTTTTAGACGAAATAAATAAAATTTTCGTCCGAATGGACGAAAACAAACGAAAATTTTAGTTTTGCACATGTCTACCGCTCAACTCTAATCTCCAGTAATGTTCACCCCATGGATGGCAAGTTCTACATGTAAAACGGTACAACTGTGGAAGCAGCTCAATATACAATCTAACGTGGATTTCCGTCTTTCAGTGGATGGTTTGGCAGGGTGAGTGGCCTGCCTTGCCAGGGACGGAAAGAATGCTTCAAAGTTTCCTCTAGAGTGAATGTAGGTGAAGAGGTTTTATCATTGCAATGATCCTATGCAGAAGACTTGGTATACACATGATACAGCTTGCCTGCATGCACTGAACTGCTCAAAAGTGGGTTTGGAACACAGATAAGATCAAGGTGGTAGGTGTTATTAAAAAAAACACCAGGAAAATGCCTTAGTTCATCTGCAGACAATAATTGACATTCACTGAGAATGAAAGAATTGATTTTTTTCTATGAAAATTTTATAACTGACATTGATTAATTTTCCACACATTACAATTGTAGTAATCTGGGTTATGTATCCTTCTGTTTCTATTAAATAAAGGGAATTTGAGCAATCACCAGTCCTGTCCTTAATACGATCTTGAATTCGATGGGTATTTTAATTCTAGCTCATTTTTTCCATCATCCCAGCGTGACTGATTAATGGTATCAATGCACTTATTAATCTAAATACAATGCTTCGATTGTGTTAATACTAGTACCCTAAGCAGCCATTCATCTTAATCACACTTCCTCAGTTATTACTGTTTTCTTCCTGTTATCCCACAATGCAAATGATGGTGGAGAAAAAGTGATGGAAAACCCCTATAATTAAAACACATTGGGTAGCAGAGCCATTGTGTAGGATGCACTTGTTTGGCTCCCATTTCACTAATATTAATCTTTTGCAGCTATGGCATGTCACAAGCAATATTGACTGGACCCTGGGCAAGGATTTGCTTTGGCCCCCTGGACCCTTCCCTCTTTCCCCCCACTCCTTTGCATGCAATCATGCCCTCCACCCCAATCACCCCCTCAAAAAAAAAAACATAAAAATATAAACACACATAATTGCACCGAGTACCTTTATTGCAGTGTATAAAATGTGTGTAATAAGTGTACAATTGCTGTGTATAAAATGTATATAGGGAAAAAATTTATAAATGGCTGCAAAATGTATATCTTCTTATTATGCAACACTGCAAAAAAAGTACTGTATGCCTATATGACAAAAGTATACGTGGATACTACAGAGCACTTACATATGGTATGGCGCAATATATTATATTTATATATATATATATATATATATATATATATATATATATATATATATATATATATATATGGCTGGTTTATAGGATATTATATTATAGGATATATATACATATATATGCTTTATATAATATTTATAGACTATATATATGGCTGGTTTATATAATATTTATATAGAATATATATCGCTGGTTTATAAAATAATTAAATATAATATATAGTTGGTTTATATAATATTATATATATAAATATATGGCTGATTTATCTGGTTTATATAATATTTATATAATATATATAATATATAACTGGTTTATATAATAGTTATATATGTAATAAATAATATAAGGACAGATCAAGGAGATGCAACCTGAAAATTAGAGGCATTTTTCTCTTTTTGGGGCTACACCCCGATAATAAATATACCAAGTTTATGGAGAGATGTCATTGAGTGCACAGCCCAGCTAATGCAATATCTCAGCACCCAAGAGATGTGATCATATGCTGTCATGCATAGAGATGTAAAGAAGAAATCATGACAGTCACATCCGAAAAAAGACCTAAAGGGATCGGCATACGAACAAATAAAGTCTTCCAGGATCTCTCCTTCTAGGAACACCAGAAGATCATTTTCACCCTTTACACTTATGGCATTTGAATATAAGAATGTATTACTAGCAAGAGGTTAGGGTGTACCCCCAATTTGAGATAACGCTATCATGCAAATATTGATATTATATGGATGTAACACAGATTTATTACAGCACATCACTAAGTAGGAATATACTGTATGACTATAAAATGAATCAAGGAAGTTAAGAGGGTATAATTTGGCAAAGATAACTATGAGGGGGGTAATATGATTTGTAGAGAACCTTATAGGAATCATAGAGAAAGCACGGATTTAGGTAGATTTATTAACAATTTTTATTGCACGTATTTAGAAATTATATAAGATATTAATTGGTTATGTATCTATGCACTTTTAGGGGAGTAATTTTGGGAAGTTGGTTATCACTGAACCGACAGATGAAGACAAAGGATATTAGGACATTATTTATTTAAAAAAACATATATTCTCTCTTTTTTTCTCGCCTTACTTGACCATAAGTGAACAATATCTGTACAATTATATCCTCCCCAGCAGTGGTGTATCTTGGTTTTGTGCTGCCCTAGGCAGATAAAAATCGGGCGTCCTCCTACCCACACTGCACACACACGACATGCCCCATAACCCACATCACCCCATTACATGACCCCATCACATACCTCCATCACCCCCATTACATGCCTCCATCACGTGACCTGTCATCACTACGCCCCCTAAGAAGATTTTGTGTGTTTTTTTCACTGCTGGTCAGTGTTGGGGAGCGCTGTCGTCCCTAGAAATTTGCCACCCTAGACATCTGCCTAGGATGCCTCGTGGTAAATACTGTACTGCTCCCCAAGGTTCAGAGGCTCCAAGGGCTAGACTTTCTAATGATAGAATTATGTATTAATAAAACCATCTCTCCTGCAAAGGCCAGCAGGGACTCTGTGGGGTTGGGAGAAGGGGTCTGGAGATCTCAGCCCCTATCAAAAATTGAAAAACATTGTGGTTGGGCAGGTACTGTGTGTATACAAGAGTGACTGTATGTTAGTGTGTGTGTGTCAGTGTAACTGTATGTAAGCAGTGGTGTATCTTGATTTTGTGCTGCCCTAGGCAGACAAAATCCGGGCAGCCCCCTACCCAAGCTGCACACCCACGTTACACACCTAAGACATGCCCCATCATTCAGACTCACATCACGCTCATACTCCCATCACACACACACTCCCATCACACTCAGTCACACACTCCTACTCCCATCACACTCAGACACACACTCCTACTCCCATCACACTCAGTCACACACTCCGACTCCCATCACACTCAGTCACACACACTGTCTCCCATCACACACACTCTGACTCCCATCACACTCAGTCACACACACTGTCTCCCATCACACACACTTACCTTTCCTTGGTGGCTAGTGGCAGGCAGCATGGGCCCTCCATGCTGCCTGTTCGGCTTACCGGCGATTGTGCCGACAGGTCACGTGACCAGGCGCGCGTATGATGTCAGTGCGCCCGTCACGTGACTGTCGGCACTTCCGTGTCACACTGCACGGGGAGCCGAAGAGGCAGCACGGAGGTTTCTCTGTGCTGCCTGTTCGGTTCCCCGTGCAGCCTGGCAGGCAAAGCGATGGTGAGGGGGGATCTTCCGATCCCCTCTCACCTCCGTCTCTGCCTGCAAGCGCGGTCTTTTTTTTTTTTTTAAAGGGCCGCGTTTTTTTGTTTTTAATTTTATTTTTTTACATTTTTTTTTCTTTTCAGTGCTGGGGGGCTCTGCCGCCCCCCAAAATTTGCCGCCTTTGGCATCCGCCCAGGATGCATCGCGGTAAATACAGCACTGTATGTAAGTGTTGTTTCAGTGTAACTGTATGTAAGTGTGTGTTTCAGTGTCACTGTATGTAAGTGTGTATGGCCCACCACAGAAAAAACTTGGACCCCCCTGTATTAACCTCTACCACTTTTACTGGAAGACTATTCCATGCACCCACTATCCTCTGACTAAAGTAAAACTTGCATTAGGCCCTGACCTTATCTTATATCTAGGATAGACTTATACCTATCCCATGCATGCTTAAACTCCTTCAATGGATTAACCTCTACCACTTCTACTGGAAGAATAGTCCATGCATCCACTGCCCTCTCTGTAAAGTAATACTTTCATTAGTTCCTGGCCTTATCTTCTATCTAGGATCAGGGGCGTCACTAGGGTTGGTATCACCCGGTGCGGAAACTCATGGTGTCACCCCCCTGGATTTCCTCCATACAATGCCAAACAGATTCCTTAGTAATGCCAGTTAGATGGCCTATTAACTATACCACACACACAGGAGCCCCATAACTATGCCACACACAGGAGCCCCATAAATTATGCCACACCAGAGCCCCATAAATTATGCCACACCAGAGCCCTATAAATTATGCCACACCAGAGCCCCATAAATTATGCCACACCAGAGCCCCACTATTTATGCCTCACCTCTGCCCAATTAATTATGCCACACATACAGTTGCCCCATAATTATGCCACACACACACACAGGTGACCCATAATTATGCCACACAAAAGAGTCCCTTAATTATGCCACACATGGGGCTCGATAAATATGCCACACAAAAGCGCCCCATAATTATGCACACATGGGACCGCCATTAATTATGCGCCACAGTCAGGAGCCCCATGAGGTGACAATTGTACAATTATAGATACCAGGAATATTTTGCCACTCAGAGTCCAGTAATATTGTGCAACTCAGAGCCCAGTAATATTGTGCCAGTCATATACCAGGAATATTGTGCCATTCAGAGCCCAGTAATATTATGCCAGTCAGATACCAGTAATATTGTGCCAGTCAGAGCCCAGTAATAATGTGCCTCTCAGAGCCCAGTAATATTGTGCCAGTCAGAGCCCAGGAATATTGTGCCAGTCAGAGCCCAGGAATATTGTGCCAGTCAGAGCCCAGTAATAGTGTGCCAGTCAGAGCCCAGTAATATTGTGCCATTTAGATACCAGGAATATTGAGCCACTCAGAGCCCAGTAATAGTGTGCCACTCAGAGCCCAGTAATAGTGTGCCATTCAGAGCCCAGTAATAGTGTGCCAGACAGAGCCCAGTAATATTGTGCCAGTCTGAGCCCAGGAACATTGTGCCATTCAGATACCAGGAATATTGTGCCAGTCAGAGCCCAGTAATATTGTGCCAGTCAGAGCCCAGTAAAAGTGTGCCAGTCAGAGCCCAGTATTATTGTGCCAGTCAGAGCCCAGTAATAGTGTGCCAGACAGAGCCCAGTAATATTGTGCCAGTCAGAGCCCAGTAATATTGTGCCAGTCAGATACCAGTAATAGTGTGCCACTCAGAGCCCAGTAATAGTGTGCCACTCAGAGCCCAGTAATATTGTTCCAGTTGGAGCCCAGTTATATTGTGCCAGTCGGATACCAGTAATATTGTGCCACTCAGAGCCCAGTAATAGTGTGCCATTCAGAGCCCAGTAATAGTGTGCCAGTCAGAGCCCAGTAATATTGTGCCAGTCAGAGCCCAGTAATATTGTGCCAGTCAGACCCCAGTAATATTGTGCCAGTCAGAGCCCAGGAATATTGTGCCATTCAGATACCAGGAATATTGTGCCAGTCAGAGCCCAGTAATAGTGATCCACTCAGAGCCCAGTAATAGTGTGTCAGTCAGAGCCCAGTAATAGTGTGCCAGTCAGAGCCCAGTAATATTGTGTCAGTCAGAGCCCAGTAATATTGTGATAGTCAGATACCAGTAATATTGTGCCACTCAGAGCCCAGTAATAGTGTGCCAGTCAGAGCCCAGTAATAGTGTGCCAGTCAGAGCCCAGTAATAGTGTGCCCGTCAGAGCCCAGTAATATTGTGCCAGCCAGATGCCAGTAATAGTGTGCCAGACAGAGCCCAGTAATATTGTGCCAGTCAGATGCCAGTAATAGTGTGCCAGACAGAGCCCAGTAATAGTGTGCCAGTCAGAGCCCAGTAAAATTGTGCCATTCAGTTACCAGTAATATTGTGCCACTCAGAGCCCAGTAATATTGTGCCAGTCATATACCAGGAATATTGTGCCATTCAGAGCCCAGTAATGTTGTGCCAGTCAGATACCAGTAATATTGTGCCAGTCAGAGCCCAGTAATATTGTGCCACTCAGAGCCCAGTAATATTGTGCCAGTCAGAGCCCAGGAATATTGTGCCAGTCAGAGCCCAGGAATACTGTGCCAGTCGGAGCCCAGTTATATTGTGCCAGTCAGATACCAGGAATAGTGTGCCACTCAGAGCCCAGTAATAGTGTGCCATTCAGAGCCCAGTAATAGTGTGCCAGTCAGAGCCCAGTAATATTGTGCCAGTCAGAGCCCAGTAATTGTGTGCCAGTCTGAGCCCAGGAATATTGTGCCATTCAGATACCAGGAATATTGTGCCAGTCAGAGCCCAGTAATAGTGATCCACTCCAAGCCGAGTAATTTTGTGCCAGTCAGAGCCCAGTAATAGTGTGCCAGTCAGAGCCCAGTAATATTGTGCCAGTCAGAGCCCAGTAATATTGTGCCACTCAGAGCCCAATAATAGTGTGCAAGTCAGAGTCCAGTAATAGTGTGCCAGTCAGAGTCCAGTAATAGTGTGCCAGTCAGATACCAGTAATAATGTGCCACTCAGAGCCCAGTAATAGTGTGCCAGTCAGAGCCCAGTAATAGTGTGCCAGTCAAAGCCCAGTATTATTGTGCCAGTCAGAGCGCAGGAATATTGTGCCAGTCAGAGCCCAGGAATATTGTGCCATTCAGAGCCCAGTAATAGTGTGCCAGTCAGAGCACACTAATATTGTGCCATTAAGATACCAGGAATATTGAGCCACTCAGAGCCCAGTAATAGTGTGCCATTCAGATACCAGGAATATTGAGCCACTCAGAGCCCAGTAATATTGTGCCACTCAGAGCCCAGTAATAGTGTGCAAGTCAGAGCACAGTAATAGTGTGCCAGTCAGAGTCCAGTAATAGTGTGCCAGTCAGATACCAGTAATAATGTGCCACTCAGAGCCCAGTAATAGTGTGCCAGTCAAAGCCCAGTAATAGTGTGCCAGTCAGAGCCCAGTATTATTGTGCGAGTCAGAGCCAAGGAATATTGTGCCAGTCAGAGCCCAGTAATAGTGTGCCAGTCAGAGCCCAGGAATATTGTGCCAGTCAGAGCCCAGTAATAGTGTGCCAGTCAGAGCACACTAATATTGTGCCATTCAGATACCAGGAATATTGAGCCACTCAGAGCCCAGTAATAGTGTGCCATTCAGAACCCAGTAATAGAGTGCCAGTCAGAGCCCAGTAATATTGTGCCAGTCTGAGCCCAGGATTATTGTGCCTTTCAGATAACAGGAATATTGTGCCAGTCAGAGCCCAGTAATAGTGATCCACTCAGAGCCCAGTATTATTGTGCCAGTCAGAGCCCAGTAATAGTGTGCCAGTCAGAGCCCAGTAATATTGTGCCAGTCAGAGCCCAGTAATATTGTTCCAGTCAGATACCAGTAATAGTGTGCCACTCAGAGCCCAGTAATAGTGTGCCAGTCAGAGCCCAGTAATAGTGTGCCAGTCAGAGCCCAGTAATATTGTGCCAGCCAGATGCCAGTAATAGTGTGCCAGACAGAGCCCAGTAATACTGTGCCATTCAGTTACCAGTAATATTGTGCCACTCAGAGCCCAGTAATTTTGTGCCAGTCATATACCAGGAATATTGTGCTATTCAGAGCCCAGTAATATTGTGCCAGTCAGAGCCCAGTAATAAGGATCCACTCATAGCCCAGTAATGTTGTGCCAGTTAGATGCCAGTAACAGTGTGCCAGACAGAACCCAGTAATATTGTGCCAGCCAGATGCCAGTAATAGTGTGCCAGACAGAGCCCAGTAATAGTGTGAAGTTCAGATACCAGGAATATTGAGCCAGTCAGAGCCCAGTAATAGTGTGCCACTCAGAGCCCAGTAATATTGTGCCACTCAGAGCCCAGTAATATTGTGCCAGTCAGAGCCCAGTAATAGTGTGCCAGTCAGAGCCCAGTAATAGTGTGCCAGTCAGAGCCCAGTAATATTGTGCCAGTCAGAGACCAGGAATATTGTGCCAGTCAGAGACCAGGAATATTGTGCCAGTCAGAGCCCAGTAATAGTGTGCCAGTCAGAGCCCAGGAATATTGTGCCATTCAGATACCAGGAATATTGAGCCAGTCAGAGCCCAGTCATAGTGTGCCACTCAGAGCCCAGTAATATTGTGCCACTCAGAGACCAGGAATATTGTGCCAGTCAGAGCCCAGGAATATTGTGCCAGTCAGAGCCCAGTAATATTGTGCCAGTCAGAGCCCAGTTATATTGTGGCAGTCAGATACCAGTAATATTGTGCCACTCAGAGCCCAGTAATAGTGTGCCATTCAGAGCCCAGTAATAGTGTCCCAGTCAGAGCCCAGTAATATTGTGCCAGTCAGAGCACAGTAATTCGGAGCCAGTCTGAGCCCAGGAATATTGTGCCATTCAGATACCAGGAATATTGTGCCAGTCAGAGCCCAGTAATAAGGATCCACTCATAGCCCAGTAATGTTGTGCCAGTCAGAGCCCAGTAATAGTGTGCCAGTCAGAGCCCAGTAATATTGTGCCAGTCAGAGCCCAGTAATATTGTGCCAGTCAGATACCAGTAATATTGTGCCACTCAGAGCCCAGTAATAGTGTGCCAGTCAGAGCCCAGTAATAGTTTGCCAGTCAGAGCCCAGTAATATTGTGCCAGTCAGATAGCAGTAATATTGTGCCACTCAGAGCCCAGTAATAGTGTGCCAGTCAGTGCCCAGTAATAGTGTGCCAGTCAGAGCCCAGTAATATTGTGCCAGTCAGATGCCAGTAATAGTGTGCCAGACAGAGCCCAGTAATATTGTGCCAGTCAGATGCCAGTAATAGTGTGCCAGACAGAGCCCAGTAATAGTGTGCCAGTCCGAGCCCAGTAATATTGTGCCATTCAGATACCAGTAATATTGTGCCAGTCAGAGCCCAGGAATATTGTGCCAGTCAGAGCCCAGTAATAGTGATCCACTCAGAGCCCAGTATTATTGTGCCAGTCAGAGCCCAGTAATAGTGTGCCAGTCAGAGCCCAGTAATATTGTGCCAGTCAGAGCCCAGTAATATTGTGCCTGTCAGATACCAGTAATAGTGTGCCACTCAGAGCCCAGTAATAGTGTGCCAGTCAGAGCCCAGTAATAGTGTGCCAGTCAGAGCCCAGTAATATTGTGCCAGTCAGATGCCAGTAATAGTGTGCCAGACAGAGCCCAGTAATATTGTGCCAGCCAGATGCCAGTAATAGTGTGCCAGACAGAGCCCAGTAATAGTGTGCCATTCAGTTACCAATAATATGGTGCCACTCAGAGCCCACTAATATTGTGCCAGTCATATACCAGGAATATTGTGCTATTCAGAGCCCAGTAATATTGTGCCAGTCAGATACCAGTAATATTGTGCCAGTCAGAGCCCAGTAATAAGAATCCACTCATAGCCCAGTAATGTTGAGCCAGTTAGATGCCAGTAATAGTGTGCCAGACAGAGCCCAGTAATATTGTGCCAGTCAGATACCAGTAATAGTGTGCCAGACAGAGCCCAGTAATAGTGTGCCATTCAGATACCAGGAATATTGAGCCAGTCAGAGTCCAGTAATAGTGTGCCACTCAGAGCCCAGTAATATTAAGCCACTCAGAGCCCAGTAATATTGTGCCAGTCAGAGCCCAGTAATAGTGTGCCAGTCAGAGCCCAGTAATATTGTGCCAGTCGGAGCCCAGTTATATTGTGGCAGTCAGATACCAGTAATATTGTGCCAGTCAGAGCCCAGTAATAATGTGCCACTCAGAGCCCAGTAATATTGTGCCAGTCAGAGTCCAGTAATATTGTGCCAGTCAGATACCAGTAATATTGTGCCACTCAGAGCCCAGTAATAGTGTGCCAGTCAGAGCCCAGTAATAGTTTGCCAGTCAGAGCCCAGTAATATTGTGCCAGTCAGATAGCAGTAATATTGTGCCACTCAGAGCCCAGTAATAGTGTGCCACTCAGAGCCCAGTAATAGTGTCCCAGTCAGAGCCCAGTAATATTGTGCCAGTCAGAGCACAGTAATTTTGGGCCAGTCTGAGCCCAGGAATATTGTGCCATTCAGATACCAGGAATATTGTGCCAGTCAGAGCCCAGTAATAAGGATCCACTCATAGCCCAGTAATGTTGTGCCAGTCAGAGCCCAGTAATAGTGTGCCAGTCAGAGCCCAGTAATATTGTGCCAGTCAGAGCCCAGTAATATTGTGCCAGTCAGATACCAGTAATATTGTGCCACTCAGAGCCCAGTAATAGTGTGCCAGTCAGAGCCCAGTAATAGTTTGCCAGTCAGAGCCCAGTAATATTGTGCCAGTCAGATAGCAGTAATATTGTGCCACTCAGAGCCCAGTAATAGTGTGCCAGTCAGTGCCCAGTAATAGTGTGCCAGTCAGAGCCCAGTAATATTGTGCCAGTCAGATGCCAGTAATAGTGTGCCAGACAGAGCCCAGTAATATTGTGCCAGTCAGATGCCAGTAATAGTGTGCCAGACAGAGCCCAGTAATAGTGTGCCAGTCCGAGCCCAGTAATATTGTGCCATTCAGATACCAGTAATATTGTGCCAGTCAGAGCCCAGGAATATTGTGCCAGTCAGAGCCCAGTAATAGTGATCCACTCAGAGCCCAGTATTATTGTGCCAGTCAGAGCCCAGTAATAGTGTGCCAGTCAGAGCCCAGTAATATTGTGCCAGTCAGAGCCCAGTAATATTGTGCCTGTTAGATACCAGTAATAGTGTGCCACTCAGAGCCCAGTAATAGTGTGCCAGTCAGAGCCCAGTAATAGTGTGCCAGTCAGAGCCCAGTAATATTGTGCCAGTCAGATGCCAGTAATAGTGTGCCAGACAGAGCCCAGTAATATTGTGCCAGCCAGATGCCAGTAATAGTGTGCCAGACAGAGCCCAGTAATAGTGTGCCATTCAGTTACCAATAATATGGTGCCACTCAGAGCCCACTAATATTGTGCCAGTCATATACCAGGAATATTGTGCTATTCAGAGCCCAGTAATATTGTGCCAGTCAGATACCAGTAATATTGTGCCAGTCAGAGCCCAGTAATAAGAATCCACTCATAGCCCAGTAATGTTGAGCCAGTTAGATGCCAGTAATAGTGTGCCAGACAGAGCCCAGTAATATTGTGCCAGTCAGATGCCAGTAATAGTGTGCCAGACAGAGCCCAGTAATAGTGTGCCATTCAGATACCAGGAATATTGAGCCAGTCAGAGTCCAGTAATAGTGTGCCACTCAGAGCCCAGTAATATTAAGCCACTCAGAGCCCAGTAATATTGTGCCAGTCAGAGCCCAGTAATAGTGTGCCAGTCAGAGCCCAGTAATATTGTGCCAGTCGGAGCCCAGTTATATTGTGGCAGTCAGATACCAGTAATATTGTGCCAGTCAGAGCCCAGTAATAATGTGCCACTCAGAGCCCAGTAATATTGTGCCAGTCAGAGTCCAGTAATATTGTGCCAGTCAGATACCAGTAATATTGTGCCACTCAGAGCCCAGTAATAGTGTGCCAGTCAGAGCCCAGTAATAGTTTGCCAGTCAGAGCCCAGTAATATTGTGCCAGTCAGATAGCAGTAATATTGTGCCACTCAGAGCCCAGTAATAGTGTGCCAGTCAGTGCCCAGTAATAGTGTGCCAGTCAGATCCCAGTAATATTGTGCCAGTCAGATGCCAGTAATAGTGTGCCAGACAGAGCCCAGTAATATTGTGCCAGTCAGATGCCAGTAATAGTGTGCCAGACAGAGCCCAGTAATAGTGTGCCAGTCAGAGCCCAGTAATATTGTACCATTCAGATACCAGTAATATTGTGCCAGTCAGAGCCCAGGAATATTGTGCCAGTCAGAGCCCAGTAATAGTGATCCACTCAGAGCCCAGTATTATTGTGCCAGTTAGAGCCCAGTAATAGTGTGCCAGTCAGAGCCCAGTAATATTGTGCCAGTCAGAGCCCAGTAATATTGTGCCAGTCAGATACCAGTAATAGTGTGCCACTCAGAGCCCAGTAATAGTGTGCCAGTCAGAGCCCAGTAATAGTGTGCCAGTCAGAGCCCAGTAATATTGTGCCAGTCAGATGCCAGTAATAGTGTGCCAGACAGAGCCCAGTAATATTGTGCCAGCCAGATGCCAGTAATAGTGTGCCAGACAGAGCCCAGTAATAGTGTGCCATTCAGTTACCAGTAATATTGTGCCACTCAGAGCCCAGTAATATTGTGCCAGTCATATACCAGGAATATTGTGCTATTCAGAGCCCAGTAATATTGTACCAGTCAGATACCAGTAATATTGTGCCAGTCAGAGCCCAGTAATAAGAATCCACTCATAGCCCAGTAATGTTGTGCCAGTTAGATGCCAGTAATAGTGTGCCAGACAGAGCCCAGTAATATTGTGCCAGCCAGATGCCAGTAATAGTGTGCCAGACAGAGCCCAGTAATAGTGTGCCATTCAGATACCAGGAATATTGAGCCAGTCAGAGCCCAGTAATAGTGTGCCACTCAGAGCCCAGTAATATTGTGCCACTCAGAGCCCAGTAATATTGTGCCAGTCAGAGCCCAGTAATAGTGTGCCAGTCAGAGCCCAGTAATATTGTGCCAGTCGGAGCCCAGTTATATTGTGGCAGTCAGATACCAGTAATATTGTGCCAGTCAGAGCCCAGTAATAATGTGCCACTCAGAGCCCAGTAATATTGTGCCAGTCAGAGCCCAGGAATATTGTGCCAGTCAGATCCCAGGAATATTGAGCCAGTCAGAGCCCAGTAATAGTGTGCCAGTCAGAGCCCAGTAATATTCTGCCATTCAGATACCAGGAATATTGAGCCAGTCAGAGCCCAGTAATAGTGTGCCACTCAGAGCCCAGTAATATTGTGCCACTCAGAGCCCAGTAATATTGTGCCAGTCAGATGCCAGTAATAGTGTGCCTGACAGAGCCCAATAATATTGTGCCAGCCAGATGCCAGTAATAGTGTGCCAGACAGAGCCCAGTAATAGTGTGCCAGTCAGAGCCCAGTAAAATTGTGCCATTCAGTTACCAGTAATATGGTGCCACTCAGAGCCCAGTAATATTGTGCCAGTCATATACCAGGAATATTGTGCTATTCAGAGCCCAGTAATATTGTGCCAGTCAGATACCAGTAATATTGTGCCAGTCAGAGCCCAGTAATAATGTGCCACTCAGAGCCCAGTAATATTGTGCCAGTCAGAGACCAGGAATATTGTGCCAGTCAGAGCCCAGGAATATTGTGCCAGTCAGAGCCCAGTAATAGTGTGCCAGTCAGAGCCCAGTAATATTGTGCCATTCAGATACCAGGAATATTGAGCCAGTCAGAGCCCAGTAATAGTGTGCCACTCAGAGCCCAGTAATATTGTGCCACTCAGAGCCCAGTAATAGTGTGCCACTCAGAGCCCAGTAATATTGTGCCACTCAGAGCCCAGTAATAGTGTGCCAGTCAGAGCCCAGTAATAGTGTGCCAGTCAGAGCCCAGTAATATTGTGCCAGTCAGAGCCCAGTTATATTGTGGCAGTCAGATACCAGTAATATTGTGCCACTCAGAGCCCAGTAATAGTGTGCCATTCAGAGCCCAGAAATAGTGTCCCAGTCAGAGCCCAGTAATATTGTGCCAGTCAGAGCACAGTAATTTTGTGCCAGTCTGAGCCCAGGAATATTGTGCCATTCAGATACCAGGAATATTGTGCCAGTCAGAGCCTAGTAATAAGGATCCACTCATAGCCCAGGAATATTGTGCCAGTCAGAGCCCAGTAATAGTGTGCCAGTCAGAGCCCAGTAATATTGTGCCAGTCAGAGCCCAGTAATATTGTGCCAGTCAGATACCAGTAATATTGTGCCACTCAGAGCCCAGTAATGGTGTGCCAGTCAGAGCCCAGTAATAGTTTGCCAGTCAGAGCCCAGTAATATTGTGCCAGTCAGATACCAGTAATATTGTGCCACTCAGAGCCCAGTAATAGTGTGCCAGTCAGAGCCCAGTAATAGTGTACCAGTCAGAGCCCAGTAATATTGTGCCAGTCAGATGCCAGTAATAGTGTGCCAGACAGAGCCCAGTAATATTGTGCCAGTCAGATGCCAGTAATAGTGTGCCAGACAGAGCCCAGTAATAGTGTGCCAGTCCGAGCCCAGTAATATTGTGCCATTCAGATACCAGTAATATTGTGCCAGTCAGAGCCCAGGAATATTGTGCCAGTCAGAGCCCAGTAATAGTGATCCACTCAGAGCCCAGTATTATTGTGCCAGTCAGAGCCCAGTAATAGTGTGCCAGTCAGAGCCCAGTAATATTGTGCCAGTCAGAGCCCAGTAATATTGTGCCTGTCAGATACCAGTAATAGTGTGCCACTCAGAGCCCAGTAATAGTGTGCCAGTCAGAGCCCAGTAATAGTGTGCCAGTCAGAGCCCAGTAATATTGTGCCAGTCAGATGCCAGTAATAGTGTGCCAGACAGAGCCCAGTAATATTGTGCCAGCCAGATGCCAGTAATAGTGTGCCAGACAGAGCCCAGTAATAGTGTGCCATTCAGTTACCAATAATATGGTGCCACTCAGAGCCCACTAATATTGTGCCAGTCATATACCAGGAATATTGTGCTATTCAGAGCCCAGTAATATTGTGCCAGTCAGATACCAGTAATATTGTGCCAGTCAGAGCCCAGTAATAAGAATCCACTCATAGCCCAGTAATGTTGAGCCAGTTAGATGCCAGTAATAGTGTGCCAGACAGAGCCCAGTAATATTGTGCCAGTCAGATGCCAGTAATAGTGTGCCAGACAGAGCCCAGTAATAGTGTGCCATTCAGATACCAGGAATATTGAGCCAGTCAGAGTCCAGTAATAGTGTGCCACTCAGAGCCCAGTAATATTAAGCCACTCAGAGCCCAGTAATATTGTGCCAGTCAGAGCCCAGTAATAGTGTGCCAGTCAGAGCCCAGTAATATTGTGCCAGTCGGAGCCCAGTTATATTGTGGCAGTCAGATACCAGTAATATTGTGCCAGTCAGAGCCCAGTAATAATGTGCCACTCAGAGCCCAGTAATATTGTGCCAGTCAGAGTCCAGTAATATTGTGCCAGTCAGATACCAGTAATATTGTGCCACTCAGAGCCCAGTAATAGTGTGCCAGTCAGAGCCCAGTAATAGTTTGCCAGTCAGAGCCCAGTAATATTGTGCCAGTCAGATAGCAGTAATATTGTGCCACTCAGAGCCCAGTAATAGTGTGCCACTCAGAGCCCAGTAATAGTGTCCCATTCAGAGCCCAGTAATATTGTGCCAGTCAGAGCACAGTAATTTTGGGCCAGTCTGAGCCCAGGAATATTGTGCCATTCAGATACCAGGAATATTGTGCCAGTCAGAGCCCAGTAATAAGGATCCACTCATAGCCCAGTAATGTTGTGCCAGTCAGAGCCCAGTAATAGTGTGCCAGTCAGAGCCCAGTAATATTGTGCCAGTCAGAGCCCAGTAATATTGTGCCAGTCAGATACCAGTAATATTGTGCCACTCAGAGCCCAGTAATAGTGTGCCAGTCAGAGCCCAGTAATAGTTTGCCAGTCAGAGCCCAGTAATATTGTGCCAGTCAGATAGCAGTAATATTGTGCCACTCAGAGCCCAGTAATAGTGTGCCAGTCAGTGCCCAGTAATAGTGTGCCAGTCAGAGCCCAGTAATATTGTGCCAGTCAGATGCCAGTAATAGTGTGCCAGACAGAGCCCAGTAATATTGTGCCAGTCAGATGCCAGTAATAGTGTGCCAGACAGAGCCCAGTAATAGTGTGCCAGTCCGAGCCCAGTAATATTGTGCCATTCAGATACCAGTAATATTGTGCCAGTCAGAGCCCAGGAATATTGTGCCAGTCAGAGCCCAGTAATAGTGATCCACTCAGAGCCCAGTATTATTGTGCCAGTCAGAGCCCAGTAATAGTGTGCCAGTCAGAGCCCAGTAATATTGTGCCAGTCAGAGCCCAGTAATATTGTGCCTGTTAGATACCAGTAATAGTGTGCCACTCAGAGCCCAGTAATAGTGTGCCAGTCAGAGCCCAGTAATAGTGTGCCAGTCAGAGCCCAGTAATATTGTGCCAGTCAGATGCCAGTAATAGTGTGCCAGACAGAGCCCAGTAATATTGTGCCAGCCAGATGCCAGTAATAGTGTGCCAGACAGAGCCCAGTAATAGTGTGCCATTCAGTTACCAATAATATGGTGCCACTCAGAGCCCACTAATATTGTGCCAGTCATATACCAGGAATATTGTGCTATTCAGAGCCCAGTAATATTGTGCCAGTCAGATACCAGTAATATTGTGCCAGTCAGAGCCCAGTAATAAGAATCCACTCATAGCCCAGTAATGTTGAGCCAGTTAGATGCCAGTAATAGTGTGCCAGACAGAGCCCAGTAATATTGTGCCAGTCAGATGCCAGTAATAGTGTGCCAGACAGAGCCCAGTAATAGTGTGCCATTCAGATACCAGGAATATTGAGCCAGTCAGAGTCCAGTAATAGTGTGCCACTCAGAGCCCAGTAATATTAAGCCACTCAGAGCCCAGTAATATTGTGCCAGTCAGAGCCCAGTAATAGTGTGCCAGTCAGAGCCCAGTAATATTGTGCCAGTCGGAGCCCAGTTATATTGTGGCAGTCAGATACCAGTAATATTGTGCCAGTCAGAGCCCAGTAATAATGTGCCACTCAGAGCCCAGTAATATTGTGCCAGTCAGAGTCCAGTAATATTGTGCCAGTCAGATACCAGTAATATTGTGCCACTCAGAGCCCAGTAATAGTGTGCCAGTCAGAGCCCAGTAATAGTTTGCCAGTCAGAGCCCAGTAATATTGTGCCAGTCAGATAGCAGTAATATTGTGCCACTCAGAGCCCAGTAATAGTGTGCCAGTCAGTGCCCAGTAATAGTGTGCCAGTCAGATCCCAGTAATATTGTGCCAGTCAGATGCCAGTAATAGTGTGCCAGACAGAGCCCAGTAATATTGTGCCAGTCAGATGCCAGTAATAGTGTGCCAGACAGAGCCCAGTAATAGTGTGCCAGTCAGAGCCCAGTAATATTGTACCATTCAGATACCAGTAATATTGTGCCAGTCAGAGCCCAGGAATATTGTGCCAGTCAGAGCCCAGTAATAGTGATCCACTCAGAGCCCAGTATTATTGTGCCAGTTAGAGCCCAGTAATAGTGTGCCAGTCAGAGCCCAGTAATATTGTGCCAGTCAGAGCCCAGTAATATTGTGCCAGTCAGATACCAGTAATAGTGTGCCACTCAGAGCCCAGTAATAGTGTGCCAGTCAGAGCCCAGTAATAGTGTGCCAGTCAGAGCCCAGTAATATTGTGCCAGTCAGATGCCAGTAATAGTGTGCCAGACAGAGCCCAGTAATATTGTGCCAGCCAGATGCCAGTAATAGTGTGCCAGACAGAGCCCAGTAATAGTGTGCCATTCAGTTACCAGTAATATTGTGCCACTCAGAGCCCAGTAATATTGTGCCAGTCATATACCAGGAATATTGTGCTATTCAGAGCCCAGTAATATTGTACCAGTCAGATACCAGTAATATTGTGCCAGTCAGAGCCCAGTAATAAGAATCCACTCATAGCCCAGTAATGTTGTGCCAGTTAGATGCCAGTAATAGTGTGCCAGACAGAGCCCAGTAATATTGTGCCAGCCAGATGCCAGTAATAGTGTGCCAGACAGAGCCCAGTAATAGTGTGCCATTCAGATACCAGGAATATTGAGCCAGTCAGAGCCCAGTAATAGTGTGCCACTCAGAGCCCAGTAATATTGTGCCACTCAGAGCCCAGTAATATTGTGCCAGTCAGAGCCCAGTAATAGTGTGCCAGTCAGAGCCCAGTAATATTGTGCCAGTCGGAGCCCAGTTATATTGTGGCAGTCAGATACCAGTAATATTGTGCCAGTCAGAGCCCAGTAATAATGTGCCACTCAGAGCCCAGTAATATTGTGCCAGTCAGAGCCCAGGAATATTGTGCCAGTCAGATCCCAGGAATATTGAGCCAGTCAGAGCCCAGTAATAGTGTGCCAGTCAGAGCCCAGTAATATTCTGCCATTCAGATACCAGGAATATTGAGCCAGTCAGAGCCCAGTAATAGTGTGCCACTCAGAGCCCAGTAATATTGTGCCACTCAGAGCCCAGTAATATTGTGCCAGTCAGATGCCAGTAATAGTGTGCCTGACAGAGCCCAATAATATTGTGCCAGCCAGATGCCAGTAATAGTGTGCCAGACAGAGCCCAGTAATAGTGTGCCAGTCAGAGCCCAGTAAAATTGTGCCATTCAGTTACCAGTAATATGGTGCCACTCAGAGCCCAGTAATATTGTGCCAGTCATATACCAGGAATATTGTGCTATTCAGAGCCCAGTAATATTGTGCCAGTCAGATACCAGTAATATTGTGCCAGTCAGAGCCCAGTAATAATGTGCCACTCAGAGCCCAGTAATATTGTGCCAGTCAGAGACCAGGAATATTGTGCCAGTCAGAGCCCAGGAATATTGTGCCAGTCAGAGCCCAGTAATAGTGTGCCAGTCTGAGCCCAGGAATATTGTGCCATTCAGATACCAGGAATATTGTGCCAGTCAGAGCCTAGTAATAAGGATCCACTCATAGCCCAGGAATATTGTGCCAGTCAGAGCCCAGTAATAGTGTGCCAGTCAGAGCCCAGTAATATTGTGCCAGTCAGAGCCCAGTAATATTGTGCCAGTCAGATACCAGTAATATTGTGCCACTCAGAGCCCAGTAATGGTGTGCCAGTCAGAGCCCAGTAATAGTTTGCCAGTCAGAGCCCAGTAATATTGTGCCAGTCAGATACCAGTAATATTGTGCCACTCAGAGCCCAGTAATAGTGTGCCAGTCAGAGCCCAGTAATAGTGTACCAGTCAGAGCCCAGTAATATTGTGCCAGTCAGATGCCAGTAATAGTGTGCCAGACAGAGCCCAGTAATATTGTGCCAGTCAAATGCGAGTAATAGTGTGCCAGACAGAGCCCAGTAATAGTGTGCCAGTCAGAGCCCAGTAATATTGTGCCATTCAGATACCAGTAATATTGTGCCAGTCAGAGCCCAGGAATATTGTGCCAGTCAGAGCCCAGTAATATTGTGCTAGTCAGAGCCCAGTAATATTGTGCCAGTCAGAGCCCAGTAATAGTGTGCCAGTCAGAGCCCAGTAATATTGTGCCATTAAAGAGCTCGTTTTCATCCTCCCTTCTTCCCCATCACTTACTGAATGGCTGCTCCGTGTCCACAGACGGACGCCTCCTCCGTGCAGTCTTCCCTAACGTTCACATCTGGTATCTGTGATTTTTTTTTTTTTCCGAAAAAAAAGTTAAGCAATGCGGTGCGGGGGGTGCCGGCAGCACCCGCCCCCTCCCCTCGGTACGCCACTGTCTAGGATAGCCTTATACCGGTCGCAAGCATGCTTAAACTCTTCCTCTACCACTTATGCTGGAAAACTATTCCATGCATCTGCTACCCTCTCAGTAAAGTAATACTTTAATTAGTCCCTGGCATTATCTTATATCTAGAATAACCTTATACCTATCCCATTAATGCTTAAACTCGTCCTCTACCACTTATGCTGGAAGACTATTGCATGCACCCACCACCCTCTCAGCAAAGTGATATTATGTTTCTGACCACAAAAAACCATTAAAATATTAAATATTTCCACCCTTTTGAAAAGCTTGTGCTGGACCCCAAATATATGTATATAACTAGTTGCATTTATACTTATATGAACTTTTTAATATTATATTCAACTATTTTTATATGTAATAAAAATGTTATATAAAAAGTGTTAATTTCTTATCTTCATCCCTTCCTCTGCACCCACAGCACCATACAGCACCCACAAAAAAAAATGTCATTCTTTTGCCATATTTTTTTTTTTTTTTATATCAAATTATATGCTTTTATCAAAATAATGGTATTAAAAGAAAGCCCTTCTTATGATGATAAAAACAATATATAGTTTGTGTGGGTACACTAAATGAGACAGAAATGAGATACAGCAAAACACAAACACCTCAGAAATGTTAAAACAGCCCATATCACCAAGCGTCGGACAAGCCAAAAAGGGGTAAGGGGTTAAACAATCCATTATGTAGGGCAAAGGGTTCTTTTTGCAGGAGCAACTCACCAGGTTTGTTCCTGTACAATGCAATGCATCATTAAGTCAGTGAGTAGAATTTTTTATCTCACCTCAACCCATCTTTTAGTAAATAGACCCCAGTGTCTTCTGCTATCATGAACACTCCAGAACTGAAAGTAGCCTATCTCCAGGAATGGTATTATGGCAGCAAATCTTTTGGTTATTATTTTGGAGATTAGGGTATCATTTTGTTTTTTTTTACAAAAAAATATACCCAGCTGGAAAATTGATACAAAATATAAAGGGAAACTGAAAATGAATCAATGTAATCTTTAATGAAAAAAAGGCCTGAGTAACAGCAATCAAAAGATTCTAATTGTTTCACTTTCTATATTGTTCTATATTGTTTCTATAAGTAATTGCTGCAGGTAAGAGTTACTCCTAGAGGGGGCTTTTACAATGCCTACCACTTTGATCCTCTTAGGATCCCAAACACAATCCTCCTCTAGGCCACTTTTAACCATGCCACATTTTGTAGGTATCCAAGCAGTATCATAGCCATGATCATTCCATGTGTTCTGCAAAGGATGGCCCTGATGATCTATCATCTTCACTTTACCAACAGTTACTCTGAGTTTTAAAATAACTTGTTCACTTTTGGAGTCCAAAGGGTATCGTTCAGCTTTCTCTTTTTCTCTGCTGACATAGACCCCTTTCCCTAACATGCCATTTTCTGACTGAATAAATCCATTCCTCATAATGTTCTCTGCCGCAGCCACCGTTGTCCCGTGATACATAACATAGATCTTTCCGTCCAGCGGCTGTTTACCACTGATGAGATGTTCTTCTTGATTTTTTGATACAAAAAAGAAAAAGAAAAAAAGAAAAATAACAAAAAGAAATGTTGGTAAATAAAGATAAAAAGAAAAAATTAAAATAAGAGAAAGAAATATTGGTAAGGTCTCCTCCAGCCTTCCATTTCCTGGATTGTGCCATCCAAAATCTAAAATGGCCATAGTTCTAGAAAAAACAAACCATAATTAATTATTTTAAATTAATTGTTTTAAATGCATGCATAGTTGCCAACATCAGCCATGTTTCCAGGGACACATTTATGTTCCACATGCTGCAGAAAGACCATGCAAAGTGCAGCCCAGCAGGATGTAGGATGTATATACGCACACACACAATCAAATTAATTAATCAGGGTGTAGATCTCATAGGACCTGCCATGATTAAATAATTTGATTATGCCTGTGCGTGTATCTATCCTACATAGTGCAGGGCTGCACTTTGCGTGGTCTTCCTGCAGCATGTGGAACAAATATGTGTCCCTCGAAATATGGCCGATGTTGGCAACTATGATGCATGTAGACTGCAGGAGACTGAACCTGTAATGTCAGCACAATGGCGGTTAGGTATAAATAATGGCACTGTTTTATGTCTAATCTGGATCCTGACACATTTTTTACTTTTGAGCCAGTATGGTATGTATGAAATGGATTTTATTTGTACACAAAACTGTGATCTGCTTTTGGTATGTGACTTTTTATCCTTCCTTATTGACTTCAGTGTGGATAATGGCAGATTAGGATTGGTGGAGAATTATAGTCCAATAAAGTTGGATAAAATAGGAGCAATTCTGTGACTTTTCTTTTATACATAGCCTGCAACAACATTCTTCAGCAACAATTATATGACTTTTTTTTTTTAATTTTGTTCACACATATATTTTATACATAGGGGCCCACATTAATGAAGGGGCACTAGCATTACATTTCTGACAGAAACACGTCTGTGCATAACCCCCTCCCCCCCCCCCCCCCCCTTAATGGGAAGTTAAGTATTTTGAAAAACACAATAAGGTAGATTCATAGATTCAGTGTCGCCAGTTATTTTTTTTAAAAGTGCCTAATATGGTAAAATAACGGGAAAAAGTAATCCAATGTCACTGATAAAGCTCAATCCCAACACTAAACTAAACTTGTGTGGTAATTGCATTTTTACACAAAAAATTGCATACCGCAGCTGTTACTTGCACATTAACTCTGTGCAAGAAGTGCTCCCCTATAGAACTGAAAGGGTTAACCCTTAAAATATATTTTAAGTTGGGGCCAGGGGCATTGTGGCAAATCCCAAACATCAGGAATTTAAGGTGGAACCAGGGGCCATAGAGGCAACCCCTGGCCCCATTAATGATTAGGAGGACCAGGGGCATTAATAACTGAGGAGCAAGTGTATTATATATGGGGCCTGGGGCCATTTGTCCAACTTCTAAATGTAATGGCGGGCGCAGAGAATTGGGGGTGGCTTGTTTTCCCTTATTGTACATTATTTTGTTCTGAATAAAGCATTGAAAATACTCCAGTATTGTTTTCTATAGAGCACGGGCGTCCAACGTGTGGCCAAATGCGGCCCGCCTACCAGAGAGGTGCGGCCCGCTTGAGAGTGGTAGCGGTAGCCGCACCTCTGATATAAAGTGTGCACCGGGATGTCACTGACACCCGGTGCTTCAACAGGGGCAGAGCACGAGGGGGCTGAGCTTTCTCCCCCTCGCACTCTGACCCCGATGGAGCACCGGGTGTAAGTGACATCCCGGTGCTCAGATGAAGACTAGGACCTCCATAGACGGAACAATCCCCCTCCCTGCAGATAAAGGTAAACGAGCAGGGAGGGGGGGGCGGAAGAAGAAGAAGCAATGTGTGTGTGTGACACAGTGTGTGAATGTTTGTGTGTGTGTTTGGTAGTATGACACAGTGTGTGAATGTTTGTGTGTGTGGTAGTGTGAAACAGTGTGTAAATGTGTGTGTGTGTGTAGTAGTATGACACAGTGTGTGAATGTTTGTGTGTGTGTGTGTGTGTGGTAGTGTGATACAGTGTGTAAATGTTTGTGTGTGTGTTTGGTAGTGTGATACAGTGTGTAAATGTTTGTGTGTGTGTTTGGTAGTATGACACAGTGTGTGAATGTTTGTGTGTGTGGTAGTGTGAAACAGTGTGTAAATGTGTGTGTGTGTAGTAGTATGACACAGTGTGTGAATGTTTGTGTGTGTGTGTGGTAGTGTGATACAGTGTGTAAATGTTTGTGTGTGTGGATGTGTGACAGTGTGTGAAGGTGTGTGTGTGGAAGCGTGAAGGTGTGTGTGTGTGTGTGTGAAGGTGTGTGTGTGTAGAAGTGTGAATGTGTGTGTGTGTGTGTGTGTGTGTGTAGAAGTGTGAAGGTGTGTGTGTGTGTGTGTGTGTGTAGAAGTGTGAAGGTGTGTGTGTGTATGTGTGTGTGTGTGTAGAAGTGTGAAGGTGTGTGTGTGTGTGGAAGTGTGAAGGTGTGTGTAGAAGTGTGAAGGTGTGTGTGTGTGTAGAAGTGTGAAGGTGTGTGTGTGTGTAGAAGTGTGAAGGTGTGTGTGTAGAAGTGTGACACTGTGTGTTAAGTGTGACAGTGTGTGTAGGTGTGTGTGTAGAAGTGTGACACGGTGTGTTAAGTGTGACAGTGTGTGTAAGTGTGTGTGTGGAAGTGTGACACAGTGTGTGAAGGTGTGTGTGGAAGTGTGACATAGTGTGTGAAGGTGTGTGTGTAGTAGTATGACACAGTGTGTGAATGTTTGTGTGTGTGTGTGGTAGTGTGATACAGTGTGTAAATGTTTGTGTGTGTGGATGTGTGACAGTGTGTGAAGGTGTGTGTGTGTCGAAGCGTGAAGGTGTGTGTGTGTGTGTGAAGGTGTGTGTGTGTAGTAGTGTGAAGGTGTGTGTGTGTGTGTGTGTGTAGAAGTGTGAAGGTGTGTGTGTGTGTGTGTGTAGAAGTGTGAAGGTGTGTGTGTGTGTAAGTGTGTAGAAGTGTGAAGGTGTGTGTGTGGAAGTGTGATACAGTGTGTGTGTGTGTGTGGAAGTGTGAAGGTGTGTGTGTGTGTAGAAGAGTGACACGGTGTGTTAAGTGTGACAGTGTGTGGAAGTGTGTGTGTGGAAGTGTGACACAGTGTGTGAAGGTGTGTGTGGAAGTGTGACATAGTGTGTGAAGGTGTGTGGAAGTGTGACACAGTGTGTCGGTTACGGTGATTGTATGTGTATATATGTTAATATGTATATTTATGTGTGTGTGTATACATACATACATGCATGCATACATTTACTTTCAATGAAACGTGAATATGCGGCCCACAGACAAATAGATTTACGGTGAAGTGGCCCACCGCAAAACAAACTTGGACACCCCTGCTATAGAGTATCATTGCCTAAAATACCAATGGTCTAATCAGGTAGTTCCAATTATCTAAACAAAATTGGATTGGGGGGGGGGGGGTAGTTGTTATTATTTGATAAGGTCCAGGGGCCTTTGAGCAGCCCCGGACTGGGGGAGTATATTATGTTATCATGGGGTCTGGGAGCCTTTGGGCAGCTCGTGGCCCATTACTAGCAGTGGGAACTGGGTGCCACTTGGGTGGCTCCAAGCCCTGTTTCTATTATGGGACCAGGGCTACTTTCCCTAGCCTCCCTTATGTATTATGTATTATTTCCCTTCTGGTGCTAGGAGCAATTGCCAAGCTCCCACTGTCTGAAACAGGAGGGAGGGGCTCAGGGTAATGGTTTGTTTTTGTTGATGACACTATATTTAACACTTTGCTCCAGTAACGATCTTTGAAAATATGGCTTTACCATATAAAGTTATTATATGTATGCTTCTGTTTGGACTCTGTATTGTTAATGTGTTGAACCCAAAATAATATCTATCTTATTTTTGTAACCAAATAATTTCACATTATGTTTCTGTTATTTTGTTTGACCTTTGTCTATGTATCTATGTATCTATGTATAACAAAAAAAAAAAAAAAAAACATACATGCAAATATAATGTATAAAGAACAATAATAAAACATTTTTATTAATTAAGCAATTATATGTGGCATATGTGACTATTTTACTTTTCACATTAAGAGTCTATAGAGTCCAAGGAACAATGTGGTAACAGAACCCACCCACTTTCTCCATCTATATACTTATGCAGAACAGTAAGTCCACAGTAGCTAGGGTCTCTATCGTGTATGCATTAAAGGCGTGGGACTTAGTGGTAACTCCACCCATTATGGTCTGTCCAATTGATGTCATGTTCTGCCTATCTGTGCATGGCAAGCTCTAAATACTTTTTGCCTACTTCAAGTGACTTTTGTCGAAATCTTTTATTTCTATAATCTTTTTATTTTTTTTAATGACATGGAAACAACTAAAGTTTCTCTGCAGGGCTGTGGCTTTTTTTTAGCACTGATTGCACCTATAGTTTAACCTCCCATGAAACAGACATTTTTGCTAATGTACATTAATATCCAAAAAAAAACTGTATAATGCTCTTACACATTCATAGCATTTATACATCCCCTGGATTACATATCATTTACACATACCCTGGATTACATAGCATTTATACATCCCCTGGATTACATATCATTTACACATACCCTGGATTACATAGCATTTATACATCCCCTGGATTACATATCATTTACACATACCCTGGATTACATAGCATTTATACATACCCTGGATTACATAGCATTTATACATACCCTGGATTACATAGCATTTATACATCCCCTGGATTACATATCATTTACACATACCCTGGATTACATATCATTTATACATACCCTGGATTACATAGCATTTATACATACCCTGGATTACATAGCATTTATACATACCCTGGATTACATAGCATTTATACATACCCTGGATTACATAGCATTTATACATACCCTGGATTGCATAGCATTTACACATACCCTGGATTACATAGCATTTATACATACCCTGGATTGCATAGCATTTATACATACCCTGGATTGCATAGCATTTACACATACCCTGGATTACATAGCATTTATACATACCCTGGATTGCATAGCATTTATACATACCCTGGATTGCATTGCATTTACACATACCCTGGATTACATAGCATTTATACATACCCTGGATTACATAGCATTTATACATACCCTGGATTACATAGCATTTATACATACCCTGGATTACATAGCATTTATACATACCCTGGATTGCATAGCATTTATACATACCCTGGATTACATAGCATTTACACATACCCTGGATTACATAGCATTTATACATACCCTGGATTACATAGCATTTATACATACCCTGGATTACATAGCATTTACACATACCCTGGATTGCATAGCATTTATACATACCCTGGATTACATAGCATTTATACATACCCTGGATTACATAGCATTTATACATACCCTGGATTACATAGCATTTATACAAACCCTGGATTGCATAGCATTTATACATACCCTGGATTACATAGCATTTATACATACCCTGGATTGCATAGCATTTATACATACCCTGGATTACATAGCATTTACACATACCCTGGATTACATAGCATTTATACATACCCTGGATTACATAGCATTTATACATACCCTGGATTACATAGCATTTATACATACCCTGGATTGCATAGCATTTATACATACCCTGGATTGCATAGCATTTATACATACCCTGGATTGCATTGCATTTACACATACCCTGGATTACATAGCATTTATACATACCCTGGATTACATAGCATTTATACATACCCTGGATTACATAGCATTTACACATACCCTGGATTGCATAGCATTTATACATACCCTGGATTGCATAGCATTTATACATACCCTGGATTGCATAGCATTTATACATACCCTGGATTGCATTGCATTTATACATACCCTGGATTGCATAGCATTTATACATACCCTGGATTACATAGCATTTATACATACCCTGGATTGCATAGCATTTATACATACCCTGGATTACATAGCATTTATACATACCCTGGATTACATAGCATTTACACATACCCTGGATTACATAGCATTTATACATACCCTGGATTGCATAGCATTTATACATACCCTGGATTACATAGCATTTATACATACCCTGGATTGCATTGCATTTATACATACCCTGGATTGCATAGCATTTATACATACCCTGGATTACATAGCATTTATACATACCCTGGATTGCATAGCATTTATACATACCCTGGATTATGATATTCTTACGATATTCTTGGAAATTATGTATCAGGATTCTCTCTCCAGCAAGAAACAAGCTGACATATAAAAATACAGATAAAATGAGAATTATATATAAATTATAATTTTGGGAAACAAATGCAAAAGACACAAATCAAAACCAATGTGGCTTACAGGTAACGTGAAACAGGAAGTACAAAACAAGAAAATGGCATTCAAACATTATAAAAACACGGGATCAGCATTATCATTTATAGAGTACAAAGAGGCCAACAAAGCCTGCAAAAAGGCAATTAAAATGGCTAAATTGGAAAATGAGAAAAGGGTTGCCAAGGAGAGTAAAACTAACCCCAAAATGTTTTATAAATATATAAATGGAAAAAAGCTAAAGAGGGAAAATGTTGGGCCCTTGTTATCCCAAATGGGAAATTTGGTAAGTGAGGACAGAGAGAAAGCAGACATTTTAAATACTTTTTTTTCTTCTGTTTATACTAAGGAAGAGCAGATGGACGAGCCCCTGCTACAGGAAGTTATGGGACATTCGCCGCAAACATGGGATTGGCTGACACAGGAAAAAGTGCTTAAGCAATTACACTCTGTTAAGATAGACAAGGCCCCAGGACCAGATGGTATACACCCAAGGGTACTTAGAGAGTTAAGCATATTTCTGGCCAGGCCACTATTCATGATCTTTAGGGATTCATTCAGTTCAGGTACAGTGCCAACAGACTGGCGAAAGGCGGATGTCATTCCAATATTTAAAAAGGGATCAAAATCTCTGCCAGGTAATTATAGGCCAGTGAGCTTGACATCTGTAGTGGTGAAACTATTTGAAGGATTGCTAAAGGTATACACTCAAGAATACATCTTGAACCAGAATATAATTAGTAAAAGTCAACATGGTTTTGTGAAAGATAGGTCTTGTCAAACAAACTTAATAACATTCTATGAAGAAGTCAGTAAAAATATAGATCTAGGTGTGGCAGTTGATGTGATCTATTTGGATTTTGCGAAAGCATTTGATACAGTTCCACACAAAAGGTTACTCTACAAATTGAGAGAAATAGGTTTGGGGGCAAATGTGTGTATGTGGATTGAAAATTGGCTAAAAGATAGAACACAAAGGGTTGTTGTAAATGGAAAATTCTCAAATTGGACAAGGGTATTAAGCGGAGTACCTCAGGGGTCTGTTTTGGGCCCTCTTCTTTTTAATTTGTTTATTAATGATCTGCCACATTGTGCTGAGAGCCATGTCTCCGTGTTTGCGGACGACACTAAATTAGGTAAGGCAATAAAGACTAATCTTGATGTTTTTTCTTTACAGGAAGATTTGGACAGAGTGGGGGACTGGGCAGTAAAGTGGCAAATGAGGTTCAATATAGACAAATGTAAAGTTATGCATTATGGGAAAAATAATAACAAAGCAACATATACGTTAAATGGTTTTTCCCTGGGAAAAACTACTAATGAAAAGGATTTAGGAATAATTATAGACCACAAACTTGGCAACAGTGCCCAATGCCAGTCAGCAGCTGCAAGGGCCAATAAGATATTGGCATGTATAAAACGAGGTATAGATTCACGGGAGGAGGATATCATCTTGCCTCTTTACAAATCAATGGTAAGACCTCACCTTGAATATGCAGTACAGTTCTGGGCACCAGTCCTTAAAAAGGATATTAAGGAACTAGAAAAAGTGCAAAGGAGAGCTACAAAATTAATAAGGGGTTTGGAGGATCTTAGTTATGAAGAGAGACTTAAAAAATTGAATTTATATACGTTAGAAAAAAGGCGTCTCAGAGGGGATATGATAACATTATATAAATATTTGCAGGGCCAATATAAAGAGCTCTCCAGTGACCTGTTCATTAACAGAAAGGTACAAAGAACAAGAGGTCACCCCCTCAGACTGGAAGAGCAAAGATTTCATAGACAGCAAAGGAAGGGATTCTTTACGGTTAGGACAATAAAGTTATGGAACTCACTGCCAAGAGAGGTAGTGCTAGCAACCACAATAGATGCATTTAAAAATGGTTTGGATGTTTTTTTAGCAAAGCAGAACATACAGGGCTATTAATAATAGAATAAGCATTAATAAAAGAGCTTATTGATCCAAGGAGAAATCTGATTGCCTCTTGGAGTCAAGAAGGAATTTTTTCCCCCAGGAGGCAAAATTCGAAATAGCTTCCTTAGGGGTTTTTTGCCTTCTTTTGGATCAAAAGCTGTAATGATAGGTAGAAGGGTTGAACTTGATGGACTTGTGTCTTTTTTCAACCTAAATTACTATGTTACTATGTTACTATGTATAATCTTGTGTAACGTAATGCATAAACACTTGTGATTTGTATAAGGGGCCAATAGTCATATTCATTGATCCCATAAGCTTTATTCAGTAACCAGTAGATGGAAAGGCTAAGCACCAGCATTGTTTGCGGTGGAATTCTAGTGACCTTTGCTTCAGACAATTTAATGATGTCCTATGGACCGTCCCAGACATTGCCACAGACACGTTGCCTATCCCTAAGCAAGTTTAAAACAATGAGCCATATTAGGCAAGTTGCAGAAAAAGAGACAATTTTGGAAACTGGGGAATCGTCATAATTATTATTATTTTATTTTTTTGTCTTAACAGTTTGTGGCTAAATTCTGTTTTGTAAAGTTATTCATAATATTCTGTAGAATTAACATACGGTGTTAAGAAAACCGCACTATAAAACTATTTTGTTTTTTAAATTGAACTCATCCTCGATTAACATACAAATGTCCTAGATTTCCCAGTATTTATGATGATACTCACCAGTACAGCAAGTAGACAGCAATACGTAAGGTATGACAGTCCTGGATCTTTTTATAATCTTTTAACTATGTTTCACTTTCATTTTCTTGCTGAACAGGATATGATATTAAAAAAAAATGATATCTGTTGAAACGCCCAAACACACCTATTACACACACAGCATCCATCACACGCACCTGTTACACACACAGCATCCATCAAACACACCTGTTACACACACAGCATCTATCACACGCACCTGTTACACACACAGCATCCATCATATTCGCCTGTTACACACACAGCATCCATCACACGCACCTGTTACACACACAGCATCCATCAAACACACCTGTTACACACACAGCATCTATCACACGCACCTGTTACACACACAGCATCCATCATATTCGCCTGTTACACACACACAGCATCCATCACACGCACCTGTTACACACACAGCATCCATCAAACACAATTATTACACACACAGCATACACCAGATGTGCTTATCACACACAAATACACACTAGACAGCACTGGTGTTGCGGACCATGATTCCATGATGTCCAACCAACCTTTGTGATTGCTTGGTGTCATGGAAGTGTTGCCACCAAGCCTTTATTTTGCCAATGAAGCATCTTCGGTAATTTGTTTAATTAAAAGGTGGCACCTTGATCCGCAACAGCTGAGCGGCCATACAGTAAAGTAAAGTCAAGGCAGTTACAGCTACATTTTGACGGTCCAAAAGATGTGGACTGCACTTCTTATGATGCTCAGCCAGCAAAATTATTGGTGGAGACTCACAGTCACAAAAACATGGATTTCGAAAATGATGTTGTTAAGAAAAATGTTGTCACTCAGAATGGTTAGCAGAGGAGCCTATATTTCAGTGGCTGCACAGGCACACCATGCATGTCCTTGAGGCCCATGGGGTTGCCACAAAGCCGGTATTTTACTGGTAGGTCGGTAAACATTTTGCTTAAGCCAATATTAAATCTATGGACGCAATAGCATGGCCAGTATTTTGTGACAGCCCTAGCTGTGTGGCTGAAGATGTGGCTTTGGGTGGGGCATTAACGGGAATTTATTTTTAATGACTTTACAGGCAATTAGTGGCTATCCGTGTAATTTGGTAAGTTATTTAGTAAAAGAATAACGTATTTTATTTTTAAAAACAAATCTACTGCTGTCCAAATACACTTTACTGAGGTTTTTAATTTTGTGGAGCTCTGAAGGACACCAGAAAGTCTGAGCTCTTAATCGGAGGGGAGTAGAGAAAGAAAGGGATTTGGGTACAAAAATGGGACTGTCCTTTCTATATAGGGACACTTGAGAGGTATGAGAGCAGATTATTTTAGTATAACTATTAATGTATGTTATCCCAAGGCCTGCAAACATATAGATGACATTATGAGTGTAAAAAAATGACTTTGTCATGGTATAAATCATGATTTTATCAACAGGAAAAACTGGGAGCGGCAGCAGCCTGTCTGTGCTAACACACAAGCAAGACAGGAAGGATTGTACTGTACAGTTGGATTGTACTGTATTAACGAACAGGAATAAAGCAATACAATAAAGCCAGCTGGATGGGTCTCCTTGTAACTTAGTTGTTCAGGACTACTCCTATTTCTAATTTTTTTTATTTATTTTTTTTATAGCCAGCATGTCCTCTTCAAGAATTTGGCTGCTGTGGAATGGAGATGCGACCGTGGCCTTGAGTGCAATCTGCGTGGCCTGTGAGTGCAATCTGGGTGCTAGTATAAGTCCTGTGATTGCAATCTGTGTGCTGGGATAAGTCCTGAGTGCTGGGATAAGTCCTATGAGTGCAATCTGCATTCTGGAGTAAGTCTAGGGCTCTGGGGCAAGTCGTGTGAGTGCAGTTTGGGTGCTGGGGTAAGTCTTGTGAGTGCAATTTGTTTGCTGTGATAGGTTCAAGTCCTCTGAATGCAATCTGAGTGCTCTAATAAGTGCTAGGGCAAGGGACTAAGTGCAATCTGGGTACCGGGGTAAGTCCTGGGTGCTGGGGCAAGTCCTGTGAGTGCAGTCTAAGTTCTGTGGTAAGTCCTGGGTGCTGAGTACTGGGTTAAGTCTGGGGTTCTGGGGCAAGTTCTTTGAGTGCAGTCAGGGCCGGCGCTACCGTAAGGCAGCCCTGGCGGCTGCCTTAGGGCGGGGCGCTGGGGGGGGGGCGGGAAAATCGCCCGCTCCCCCAGGCCCGTTTACTTACCTCCATGCTGCTGTTTAGGTCCGTGGCTGAGAGGGAAGCGCTGTGCACTTTTTTTTCAACACACTTTATTGATCCGCGCGGCTGGAAGGGAGTGCACAGCGCTTCCCTCTCAGCCACGGACCTGAACAGCAGCATGGAGGTAAGTACTGGGGTCTGGGGAAGGGGGGAGGAGGGAGGTATAACGAGCATCTGACTGGCACAATATTCCTGGGCATCTGACTGGCACAATATTCCTGGGCATCTGACTGGCATAATTTTCTTGGGCATCTGACTGGCATAATATTCCTGGGCATCTGACTGGCATAATATTCCTGGGCTCTGACTGGCATAATATTCCTGGGCATCTGAATGGCATAATATTCCTGGGCATCTGACTGGCACACTATTCCTGGGCTCTGACTGACACATTATTCCTGGGCTCTGACTGGCATAATATTCCTGGGCATCTGACTGGCACAATATTCCTGGGCATCTGACTGGCATAATATTCCTGGGCATCTGAATGGCATAATATTCCTGGGCAACTGACAGGCATAATATTCTTGGGCTCTGACTGGCATAATATTCCTGGGCATCTGACTGGCATAATATTCCTGGGCATCTGACTGGCACACTACTTCTGGGCTCTGACTGGCATAATATTACTGGGCTCTGACTGGCATAATGTTCCTGGGCATCTGACTGGCACAATATTACTGGGCTCTGACTGGCATAATATTCCTGGGCATCTGACTGGCATAATATTACTGGGCTCTGACTGGCATAATATTCCCATTGAAATACTGGTAAGTTTGTTGATTTAACTTTACTTAATTTTAAATATTGTATTTGTTCCCGTTTTGTTTCTTCACTGCAAAATAAGATATATGCAGTGTGCATAGGAATTTGTTCATAGTTTTTGTTTTTACTATAGTCCGGCCCTCCAACGGTCTGAGGGACAGTGAACTGGCCCCCTGTTTAAAAAGTTTGAGGACCCCCTGGGCTAAATACTGGCATATTGAGTGGCAAAATAGTGTGTCTCAGGTTATGTGTGAATTGGTGTAACTGTGTGTGTGTAAGTGGTAAGGGTGTCTCTGTGTGTGACTGCAAGGGTGTCTTTGTGTTTAAGGGTTTCAATGTGTTACACATTTAGAGCATGCAAGTTGAATATTTAGATGTATTTATTTCTACACTATACATTATTTATATATATATATATATATATATATATATATATATATATATATATAATGTAGGGAG
Source organism: Pelodytes ibericus (assembly GCA_036172795.1). Taxonomy (NCBI): domain Eukaryota; kingdom Metazoa; phylum Chordata; class Amphibia; order Anura; family Pelodytidae; genus Pelodytes; species Pelodytes ibericus. The sequence goes on from CM069866.1 coordinate 25,301,363, forward strand.
GCTTAATGGTGTGGGAGGCGTGGCGGATCAGAGCAGGAGGGCACCAAAATGCACCTTCGTCAGACGTAGACGAAAATCCTTGCACCGGCCCTGAGTGCAGTCTAGGTGCTGAAGTAAGTGCTGTGGGACACTTGAGAGGTATGAGAGCAGATTATTTTAGTATAACTATTATTGTTTGTTATCCCAAGGCCTGCAAACATATAGATGACATTATGAGTGTAAAAAAGGACTTTGTCATGGTATAAATCATGATTTTATCAACAGGAAAAACTGGGAGCGGCAGAAGCCTGTCTATGCCAACACGCAAGCAAGACAGGAAGGATTGTACTGTACAGTTGGATTGTACTGTATTAACGAACAGGAATAAAACCTTATACAATAAAGCCAGCTGGATGGGTCTCCTTGTAACTTAGTTGTTCAGGACTCCTCCTATTCCTAATTTGTTTTTGTTTTTTGTTTTTTTATAGCCATATTATTCACTGCAGAAACTAGTGTCAAAGAGACAGGGCAGGGCTGGTCTACTGAGATAACGGGAAAAATCACGGTAGGCCCTGGGGGCCCTGTGGGATGCGGCTTTTAAGAATTCAGCATGGCCTCTTCAAGAATTGGGCTGCTGTGGAATGGAGATGCGGCCGTGGCCTTGAGTGCAATCTGCGTGGCCTGTGAGTGCAATCTGGGTGCTAGTATAAGTCCTGTGATTGCAATCTGTGTGCTGGTGTCAGATCCTTGTTTACTTTGATAGATCCACCCTTTGCTGTGAAGTGGTATTCCCCCACCTTATAGGGAAACCGCGCCACAGATGAAATTGCTGAGTTATTTTCTTCCATTGTGTAAGCAAGTATCGGCTCAGCTGCTTTCGTTTGAAAACGAAAGTAAAAACTCCATACGAATCCTCCGTTGACGAACTCCGGATACTGAGTGATTTATTACCTACCTTCTCCTCTCCCTGAACTCGGACTGTATCACCAACGACTCTGTTATCTCTAATCCCTTGACCCAGGAGTGTTTACTTACTATTCTGCCTTCTCCAAGCCTTTGAATCTCGGATTGTATAAGCGGACTACCTCTTGGTTAACCCTGAAGCTGCTGATTAGAACCTCGCAAGTATCATTTACTTTATTCAAATTGTATTGGAACAGTTTATCTGCAATCAGTTACAGACTCACCTGTTAACCTTTAGGATTACTATATATATGTTCCTGTCCATTTACTCTTCATCTCATAAAGAAATAGAGTATAAGACCTTCTTTATTATTACTCACAGTTATATGAATTTCCCTGCTGAAGGATTATATAATACTACTTCAACTACATTGGCAAACTTTGTTCATATTTAAATGTTCATGACATCCTCCTTCCACTCTAAATCTCAGACTTTTACTACTTGATTCATTCTGAAACATTTCCCACATCTGCTGTTGTGTTCTATATAAAGATTAAGTGTGACAGCTAGGTTAAATCCTGAGTGCTGGGATAAGTCCTATGAGAGCAATCTGCATTCTGTGGTAAGTCCTGCAAGTGAAATCTACATACTGGGGTAAGTCTAAGGCTCCGGGGCAAGTCGTGTGAGTGCAGTTTGGGTGCTGGGGTAAGTCTTGTGAGTGCAATTTGTTTGCTGTGATAGGTTCAAGTCCTCTGAATACAATCTGAGTGCTCTAATAAGTGCTAGGGCAAGTGACTAAGTGCAATCTGGGTACCGGGGTAAGTCCTGGGTGCTGGGGCAAGTCCTGTGAGTGCAGTCTAAGTTCTGTGGTATGTCCTTGGTGCTGAGTACTGGGTTAAGTCTGGGGTTCTGGGGCAAGTTCTTTGAGTGCAGTCTAGGTGCTGAAGTAAGTTCTGTGAGTGCAATCTGAGTGATGATGTAAATCCTGAGAGTGGAATCTGAGTGCTGGTATAAGTCCAATGAGACCAATTTGAGTGCTGGGGTAAGTCCTGTGAGTGCAATCTGCATGCTGGGGTAAGTCATGGGTGCTGGGGCAAGTCCTGTGAGTGCAATCTGCATGCTGACGTAAGTGCTGTGACAAGTCCTGTCAGTGCAGTCTGGGTGCTGAGGTAAGTGCTTTGAATGCAATCTTGGTGTTGTGGTAGATCAATATATCCAGGATGTACACAAAGTTATGTCAAAGTTACTGCCCTCATATATACCCCTGCAAAAGACAATTCATATAACCCTGTGTGCATACTGGGGGTATTTATTGCTCTATTCAGAAGAATATTTCAGTCATATCTAGAAATAATTTTGTCCCTGCTGCATGGCTCTGTAGTCAGAGCATTGGGGGTCACGTGAACTTCCCACTCAGAGTCCAGAGAGTGACGGTTAGTTATTCTCTTACCGCAATACCAGGGCTTTAAATCACTGGATAGTCATGGTCCCCGTTGCAGTTGAATCGGTATTCAAACTATAAATTTTATCGGTACCGGATCTACCCCAGTGTCTATATAATGCTCTCTGCTAACAATTTATTATTATGTATGGAAGATTGCAGTATGCACGTTACAGCCTTCCTATGGACAAGCTGGCTCATGGCGTTTCTACCACAGTTGACTTTCATGGCACTTCAGTTGGAATGGTCATTGTGCCAATAACCCAGCATATCTATATCATCAGGCAAGTTATTGTTACTTTATTCCTTACCGAGGAACTACTCACCTGTTACACACACAGCATCCATCAAACTCACCTGTTACACACACAGCATCCATCATACTCACCTGTTACACACACACAGCATCCATCAAATGCACCTGTTACACACACAGCATACACCAGATATGCTTATCACACACAAATACACACTAGACAGCACTGATGTTGCGGACCATGATTCCATGATGTCCAACCAACCTTTGTGATTGCTTGGTGTCATGGAAGTGTTGCCACCAAGCCTATATTTTGCCAATGAAGCATCTTCGGTAATTTGTTTAATTAAAAGGTGGCACCTTGATCCGCAACAGCTGAGCGGCCATACAGTAAAGTAAAGTCAAGGCAGTTACAGCTACATTTTGACGGTCCAAAAGATGTGGACTGCACTTCTTATGATGCTCAGCCAGCAAAATTATTGGTGGAGACTCACAGTCACAAAAACATGGATATCAAAAATGATGTTGTTACGAAAAATGTTGTCACTCAGAATGGTTAGCAGAAGAGCCTATATTTCAGTGGCTGCACAGGCACACCATGCATGTCCTTGAGGCCCATGGGGTTGCCACAAAGCCGGTATTTTACTGGTAGGTCGGTAAACATTTTGCTTAAGGCCAATATTAAATCTATGGACGCAATAGCATGGCCAGTATTTTGTGGCAGCCCTAGCTGTGTGGCTGAAGATGTGGCTTTGGGTGGGGCATTAACGGGAATTTATTTTTAATGACTTTACAGGCAATTAGTGGCTATCCGTGTAATTTGGTAAGTTATTTAGTACAAGAATAACGTATTTTATTTTTAAAAACAAATCTACTGCAGTCCAAATACACTTTACTGAGGTTTTTAATTTTGTGGAGCTCTGAAGGACACCAGAAAGTCTGAGCTCTTAATCGGAGGGGAGTAGAGAAAGAGAGGGATTTGGGTACAAAAATGGGACTGTCCTTTCTATATAGGGACACTTGAGAGGTATGAGAGCAGATTATTTTAGTATAACTATTAATGTATGTTATCCCAAGGCCTGCAAACATATAGATGACATTATGAGTGTAAAAAAATGACTTTGTCATGGTATAAATCATGATTTTATCAACAGGAAAAACTGGGAGCGGCAGCAGCCTGTCTGTGCTAACACACAAGCAAGACAGGAAGGATTGTACTGTACAGTTGGATTGTACTGTATTAACGAACAGGAATAAAGCAATACAATAAAGCCAGCTGGATGGGTCTCCTTGTAACTTAGTTGTTCAGGACTACTCCTATTTCTAATTTTTTTTATTTATTTTTTTTATAGCCAGCATGTCCTCTTCAAGAATTTGGCTGCTGTGGAATGGAGATGCGACCGTGGCCTTGAGTGCAATCTGCGTGGCCTGTGAGTGCAATCTGGGTGCTAGTATAAGTCCTGTGATTGCAATCTGTGTGCTGGGATAAGTCCTGAGTGCTGGGATAAGTCCTATGAGTGCAATCTGCATTCTGGGGTAAGTCTAGGGCTCTGGGGCAAGTCGTGTGAGTGCAGTTTGGGTGCTGGGGTAAGTCTTGTGAGTGCAATTTGTTTGCTGTGATAGGTTCAAGTCCTCTGAATGCAATCTGAGTGCTCTAATAAGTGCTAGGGCAAGGGACTAAGTGCAATCTGGGTACCGGGGTAAGTCCTGGGTGCTGGGGCAAGTCCTGTGAGTGCAGTCTAAGTTCTGTGGTAAGTCCTGGGTGCTGAGTACTGGGTTAAGTCTGGGGTTCTGGGGCAAGTTCTTTGAGTGCAGTCAGGGCCGGCGCTACCGTAAGGCAGCCCAGGCGGCTGCCTTAGGGCGGGGCGCTGGGGGGGGCGGGAAAATCGCCCGCTCCCCCAGGCCCGTTTACTTACCTCCATGCTGCTGTTTAGGTCCGTGGCTGAGAGGGAAGCGCTGTGCACTTTTTTTTCAACACACTTTATTGATCCGCGCGGCTGGAAGGGAGTGCACAGCGCTTCCCTCTCAGCCACGGTCCTGAACAGCAGCATGGAGGTAAGTACTGGGGTCTGGGGAAGGGGGGAGGAGGGAGGTATAACGAGCATCTGACTGGCACAATATTCCTGGGCATCTGACTGGCACAATATTCCTGGGCATCTGACTGGCATAATTTTCTTGGGCATCTGACTGGCATAATATTCCTGGGCATCTGACTGGCATAATATTCCTGGGCTCTGACTGGCATAATATTCCTGGGCATCTGAATGGCATAATATTCCTGGGCATCTGACTGGCACACTATTCCTGGGCTCTGACTGACACACTATTCCTGGGCTCTGACTGGCATAATATTCCTGGGCATCTGACTGGCACAATATTCCTGGGCATCTGACTGGCATAATATTCCTGGGCATCTGAATGGCATAATATTCCTGGGCAACTGACAGGCATAATATTCTTGGGCTCTGACTGGCATAATATTCCTGGGCATCTGACTGGCATAATATTCCTGGGCATCTGACTGGCACACTACTTCTGGGCTCTGACTGGCATAATATTACTGGGCTCTGACTGGCATAATGTTCCTGGGCATCTGACTGGCACAATATTACTGGGCTCTGACTGGCATAATATTCCTGGGCATCTGACTGGCATAATATTACTGGGCTCTGACTGGCATAATATTCCCATTGAAATACTGGTAAGTTTGTTGATTTAACTTTACTTAATTTTAAATATTGTATTTGTTCCCGTTTTGTTTCTTCACTGCAAAATAAGATATATGCAGTGTGCATAGGAATTTGTTCATAGTTTTTGTTTTTACTATAGTCCGGCCCTCCAACGGTCTGAGGGACAGTGAACTGGCCCCCTGTTTAAAAAGTTTGAGGACCCCCTGGGCTAAATACTGGCATATTGAGTGGCAAAATAGTGTGTCTCAGGTTATGTGTGAATTGGTGTAACTGTGTGTGTGTAAGTGGTAAGGGTGTCTCTGTGTGTGACTGCAAGGGTGTCTTTGTGTTTAAGGGTTTCAATGTGTTACACATTTAGAGCATGCAAGTTGAATATTTAGATGTATTTATTTCTACACTATACATTATTTATATATATATATATATATATATATATAATGTAGGGAGGCTTAATGGTGTGGGAGGCGTGGCGGATCAGAGCAGGAGGGCACCAAAATGCACCTTCGTCAGACGTAGACGAAAATCCTTGCACCGGCCCTGAGTGCAGTCTAGGTGCTGAAGTAAGTGCTGTGGGACACTTGAGAGGTATGAGAGCAGATTATTTTAGTATAACTATTATTGTTTGTTATCCCAAGGCCTGCAAACATATAGATGACATTATGAGTGTAAAAAAGGACTTTGTCATGGTATAAATCATGATTTTATCAACAGGAAAAACTGGGAGCGGCAGAAGCCTGTCTATGCCAACACGCAAGCAAGACAGGAAGGATTGTACTGTACAGTTGGATTGTACTGTATTAACGAACAGGAATAAAACCTTATACAATAAAGCTAGCTGGATGGGTCTCCTTGTAACTTAGTTGTTCAGGACTCCTCCTATTCCTAATTTGTTTTTGTTTTTTTGTTTTTTTATAGCCATATTATTCACTGCAGAAACTAGTGTCAAAGAGACAGGGCAGGGCTGGTCTACTGAGATAACGGGAAAAATCACGGTAGGCCCTGGGGGCCCTGTGGGATGCGGCTTTTAAGAATTCAGCATGGCCTCTTCAAGAATTGGGCTGCTGTGGAATGGAGATGCGGCCGTGGCCTTGAGTGCAATCTGCGTGGCCTGTGAGTGCAATCTGGGTGCTAGTATAAGTCCTGTGATTGCAATCTGTGTGCTGGTGTCAGATCCTTGTTTACTTTGATAGATCCACCCTTTGCTGTGAAGTGGTATTCCCCCACCTTATAGGGAAACCGCGCCACAGATGAAATTGCTGAGTTATTTTCTTCCATTGTGTAAGCAAGTATCGGCTCAGCTGCTTTCGTTTGAAAACGAAAGTAAAAACTCCATACGAATCCTCCGTTGACGAACTCCGGATACTGAGTGATTTATTACCTACCTTCTCCTCTCCCTGAACTCGGACTGTATCACCAACGACTCTGTTATCTCTAATCCCTTGACCCAGGAGTGTTTACTTACTATTCTGCCTTCTCCAAGCCTTTGAATCTCGGATTGTATAAGCGGACTACCTCTTGGTTAACCCTGAAGCTGCTGATTAGAACCTCGCAAGTATCATTTACTTTATTCAAATTGTATTGGAACAGTTTATCTGCAATCAGTTACAGACTCACCTGTTAACCTTTAGGATTACTATATATATGTTCCTGTCCATTTACTCTTCATCTCATAAAGAAATAGAGTATAAGACCTTCTTTATTATTACTCACAGTTATATGAATTTCCCTGCTGAAGGATTATATAATACTACTTCAACTACATTGGCAAACTTTGTTCATATTTAAATGTTCATGACATCCTCCTTCCACTCTAAATCTCAGACTTTTACTACTTGATTCATTCTGAAACATTTCCCACATCTGCTGTTGTGTTCTATATAAAGATTAAGTGTGACAGCTAGGTTAAATCCTGAGTGCTGGGATAAGTCCTATGAGAGCAATCTGCATTCTGTGGTAAGTCCTGCAAGTGAAATCTACATACTGGGGTAAGTCTAAGGCTCCGGGGCAAGTCGTGTGAGTGCAGTTTGGGTGCTGGGGTAAGTCTTGTGAGTGCAATTTGTTTGCTGTGATAGGTTCAAGTCCTCTGAATACAATCTGAGTGCTCTAATAAGTGCTAGGGCAAGTGACTAAGTGCAATCTGGGTACCGGGGTAAGTCCTGGGTGCTGGGGCAAGTCCTGTGAGTGCAGTCTAAGTTCTGTGGTATGTCCTTGGTGCTGAGTACTGGGTTAAGTCTGGGGTTCTGGGGCAAGTTCTTTGAGTGCAGTCTAGGTGCTGAAGTAAGTTCTGTGAGTGCAATCTGAGTGATGATGTAAATCCTGAGAGTGGAATCTGAGTGCTGGTATAAGTCCAATGAGACCAATTTGAGTGCTGGGGTAAGTCCTGTGAGTGCAATCTGCATGCTGGGGTAAGTCATGGGTGCTGGGGCAAGTCCTGTGAGTGCAATCTGCATGCTGACGTAAGTGCTGTGACAAGTCCTGTCAGTGCAGTCTGGGTGCTGAGGTAAGTGCTTTGAATGCAATCTTGGTGTTGTGGTAGATCAATATATCCAGGATGTACACAAAGTTATGTCAAAGTTACTGCCCTCATATATACCCCTGCAAAAGACAATTCATATAACCCTGTGTGCATACTGGGGGTATTTATTGCTCTATTCAGAAGAATATTTCAGTCATATCTAGAAATAATTTTGTCCCTGCTGCATGGCTCTGTAGTCAGAGCATTGGGGGTCACGTGAACTTCCCACTCAGAGTCCAGAGAGTGACGGTTAGTTATTCTCTTACCGCAATACCAGGGCTTTAAATCACTGGATAGTCATGGTCCCCGTTGCAGTTGAATCGGTATTCAAACTATAAATTTTATCGGTACCGGATCTACCCCAGTGTCTATATAATGCTCTCTGCTAACAATTTATTATTATGTATGGAAGATTGCAGTATGCACGTTACAGCCTTCCTATGGACAAGCTGGCTCATGGCGTTTCTACCACAGTTGACTTTCATGGCACTTCAGTTGGAATGGTCATTGTGCCAATAACCCAGCATATCTATATCATCAGGCAAGTTATTGTTACTTTATTCCTTACCGAGGAACTACTCACCTGTTACACACACAGCATCCATCAAACTCACCTGTTACACACACAGCATCCATCATACTCACCTGTTACACACACACAGCATCCATCAAATGCACCTGTTACACACACAGCATACACCAGATATGCTTATCACACACAAATACACACTAGACAGCACTGATGTTGCGGACCATGATTCCATGATGTCCAACCAACCTTTGTGATTGCTTGGTGTCATGGAAGTGTTGCCACCAAGCCTATATTTTGCCAATGAAGCATCTTCGGTAATTTGTTTAATTAAAAGGTGGCACCTTGATCCGCAACAGCTGAGCGGCCATACAGTAAAGTAAAGTCAAGGCAGTTACAGCTACATTTTGACGGTCCAAAAGATGTGGACTGCACTTCTTATGATGCTCAGCCAGCAAAATTATTGGTGGAGACTCACAGTCACAAAAACATGGATATCAAAAATGATGTTGTTACGAAAAATGTTGTCACTCAGAATGGTTAGCAGAAGAGCCTATATTTCAGTGGCTGCACAGGCACACCATGCATGTCCTTGAGGCCCATGGGGTTGCCACAAAGCCGGTATTTTACTGGTAGGTCGGTAAACATTTTGCTTAAGGCCAATATTAAATCTATGGACGCAATAGCATGGCCAGTATTTTGTGGCAGCCCTAGCTGTGTGGCTGAAGATGTGGCTTTGGGTGGGGCATTAACGGGAATTTATTTTTAATGACTTTACAGGCAATTAGTGGCTATCCGTGTAATTTGGTAAGTTATTTAGTACAAGAATAACGTATTTTATTTTTAAAAACAAATCTACTGCAGTCCAAATACACTTTACTGAGGTTTTTAATTTTGTGGAGCTCTGAAGGACACCAGAAAGTCTGAGCTCTTAATCGGAGGGGAGTAGAGAAAGAAAGGGATTTGGGTACAAAAATGGGACTGTCCATTCTACAGGGAGTGCAGAATTATTAGGCAAATGAGTATTTTGACCACATCATCCTCTTTATGCATGTTGTCTTACTCCAAGCTGTATAGGCTCGAAAGCCTACTACCAATTAAGCATATTAGGTGATGTGCCTCTCTGTAATGAGAAGGGGTGTGGTCTAATGACATCAACACCCTATATCAGGTGTGCATAAATATTAGGCAACTTCCTTTCCTTTGGCAAAATGGGTCAAAAGAAGGACTTGACAGGCTCAGAAAAGTCAAAAATAGTGAGATATCTTGCAGAGGGATGCAGCACTCTTAAAATTGCAAAGCTTCTGAAGCGTGATCATCGAACAATCAAGCGTTTCATTCAAAATAGTCAACAGGGTCGCAAGAAGCGTGTGGAACTGAGAAAAGTCAAGCGTGCAGCTGCCACGATGCCACTTGCCACCAGTTTGGCCATATTTCAAAGCTGCAACATCACTGGAGTGCCCAAAAGCACAAGGTGTGCAATACTCAGAGACATGGCCAAGGTAAGAAAGGCTGAAAGACGACCACCACTGAACAAGACACACAAGCTGAAACGTCAAGACTGGGCCAAGAAATATCTCAAGACTGATTTTTCTAAGGTTTTATGGACTGATGAAATGAGAGTGAGTCTTGATGGGCCAGATGGATGGGCCCGTGGCTGGATTGGTAAAGGGCAGAGAGCTCCAGTCCGACTCAGACGCCAGTAAGGTGGAAGTGGAGTACTGGTTTGGGCTGGTATCATCAAAGATGAGCTTGTGGGCCCTTTTCGGGTTGAGGATGGAGTCAAGCTCAACTCCCAGTCCTACTGCCAGTTCCTGGAAGACACCTTCTTCAAGCAGTGGTACAGGAAGAAGTCTGCATCCTTCAAGAAAAACATGATTTTCATGCAGGACAATGCTCCATCACACGCGTCCAAGTACTCCACAGCGTGGCTGGCAAGAAAGGGTATAAAAGAAGAAAATCTAATGACATGGCCTCCTTGTTCACCTGATCTGAACCCCATTGAGAACCTGTGGTCCATCATCAAATGTGAGATTTACAAGGAGGGAAAACAGTACACCTCTCTGAACAGTGTCTGGGAGGCTGTGGTTGCTGCTGCACGCAATGTTGATGGTGAACAGATCAAAACACTGACAGAATCCATGGATGGCAGGCTTTTGAGTGTCCTTGCGAAGAAAGGTGGCTATATTGGTCACTGATTTGTTTTTGTTTTGTTTTTGAATGTCAGAAATGTATATTTGTGAATGTTGAGATGTTATATTGGTTTCACTGGTAAAAATAAATAATTGAAATGGGTATATATTTGTTTTTTGTTAAGTTGCCTAATAATTATGCACAGTAATAGTCACCTGCACACACAGATATCCCCCTAAAATAGCTAAAACTAATAACAAACTAAAAACTACTTCCAAAAATATTCAGCTTTGATATTAATGAGTTTTTTGGGTTCATTGAGAACATGGTTGTTGTTCAATAATAAAATTAATCCTCAAAAATACAACTTGCCTAATAATTCTGCACTCCCTGTATATAGGGACACTTGAGAGGTATGAGAGCAGATTATTTTAGTATAACTATTAATGTTTGTTATCCCAAGGCCTGCAAACAGATAGATGACATTATGAGTGTAAAAAAAGGACTTTGTCATGGTATAAATCATGATTTTATCAACAGGAAAAACTGGGAGCGGCAGCAGCCTGTCTATGCCAACACGCAAGCAAGACAGGAAGGATTGTACTGTGCAGTTGGATTGTACTGTATTAACGAACAGGAATAAAACCTTATACAATAAAGCCAGCTGGATGGGTCTCCTTGTAACTTAGTTGTTCAGGACTCCTCCTATTCCTAATTTGTTTTTGTTTTTTGTTTTTTTATAGCCATATTATTCACTGCAGAAACTAGTGTCAAAGAGACAGGGCAGGGCTGGTCTACTGAGATAACCGGAAAAATCACAGTAGGCCCTGGGGGCCCTGTGGGATGCGGCTTTTAAGAATTCAGCATGGCCTCTTCAAGAATTGGGCTGCTGTGGAATGGAGATGCGGCCGTGGTCTTGAGTGCAATCTGCTTGGCCTGTGAGTGCAATCTGGGTGCTGGGATAAGTCCTATGAGAGCAATCTGCATTCTGTGGTAAGTCCTGCAAGTGAAATCTACATACTGGGGTAAGTCTAGGGCTCTGGGGCAAGTCGTGTGAGTGCAGTTTGGGTGCTGGGGTAAGTCTTGTGAGTGCAGTTTGTTTGCTGTGATAGGTTCAAGTCCTCTGAATGCAATCTGAGTGCTCTAATAAGTGCTAGGGCAAGTGAGTGAGTGCAATCTGGGTACTGGGGTAAGTCCTGGGTGCTGGGGCAAGTCCTGTGAGTGCAGACTAAGTTCTGTGGTAAGTCCTGGGTGCTGAGTACTGGGTTAAGTCTGGGGTTCTGGGGCAAGTTCTTTGAGTGCAGTCTAGGTGCTGAAGTAAGTCCTGTGAGTGCAATCTGAGTGATGATGTAAATCCTGAGAGTGCAATCTGAGTGCTGGTATAAGTCCAATGAGTGCAATCTGAGTGCTGGGGTAAGTCCTGTGAGTGCAATCTGCATGCTGGGGTAAGTCATGGGTGATGGGGCAAGTCCTGTGAGTGCAATCTGAGTGCTGACGTAAGTGCTGTGGCAAGTCCTGTCAGTGCAGTCTGGGTGCTGAGGTAAGTGCTGGGACAAGTCCTTTGAATGCAATCTTGGTGTTGTGGTAGGTCAATATATCCAGGATGTACACAAAGTTATGTCAAAGTTACTGCCCTCATATATACCCCTGCACAAGACAATTCATATAACCCTGTGTGCATACTGGGGGTATATATTGCTCTATTCAGAAGTATACTTCAGTCATATCTAGAAATAATTTTGTGCTTGCTACATGGCTCTGTAGTCAGAGCGTTGGGGGTCACGTGCAGGGCCGTCTTTAACGCGGGGCAAACGGGGCAGCTGCCCTGGGCCCATTTACTCCTGGGGGGCCCCAAGGCAGCTGTCCCTGCTTGCCGCGTTCACAGCGCATTGCGCTTGTGAACGCTTTTTTTCCGGCAAGCCGCATCCGATGGATGCGACGGCCGGGAAAAAAAAAAAAAACTGACGCCGGATGTGACGTCGCGTCACATCCGGTGACTGTTTCCCTCCTCCGTGCAAGAGAGAAGACTGCACGGAGGAGACATCCGGCGGGGGACATGGAGCAGCTTCATGTAAGTACTTGGGAACGGGGGGGGGGGGTGGCTGACTGGCACTATATTACTGGGCTCTGACTGGCACAATAATACTGGGCATCTGAATGGCAGAATATTACTGGGCTCTGACTTGGCACAATAATACTGGGCATCTGAATGGCAGAATATTACTGGGCTCTGGCTGGCACAATATTACTGGGCTCTGACTGGCACAATATTACTGGGCTCTGACTGGCACAATAATACTGGGCATCTGAATGGCAGAATATTACTGGGCTCTGGCTGGCACAATATTCCTGGGCATCTGGCTGGCACAATATTACTGGGCATCTGGCTGGCACTATATTACTGGGCTCTGACTAGCACTATATTACTGGGCATCTGAATGGCAGAATATTACTGGGCTCTGGCTGGCACAATATTACTGGGCATCTGGCTGGCAGAATATTACTGGGCTCTGGCTGGCACAATATTACTGGGCTCTGGCTGGCACAATAATACTGGGCATCCTGCTGGCACAATATTACTGGGCATCTGGCTGGCACAATATTACTGGGCTCTGACTGGCACAATATTGCAGGCATCTGACTGGCACAATATTCCTGGCCTCTGACTGGCACAATATTCATGGCCTCTGACTGGCACAATATTCCTGGCCTCTGACTGGCACACTATTACAGGCATCTGACTGGCATAATATTACAGGCATCTGACTGGCATAATATTACAGGCATCTGACTGGCACAATATTACAGGCATCTGACTGGCACAATATTCCTGGCCTCTGACTGGCACACTATTACAGGCATCTGACTGGCATAATATTACAGGCATCTGACTGGCATAATATTACAGGCATCTGACTGGCACAAATATTCCTAGTATCTGACAGGCACAATATTCCTGGTATCTGACAAGCACAATATTCCTGGTATCTGACTGGCACAATATTACAGATATCTGACTGGCACAATATTACAGGTATCTGAATGGCACAATATTCCTGGGCTCTGACTTACACAATATTCCTGGTATCTGACTGGCACAATATTCCTGGTATCTGACTGGCACAATATTACAGGCATCTGACTGGCACAATATTACAGGCATCTGACTGGCACAATATTACTGGGGTCTGAATTTCACAATATTCCTGGTATCTGACTGGCACAATATTCCTGGGCTCTGACTGACACAATATTCCTGGGCTCTGAATGGCACAATATTACTGGGCTCTGACTGGCACAATAATACTGCGCTCTGAATGGCACAATAATACTGCGCTCTGAATGGCACAATATTACTGGCATCTGAATGGCACAGCAATTATGCCATATGTGTGTGGGGGGGGGGGGTAACATTGCGATGGATGGCGGGATTGCATGCAGGGGAGGGGGCAGGGTCCAGGGGGCCCAAGCAAATGCTTGCCCAGGGTCTAATCACTATTAAAGACGGCCCTGGTCACGTGAACTTCCCACTCAGAGTCCAGAGAGTGACGGTTAGTTATTCTCTTACCGCAATACCAGGGCTTTAAATCACTGGATAGTCATGGTCCCCGTTGCAGTTGAATCGGTATTCAAACTATACATTTTATCGGTATCGGATCTACCCCAGTGTCTATATAATGCTCTCTGCCAACAATTTATTATTATGTATGGAAGATTGCAGTATGCACGTTACAGCCTTCCTATGGACAAGCTGCCTCATGGCGTTTCTACCACAGTTGACTTTCATGGCACTTCAGTTGGAATGGTCATTGTGCCAATAACCCAGCATATCTATATCATCAGGCAAGTTATTGTTACTTTATTCCTTACCGAGGAACTACCTGGAGAAACTTTGCTAATTTGCGCTTCTGAGATCCAATTTCCGGATATCATACCATCTTATAATCAGTGGGCCTGGGGAAGGTCCTGAGTGCAAATCTGGTTGTTGGGAAGGTCCTCAGTGCAATCTGGGTACTGGGGAAGGTCATGAGTGCATATTTGGGTGTTGGGGCAGGTCCTGAGTGCATATTTGGGTAGCTCCTGAGTGCATACAGTGGATATAAAAAGTCTACACACCCCTGTTAAAATGTCAGGTTTCTGTGCTGTAAAAAATGAGACAAAGATAAATCATTTCAGAATTTTTTCCACCTTTAATTTGACCTATAAACTGTACAACTCAATTGAAAACCAAACTGAAATCTTTTAGATAGAGGGAAGAAAAAATATTAAAATAAAATAATGTGGTTGCATAAGTGTGCACACCCTCTTAGAACTGGGGATGTAGCTGTGTTCAGAATTAAGCAATCACATTCCAAATCATGTTAAATAGGAGTCAGCATACACCTGCCATCATTTAAAGTGCCTCTGATTAACCCCAAATAAAGTTCAGCTGCTCTAGTTGGTCTTTCCTGAAATTTTCTTAGTCGCATCCCACAGCATAAGCCATGGTCCACAGAGAACTTCCAAAGCATCAGAGAGATCTCATTGTTAAAAGGTATCAGTCAGGAGAAGGGTACAAAAGAATTTCCAAGGCATTAGATATACCATGGAACACAGTGAAGACAGTCATCATCAAGTGGAGAAAATATGGCACAACAGTGACATTACCAAGAACTGGAGCTCCCTCCAAAATTGATGAAAAGACAAGAAGAAAACTGGTCTGGGAGGCTACCAAGAGGCCTACAGCAACATTAAAGGAGCTGCAGGAATATCTGGCAAGTACTGGCTGTGTGGTACATGTGACAACAATCTCCCGTATTCTTCATATGTCTGGGCTATGGGGTAGAGTGGCAAGACGAAAGCCTTTTTTTTTACGAAGAAAAACATCCAAGCCAGGCTACATTTTGCAAAAACACATCTGAAGTATTGAAGCAAGGTTGAACTTTTTGCCCATAATTCCAAAAGATATGTTTGGCGCAAAAACAACACTGCACATCACCAAAAGAACACCATATTCACAGTGAAGCATGGTGGTGGCAGCATCATGCTTTGGGGCTGTTTTTAGATAGACTTGGATAGAGACTACCACTTTGTTTCTGTACGTTTGTGGCATATTTTGGCTGGTTTCGGCTGGTATCGATGTGGAATCAGCTATGATGACCAAATTAAGGACATGGAGGCTCCATATTAAGTAGACCATTCTAGTCTGCATAGAAAATGACAGTTTGTACAAAAGTCAAAGCAATATAATGTTCCATCCAGAGTTTAGCTTTCATACCACGAAACATGCTGAACAGTTTTTTTGATAGAAATACTAGGGAGTGCCCTAGTCTCCTTTTGCAACTCTAAATAGCCTTGTTTAGAACAATCATAATGATGTATACAGTGCTGTGTTTAGCTTGAGGCAGACAAGGCACGTGCCAGCAGAGACAGCATGATTGGGCATGTCCTGGGGCTATGGGGTATGTAATGGGTGTGCAATGTGAGTGATGGGGCATGTAATGGGTGTGCAATGTCAGTGATAGGCATGTCTTAGGGTGATGGGGTATGCAGGAATTTTAAGGCCCCTAACATTTTCAGGGACCTCCGTCGCTATATCACCCTGTCGCCCCCCTACCCTCCCAAAGTCACTTTATCCAGGTCTTTTTATATCATGCCAATGAGGTTTAAATGCACCCCAGAACATGCTCCATCACCTACATTGCAAATCAAGGACTTGCCGCTGCCTCCTGGGACATGCTCCATCACCCGCATTGCACATCCAGGACTTACAACTGCCCCTCAGGACATGCCCCATCACCCACATTGCACATCCATGACTTACTCCTGCCCCCCAGGATATGCCTTACATTGCGCATCCATGACTTACTCCTGCTCTCCCAGGATATGCCCCATCACCCACATTGCACACCAAGGCATTATCCCTACCCCGAGGACATGCCAACTGCATGCATTGCACATCCAGGACATACACCTGCTCCCCCCAGGACATGCCCCCTCGCTGAGTTTGACCATTAATATGCCGCTGTTATTTAACCCATTCAAATATGTCACAGGTTTACCTATTAATATGCCACAGACAGTCTGTCCATTAATATACCACCATTTTCCCATTAATATGGCACGGTTTGTCCATTCATATGCCATAAATAAAAATATTTTTTTTACACTCTTTATTAAAATGTATACAGTACACAGAGGGTTCAGTCTCAAAAAAATCTCTCAAATGAAAGTCCTATCTGTCCTTAAAAAAACAGTATATACTGTAATGTGTCCTATATGTCCTTAAAAAAAACTGTATTTACTGTAATGTGTGGGGATTCATTTAAGAAGCAAGCTTGCACTTTGATTTAAATGCATTCTGAAAAGGTAATGATTATTGTATCCATAATCATATTTTATGGTAAAATTGTATTTAGAGGGCACCCTTTGTGTGGCTGGGGGATGGGAAGTGATTTTTACTGCACCCCTCATGGCACTCAAAGCGTGTTTTTTTTTTTTTATACTTTTAATTAATATCTTTATTTATTTTAATTTTATTCACACACATTTTTACACACTTATAAATAGCGACAATCAGGGATAGGAAAAAAGTAAAAACATGCTGGAAATACGAGGCAGGAGATGGAGGCATGCTCCACATGTTGTGGACATGCCCTTCCATCAAGACATTACTAAACACTGTCCATACACTCCTTATTCTTTTACTTCCATCCATGAAGGAACTCAGGGCACAGACATTTTTGTTTCACCTTGAGATCCCCAGTTGCAAAAAAGAAAATAGTAACCAATATAATCTTTATGAAAAAATGTGGCAGAACTGGTTAGATACCTGCAATACAGCCTTTCCACAATAATTCATAACCACACTCTCCTTTGAGCCTGCTCACTCTGGTCATAGTTAGTGCCTAGCCTCTAATATCTTTATGACCCCATGGGACCCTGCCACCTCTTGACCCGGATCCCATGCTTCGGCCCGGCAGCCGCGGTTCCTACCCAGGAGTGCTTCTTGTTTTGTTTTTTATGTCTTATTTCTTTTCTCTGTTTTGGTTTCTTCTCTTGTAGTTTTTGGGGTTTTTTCCTCTCTCTTTCACCTCTTTTATTATATTGCTTACTCTTCCGTTAAGTGTGCATGTGACTCAGGGCCCAGTCTGAACCTGGCCTTAAAAATTATATTTTTTGTACGCCTCAGCCATTATCTAGAGTTGTTAAGAGCTTGAATATAGCGCTGATAACACCTTCTTATTCTTGTTTCTTTTGAGCCTCTTGTCTCTATGTATTCCCCCATCCATCTCACCCTTTCTCATGTCTTCCCATTGACGCTCCTGTGGCATAATATATATATTTTTTTTCTCTTTTATATTTTTTTATATACAAAATATATTAGATGTCATTGTATTAATCTAGAGTTTCTTTCCTATCCCTGATTGTCGCTATTTATAAGTGTGTAAAAATGTGTGTAAATAAAATGTAAAAAAAAAAATATCTTTATTATTTATGTTGTCTGAGGGTTTTGGGGGGTTAATATTATTGAATTGAGAGTGGGGTTTAAGATTGAAATTGATCCTGGGGTCTTTGGGACAGCCCTTGGAATATTACTACAAAGTGAATGGGAGTTGATTATAACCACCGTTCACTGCGGATGGAGGGGAGGTGGGGGGATTAATAACAAGCCCTGGGCAAGACCCTGGCCCATTGCTTTTCATGGTTGAGCGCTATTTGGCAGGTTTGCCGCCCTGTTAATAATAGGGGGCCTGGATTTAAAAAATGTGCATCCGTGAGCATCAGCAGATACCGGGGATAGGCAGGACCACTTGCCCTGGCCTGCCATATGTATTATTGGTGTCGAGAGCATCGGCAGCTCCTTGCACCGTTCTTTTTATGGGTGGGTTTGGCCACTTGTCCTGGCCCCCCAAATGGATTATTGCTGTGGGCTACATCATCAGCTCCCGGCACCATTTTTATTATAGGTGGGCCAGAGACACTTGCCCCATATGTGTATGGGGTTTGGATAGGCCATGTTTGGAACCCCCGCAACCTGTTTATAATTGGGGTGGGTGGTATTTTTATTTACTTATTTATGCAACTCACCACTTCTAAAGGTGGAGAGCTACTAGAGGGGGTTGGACGACAAAGTCCAACTCGCCTGCCAATTTGGAGTTATAGATGGGAGAACATGGTGGACTTTGGCAAGGTGGGAGAAGAGGGAGGTCAACTTTTTGTTAATGAATAGTGTGAGGGTCAACTTGGGAGCTCGACTTTTAAAGTTCGAACTCAACCTCCCAATTAGAAATATATTTATAAATATGTAGTAGAATAAAACTATGCACGAGTTTGGTAGTTAACCGATACACTTACCCTGAACTGATTTATTTTTAAAGGTACAGTAGAGCATTTTGCATGATGTGACCAGCCCTAGAAAGACGTGAATTTGAAGGTGAGGAGTGGTAGGGATAAGGTCAACAGAGCAGAGGGACCAAGCCGGGGTGTATTTGGAGATGAGGGATGAAAATGTGGTTTGGCGGAAAGTTCTGCATAACTGTTATTGAGAACCAGGGTTTTGAATAATGTCCTGAAGGATACAAGCAGCCATTGTAAAGACTGACAGAGAGGAGAGCATTTGGAGTGGAATAAATAGTAGCAAAATTGATCATAAAAGAATTATCTCTGTTACAGGAAGGAATGAGAAGTTCGTTCTATGAGAGATCAGGTTTCAGGAATCAGACAGACAACCCTCTCGCTGGTCGATGAAAATTCTGAGAATACTGCTGTACAACCAAAACAGAGCATGCTCTGCACTTCACCATTGAACGCAATGCCCATACGTGACACTACTCACTGCATTTCCATAGCTCTCCATAAACATGAACAGTGAAATAGTGCACTCTTGTGGTGGAAAATAACATGACAGGAACCACTACTTGCAAGACTGTAGTGCATCAGACTTTGGAGTCTCTAATGCTCATATATAATTCTCCAAGAAAAGATAAAGATGTTATGGTGCGTGATGTTTTTCCTAATTTATATATGTATATTTAAGTCATATTAGAGTGCTGCCAAGCAACAGGATGCAGTAGTGACTCTATATTAGTTCATTAAGGGCAGAGTTGGCCTATAAGTATTATTTCTGGTTGGAAAGAAAAGTAAAACTACCATATAAGGGTCTACTCAACAAAGAGAGAATTGCCAAATTTTACTTTAAGGCCAAAGTAGCCGAGTGGGAAAAATTCTCTCATTCAGCTATATTGGAGAATTTTTCCAGCTCAGCTACATTGGCCTAAAGTTTGAAATTCCTGTTGAAGTTCTCTTTTTATTAAGTAGACCCTCTACTCTACTCTAAGACCTAATGCACTAAGGATGCTCAGTGCCAATAACTATAAAACCTCAAGTACTAGAGCTTACTAAAGACCACTTCTGCCTCCTTAAGACAAGCAATGGAATAGACATCATTCAAAAGCTATTCAGTCTTGAATTGTAGAACTTGGCTACTTTGGCCTTAGAAAGAAACTTCCAATTGTAATCGACCTGCTTTTCAATGATGTTCCCTGTTAACATAATTCAAAGGCTAACACGTATAGCTTGGAGGAAAGACGTAACAGGGGGGATATGATAGAAACATTTAAATACATAGGGAGAATCAACACAGTAAAGGAAGAGAGTATATTTAAAAGAAGAAAAACTACCACAACTAGAGGACATAGTCTTAAATTAGAGGGGCAACGATTTAAAAGTGATATCAGGAACTATTACTTTACTGAGAGGGTAGTGGATGTATGGAATAGCCTTCCAGCAGAAGTGGTAGAGGTAAACACAGTCAAGGATTTTAAGCATGCGTGGGATAGACACAAGGCTATCCTAGCTGGGAATGGGGGACAAATAAAAGTATTCAAAAAAATTGGGCAGACTAGATGGACCGAATGGTTCTTATCTGCCGACACATTCTATGTTTCTATTTAAAGCAAACGTCTGCCTGATTAAATGTGGCTATGGATGGTTTAACTTCTTTTAACATCTCAAAATGGTATAGAAGAATTTCCTTTAATTTCAGAGAAATTCATAAAGATAAAACTACCATTTTATGCCTGGAGATAAATTATATGTTGCTGGCCAGTTGTGCAAGTACCCCCATGTTATCTCTGTCTATGTCACCCTAAATTATAGTGTGGAAACAAGTGCCCTATGATGCGTCCCATATTTTCAATACTGAGCTTGGCATCTACAAGTTTCCCATTTGTGTATAAAATCCTTATATCAAGTACAGGTCTTTCATATATTTTCCTTTCTTTATCAAGGATTCCACATCAATGCCATTTTAAAGAATAAAAACAAGATGGTCATTTGTCTGATGTTTACTGTTCTAGTTGACATGACAAAAAAAAGATGCAAAACACATAACATTTTAAGTTTTGCTACAATAGATTCCCTATAACTTTGTATCAAACAACAGATAACAGTGAACCATGAAAAAAAAAAAAAGGATTTTTTTTTTTTTTTATTGTACAGATATGTTAAATGAACCAAAACACAAGAGTACCAATAGATAAGGGTTGCATTTCAGAAAGTATTGGTTTTCTTTTTGCAATAGAGTGGCTTTTATGTTTAATTCCAATGAACAGAGCTGCTATTTCTATCTTCTTTTCAGACAGCAAGTCTTCCGATATCATTAAAGTTTTTGGTAAAGAATAAAATAAAAATCATAATAAGGGGGAGATTAGCATCTCACACTGTGCACCTCTTCATGTGTTAATAGTATGACTACATTTTCCACTGCTGCCACATTAAATCCAATAACACATCATTGTTTCCTATGGAAGAATAAAACAGAAGGTGGAGTTCACGTTGAAAAAGCACAACAGTTGCATCTCTAGGATCTTCTGTACGGTTTGTCGTTTTCATGATAAAATCTGGAGCCATTAGCGGATTATTTGCTCGTTTGGGACATAAACCGCCATTACCTTGCTCTGCTGTCTAGCAGTAAATGTCAGTTTAAACTGGGGGAGAACGAGAGGGTTGTAAATCTGTTTTTTTTTTTTAAGTTTAAAAAAAAAAAGGAATAAAATGAAAATATGTATATTGCACATTTGAAACAGTGGAAAAAAGGAATTATTGTACATGTTCAGTCGAGTCCAATCATGATAAAATGAAAGAAAGAATGATCCACTAGTGGTCAGTCTTCCTCATCTGAGCTATCTGGCCCCTCATCTTTCGCCACTTTCCAGTTTGTCCTCCTGGTTTTTCTCCATTCCATCTCGGTATCCTTCTTCGGTTTCGATCGGTGATGCTGTTTCTTGCTCGTTTTTTTATGGTGTCTGCTCTTCCGTTCCTCTGTCTCAGCATCTTCAGTGCTGCTCATCTCGTCGCTTGAGTCACTATCTTGTCCAGAAGACGAAGGTTGCTTCCTCGTGGTCTTTTTTCGAGTCTTTTTCTTGTGCTTGGATTTCTTTGGCTTTTCCACGCTGTCCTCTGAGTGCTCGCTTTCACTGGAGGTCCCTGTAGATATCTCCTGTTCTTTCTTTCGCTTCTTCAGCTTTTTGTGAGAGCGTTTCTTCTGCTTTTTCTTGTGGGTTTTTTTTGATCGCTTGCGTTTGTGAGATTCCTGCTCCTTATGGACTTTCCTGCCTGCTGTTTCTTGGCCGTTTGCTTTCCTCTTGTTGCTCTTTTCTTCTGCCTCACTGTCAAGAATAATAAATAAAAAAATAATAGCCCGATTAAATATATAAGAAAGACAAAAAATGTGTGACATATATACTGATTTTAATGTAACAGCGAATCTTGATATTTAAATTATTTAGCAATCTGAACATGATTAATTGTTGATGATTACAGAAAAAAGCACACACACAGTCAATAAAAATGCCCATATATTACAACATTTTAAGCAATGAAAATATTATAGTTTTCATTTTTAAATGTATCCATAAAGTGGCAAAACAACTCTGCATTTCAGAAGCTAGAGACCTTCATAAGGAAATAATACATAATTTAAACATACACCGTCATATTATATACATATATACATACACACACACACACACACACACACACACACAATTACAGAGATCTGTCTAATCCAGACATTATCTAAACTACAATTAGGTACGTAAATTGTTTGAAAAGTTACTGATTACAGAATTTTAAGTTTAAACATTGCGGTTTTAACATTTTCAAAATTTTAAATGGACCTTTCATTTACACAAATGCACGGGGGGGAACAGTTTCGGGCACTTTTTTTTGTAGTCATGACTGTGTGTGTGTGCATTGCATTCTTGAATTTCTAAGGGTGCATTG
The DNA here is from genome assembly GCA_036172795.1 of Pelodytes ibericus. Taxonomy (NCBI): domain Eukaryota; kingdom Metazoa; phylum Chordata; class Amphibia; order Anura; family Pelodytidae; genus Pelodytes; species Pelodytes ibericus. Next base: position 25,324,077 of record CM069866.1, read on the forward strand.
TGGGTGAAAGTGCAGACCATACCGATTATTTTTGTCATAACATATTATTTATGATGACGCAGACAGGTAGAAGCAACAGATATTCGACTAGCAAGAGATTGGATCTTTTGTCAGGAGGAACTACACATATACATATATATATTCAATAAAGAGATTTGCAGGGAATTAAGAAGATAACTTCAAACTTAAGGCCATAGTAACAGAGTTGGGAAAAAAATATCCCATTCAAATGTTTCCAACTCTGCTACTTTGGCCTTAAGTTTGACATTCCCTTCAATTCTCTCTATCTTGAATAAGGTTCATAGACACAAAACACATAATTATTGACTGAAAGAAAGAAAAAAAAAAAAAGAAAAAAAGTATAATATTTTCTCTCTCAACCCACACCTGTTTGAGTCAAATTCCTCAGGGTAGAGTTCCTTGTATCCACTGTGGCCCCATCTATAAAAAGAAATATAAATCTTTTGTGAAATGCTGTCTATTTCTTAGCACGCTATGGATTAGATATGTTGTTATGTAGACAAGTTGTTATGATTAATTCAGAAATAAGAGGATAATCGTTCCCGCCAAACCCCCGTTATTTAAAAAAAAAAAAAAAAAATTATCCATTATTTAGCGCTCATTCAGAATTTCTATCTTCAACATATTGTTTACAGAAAGTCATGAGAAAGTAGATGTATGACCAGACAAATATTCTCACTGCAAACACAAGCAAAGTCTGGCAGACTATCAGCAGATATACAGATGATGTGTATTGTATTAGGAAAAAGTAAAATAATTAATAGCTCCAGCAAACCTTCCCCCTTTCTCTGCCGGACACAATATGCCGGGGGGGGGGGGGGGGGGGGGGCTAACCATCAAAAATAATTTTGGAAAAGGTGTCCTATATCCTGCCATGTACAATGGTCACATGCAAAATGACTTTGCAGAAGCCTCCCACCTGTCAGGCATGCTGGTCTCACATTCATAGAACTTCTTGTTCAAGGCCCGGATACTCAGAGCATCCTGTCTCAGAGTCACTGCGGCAGTCGTTTCCCTTTTCTCGGCTTCTTTGCTTCCATCAACCTCAAAACTATCAGATCTCATCCGACTCCTGAAACATACAAATTCCACAGACTATGAACGAGCAGGTAATAAATGTGCATTTTCACATGTAAGCATGGTTACGTCAAATTAGTCCAGGGTTTGTTATATGTATACAGTGCTAGAAAATACACTGGTCTAAAGCTAATCGGACATATATTTTAGCTTCTATATGAAAGACCAATAAAGCTGTATTTAGGGGTCCGTGTGCACAGTCTCCTAGCTCTCAGCACTCAACCCAAGAATTACACGTCTGCCTTAAATGCCTTTGTACTTACTTGTTGTCGTCAAACTCTTCTGGATATAACTCCTTGTAACCATTGTGATCCCACCTATAAGAACGGAACAAAAGTAACAAAGGGGAATTTACGAAGAATCAATACAAATAAAATAAAAAATTCCTTCAGGGCACATTGGTGTCTATATCTGACTCAATCTAGAGGCATGGAAAAAGAACTGCCCATGATGCCAATAGCACATGCTAAGCCCCCACTACACCTATATCCACCTTGAAAAAGCAGAGCATGTTTGACAAAACTTTCAAAGAAAAAAAAACAACAAAGCAAACTAAATTATTATTATTTGTTTGGCTTTCTCCTTCAAATGTACATAAACTACTTTATATACTTGAGTAGTTCTCTTAATTGTATAGATTTTACTAACTTGTTTGGCTCCGGAGATGTTCGTCTCCTCTTCATCCCATGAATCTCTGGTGCCTGCTTCTCCATTTCTCTGATTTTCCACATTTCAGATTCTTCCTGAATCTTGTCACAGAAAAAAATAACACAAAGATGCAATAAAACAGTTAATACACACAACACAACCGTTATTCCTGGAGTTGTTAAAAGTAAAATAGACTGCACAGGCCACAGAAGATTCGACCATTTCTATATCCCATTGAATTTGCAAACTTTCAGTTTGAAGCTCCTTCAGCATTTCATTTACTCACTATATTAGCATTTTAGAAGTCATACATAACAATTTATTTTTATTTTTTTTTAAGTATTTTTTTTTTTTGACAGTGGCAGATGGTGGAAGCAGATTAGTGTTTTTTTAAGGCAAAAACAAAGAAATGGGAGATGCATCTCACTGAGAATAAAAGCTAAAATAGCTGGCCCTATAGTATGTAACCTAGTTGGGAGGTGCATTACCTTTTTTTGCTCGCTTGCACCATTACAGAGGACACCTTTCATTAGCATATCAGACAGGCCTCACCCATAAGGGCAGTCCAGACCCAAAATGCATGGAAAGTCTCCTCTGCATGAGGAACACATCAACCACACATGTACATTTCAGCCTACATTGGCCTCGTCAGTGTGGTATGGCTGGTGTCCCTCTAGATGACAAAGACCCACATCTGGGCATACCCCGATAACAGAGACAATGGGAGCCACCGCTTGTCGAGAATGGCTGGGGCTAAAATAGTCAGCCATTAAGAGGGGCGTCATCACATTGGAAGACTTATATGTTTTTAGTATACAGTTAACAGTTTTGACAATGCTTCTTCTTTTAATATATACACATATTTCAGATTTAGTGTTATAATTGCGCCTAATTGCATAAGGTTACACTATGGCTTAGCTTCATCGTGCCCTTAACATGCAAACACAATGGGACAGATTTACTAGGAGGAGTGAAGAATGATTTTTTTTATTGAACTTTGTTTTTTATTTTAAATGGTGAATAGGCTCAAGAGAATAAGAAATATAACCTTGTTGTGAGCGTCAGTATGACGAATGACATTTCGGAGAAGCACTTTTCCAAGAGGAACACGAGACATCTTAGAGACTGTAAAAAGAGAAAACGCGGTATGAGAGAAATAATAAGTAAAAGGCACTTATAGTATTGCATATTTTTTATCTTAAGAAAATATAGTCATCGAATAAAAAAAAAGCAGAAGATAAAAGTTATATTCAAACAATTTTAAAATATATGTTGCTTTTCCATAACCATTCTATGTACATAACAGCAAAACAGATTGCAGTTACCCAAATTATATTTAAAAAAAAGTTATAAGGAACTGCCTTTTTGCTTTTCTGGGTGACTGCTTGGAGAGTGATTTTTATTATAACACAGCATAGAACATAAATTCAAGGAATATATATATATATATATATATATATATATATATACACACACACATACACACACAGATAATTACTTTCATTTGCACAAGATTTTACACCTATTAACATAAGTCTGATTTTTGTTATAACAGCACTCCATCAACCCCTCCACATGCAATGTATCCACCATTTTATCCAGGGTCAGTGCTAGTTTATTGTTGGGTCACTACCATACTATCATTACTATAATTAAAGTGGTCTTCTACTCATCAGTTTTGAATCGTAGCTTACATCACATCTCTCAGCAAAGTGCAATGGGCAAACAAAATACAAACAATAGATAACTTAACAGGCAAACTGGAATGAAAGGAAAGAAGGCCGCAGTCCCTGAAAGTGGGGGACTAGTTGCATGAGGTAAAAGTGCAACAGGATGAGGTGGTTTAGTCACTAGTATATTGAATTACTTTATTCATGTACTAGATAAAAAAAAAATATTAAGAAAAAACGTCTTCTTTTTAAAAAAAAAAATCACGTTCATGTATTTATCCTGCTATTGCAATAGCTCCAGGGCAATGATTTGTCATTAATGTAAAGCAGTGATGTGTAATCCTTGACATAACAAATCATAATGTAAAAAACTCCAATACTGCTATAAACATTCTTATTCTGTAAATGGTAACTGCTCCTGGTTGTGTACAGTACAACTTACATGGCTTCCTTACTGTCAAACTCCCTGAGGCCTCAAACTGAGGTCATAACACAACATGCCCCTCACCTCTGACGTCATATCATGTCCCTTCTAATTACCTTCTGTTCATGCCACCCAAAAAAATCTTTCTCCAGGCTGGACCCTTCCTCCGATGTTCGGTTGTCCCAGGCTCCAGCGGAGCCGCTGTTTCCCTTTCTTGCCGGAAATAGTCCTCTCTGTGCTGGGTGGAAGGAGTTCAGGGTGGAACGCAATGAGCTGGGGCACACGGGGGGAAGTATTTCAGGATTGCACCACTGCTTGGTTTCCATAGAAACGGACCTGCGTTTACCAAGCTATCAGAGAAAGCTGCTGAGAGAGAACCTCACAGGTAATGTGTACAATTCATGTTCTTGGGTCACGTACTGTTAAAATGAAATAATCTTTAGTGAGATGTGTGTACACATCCGATTATAGTAAGTGATTAGTGCATCATTCTGTATCATTGTATTATTCCTTGTATTATTGGCTCTTTGAATTGACTTGCAAATCAGGCAGAATAGTCGAGGTGAAATATTAGTTAAATTGGAGAATATTCCAACTTCCCCGTATAGGGGCCTGATTTTTGCGAGCCTGTTGTTGTCAGTTCAGTGACAGGAACCCCTATAAGTTTTTTTTATAAATCACTGTATTTGGAATTGCACGCAAATGAATACATTGAAAGAGACCTGTTATTTAAATGTAACTGTCATGTCTCCCTGTTTGTGATATCACCTTGTGTCTTAACATGCAGGTTAAATATATTGAAAACCAGTTCCTTTGCATATTAGGCCACAGGTGATGTCATTGTTTCCTGCAGCAAAAAAAAAAAAGAGGAAATTACTTTTACTGGCATGGGCAGTTCTGGTTTCTTGCAAACTGCTCTATTTTCACAAATTCATTTAAGTGTAAGATTTTCATATTTTAAGCTAAGAAAAATATGCATTATAAAATACTTTCATATGCATTTTGGGCACCAGATATTCCCTTTAACTAGGTGCTCTATAATGGTTATATGTAAACACAAGGGTCTGACTATACATTAGCAGAGAGTAACCCAGCAGCCAATACATTTTAAAGTTGACACGTAAGCAGTGGTGTATTTAAGTTTTGTACTACCACAGAAATGGCTGAACTCATGTACCACCCAAACCTTATTTGTCAAACCCCTTCCAGTCCAGGTTGTACCAATTCCTCTCAGAACCTTTCCACTACAACAGATTGCCCCCACATTCCTATCCATTACTCCCTGGTGATCTAGTGGGGTCGGTGTAGGCAGTGCAAGGAAGTGAAGGAGAATGTACCACCAACAACGATAGCACTGGCTCTGTTGGCATTCTCTTGTATTGCCTGCAGTACCCCACTAGTCTGCCACTGTAGGTATAATTACAACACTGCATGTATACAATCAGGGTACATATACTGTAGATAGGATATCTATTTTTATTTAGCATAGTATTCGACTAGACTGGAATCTATTGACATGAATGTAGAAGTATATACAATTCACCATTCTTTAGTTTGTAAATAAAAATGTTACCTTTTTGTAGGGGACTATCATGGATAGAATTCACAATCAGAATGACTTGTTGACTCAAGTGAATCAGTTTTGGAGCATATTGGATGATCTGGCTGAAAACAGTCCTGAGAGTTACCAGAAGTTTATACAGAAACACATGAAAGAAGGGAAGGAGTTCATGACCCCTCCAGAGCCACACCTTTGCCTTCAAACCAAAATATTGGTAAGGCCTATTCTTCGGAGTAGCTGCATGCTAGAAGTTAGCTGAAAGTTTTGTAATTACAGATAAGAGCTTAAATTAATTTAATTTAACATAGTTACTAGTTTGTTGCTTAATTGATCTTTGGGCTCTCACTGTATTAATCATGCGTTGTGTGGGGACAAGCTTGGTAAGTTAATCTTCAAACAGCAACACATTAACTGAGCCTGTTAACCTCTTCTGGCAGGAGAATCCCAGTAGACCAGAGTTAATATTGTGAGAGAAAATATTTATCTCAACTGCACCTCACTTTTATATCAGTCAGATAATTATCATGATGTTACAGATCATGAATGTACATTAGACTATCTGACCCAAGATTCTTGACAACATATTTTTGCTAGAGTTATCCATTAAACCTATTACAGACAGTTGATATGTTCTCTCCCTGAGACATTTTTTCCCATAAAGTTCTCTGTTTGCTTATATTTCTGAATGAGAACCTGACAGAAGCTATATTTCGGCTCACTTGCTTTCTGTAGGATCCAGAAGAGAAGGTGTTGTTCATTAACATTTGCGGTTGGAACAGGGTCCCAGTTCCCCAGTCTGAAGCACATCCTATGCCTTTAAGTGCAGGCAGGCTTGACAGCGTGTCAGAAGAAGCAGGTAAAGCAGATCAAAATGTGTTTCTGACCTCCTTGTGAAGATATACCTGTGATTTTGATGGGGCAGTTCCAAGTCTGTATGATGTACAAGTTTCTTAAATGGACTGTATCAACTAAACTTGACTTATACTGTGAATGTAGTAAAAATACAAGCAAATGCCTAAATTGGGAGAAAAAAGTGTTTTATATGTCTGTGGAGTCATGTCTTTATGACAAGGTGATGGCTTGATATGCAAATTATCACCCATTGAAAACCAGTTTGTTTGCATATCAAGTGATGTCATAAAACAAGACTCCACAGACATATGTAATACACATTTTAGAAAATGTAAGTATTTGCTAGCAATTTTGCTAGCATAATGTATAGATTATTTTCATTATTTTTTTTTTCTTATCTACATTCACAGTAAAAACAAAGTTTAGGTGATACAGTCTCTTTAATATTTGTGAAATTTGCTTATTGTTACTTGAAAACAAATTAAATGTTTTCTGTAGTTTTACAATGAAAACAATTTCACAGGGGTCATCCCTGAGATAGAGTACCCAGGAGACAGGCTGCCTCCCTCTACGGCAATTTTCATGCTCCCACATTATTGTGGACTCAACTCGGATGTTTCAATTGCTTGAAATGCAGAGGGGTGTGCTTTCAGCCAGGTCTGTGTGCTATGATATCATACACACACAGTGTAGGACTGTTGCCGAGGCAACAACATTAACTATTAAATCTACATGCAGTTTTTATAAGATGGAAAGTGTAAAAAAAAATAAATCTGATTCCTTCTCCTTATTTTACATTATGCAGCAAGTATGTAAAATATTGTCTCAGACAGTGTTAGTGTAGGTAGAACTGCTCCTCTAACACATTGACAATTGTAATAATACATATTGATCTTCCAGTATTCCAATGCTGAATTTAATGTGTGCTTTAATATGTAGTAAACAGGAGATTTATTTGCAGGTTTGGAGCAGTATTGGTCACAAACACTGCTATAGTACTTTCCATTTAACTGCTTTTACTTTCATGGAAAGAATGAATGAACACAGTGGTCTATACGTGAACTGTTGCCCCCCCGGGAAATTAGTTGGAGTGACAGCACCACGGTGCCACTGTCACACCAAAATGCAGAGCTTTTTCTCTGGTGTCCAATCTCCTTAGAGCGCGGTTTTGCTGGTTTTAATCCCGCTGAGCTCTAACTCTGTCCTGAAAAGCGTATAATATAAAATGATCATGACTAATATGGGAGTTTGAGTTGTTACGTTTATAAACACTGTTTGAATTTTGTAACAGTCACCGACATTGCATATAATCCCGAGGTGCTGCAGAGAGCAGCGCAGGACAGAGTGGAACTAGACCAACTTATCCGCCTGGCGATGAAATACATTGAAGAGAAATACAAGGTTACACTCTGTCATTCATACCACCTCACTCCATTTAAACTCAAGGGCAAAGTGCAAAGGATGAAAGAAAGTTTGCAAGGGACACAGAAACCACCAGAGATGAAGAAGGAAGACACACACAAAGGTATACATGAGACAGGGCTTGACAAACAGATTTCGCTAAATACGGGTGCGATAGGAGGATGGGCCAATGCATAAACCAGACGCCTGACTAATTTGTCTATATGAGTCTGCGTCACCTAAGCTGAATTCGTAGACTTAGGTTGTGTTGGTGCTCGTTGCACCGGTGCAGATTGTGTATAAAAATCAGGGTCTGACGGGGAACCTCTAACAAATGCTGTAAAGTGATGGGAGTTATAAAACTCCTGACGCTTTGCAGTGCAGGAGTTTTTATACATGACCCCCATTATATAATGGGTGTACTGCTTGTGCTTTAACCTGTCTACAGGGTTTCACAATGTTATATGTACTCTAAATGCCGGAGTTTATTTTTCAGGAGCCAAAAATGGGTGGATCCCTATAGAACAGCCGGATATACCCCAAGGTCTAATTTCAGGAGCCAGGCTACTGGAGTTTGATCAGTTGCAACATAACTAAACATTATATTGTATGGGAATTTATCATTAAGAATTTAACTTTATTCTGAATTTATGAAAATCCATGAGTGTTAACAGGTGAAAGCAGTTGAAATGTATATTATGTGGTTTAAAAGCTGTTTACATGACTGTATGATTGTAATTGGCAGAATAAACCTCATTCCTTTGCATGTTCAGACAGTCATTTTGTTTTGTAGCAGTCAATGAATCATTGTTGGAACAGCTGAAAACCATCGCAGTTAAAGGAGAAGAAGAACCCAGCCCATCTATACGCATAACAGCAGAGGAGACATCCAAAAATCCCAAACCAGGCCTCATACAGGAGATCTCTAGCAAGGAATTAAAGGAGGAAGATGTCCTCATTTCTCCAAAGCACAGCCTCACTGTGACCAAGGACGAATCTGGACGACCCAAGATGCTGGTTCTGAGGGCTGACCTAAAAAATGTCCAGTCTGTAGCAGAATGTGAACTGAGTGTGTCCAGGGTAAGTATTAATTACACTGATAAGAACAATACCTCTGGATTTTTTTGTGTTACCCTTCTAATGAACACTCACAATTGCCTGAAATTGTGCACAAGATTTTAAGCTCAATTCCAGCCAGATATCCGCACTTTTTTTTCTATATACATGAGCTGCAAAGGAAGAAAGGAAAAAAAAAACAGACTACATTGAATGCAGAGATAGCAGCACTATGTGATTGGTATTGTCTTTTCTACAATACTCAAGATCCTCTGTCCCAGTCCAGTCATTTACTAAAGGTGATACCCTTTAATTAGCTAACCCCTGTATAAAAAGTGAAATAACATTTCAGAGTCTGGCAGATTCAGATGTGTTCCCCCATACAAACACCATCTCACACATTTTCCCTAGATCTCTTTTTATGACACACATGCCTCCATCTGCCACGCCTTTGGAATAGGAATATACAATAAATGGAGTACATTCCAATACAGTGCAGAGGCACACATAACTTTATATGTGTAGTGAATACATTGAGGCTTTTTTTTGTTTGTTTGTTTGGTTTCAGGACGACTTGATGTTTGAAGTAACTGGAAGGTACCGGCTCAACCTGAATCTGCCTGTTCCAGTCAATGAAGACACGGTTACAGCACAATTCAACAAAGCAAAATATGTTCTGACTGTTACAATGTCAGTATTATAACACAATGCTCCTGTACAGACGTTACACAGGGTTTTTCATCCAGTGACTGCCACGGTTGTTTTATGAACATGTATGCACTGTCCTCCACTCAAAGAAGGGCAAGGAAATATATTTCTCAATAGCACAAAAGGTGTTTAAACTACTCTGGCAAATACTGAGTTCCATAAAGGAAAAGGGAGCACATCTTTTCAACTGATGTAACAAGCCTCAATGCATCTTTTGTGGCAGAAGAAGTTCAGCCACTCATCCATGCCATTGATAGTCTGGAATTACATGCAAACAGCATGAAAATTGATGGTATAAATCCCTTTGCATAATGTTTCACACTAGAACACTGTGCAGATTTAAATATAGTACATTACAAGCTTTTTATATGAACACATAATGACCCTAGAAATATTTGAAGCTCTACTGCTCCTTTAACCCCTTAAGATCACAAGAGAGCTCCTACCGCTCCTCTAATGCCGTAAATTATAAAAGACATGAGAGCATTGCAGGGAATTGAGAAGGTAATTTCAAACCTAAGGTTGGTGTAGCCACGTTGGAAAAATTCTCCCATTAATTAAGTTTAAAATTCCCTACAATTCTTTCTTTTAAAACCTAATGCCCATGATGTATTTTGTCTAGCATGCCCTTTTGGCACTCAAGGGGTTAAAAAGGAAGATAATCTATGGAGATTGATGCAAACCATTAAATATTAGTTTAAAAAAAAAAACACAAAAAAAAAACCTGTTCCATAAAATGTTTGACGTTTAAGGTTTCGGCTCTTCTACCTCCTTAAAATAGAAATAATGTATGAAGATTTTTGATGTAAGTTTGATCAAAACTGTATTTTCCACTAATGGACTTACCTTTGTAAGTTAAGATACATCCCCAACTATTTTCTTTAATTATACTTTGTTCAAATAATTATTAAAAACATTAAAGATAAGCTCTTGAAACAGATTTGTTTTTTTTGGGTAAATGTAAACTATCCTTATCAGATGGGATAATATCAATGTACATTGCTTTGCCAGCCTACCTGTAAAATACTAGTTGAGTGGCAATCTTAGTTCTGTGCAAAATGTGCTCTAGATTCCTGTAATATGAAAACCGGCTTTGTGATGCACTGTGAAATTTAACATTTTAACACTGGATTGTATCTGTTCTGCACTTGACACAGTTAAAGGACAATGAAACTTATTGTTTAACCCTTGCTTCCCTAAAGGAAATTGAAAAAACATATCCTCGTCTCCCAAGTAAACCCAACATTGTTTACTCTCTGCAGTGTCTCACACTCACTGTTGCACACTGACCGTATCGGCATGCACATAAGCCAACCGTAGTGGGGGCTTGCCCTTCTCATCTGACTAACAGGGGTTTCTCTCTGCTAGCACCAAGACATACCGTTTTTGCATGGGATCAGCAGAGGGGGTCTAGTTAGCCTTCCACATAAATTGGTAGAATTAGGATAATGCTGTCCTAATCGAATGATTGTATGTTCCTTCCCAATCTTTAAACTTAAAATTCAATGTATGAAAAGGTTTGCACTTTTTAATACCCCAAATATGCATTACTCATTTCCAATTAAGTGTGAGTTAGTCTAAACTGCTAAATATGCATTTATTAGGTCATCAGAAAAAAAACGCAGACCTCACATATATATATATATTTTATCATTCTGCCCTTGGACCATGTCTCGGGCACCATTTAAAATTAATTTCATGAAAACTTGACCTTTGAGATAAGACAACATTGAAACAACCACACCCGACAGAGTGGCTCACAGTCCTATGGAAAGTTATAACGGTTATCGGAGTGGGATACCAGTTATCTGTACAGAATGGTGAATAAAAAAAAACTAGCTACTAGTTTTTCCTTCTGTTGTTCTTTTAAATAAAAAAAAAAAAAAAGGTTAGGAGTATTATAAGAGTCTTCAGATGCATGAAGCACATAAATGATATAACCGGTGACGGACTTGTGTTCTTGTATTATAGCAGCATAGTGTTAGGCTTTTCCAAGAACTTTTTGAATTCAGAAAGCCACTGAGCTCCAACAGCTCCATCCACAACACGATGATCACAGCTCAGTGTGACGGACATTACGCTGGCAACATCAAAGCTATAAAAAGAAACATGATGACATTTAGAATGTTTCATGCACAGTTCTAAGCGTACAGCTGTACTTTCAGACTTGACAGCTACAGTATAATGGAGAGGAGGAGGAGTTGGCTTTCATCAATAGACTATGATACACACACAAATACATACTGGCATATGTGGTTCTGCCAGTGCATCCAAAACTGCACTGTTGGGAAGATAGAGATATCTCTATCATCATCATCATCCAGTCCTGTTTATAAGCAAAATTATTCTAGAGGAATATTAAATAGTTAATTTTCTAGATAGAAGCTACATTTTTAGGACTATAAAGACTCACATTAGGGTGGTTTCCTGTGAGTTTCATTGTTCTCATGTAATTTAAAAGCATCGCTTGGTGTTTGTACTGCACCATATCCATCTATACTCACCCTTTTTCATTGTCTGCTGGCACTAGCCGGTTTTCAGACCCTCCTACAGCAAGAATACAGGCCTGGGGTGGGTTGATAATGGCCGAGAAGTTTTTGACTCCATACATTCCCAAATTGGAAACTGTGAAAGTTCCACCCTGGGGAAGACAGTGAAAAGCAAATAGTTGAACCCAAAAGTAAAAGTTAAGTCAATACTCCAAATGCAATTCATTCCCTAGAACAAGAGTACATGTCAGGTATAAGTGTACTACCATAGCTGCAGGACACAAACTGTGCTGCAACTGAAGATTTTTGTATTTGTGTTTGTGTTTTACAAAAACAAGAACATTTATACAGAATGCATTGAATAGTAGCCAAGATGGACGTGTGCACACTCCCCTGCCTCCAAATGGAGGTCCCACAATCCTTTGCACACGAGCCACACAATAGGCTCCTTAGGATGTCAACATCACCATTTCGGAGTTGGGGGATGTATGTGCATTTGTCTGGGGCGCCACATTGCTGGGTTTTGGTGGAGGCAGAAAAAAACTTCATACAGGCATGTCATTTAATCATTCAATAAGCATATTTGGTGGCAATAATGGAAATTTGACAAACTCACCTGGAATTCGTGGGGTTTTAGTTTGCCTTCTCGTGCCCGCGTCGCTAGGGATGTAACATCGGAGCTGATGGCCGCGAGGCCCTTTATGTGAGCGTTGAATATGATTGGCGTTATAAGACCAGCTGGAGTGCTCACTGCCACATTTAGATCCACCACATGATTCCTGAAATACAAAAGTATTTTGGTCGCACAACTTTTCTCCTTTGCTTATAAAGCTGCTGTCTACGTTATCTATTCGACTGGAATATTGTAGGAACACTAACATGGAATTAAAAATGGGATGTACTCACAGCACAGAAGTACTTTAGTTTGTCAGCATCAGAGCATTTGTATTAATTACAAAGTATATACATTTTCCTATTATAGTTTTGCGCCTTACATTAAAAAAAAGAAACAAACTCCCATAATTCTCAGAAGCCAAAAATAAAAAATCTTGACAAAATGAAAAATTACAAAAATGCTTAAATATAGTTTTGGATCTCAAGAAACACAGTGGCACTGGTAGTTAATGGGTGATAGTTTTTGGAGTACATAGGCCATGCAATTTTATTAAGTGTTCTTGCATAGCAAGACCACTTAACATTATCTCACATATATATTCTTATTATAGCCAAATTTACCACCATAACTCCTCCCACAGTTTTTACACTACATAGACAGTAATATACCGAAACGTGCGGATTGTTCCCTAATTGGTGTGCTATTACTTTGTGGAACGTTTCGCCGAATGGTTCACGAAATATCGCCATTTTTGTGCCGAAATTGGTCCCATAGAAATGAATAGCGGAATGTTCAAAACTAGAGTGGGAGCTGACAAAAGCTAGAGTGTGAGCTGAAAAATCAGGACATGATTTCTAAACTGCCACCACTCCATTTTCAAGCCCACCTACACAAATCTTATATCAAAATGTTCAGCTATCCCTGCTGCCACTAAACATGTCCACGGCTAAGCCATAGTCCTGGTAGTTTTAACAATATGACCATTTGTTTGCAACTCACGCCGTCCATTGACATTCATTGAAACTCCACTCTAGCCACCTCAAATTTGAAGGGCAATATCTAAACTGCGACTGTGCCTTTTTAATATTTCAGAGACATACCATGCATCAAAATGTAGGTCTGGGTCTTGTGATTCTCGCAATATAAAGTTCTTCGCTATAGGATTTATAGTTTTTAAATTCGACCGTTTGAAGATGGCAACCGCACTCCAACCTTTCCACAGTTACTCCAGCCACTCCAACCACACAACAGTTACTCAAACCACTCCACCCAGTTACTCCGCCCACTCCAGTTGTAGACTACTGGTGGAGGCAAGAACACTTCACACAATTTCCCCAGAAATTGTAGCTTTTCTAGTTTACTCCTAAAATACTTACTGTCGGATTACCGTATCCATCCAGGAGGAGTTGGCCTCTGGCACCTTGAGACATGCCAGGGCTGAAGCCTTTATGATGAAGTCATTGACTGAGAGCTTAATGTTTTCAGACTTAACAACCTGCAAGAAAATGGGACAGATCACGTGTTCCGATTATACCATAACTGGACCCACTAAGGATGCACGCTACAGTAACTACATTAATATGTGTTCTGATTATACCATGAGTGGACCCACTAAGAATGCATGCTACAGTAACTGCATTAACATGTGTTCTGATTATACCATAACTGGACCCACTAAGAATGCATGTTATAGTAACTGCATTAACATGTGTTCTGATTATACCATGAGTGGACCCACTAAGAATGCATGCTACAGTAACTGCATTAACATGTGTTCTGATTATACCATGACTGGACCCACTAAGGATGCATGTTATAGTAACTGCATTAACATGTGTTCCGATTACACCATGACTGGACCCACTTTACTTAAAAGGGCCACTAAGCTTTATTCCTCACTTGTGTTTCTAATACATAGGAAGCAGGTAGCCCATTCTGATTGGCTAATGGCTGCAAGTGCAGAGAGAGAGACCCGCATTTTAACATGGGCTCAGCAGGGACCCTTAACTATCTGCACTAGTAGAGAGATCACCGCACTCTCAAGGAAGCAAGAGGCCCACTGTAACTGACCAATTGATTCAGAAAACATCTTACATGCACTAAAAAGCCCTTGGCACAATCTTAATGTGCTACAATTGACACCCAGGTTCCTCCTGGCTGATTATCACTGAATACATGGAACACAGCAGCTGTAGTGACAATGGCGGTACATTAACCTGTGGTACTTCCATAGGCCCACTGTGTACAAACCATTACGCCAAAGAAGAATGCGGTCTATGCAGCACATGTGTAAAATGCCATATTTGTTTTGTGAACCTCATTCTCTCTCTTACCTCATTCAGCTCCTTTCTTAGTTGTAGGATTTCTCCCATGTTGATATCAATGGAAAGATAGTAGTGAGGTATGGTTTGTTTGGACTGCACAAGCCTTTGAGCGATTACCTGGAAAAATAAATCCCAGTGAGAATGTGGCCTGCGAATTAGCATCTCTCTCCTACTCACTTTAATTGGAATTCCAGCTCACATCTTTGGACCATAAGGTGGTGCATGTAATGAAGCATTAGGTCTCATTTGGTTTAAAATCTATACATTGTTCTAGTCAGTCTACTAGCCTGCAGCGGTTGTTTATAATGTGTATAGTGCCACCATGCATCACACCTTAATTAAGATTACGGAGTGTAAATACTGTACAGCTCCTTAACTGTCCATTTTCTGAGTTAAGCCATTTTGTCTGATACACAATGTCCACTCAGTTGCTGGGGATTTTTATTTACTTAGTACATGAAATTATAGGAACACTATATATGTCACTACATCTGTATCTACTCTACCTGCTTTAAAATGATTGCAGGCAGTCTTTCAAGCACATGTTTATAATAAATAAATAAAGACCAAACAAATCATTTTGTTTCAATTTGAAAATAGATAAAAAGATCACATAAGGTAACTCAATCCTATGGCGTATATTGGGGTCTAAATTAACTAACAAAGTTATTCTGATTTCTGTAGATTGTATTATGTAATATAAGATGCAGATAAGTAACATTTTGTTTTGTTTTCCAAGGAGGTAGTAAGAGCATGCATACAAAAAAAGAAAAAGCAATTGAGATATAGCACATAAATTTCCATACCCTCCGGATATTGCTAATGGGGATATCAGTGAAGACCCCAGTGGGAACAGCAGCCACGGCTGGAGATGACGGGGTAATTGCAGGAGTTGGTGCCACAGCAGGAGTCTGTTTTTTTTTTTTATAAATAAATAAAAAGAGAAGAATAAAGAAAAAAAAACAAACAGTGTTACATTAAGACAAATACATTCATTTTAGAACTTGTCTAATTTCCTAGATCACTGGGGATTAATCATACAAGCCAATTCTCGGGCAAAGGTCTAAAAGTGATCGAACTAGCAGAAACATTCCATTGGTTTCCATGGCGATTGCTCCACTTTTAAACCTTGACCTTTATAAATAGCCTGTAAAGAGTCACTTATATTAAACATAGAATGTGTCGGCAGATAAGAACCATTCGGTCCATCTAGTCTGCCCAATATTCTTAAAGGGACTGTACCACCTAAGCATTGATTATACTGTGAATGTATAGAATTAAAAAAAAATGATTGAAACCATCTATACACTGTGCTAGCAAATGCCTAAATTAGTAGAAAAAAGAGTTTTAAATGTGTCTGTGCAGTCTCCTGCATATGACATCACTTGTGGCTTGATATGTAAATTAACTGGTTTTCTATGGGAAATGTGTAAGCTGCATATTAGGTCACAGGTGATGTCATAAACTGACTCCACAGACATATTTAAACACATTTTTCTCCTAATGGAGACATTTGATTGTAGTTTTGCCAACACAATCTATAGATCATTTTCAATTATTTTTTTTTATTCTCTAAACACACAGTAAAAGAATGTTTATGTGAAACATACATACAAATACATAGAAAAACGAAATTATTTCAGTTACGAATATAAGTCACAGCCTAAAATAATTAAGCGAAGAAGACTGAAGACAACAATAACAGTTACATGATATTTCATATGTTGAAAGAAGAAACAAAATCCAAAAAACAACAAATTTAAAATATGAATCAATACAAATAAAACGTGTATTTCAGCCCATTTTATGACATCACAAACACTCAATCAGGGATAAAATGTTAAAAAGCAGTATGTAGATAATGATATACATAAACAATAACATACAAAGAACAGACACTTACTGGAGCAACCTTAGGAGGAACAAATACATCAATATCTTTCTTAGTGATCCTGCCATCTGGTCCAGTTCCTGAAACCCCAAAATTGTAAAAGTGTAAAACAAAACAAAAAGTGTTTCACTTAAATTAACATCAAGCAGGTTAGACAAATGTATGCAGTCAAAAGAGAATAAAAAGGTAACATAAGTGCTGCTTGCCAACAATAAGATTTAAGAAATCCTGGTTAAATGGACTCTCGCCAGCTGTGACAACAGCTACGTTGGGGGAGGTGTGTATATAACATGTGCCAAAAGGGGCACCATTGCATCTTTTAATTACCCAATTACAATGTGTAATGCTTAGGTTTCCACATTTGGGGAAGTTCCCACAAACCCTACAATTAAGGTAATAATCTAAAAAGAAAGATTCAATTCAAAACAGAAACATGAATATTTGAATCAAATTAGGGATATTCATCTTTGGTCACAAGGAATTATACATCCATCTTTTATATAGACAGCTGTTTGCTGTGCTACTGTTACTCCAGCAGTTGTCTTCACCATGATGCCATTATAACACTCACCTTTCACGAGTTTGAGATCTATGCCTTTTTCTGATGCTAGTTTTTTGGCCAATGGGCTCACAAAAAACCTCCCTTTGGCACCAGAAGCAACTGTGCTGGGTGTTGCAGGTGGTTGCGCAGCAGTCACTGGTGGAGCTGGAGACAATCCCACAGCCTTAAAACAAAACACACAGTGGGTGAAAAACTATTGCGACAAATTCACTCAGTGGGGATGAGTGGATGTGTTTCCTGTATTAATGTATGAGCCTTTTGGCATTAGTGTAAATGTAGCGAGTCAGCATTAAGATGTGCATTTCAGTGGGTATTGTTAATGTCCGCTGCCAATATGGAGTACCTTACCCTATGTACACTGGGGTACACTAAAGTAGGCTGCTTTACTACCATATTTGGAGACATTCACTTTAAATTTCCTTTTATTCACTGGAGATGGGAAGGTGAAGGACTGGATTATGGGACAAATCTTATTTAGAAGCCAAGTCTACGAACATGGAAACCTCAAACACTCACCAGTCATGTTAAGCACTGTATATTTACTATGTGTTTGTATTTAAGTTTATTTATCCAACACATGCCAAAAACGGGACTTACCGGAGGGGGCGGTGCGGTTTGGGGTTTAACACTGACATCTACAGTTGACTCTTTGTAATCCACAAAGCTGGCTATGTCAGTCTCCTTCTCTACAATGATACAGAGAGGGGTCCCCAGAGGTACGTCCCGCGTCCCTTCAGCTATAAGGATTTTAGCCAAATAGCCTTCTTCCTGCACCTCAAAACCTTGAGAGAAGTAGCATGATATAGCGCTCATTTTAATACACTAATATTAGTTATATTACATCAGGCATATGCATTCGTGGCTCATCCTTCCGTCACACGCATTCGTGGCTCATGCTTCCGTCACACTATTGTCAAATTAAATCTGAAACCATTTTTCCCAACTTTACATTTTCCCGCAAAGTAGTCAATTCCCCAGCAATGTTGATATTAACTAAACCCTATCTTTCTTTTCCATTCTGAGGCCCATGCAATCTGCAGAGTGCTGCTGTAAGGATGATCAGGAGTAACAATGACATCAGGTGCAGATCAGATATCCAGCCTCCAACGAATGACATAATTACCTATTGTGGCTTTGTCTGTCTCAATTTCAGCCAGAAGGTCTCCCTCACTGAGCTTCTCACCAAGCTTCTTCTCCCACTTCTGCACTGTACCCATGGTCATTGTTGGAGACAGGGCTGGCAACACGATCTGTGCAACATTTCAAATGATAAGATGCAATGCATTGTCAGGACAGTCGTATGTAGAAGGAATGAGTATTGCCTTTGAAGCAAAAGTTCTCTTTCTGACAACAAACACTAACTCGGCCCATGAAAACAGTTCTACAATGAATAGCAGACTTTAACAGACATGAAAATGAATACAATACAAATGCAATCATTTAACTATATAAAAATGTGTATGTTTAAATCTAAAAAAAGTTTCCTGTCATTTCCTCCATCCTCTCATGGTTTAAACATGCATACACAGTGACAGGCTTCCTCCTCCCTCCTGTCAATGAGATGGGGGGGCGTTTAAAGCCCCCTTCATATACAGATAGCACTGCTGAGGAGGTAGAAACATACATGGGATCCTGAACTACAGGTCAGAAAATGTCATACTACCTTCTCGAAACTTGAGTATAAAAGCCTATACATCAAAGTAGATAGTAGATACTATATAGGGAAGCATATTTGATAGGCAATGCTTATATTCTTGTATATTTCTAAATTCATAAACCATTACGGACACAGGTCCCAGGCATAAATGATGCTCTTTCACCTTACGAGCAATCTATGCCCATACACACTTCCTACACTAACGGAGTTTAAAGGACAACTGGGGGCAACAAAGTAACCTGTTTAATAAACACTGCATTAAGTGTTGACATTTTAAGTCAGATGAGTGTGGGCCTCTTACTAGAACAATAAAGAATATTCAGACGGTGTGACTTATGCCCCCAGGTTGGGAAGCACTGCTTTAAACACCTACAGCTGTCTTATAATGTACACTCTAGGTCAGTGGGAATCAATAAAAACTATTTTAGGAGTGTTTATAGCTTAACACAGTGAACCATGTAAGATTCTCCAAGTCCTTGGTTAAAGTGAATTGCATTGTATAGTAGCTTGAATCTGCAGGATACAGATCTTAGGTGATTTGTTGGAGTGTAGACATATGATTCTGATTTTTATTTTTTAAGACTAGTTTTCTTCCATCTCTCTTTTTCTGTGTGCATTGTGTGGGATCTGTGGAGTTCTTTTCCTAGTATACCTTATTGTAAAATGTATTACCAGACAGTAAGTTCATATTTGAGACATTTACATTACTGTATAACCTGGTTTTGAAATTAAAACCATAATATGCAGGTGATGATGTCCCTTTAGGAAAATGACTAATTTTCCTAATAAGATTGTGACCTGGAGACTCGTCATACACTGCACTGTTAGAATACATGTGGCATTCACCTTCATGTGTGTGGGGTAAGTACTGCCTGGGGCTTGAGCTGCTGGCTGTGGGGTCTGTGCAGCAGCAGTTGAAGGAGGCGGCACTGGTGCAGTTGCGGCAGGAGAAGCTGCTGCAGAATCCAAAGTGTAATCTTTGAAGGCTTCAACATATTCCGGCCTAGGGATAAAAATGTAAATAAAGACATAAGGAATTATTACTGCAAATGCTACAGAAGTATCATGGCATCTGGTCTGAAGATAAACTGGCATGTAGCATACCAGTATATCCTCATACAGGGGCCATTGGACAAGTCAAATCAACTAGACATCTGCTTTGGAACTATATAAAGTATTTTTGAACATGTAGCACTGCTTTTTTCTCTCTCTTACTTACTTGTCTACAGTAATGCAGATTACGGACCCAATGGGGACATCTCTTGTTCCTTCCGCCACAAGGATTTTGGCCATGTAGCATTCCTCAACACTCTCAAATCCCACTGTCGCTTTGTCGGTCTCTACCTATAGAATAGATGAGAAGCTGCATGAGAAGCTACACACTGCTGTAAGTAACAGACGTCCTATCAACTAGTAAAGCTGAGAAAGGAAAACTTGCTGTGCATTTTCAGAATTATAAACAAAAATGCAGTGTTTGCAAGAATGAAGGAAACTGAATTTTTCCTCTAAGATGTGCAAAATTATTATAGTGTTAGAAATTAAAAAACACATACAACTATGAAGATAAACTTGACAAGCAAGGAGATAAATGATAATTTCCAGAATGACATGTAATGTTTTAACTAGAACTATTACACACTACTCTGCATTCTGACACTGCAACAATTAGAACCGAATACTAATAACATTTTTTAAAAACGCTTCAGATAAAATGTAAGCTTTTATTCCATTCATTTGATTATTGAGACTAAAATTGCACAAATTATTTGAATATAATGGGAGGTAGTGAGCATATGGAATGATGACGTAATTCACAAATGCACTGAGCCCATCACTCATCCCAATGCCTCTTCCTAAGATCTGGCATCGCTCATATGCGACAGAGAAGCTATTTTCTGGAGAACAAAATAACATGCAATAACCTGTAACCCAGTATATTAATAACTTGGTTGGTCCATATAACATAATGGCAATTTGAAAAATGTAGACTGTTCCTCAAGCCCCCGGGCGACACATTTTTTCAAAACATTTTGGGGTTTCATGGACATGTGCAGCGAGTTGGTCCATGTCGCGGACATCTGCAATCAGGGCTAAAAAGGTCAGCAGTGAGGGGTCAAGGTCTGGTTCCATACTTGGGCAGCTATTACTATCCTGGCCAATAGTTGGTTTTCATGCAGGATTCATGAGTTTTAGACAAAAGGAATGGGTAAGTATGGAATTGGATAGGGTTTTCCAGAATTTGAGATATCAAGCATTGATTTCGATGCCAAAAGTATTGTAGATGTGGCGAAAGCCACCAGAAGTTGTAGCAATTGCAGATGTCACCACAGTTCTTCCAACAGAGTGGAGTCAGGAGTAAATGCATGTTTGATAGCTTTCAGGGTATTGTGTGTCATCTCATGATAGCTTTGCATGCCTGCTCTTTATGAACTGTACAAATTGGTATTTTAGGTGTTGCTTCCCAAATATCATTCCATTCTGCACTTACAATTGTCTAGCCAAACATTTTTTTCCAAGCAGTTATGTAAGTGAAGGTCGGAATGCGGTCACCTTTCTTTAAACTAAAATGATGTTGTTGTAGGAATAGTCACGCTATGGATGTATTAGGTTACATTTTAGCTTATTGCATTTTCAAATATATATTTACACACACACACTTATATAATGTTTTATATATGTATATATTTTTAAAAACATCGAAGCAAGTGATACATTTATTCTTATCACTGATATTTCGAATAAATGCGGCTGCTTCTTCCAATCTTACCTCAGCAATGAGGTCCCCTTCATTGATTTTATCTCCATCTTTCTTTTCCCATCGAGCAATGGTTCCCATCTGCATGGTAGGGGACAGCGCTGGCAAAGGCACCTGCAGATCATGAGAATTTTAGGTAAATATGGATAAATAAATGTATCATAATACACTCGACAATACTCAAGAGGCTGGGAGCCAAGGCTAGTAAAATCCTTACGGCTGGCTACTAACCTTTTAAAAAGATTTTTTGCGTCCAACTCCAAATTTCCATACAAATAACTAAACTAATCTGAATTCATCTGTTTAAACATGGTAGTTTTTTTAGTTACATGTATGGAGAGACAAAATTGTATGACATCATTTTACAGCGCTAAGTCATTACCAGCAGCTTCCTTTGGATAAAAGGGCCATTAAACCTTTTTTTGTTTGTTTTTACTGTACATGCTGGTTTATCCTTAGAACGGTAGTCTGTGGCATTCGCCAACAAACTCACTGCTAGACCTGCGAGACACGTCTGTTTTCGAGGGTATCTTAACTAGGTCCCCTCTGTAGTGGGCATTCAAAAATGGAGGTCTCTGAGACTGTGAGCCCTGGTAACGGTGCAGTGCAAAAGACCCCACGCTGACTGGCTGAGCGCACATGGACAATGTTGGCGTGCGCCAGTATCCAACAGAGCTCTTCCTCCGCTGAGAGGCAGAGCTCAGAGTAAACCCAAGTGTATCTGAAAAGGAAAGTGACACTTAAAAAAAAAAAAAAAGTTTCGTCACGCTTTAATGTCCTCTAGAACATGCCACCGAACAGCATAGTTTTGGAAGGTAAGTTCATGTTTATAGCCGGAGGGAACATGAACTACTGGAATGATTTTTTACCACAGAATTTCAGAAAGGCCTTATGGGAAAAGTGAGTCATGCATTAAAAAAACATTAAAGACTCAAACTAGCAAACTTCCCTTGAATATGTGTTGTTTCTGCAGAAAATATTGGTTAAACTATTCACTGTGCAAGGATTGTCATATTTTATTCACGAAAATGTTATCTCTCGTTACCATAAACTGAATTAAATGGCATGTACCAAATTATCGCTAAAAACCAATGGGCTGTGCCTTCTGATTGCTCCCACCTCCTGCGACCAGGTTGAGGAGATGGTTTTTAATGCTGGTAGGTGTGATGACTGATGGCACTTTTTCAATAGTTGCAAACCTGTGAGAACCACTTGAAGTGCCACCATGTTCCTGTACCACATACCAGGGTACAGTCAAACCTTCTTGATTACAGAGGTTTCCAATAGATGGGTAGTATTATGAACATTTTTATATTGCTGGGATCATAATCTGCCTCATTGCCAAGTCTGCTAGCTTGACCCATAGAATTGCTGCTGGGTGCTCTTGCCTCCCACTTTTCCCGCCTTCATGGGCTTAGGCAATAAGCTTTGTCAAGGAGAACAAAGCAATGCATATGTGACGCGATCAGCGTCTCTGATCTATAATAATGATTTTCCCGTTGATGTTTACATCCTGATGCATTTTTATGTGCAGGATAGTGCATATCTGCCATACAATGAGAGGTACCCAAGTTGTTGGTGAAGACTTATGGGGCCGGCACACATAGAGCGACCTCCTGTTAGAGTTATATATTGGAGCTCCCGGTTATAGCGTCACCATTAGATGTTACCGCTGTGTGCACGCCTAATAAATTGGATAAAATGGCAGGGTTTACCACCAAAATACCGACAGAAACATGGGTGATGTATAAACATGGCGCACATGCAGATACCGCCATAACTCAGGCGCTGAGTTATGTATAAAGCGGACCCTAAACATATGCACTTTATTTCACTTCCTGACACTTCACATTGCGGGGATGTTAATACATAACCCCCCAATATGCCCCACACGTTACACTGTTCCAAGATTTTACTGCTAAAAGAATGGGACGTTAGCTTCTGCTTTATTTATTGGTTTACTGAAAAAAAAAAAACAATAATAAAAAATGGCAAAGGACTTCAGTGGAGTTCAGTCATGACCAAGAAATAAAATTTAAAAAAACAACTGGTTTGAGTTATCATTTTTTTGCTATGATTCACTGCATGGAAACCTCCCAGAATGCACTACTGCAGGAGGCTATGCCAAGCCAGAAAAGTAAATCCAGTGTGACAGAGGAACAAAAACATAGAGAGGGCACTGAAGAATCAGTGGTTTAAACAAACTAGAGAGCATACCCTTTGCCAGAAGTGAACTGTGACATATTGCCATGGATCACAAGGCTACCACACCATCAGGATTTAATTTCACTCGTTTACTAGAGTACATATTACTGAGAGGTCATTCTCATAGGATAATTATCTTAGTTAAAAGACTCCAAGAAAGCAGTTTTGATGTTAGATTAAAATATATTTTTTTTTTCTTAAATGGAACAAAAAGAAAAAATAATAAAAACACAGGTTATTGAAAGTTTTATTGGCTGGATTCAAAAATATTTTTATTTCATATTGGACTGATCCACTTAGGGCCCGATCATATAAAAGGCAAAAATCTCATCCAGCAAGCACTATAGACTACCACAAATTTGATGAGAGATTATTGCAACACAGCAGGAAATTGTTTTTTTTCGCTCCAAGCATTAGAGATGAAGCCCAGTAGACTATCATTGTCCATGTGTTGTGAGCGCAAATTCAGCAAAGCCACTTGATTCCATCCTCCATGCACGGCATGAAAGTCTCTCACAATGAGACCAAGCTTCATGAAATGGCATCATGATACATCCGCTAAGTAACAGTCTTAAAGGAACATTGCACTTTTTTTTTAACCCTTGCTTCCTTGAAGGAGGCAAGGGCTAAAAAAAAAACATGTCCCTGACTTTGAAATAAACCTGATGTGTATCTTAAAAGATACACTTGTGTTTACCATCTGCTGTGTCTCACATTCAGCGCCCCACTCAGACTGAATGCGAGGGTCTCTCTTTATTAGAAGCACGAGTGAAATATAAAGTTTAGTGTTCCTTTAAGGGTATTACTATTTGGAAGCTACCTTCATGTTAGTGTTCCTATGCACTTTTATTGCTCCATGTTCATTATGGAGCTTTTCGTGAGTGTATATTCCTTTTCATGTCACTTTTTTTTAAATTTATGGTACTACACTATTTATATTTTTTATTTATATTAGTAAATAGAAGTATCTTTATCCTTTGACACACATTGGTGCTTTGTGGGGGTCTTCCTTGTGCAGGCCTTATCTTTTAATTTTGTGTGGTCTATTTTAGTTTGTGTCTGCTATTTACTGAACCTACTAAAGTAAGCTCCATATAAAGGAGTGTGTCTGCCCACTCCTTTAATTTCTGCAGTAAAAAAAAAAGGTCAGCCACCCCCCAGAAAAACACATATTAAAAAATGTTTTTTTTTAAATTAACTAAAAATTGTGAATGATTTCACAACCTAAAGGAACTATATCACATGTGATAATACATAATTTGCGGGGAATTTACAAATAAAATAAAAACAAAATCCTCTTGCAACAGAGTGAGACTGGACATAGCTACATGCCCACTGAAAAACACTGGTGACATTTTAGCTTGGTACCACATGCCAATAGTTGCAGGGATTAATAAAATGGGGTTATATCATCCAACATTGTTTATATTTTACATGCAGAGAACACAAAATGATTGAAACTGATCTATACTGTGTAAGCAAATGCCTAACTTAGGGGAAACATGGGTTTTAAATAGGTCTGTGGTCCACAAGCTGTGGAGTCTTCTGTTTATGACATCACCTGTGGCTTGTTAATATGCAAATTAACTGGTTGTCAATAGCATATTTGTATTTCTCACAATGTATAGATCATTTTCAATAATCTCTTATTTTGATGCTTAGGTGATAGTCTATTTATGTGTGTGCTGAGAAATATTCAGTTACATGTCTGTTTAACCCCATCATCTCCTATCATTTTCTAATGTCATCAGTCCTATACGCGATTTCATTGTATGTCTTTGCAGGATACAGTTAGGTGTTTTACCTTCTGGTGGGGAGGCAGACTGTACCATCTCCTCCCGTGTACTGGTGCCTGTCTGCCCACTCCTTTAATTCCAGGCAAAACTGCTGCATTCCCAATGAGGGCTCTCAGCCGGTTACCGGGTCCCACGTGGTACCTCCGTGTCCGCCCTGCAGGGTTTGCTTGCCCACGGGTTGGTAATGCAGAGCGGAGAGGGCCGCGGAGCCTCAGGCACAGGCGGAGCATGGCAGCTGTGAGGACACTGAGGGCCTCGGTCCTCTCCTTCTTCAATGACCTCCCCGGCGAAACGGGAACATTTACGGCTGAAGCGCTGATCTCCTCCTACAGGCAGGGGGCGCTGCTGCTCTAGAATGATGCTGTACCGCCATTTTGGTACACCCTCAATGTATTTCAGAGATCCCTTAGCAAGCCCATACAACCACAATTAATTCAGAAAACGAAAATGTAACACATTTTATTATATTTCATAAGACACCACAGCAATAGCTCTCAAAATATACTTGTATACAGTCTTCATAAGGAGAGTACAAAGATGTCCAAGAGGTTTTTGCTGAAGAAAAAATGGCGGAGGTGTTTTCCGGCGACTTCAAGGCTCATTGTGTACGATAACATTAAGGTGCAGCAAGATGGATCTTTTTTTTTTATTTTTTTTTTTTTTTTTCCGCTCTCTGCAGTAGGCACAGATGTCGTAAAAACGTGTCGTGATGCTAAAATGGGTCGGTCAGGGGTGTGTCAGTGGAATGACAGCCGCTCCTGGCAACAAGGTGACAGGGACAGGAAAAACAATGTCACGTTAAGGGAGTGAGACGATTAAACCTATTAGTGCACAATTACTTTATATGTCCAGGGGCGAGGAAGCGTTTTACAGGAAACACTAGCATCAAATAGCAATCTTTGGATTATTCGTTTATTTTCTCAAGCAGATCTTTCGTTTCCTTGCTGTGTTAAAGGGACTGTGTTATATTGCTTATACTGTGACTGTAGACAATAAGAAACGACTGAAAATTAGCTATTTATTGTGTTGGCCTAATTGCAACCAAATGCCTAAATCAAGAGAGTCTCTGGTGTATCACATCATCTGTGGCTTGATATGCAAATTACAGCTTTTTCTTTGTAAAACGAGTTAATTTGCATATAGCAGGAGACTCCACAGACATATTTAAACAGTGAAAAATTGATCGGCGCTATTAGAGTTCCAAAAAATCTAAATAATGCAGCTAGGGTTGCCACCTTTTCTGCAAAAAAATACCGGCCATGCTACTGCCTCCATAGACTTAACACTAGCCTCAAGCAAATATTTTACCGGCATACCGGTAAAATACCGGCCAGGTGGCAACCCTAAATGCAGCATACACAAGTGCAGTTTCTCCAAAACAAACACAGCAAACAGTGATAAAGAATATGTGAAAAAATGTGTTGCACAAATAAATACTTATCTGGAATATAATACATCTCAGAGGGAATACATGTGAAAAAAGCAAAAAGACAAAATTAAGAAACAATGTGTAGTAAAGTATGGATAATATACAATATGCAGATATGTCCCCCAATAGAAGCGCGCTCACATATTATTGAGCCTGAAAACCGGCTCTGAGTATAAATAGCATAGAGGACTCTAAGTCATATAATCCACTGGTAGATGTGGTTTCTTATTGGTGATTCGATGGTAATGGATGCAGAACCAATTGGAAGGTGTAGATTTATAACGGAAAGCCAAATGCACTATAAGGCAGCAAGTATATAAATCTTTAATTCCTTATGGATATAAAAACAGGTAAAACTCGTATGAGAGTAAAAGTAATATCAGAATATCACCAGTCCATCCAATTTGTATGCAGTCCAAAGACAGAAGTCCTAGGTTGCAAGGGACGTCTGGTGAAGTAAACTCCGGTATCGGGAGAGAAGACTTCCACGTTGAAATCTCGTGCAGCATCACTAACTCTCACGACGCGTTTCGCCCAATGGGGCTTCTTCAAAATGTGTTTCTTTAAAACACATTTTCTTCTAATTTAGGTATTTGTTTGCAGTTTTGCTAATACAATGCATAGATCATTTTCAATCATTTTTTTCTTCTCTACATGCACAGTAAAAACAATGTTTAGAGGATACTTTGCCTATAAAGAGATGCTTAATGCCTTTTTCTTTTTTTTGATCCATCATCGCATACTTAGAATAAAACGTTCATTACAATATGTTTCCTGTCTTATAACTCCATATGATATGTGCCATAGTTGTGTGGGAGTCATTGGCTGAGGAGATCAAAACGCCCTGCCCTCTTTCTGCAGGGGACAGGAGGGCAGGCAGCAGTTGACTGTGCGCTGCCCAGGCACAGAGAGAGCATCCGAGGCTGTGTCTCGGACTCCCTGCAGAGCATTGGGGCATGTGACCTGCTGATGCACAGACTCCACAGAGGTGCTGGGATTACGAAGTGAGAGACAGGTTCTGGAGTGCGTTGTCTGTACAATCTACTTACTGGGGAAAGTCCATAAGTGCAATATGGGTGCTAGTGTGAGTCCTTGAGTGTAATCTGGGTGCTGGCGTGAGTCCTAGGTGCAGTCTGGATGCAGGGCCAACCCTGGGTGAAATCTGCATGCAGAGGCAAGTGCTGTGAGTGCAATGTAGATGCAGGGACAAGTCTGGTGTGTAAACTGGGTAATGGACAAGTCCTGAGTTCAATCTGTGTGCTGGCAGTGCTGTATTTACCGTGAGGCATCCTAGGCGGATGCCTAGGGCAGCAAATTTTGGGGGCAGGCAGCGCCCTCCAGCACTGAAAAAAAAAAAATCTGGCCCTTTAAAAAAAAAAAAAAGGCCGCGCTTGCAGGCAGAGACGGAGGTGGAGGGGTTCGGAAGATCCCCCCTCACCTTCTCTGCCTGCCTGCAGGCTGCACAGGGAGCTGAACAGGCAGCACAGAGAAACCTCCGTGCTGCCTGTTCAGCTCCCCGTGCAATGTGACACGGAAGTGCCGACAGTCACATGACCAGCGCGCTGACATCATACGCGCGCTGGATCACGTGACCTGTCGGCACAACCAGCTGGGAGCCGAACATGCTGCCTGCCACTAGCCACCAGGGAAAAAGGTAAGTACTGGGGAGATGGGGGGGCAAATTGGCTGGGGCTTATTAAATTGCAAATAACACTGGCATTTTGGGCAAATTAGCAGGGGCATATTAAATGGCAAATAAAACTGGCATATTATTGGGCATATTAGCAGGGGCATATTAAATGGCACATAACACTGGCATATTATTGGGCAAATTGGCTGCGGAATATTAAATGGCAAATAACACTGGCATATTATTGGGCAAATTAGCAGGGACATATTAAATAGCAAATAACACTGGCATATTGTTGCGCAAATTAGCAGGGGCATATTAAATAGCAAATAACACTGGCATATTGTTGCGCAAATTGTCAGGGGCATATTAAATGGCAAATAACACTGGCATATTTTTGAGCAAATTGGCTGGGGCTTATTAATGGCAAATAACACTGGCATATTATTGGGCAAATTGGCAGGGGCATATTAAATGGCAAATAATTCTGGGTTAATATTGGGCAAATTGGCTGGGGCATATTACCGGTAAATGGCAGAATAACACTGGCATATTATTGGGCAAATTGGCTGGGGCATATTACCGGTAAATGGCAGAATAACACTGGCATATTATTGGGCAAATTGGCTGGGGAATATTAATGGCAAATTATACTGGCATAATATTGGGCAAATTGGTAGGGTCTGATTAAATGGCAAATACTGGCATTTTATTGGGGAAATTGGCTGTGACTTATTAATGGCAAATGAAACTGGTATATTATTGGGCAAATTGGCTGGGGCATATTAATGGCAAATGATACTGGCATATTATTGGGCAAATTATCTGGGCAATATTAATGGCAAATAATATCGACAGTGTGCATGTAATGGGGTGATAGAGGCATGTAAATGGGGTGATGGGGCATGTCCTTGGTGTGCAACATGGGTTATGGATCATTTCATGGGTGTGCATCCTGGGTGGGGGGGTGCCCAAAATGTGTCTGCCTAGGGCAGCACATAACCAAGATACACCACTGTGTGCTGGGGTAAATCCTGAGTGCTGGGGCAATCTAGGTTGATAACATTTTACCTGCAATGTAAACACTTTACCCAGCTCTCAGATATCTTTCATATAAGCTAACTGTCCTCAAGAGGGAGACACAGTACCCACCGACCTGTTCAAATGATGTATGTAAATAAGGCAAACACAAGTGTACCAATACTATGGTGCAGAACCCACTGGCGCTAAGATTTGCTTTCTTGTTGCGCACAGCAATAACAGATACCAAGTCATATGACCTACTTTCTCTGGAAACATATTATCTACTTTCTCTATATCACGTTTTTGATATATTAAGGTCTTATTCTGTGAACATAAAGGGGACCTGTCCCATAAATGTAGTAATTAGTTTGTACCTTAGTTGCAAATTTTGTTAACCTTTGCTAAACCTTTGAATAAAATAATCCAATATACTGATCTAAATAAAATTTTCTTAAAGTTTAAGAACATTTTCTTTATTATTCTTTTCAAACTTTTAAAAAGTCCCTCAAAACTTTTAAAGAATCTTACTACCCAACCCACTACAATACCGGTCACTTTACCTCTAGCTGATCCCACCTAGCTGGAACACACACAATTCATCTTTGGCCTATCCCACCTAGTGCCACCCATCCACACTACTGTTACTACAACTTCGATCCCTCTGACCTCCTCAATCCCTTATGTGTCTTATGGACCCCATTCCCTCTAGATTGGATGTTCGGGTTCGAAGGTCGTTCGGTTTATAGAACCCCATTCATAAGAATTTCTTATGAATGGGGACTTCGGTTTATAGAAAGCCAATAGTATTACATGTATTCTATAAGCCGAAAATCTATAAACCGAAGGTCATTCGGTTTATAGACTTTCGGTTTATAGAATAGCATAGAATTACATGTGTTCTATAAACCGAAAGTCTATAAACCGAACGACATTCGGTTTATAGACTTTCGGTTTATAGAATACATGTTATGCTATTGGCTATTCTATAAACCGAAATAGAGTCCCCATTCATACGAATAGGTCAATTGAAATACTTTCGGTTTATAGGCGAACCTCGAACTCCAACACGGACATACAGTGAAATGCCCGGGTTCGGGTTCATGGCACAGACACCGTAATGTCCGGTACGAACCCGAATAGTGCGGTCCGGGTTCGCTCAACACTGATTATTACGGCTTGAAACTTAAATTTCATTGGCACTCCTAGTATTCCAATCGAGTCAGTCAGTAGAACAAGATGAGGAATCAGAATCCATATTGTCAGAAGGGTGTTCTTCTTCAAAAATAATTTCTTCATCTTCATTTTCACGATCATCACCTTTATCACTCATCTTGGCTTTGCAGCTCATCCTCCTCCTCCTCCGTTTCACCCCAAATCCACTTTAGTCTAGTCTTTTTATTGCATGAGTTTGGGTTCATTTGGTGAACATCAATTTCAACTTGCTTGCTTTGACATTTCCCTGTCGATTTCGTAGTTTTGATTAAACAAGGCCAAAACGTGAAAATACTTTCTCCAGACCAGCGGCTGCTGCAATAGCTAATAGCAATTGTTCTCACAGGTGTAGCGAGTTCGCCTTTATTGTTTTCCAATCACCTTCGCCCCACTGCTGAGAGTCTTGAACGTTGACTGATTTCCACCAATCAGTGGAGGAGTTGTACGGAATTCCTTTCCAAATAGATAAGCCTTTTGCCAACTTTTAGTTTCACTATCAATATGTAGGTTACCTATTTCAACCTGAGCTTTGCTAGTCTGAGTTTTGCCTAATTTTGGAATTTTAGTAGAAATAATATAATAAGATTTGTTATTGTAAGATTTTAATAAATATTAACTAATAACTAACTGTAAATACTAACATTTTAACAGGTCAAATGAAAAATTATATTAATTAAAATATAAAAGACTAAAAGTACCGTAGTATAGACCCTAATTATTTAACTTAAAATCTGGTGATTTAGATTATATACATTATGATATATATCAACCGATAAATATATATTATATTTCAGCACCGGGATGTCACTGACCCCCGGTGCTCCAACAAGGTCATAGTGTACAAGTGGTTGGCTCAGCCTGCGGCCAATGTAAGCAGGGACACAGCGGCAGCAGTAGGAGCCACAATCCCCCTCCATGCAGATAAAAGGTAAACTAGCAGGGAGGGGGACAAACACTCTGTGTGTGTGGTAGTGTGACTCTATGTGTAAGTGTGACTCTCTATTTGTGTATGTGAGAGTGTGTGTGTGTGTATAAGAGTGACTATGTGAGAGTGTGTGTGTAAGTGTGACTCTATGTGTGTATGGGAGAGTGTGTATGCAAGTGTGACTGTGTTTGTGTAAGCGTGACTCTGCCTGTATGTAAGAGTGTGTGTGTGTTTGAGGGTATGTGAGAGTGTGTGGGTATGTAAGTGTGACTTTTGTGTGTGTAAGTGTGACTCTCTGTGTGGGAGAGTGTGTGTGTGTGTGTATGTAAGTGTGACTGTGTGTATACATGTGTGAATGTGTATGCATGTGTGTGCATTTAATGTAAGGTTTTTTTGTTATGAGGTTTCACTGGAGAATCTGTGATACACTCACACATTACTGTGATATTTATATATACGTGTGTATGTATATATACACACACACACATATATACTTTCTTTTCTTTGATGAAACATGTATGCGGCCGATGCACAAATACATTTGCGGTGAAGGCCCACTGTAAAATAAACTTGGACACCCCTGCTCTAAGACATTCATTTTATAAACTTCCATCTTGTCTTTTGATGATGGGAACATCTCTTGTACATCCCTGGGATTTTTCATAATTGACACAATTTATTTTATAAATTAAAAATCAAATGCACTGTGAAATAAATGGATCAGAACAATGTTTCAATGTTCATTATTTTTTTATGTACAGAAAACCCATTAAAATGGATTAACATATCATCTGATTCAGTATATACATGGCTGGCATTCTCACCACACCCTCATTTAATTAATAAAATAAAGCTAATAGTGAAATTGCTTAGTAAGAACTCTAGGCATTATTTTAAACAATTTAAGAAACCTACAAGCCGTTTACAGAAACAGTTAGTTTTACGATGTCTGTGACAATAAAATACTTTTTTTTATACCAGTGTAAAAATAGACACAACTCTGGAAAACAAAGATTTTTTTGTTTTAAATAATTACATTGAGGTCCAAACAGGATATATCACTAGAAATAAAAGACTGATTCCTTCTATTGCCAAAAAGGCAACCAAGGTTTTTGAAAAAAAAAAGAAAATCAGTCTACATCCATACCTAACGAATCTACAAAGATGCGTACATACTTAAATAGAGAATACACAACGAGCAAGGTTAAGTTACCACAGTATTTCTTAATATATATATACAGAGAATCGTAGCAGGTTACAGTGAATTTATGAAATATAAATGAGAATGAACATTTCAGGCCAACACTAATGGTGAAGCTGGCTGACAAAAAAAGTATCTGTAATGATTAACAATATAGCTTTCTTTAAACATTGACATGTGTGTTCCTGGTCATGTTAAACCACTGGTAGATACAGGACGTTGAAACCAATATTAGTCACATTGAAAAGGTGAACCTTAACATATTTTGTAAAGATACAAACTATGAACCAATAGTCATTAAAAAGTTTTGGCTTAATGCTTGATTACTAAACGTTGACTTTTGTAGAGTTTTCTAACTTTGATATTGTGGGATTTGGCAGCCATTTTGTTTTTCATAAAGATAGAGGGGGAAGACCAAGCATGGGACATTTGGCTGGATAACCAAATATAGTAAAATTAATTATACAAATAGGTTGGAAATCCTTTAGTTGCATGTAAAGCCACAAATGTACTGCCTTATTTAAAAATTAAACATTTCAATATTTAAAGTGGTCATTTATTCTACACTGTGTTATGTGCTCCATATTGGAAGAAAAAGCAAAATATAAAGATATATCACCAATGCAACATCATTTAAGTTTAAGACTAGGGCTATTCATGTTACATTTACCTCTCATATTTCTCCAATACTAGCTGCTTGCACAGTAATAAGTTGTATCAGTCAGATGTGATAGACTGATGACGTGCCAGCCAGCTTGTATAGTTGCATCCAGGGTATGGACCGAACCTGCTTTATTGTTATTATGTGTTGTACAGAGATCATTGGTTGGTTAGACAGCCTGATTCATGTCTGTACATAGGCTTTTATTCAGGTACTGATGTATTCTTCAGTGGGATCTGGTTAGCTATTTATATATATTGTAAACTAACCCCTTGGACAGCAACAGATGCTACATTATTATTAAAGGTGCTGGGGGAAATTGCCTCCATACCCTCTACCCTAGCTCAATGGGTTAGTCATCCAAATGCAGCCCTCCACCTCATACAGAACTACAAACCCCATAATTCCCAACCAGCTTTTCTAGAATGACTGGGAATTATGGGAGTCGTAGTACAGAAATGGCTTTAAATACACATTTGGACGTCTAGGCCACTTTCTATTCTATTGTTTTGTCTGTCCGTCAATCTCTGTACCTTATCTGTCAGTATATATGTCCTGCCTGTCTTTCTGTGTCTATCGCAGATGACAGGTGAGCCAAAAGTTGCCAGTCCTCGTCTGGCTTACACTGTGAATGCACAGAATAAAAAAATTATAAAAAATGATCTATACATTGTATTAGCAAAATTGCAAGCAAATGCATACATTAGGAAAATATGTTTTAAACATGTCTGTGATGTCTCATGTCTATGACATCACCTATGACTTGATATTCAATAAGCAGGAGATAGAGAAGACATGTTAAAAACTATTTTTTTCTCCTCATTTATGCATGTATTTGTAATTCTGCTAATACAATTTACAGATATTTTTTTATAATGGTTTTATTCTGTGCATTCACTGTGTAAGCCATTTTGCAGTTGACAGTCCCTCTAAGTAGTAACGTTGGCTCTCTATGTTACAAGAAATAGAAGAATATAATCATTTAAATGCTAAACTTCCACAGCAATTAACAAAATACAGGCCCATTCAATGAAGAATATTGAAAAAAAATACTATTTTCACTTTAACAAGTTCAAAGCAACATAGTCTCTGCAGATAAACCAGAATGATTGGTAAAGAGCACTTCTGCTGGTAAACTCTCATGTACAGCTATACAGGGAGTGTCAGTTATGGCAGGCCAGGTTTTCACATGTTATTTTGCTATGGATGCTATGGCCATTTATATCATTTGGCTACAGTATCCAATTTAAATGTGAATAAAGACCATTATGGAATATTAAAGTAAATAACAGGAGTGGAGGGGCACATAGAATTGTCCTGTACAGAAACATCCTGGGGGGCTATTCACTAAAAGTGAAACACAAAAACCAGTCATTAATAGTGGAGTTGGAAACATTCTCCCATTCACCTGCATGTCCAAATCAGCTACTAATGCCTGATTGTTTCAGTTCCCCACCTGGTAGACCATCTGCACTTCCATTTATGGAGAATGTGTGGTGATTATATGGCTTCTATTGGCTTCTTATGCCGAGGTTATTCAAGGAAACTAAGTGTTTTGTGCAAGTATCTGACAGGAATATTTTGATGCATAGTCTATACAGTAATAGGAGAAATTGATCTTCCCAGTGTATGAGGAATAAAACACTGGGGGACTTTGTAAGGCAGGGCTTGACAAATGTAATTTAGTTTTAGGAACCAGAAAAAAAAATCTAGGAGCCAGGCAGCGGCACATTCACGCAACCATGCACACGCGCACGCGCACACACACACACACAGTGACAGCCGGTCACATACACACACGCACAAAGAGACAGTCACATATTTACATACACACAGAGAGAGAGAGTCAGTCACATGCACACACACACACACAGTCAGTCACATACACAGAGAGACAGTCACATACATGCACACACACACAGTCACATACATACATACATACACACACAGAAAGACAGCCAGTCACATACACACACGCACAAAGAGATAGTCACATACATACACACACAAAGAGAGACAGTCACATACATCCACACACACACACACTGAGAGACAGTCAGTCACATACACACACACACACACACACACAGTCAGTCACATACATACACACACGGAGACAGTCAGTTACATACACACATGCACAGAGACAGTCAGTTACATACACACATGCACAGAGACAGTCACATACACACACACGCACACACACAGTCACATACATACATACACACACGCAGAGAGAGACAGCCAGTCACATACACACACGCACAAAGAGATAGTCACATACATACACACAGAGAAACAGTCACACACACACACACACACACAGAGACAGTCAGTCACATACACACACAGAGACAGTCACATACACACATAAGGTTACCAAAGACATTATAGCAGCTGTAGATGATATTATTGAACTCTATGAGCTAAAAACAACAGTCCCTAAAACAGGGTTATGGACACTAAACCCAGCAATGTCATTGCCTGCACATTTTGTGATCACTGACCATGTATATGTATGCTGTGAGAGTGGCAATAATGGTGAGCATTGCTATCAAACAGGTAATAAATAATTAACAGCTTCATTTTAATATCACATTTAAGTTAAATGATGTGCTCCATATAAACATTTCTAGGTAAGGGTTTGATTATTTTTATTCAGTTTATTTTCCCTTTCTTTGTGGTAGGGGGTCTAAGTGTTCTTCTGCACTCTGTGGCTGGATAGCTGATGCATCTTCCCACCCCATGTACATCCCACCTCCTACATCCACAGTATTAAAGGCGATGTGTACAGACTGATAAAAGCTTTACACAACAACTTGCTTTAGTAAATGTAATCTGCAACAGGCCATTAAGATGACTCTGCTCTACATTAAACAGCATACATTAAAGTAAAAACCATACCATCAGAATCAGATTGGCTGATGCTAAGACATATACAAAGCTATTAAAAAGCAACCAATCATTAACAACCACGGTTTAGAGAGTGTGTCGTTTTTTCGCATTAGTGGTAAACATTTTTAAAAAGGAATGAACTCTTAATACACGAGGTAATACAAAAATGGCACTTGGCTTCAGCACAGCCCCAAGTGCATAGTGGTAAAAAATGTGTAATAATTGGAACCATGGCAGCAAATGCTACAAAGGAAAGTTGGTGAGAATTAATTTCAATGTTATACTGTTTCAATCCTTATTTGAAGCCCTTGTGAAGCATCTACAGACTAACCCACCATGTTTACCTTGAATTTTTTTGGAACCCGACCTACTGTTATATGAATGAATTTAACAACTCTATTTATTAGTAAGGTATAAATGTCTTATGAACATAAAGCCCAATCACTAATAAAATATATCTTCACTTTTAAAATATTTTTTTTCATATTTTGTGTGGTGTTATAAATTATTTATTGTTAGGCATAACTTATGTGGCATTTCACAACATGGCTCTTGATTTGCCTGCAAACTCTTCTAGACACATCCTTGAGTCAGTACATTGTGTATCCAAAAAGCAAGCAATTTGGGATTGCTTTTCAAACTCACCAGCAGCCACAAGTCTTAAAGGGACCCTGTCACCTAAACATTGCTTATAACGCAAATGTGGAGCATAACAAAAGATTTAAACATTATGTTAAAAGAATTGGAAGCAAAGATTAAGAAACAAATGTGTTTTAAATGTGTCTCTGTTGTCCCGTGTTTATGACATCACTGCATTGCTGAATATGCAAAGTATAGATATCCTAATCAAAGTAGTTAATTTGCCTAGAGGGCCAAAAGAAATTTCAGAAACAGGAGACACCACAGACATGTTTAAAATATGTTTATGTTAATCTATACATTTTGTTGCAATTTTGCTACAATAATGTATATTTTCTGCATTCACAGTAATAACAATGTTTAGATGACAGAGTCTCTTTAAGGTAATGCCTGACCTCGTTTAAGGATAGTCTAATAAGTCTGATGCACATAGTTTTCTTAGACCATAGCAGACATATTCCTTCGTAGGGAGAATGAGAACGCCATTAATCTCTCTTTAAAAAATACTGAATTTTCTGTATTTACACAACATAAGGCTGCTGACATCCTTTAACCATGGATAACCTAATAGCGAAGAAATAACATCACTTGAAGAGTCCCAAATCCTCCTCGTCAATGTAGGTACTCTTGACGTACCACCAACAATTGGTGAGTAACCCGTTACCATATCTCTGTCCTGTATAAAGAATGTTCAGTTCATTATGGTACCCACAGGGACCTATTTGGCAGCATTAGAAATAATCCAGACCCGTATCATGGAGTGTTTTTTTTTCAGTTATCTGTTTCATGTCCAAGAAGATGAGCATATCCCACATCTATGATAAAGGACTATTCATTCAGTGGTTTCCATGATCTTCTTCAACCCAAGCCACAATTTTCCCTTCCCAGCCAGGAATAATGTCATCATCGTGAAATACCTGAGGAAAAAGAACTAGCAATGAGAATTGTGCTGATAATTGTAATTAATAATAGTAAAACGTCAAACTCGCAATATGAAGAGCTGGTCTATAAGGCAGCTTCAAGGGGCCAAAACATAGTACAGGGGCCCACAACAAATGCCCTTTGTACCCTCTAGAAAGCAAGGGTTTAAAAATTGTTGTGCCTTTTTCCAAAGTAAACCTGAGGTGTGTCTGTCGTAATACTTTTGTGATTACTCTACAGCGGAGGCAGAGTCGGTCTGGAGGTTGGCAGGCACTGACACTGTCAGCACAGGCACAGCCAATCAGAGTGGGACATTGTCTGATCAGGGACTGCACGGGGATCTCTCTTTGCAAGTGCAGAAAAAGACCCTTGGTTTTACTTGGCATCAGCAGAGGGGACCTAGTTAAGATCCCCTCTGCTGATCTCATGTAAAGATGGCGGTCTCCTGCAGAGAGAGCCAGTCACCTACTGGACCGCGTTGCCTCCTTTCTATGGAAGCATGGAATCTACTGGTCAGAGGATAAACTGGAATCTACTGCCAAAGGACCATGCCAGCTTATCATGATACCAGGGGCACTAAGCTTGTCACTTTCACTTTTTCACCTACTTAATTACAAATTATAAAGGGCAAAGCCTGGTGGTTCTTCTGTAAGAAGTAAACTAATTAAACCTGCTCAGCACACCTGACAATCTGTGTTTAATTCACCCCAGATTCGAGGATTCAGCCCAACAGGGTGTTTTTCAAGCCATGGCTTGGAACAAAACATTGATCATCAAAGGAGTGCTGATAAAGTTTGTTTTATTGATTATCTTATAAGGAGAATCCTGCTCCAGCTCCCAAATAAGTTCTACTGTAATACTCTTTATTCCGTAGAGGAGAGTTGCCAAATGCATGGCTACAAATAAGTTTTATTTATGATAGTGAGCTAGTCTAGCTGGAGCAGCTCACTGAGTTTAGCCCTGCACAAGGTATAGTTACGTTGGTGAGGTGGAACATTTATATATGTATGCTATTACTTTTAGTGAATAGTATACATTGTGGGTTAAACCAGTTTCGGTTTAACTCTGACAAGTCTGTGATCAC
The DNA here is from genome assembly GCA_036172795.1 of Pelodytes ibericus. Taxonomy (NCBI): domain Eukaryota; kingdom Metazoa; phylum Chordata; class Amphibia; order Anura; family Pelodytidae; genus Pelodytes; species Pelodytes ibericus. The sequence continues at coordinate 25,363,410 of CM069866.1, forward strand.
AGCTTGGATCATTAAACACCATACTCCTATCTCTGTTAATAAATCATTTGTTCATCAAGAAATCCATTTACATTAATTAAATGCTGATAGTTTAATAGCACAATGCTATGGCACTAATCTGGAATATGGTAATACAATGTAAATACTAGTTTATTTTTTGTAATAAGATGAGTAACATGTTTTTTTTAAATATATATGTACCTCTTCTTTCACCGTTCCAAATTCTGGATCCAGTGCCTTGAAGTGGTACCTGTGATTTCCTTCTCTGTCAATAGCCATCTTGAAGTCCTTCAGTGTGACCTCTCCTAACCTGCAAGGAAAAAAATCACATGGTCATATTTACCACTTGAAGAAGCCCTGGGCGGGGCAAAACTGACGTCATATAATCTAGAGCGAATGCGAGACTGACGCGCATTGGTCAATCCAGGACTTCCTGACTTTTACATCTCAAGCGCTTGTGTGACACTTGTGAGAGCAGTCACCAATATTTTATGTAAGCAACGGTTTTATACTAGGAGAATGTTTTTCATTTAGAGATATGAGCTGGCATAACTCTTAAAGAGACACAGTGTCGACATAGTAAGGAGACCTGGAGGCTTCTTAACTCCACTAGAGATTTCACACATTTTTAAAATGAGCAGTACCCTTTGTGTATTACCAATTTGAGGGGCCCCCCCTACTATCAATAAGTGTATACAGAGAGCACTATTGTTGTGTTTCGTTTTTCTCTGTGTCAGTGTACCATATGAGAAAAGACATCTGATCTAGCCAGGGCCGGCCTTAAGTGTCCTGGCGCCCTGTGCGGGCTTCCCCTGTGGTGCCCCTAACCCCCCCCCCCCCCCCCCGTCTTTCACCCACCCGTCTCTTTGACCCCCTGGTGAAAGGGGATTTTTTGATCTCCCCCATACAGTGCCTCTACCGGCTTTTTTTTTTGTTTTTTTTTAGCGGGCGGTCGTCCCTGGGGTGTTGCGCCCTTTGTGCTCGCACATGTCACACACCCCTAAGGCCGGCCCTGGATCTATCTACCTGAAGATGTGCTCCACATACTCTGCTAAACAAATTAAGTATATTTGTGTGTTTTTTTTCTAACACTGGGTTAAAAAAAACTCATTATATATATACTGCATATTTACTTTAAATTCATATGTGCACAATAAGATGATTACAACAGCTACTATTGGAGCTAATGGGACACGAGAATTCATAATATTATTGTTAAAGAGGATTATTATACATTATCACTGATGATCAGACAGCGGCTTTAATGACCTATTTTCACCATACTGTATTGAATTTTTTATTTAGCAGAGCCTTAAGCATAAAGGACAATAATGTCCAAAAAAATCAAGGCCACAAAATGTTTTCAAACAGATTATTACACAACGCGACTAACAATATAGCACCTATAAAAAAAAATAATTATATATTATATTTACATTTTTTTCGATTTTGTGAAGTAAACAAAATCACTTTGATATACTACAGAAAACTGCTAGTAAATGATTTTGCCAATAAAAGCTGTATTACCTCTTTGGTAAGTTGACCATGAAAGGTGTCAGCGAGCGATCAGTAAAGTACAGCACTTTGGTACAGGAGTTACTGCTGCCCATCACTGGGGTGCTCTGAGAGTGGGGCATTTCTACAAACAAAATAAGAAATCACAGTTAAATCACAATTAAAATTCAGAGGCAGATAAAAGTGCATGGAACAGTATTAAATATTTGTACCTTGCTCATTCTACAACATAAGTCATGTGTAATGTGTGTCCGTGAATTTTGAAATTAACACAAATATAAGGTGTTTTTAATTTAAGCATACCTATGTTAGAGTTTCCTTTATGCTCCCGCAACACAATATCTCAGCCTTTTACAGTAGATTGGTGTATAGTACAAACAATGTCAGCAAAAGTGAAGTGCAAAAATCAGGCATTAATAGCCGAGCTGGAAAAATTCTCTAGCTTGCCTAACTGACATAATCAACTACTAATGACTGATTGTAGCAGTATACTTCTTAGTGTGGAATTTCCCTTTAATCCCGTTGCATTCTGGCCTGGAACCGTTTGCTAGCGATCACGGTGAGCGAATACGGTCACTTCATCGTCAAGGATTATATGAGCGCGCATAATAGAGCAGCGTCTGCTCTTGAAAGCGTAAGAAACTCTCTTATATTTGGAGTATATGGCATATCTGTATATAACATGACAGCTCTATAAGTGCCTCTTATGTGTTTCTTTTCAGTTTTGAGAATTTTTCATATACAGAAATAACGCTCGGGGAAGTAATTTACTCTATTGTATATTTCCGATGAGCGCTGCTCTTGCCTTTTAATCATACTTGTCAGCGTCATTTTCTTAATACATAATCTCATTGCCAATAAAGTATGAACTTCTAAAAGCAACTTTCTAAGTGCGAGACACAGTCAGTCTCCAAGTTGCATTTAATAAGGTATTTTTATTAGGTGTGAAACCTAGTTCTACAGTCAAGTAGATAACAAAGCATCTCGGGAGCATTGTCTGCCTCACACATTTCACGTTGAGCCTGGTTACTCATAGGTATCATGCTGCCTACAATTAAGTGCTCTCAGCGCGAAATGCATGAGGTAGTTGTCACGCCCGAGGTGCCTAATTACCTGCGTCTGCAACACTAATAATACAATACAATGCTACATTATTATTACATCTAATGATGATATCCTGTGTTCTTTCTTCAAGCTTCCTTCAATGTCATAAAATATTCACTAGGTGGCAACATAAGAAATCACTTAAAGGGAAATACCCACTGTTTGGTTTTAAATAATCCTATTACCTTAAACTATACTAGTGTTAGGTGAAGGAGCAATGCATTGCAATATATGGCAGTAAATGAACAAACAGAACCTAAAGCACTATGGCCTTGGTGTCCCAACTTCTAGACTACAACTATCATAAGAAACAATAAACAGTTCAGTCGTGGTGGGGCTCTATTAAAGACAATGTTTGCGTCCCAATGTCTCCACAGGGAGACCATGCCTGTAATACTGCAGCCAAACGAAGGGGAGATAGCTCCAAGAGACTTCAGGTGCAAATTCATGTGACGGTTTTTATTGTGAATCCACACGGGTAATAAACACGCACATACAACAGGAGAAATCGCTTAACCAGTATGATGAAGCACTAAGGTGCGAAACGCATCAAGCAATTTATTTTACTGTATTCGTGTGTTTATTTCCCTGTGTAGCTTCACAATAAAAGCCTTCACAAGCATTCCTGGCGGCTCTTGGATTTATTTCCTCTTTGTTTTGCTACAACTCCCATAATTCCCTGCTGCAGTTAGATGTCTAGGCACTATGGTATAGTTTCCTGCTTCATAAACACTTTTAGTTTGCTTACTATTCTTTATATACTATATTCAAGGACAAACTAATTATATTTCTGGGGTTCTCTTTACACATACAGCTTAATAGATGATACAGGCGGATTGATGAATTTCAGAATAAAGTAGAATTTAAGAACAGATTATAATATGGTTGCTGGTAGCAGATATGTTTTAAAAAGTGAGTGGTGTGCAGCTTGAAGGTAATGATGTTCACACTGAAAGCAGTCATATCCTCACATGACAAGAAACGTTCTACAGTTTGCCAAAATAAAAATACCCTTTAAAGGGACCATCTCACCTAAATACTGGTTATAAAGTGCATGTAGAGTTTCCTGTGTATGTCATTACCATGTGGCTTGATATACAAATTTCTCTTTAAAATGTAGCTCATTTGCATATTAAGCCACAGGTGATGTCATAAACAGGAGACACCAACAACAACAATGTTTAGGTGACCGAGTCCCTTTAATCTATTTGTAATATTGTTGTATGCCAATTTTGGCACGTGTTTTGTAATATATCGAACATGTAATGAAATTAAATAAAGAATGTACAAAATGTAAGTCAATACTCACTTGAGTTGGGAGGCCAGGAATCCCTGTATTCATTGACTCCTTTAGTTCCAGGCACCTTTCCCCGACCCTACAATAAAAAAAGATAATACAATTAATGCATAAAAGAGGATGCTTTAGAGTGAATAAATCATCTAACATATAAAGTATTGTATAACTCTGAAAACAGGAGAAACAGAACGTCGGCAGATTAAAGGAAGCTCCAAGTTTCGGACCAAATCAGATCACTTCGGTGATCCGAGTATCCCTATCCCTGCACTATCGTGCAGGCACCCCCCGGCTGCCCGATTCTCCCTGTTGCCTAGTGGAGGCAGCGGAGGATGTCTGCGGTCGTGCCGGGCGGCAGCAGGGGGAGTCTGCTCTCATAGCGCAGACATCCCCCGGCTGTTAGAGAGGGGGATCCAGGTCCCCTGCAGCTCTGCGGGGGACATGGATCCCAGTCTTATAGTCTGACCTCAATTTGAGGTCAGATTATAAGACGACCTCGAATATAAGACGAGGGGTCTTTTTCAGAGCATTTGCTCTGATAAAAACCTTGTCTTATATTCGAGCAAATACGGTAAATACATAAAAATAAAGTAAATGAACATAAAATAATATTTTCCTAAAATCTAAAAATGTAAATATACTATTATAGTATATAACATTAATATATTATAATTGTATATAAATATATATATATATTTTTTTAAATCTGTTTAAAAATGTTTATGTCTAAATGGAAATCTGCAGATGTTAACCACAGGATGGGAAGCTTCTTTTTCCAAGTGAACCTACCCGCCTGTCTTGCCTCCTCTGGGTCTCAATGGCATGCAGTCTGTCCATCAGGCTAGAGATTCCCTGCTCCAAACTGTCTATTGTGTGATGCTGGGGATCATGGCCGCTGAAGCTGTTCCTAAGGCTACGTAAAGCATCACGAACCAACTGCAGATCATTAGCCTGAGAAACAGCAAGGTAATAGGTATTAATAACAACGATTGTAGTATAGACTGTTGGAACAAGGCACCAATGAAGCACACAAAACACAACCAAAATCTGACTACGATCATTCTTGGTTCATGACTCTTTAGATTGTTCAGCAATAAAACATTTTCTGCTCCAATGCAACATTTTTCCCTTGATTTTTTTTCAATACTATAAAAATAGGTATTTACTCTATCCTTTCATTTAGATTTGTATGCAATGTTAACAGTGATACAGCTATTTTAAACAAAATATATATATATATTTTGCACAACAGTTGTCCTTTAACAATAAAATCAATAGTTGGATGCTGCTATCAGGGCCATAGGTGTGCGCACATGGTGTGCCAGGTGTGCGCACATGGTGTGCCGGGTGTGCCTGGGCACACCCTAATCAAGCCTCAAAATTGAGGCTCTCTCACCTCCGTGCTGCACTGCCGTCTGCCGCCCGAGTTTGTCTCCTAATCCGATCCTTCACTATGCGAGCGGAAGCGCCGCATAGTGAAGGACGGACTTTCTCCTCCCTCAGACCTCCCCTGTAATGTACGCGTTCGCGTACACGCGTTCCGTGACGTCACGCAGAGGCGGAGTCACGGCAACGCAAGGGTGAGGCCCAGCCGCAGTGCCAGAGGAGGGTCTGTATGTAAGTATGCAGAGTGCATTTGTGTATGTGTGTGTGTGTGTGTATAGATATATAGATAGATATATATCTATCTATATATCTATACACACACACGTGTGCGGCGTGTGTGTTTGTGCTTTAGGGTGCACACCCTAATGCAATAGGCTGCGCACGCCTATGATCAGGGCCAATCCTAGGGTCATGGGCGAACTTCAATCCCTCTGACCTCTTCAATCCCTTAATTGTGTCATTGACCCCATTCCCTCTAGATTGTAAGCTTACGAGCAGGGTTCTCTACCTCATGTACCAGTCTGTACTAGTTTGTCCAAATTAGTATGTAGTTCCTTTCTTTGCTCTGTACCAAGCGCTTCGAGAATTGGTGGCGCTGTACAAATAAATGTTAATGTAATGTAATGTCTGGGTGCAGTTTTTTGGGGGGCGCCACCAGGTGGGCGTGGTTCCTCCCCTTTGTAAATGTCTGTGCCATTTCGATTGGGGGGGAAGGGGCGACACAAACTTTTCTTTTAAATAAAGATAAATATTTGGCCATAATACTGTGTATTGCTTTTAATTATGTCTGCAGTATACTACCATTTCTATGATGCTCAGCCAGCAACATGGGAGACTTATGACTGGCTAGCTAGTGTGTTTTAACTACTGTTCCAATGATGCCCAACCAGCCAAAGTCTCCCACTTGCCTGGCTGAGCATCATCGGAAAAGAAGTAAACAAAGAGTAAAATATAAAATCCCCCCATGCTCACCATGTCAGTCACTCACGTGTCTCTCTCTCTCTCCCCATACCTCCATGTCTGTCTCTCTCTCCCCCGTACCCTCATGTCTGTCTCTCTCTCCCCCGTACCCTCATGTCTGTCTCGCTCTCTCTCCCATACCCTCAAGTCTATCTGTCTCCCCCATACCCTCATGTCTGTCTCCCCTATACCGTCATGTCTGTCTTTCTCCTCCACACCCTCATGTCTGTCTCTCCCCCCACCCGTCTCTCCCATACCCCCTTCTTTGTCTCTTCCCATACACCCATGTATATATATTTCTCTCCTCATACCTCATGTCTCTCTCCCCATATCCCTATGTATATATCTCGCTCTCTTCCTTCATACCCCATGTCTATCTTTCTTCCCTCATTCCCCATGTCTTTCTCTGTATCTGTCTTTCTGTTCCCCATGGTGGTCTCTTTTTCTGCATGTCTGTCTCTCCTCCTATACCCCACTCCTCATAAGCCCCATGTATCCCCCATGTGTATCTCTCGCCCCCACACCCCTATGTGTCTCTCTCCTCCATGCATTCCCTATGTCTGTCTTTCCTCCTATATCTCCAACCTCCATATTATTGTCTCTTGCTGTGTGCCCTCCTGACCTCATCTCAGAACTCAATCAGCGCTGCCCCGATCTCCCTGCGCATAGTGATGACTCAGAGCATCATGTTCCAACGCTCTGAGTCATGACTGAGCACGGAAAGAGCAGGAATCGCTGAATGAGGTCTGAGGGGCTGCATAGCCGGCTGCACCTGGGCAGCTGTTTGCAGAGGTGTACCTAGGGTCTCTAGCGCTCTTGGTGAGGAGCTATATCGACAGCCACACAGCCACATTTACATAGCTACACAGGGTCACACATAAATACACTAAAAGTCACAATTACACAGACCCCCTTACACACACACAGTCACACTTACATACACACACAAAAATACACACCCACACACTGTTATACACACCCTTACACACAGTCACACTTATACAGAAATACACACACTCTTAAACACACAGTCACCCTTACACACACAGTCACACTTACACACATACATACACGCCCACACTTACAGACACACAGATACAATTAGACACACACTCACAGCTCTTAGACAGCCTTACACACAGTCACACGCTTACATTTTATTTATTTTTACTAGGAAAAAAAATATGCTGCTTATCCCACATTAACAGTCACACTTACACTTATACATACACAGACACCCTTACACACAGTCACACTTACACACACTTACAGACACACAGATACACTTACACACACACTCACACTCTTAGACAGCCTTACACACAGTCACACGATTAAACTTTTTTTTTTTTACCAAAAAAAAATAGGCTGCTTATCCCCCTCCCTGCACATTTACCTTTACTTGCAGGGAGGAGGACGTTTCAGTGTTCCGCCTCTCATCCCTGCAGAGGCAGAACACTGTCCGACAGCTATTTCAGAGTGCCGGATGTCAGCTGACATCCGGCTCTCTGATTATCTGGAAGTTACACAGCGTGATGGGGCGGAGCTTGCCCCAGTCGCGCTGTGCTCACTCCTTGGTGCGGTTACAGCAGGCGCTCATCTGCGGGCCGCACCTCGAGGTGAGGCGCTGTTAGGGAGAGAACTCCCTAAAGCAGCACCTCTGGATTCTTGCGCTGTGGCAACTGACATTTAATGTGGACAAGTGAAAGATTATGCACCATGGGCGTAAAAACCCAAAAGCAGAATATAGACTATTTGGTACAGTCCTAACCTCAACATTGGAGGAAAGGGATTTCTGAATAATAATTTCAGAGGACTTAAAGGTAGGTAGGCAGTGTAATAGAGCAGCAGGAAATGCTAGCAGAATGCTTGGTTGTATAGGGAGAGGTACCGTATTTGCTCGATTATAAGACGACCCTGATTATAAGACGACCCCCCAAACTTTGGATATTCCTTTAGGAAAAAAACTAAAAGCCTGAATATAAGACTACCCTATAGGAAAAAAGTTCAACTTGTATATATTCACATGTAAATTGCTTTTTTAATAAAAAATTATGATATCAAAAAATGTATTTCTAGTTTTTATTTCTTTTTATGTGCCAATGCTGCCTTTCTCTTTCCCTTGCCCCCATTTTTCTCTCTCTCCCCCCTCCCCTTGTCTGTCTCTTAACCCCCTCACTCCCCTTGTCTCTGTCTCTTAACCCCCTCACTCCCCTTGTCTCTGTCTCTTAACCCCTTCCCTCCCCTTGTCTGTCTCTTGACCCCTTCCCTCCCCTTGTCTCTGTCTCTTAACCCCCTCCCTCCCCTTGACTCTGTCTCTGCCCCCCTCCCTCCCCCTGTCTCTCTGTCCCCCTCCCTCCCCCTGTCTCTCTGTCCCCCCTGTCTCTCTGTCCCCCTCCCTCCCCCTGTCTCTCTGTCCCCCCTGTCTCTCTGTCCCCCTCCCTCCCTTCCCCTTACCTTGATCCCTGGTGGCTAGTGGGGGCAGCCGGGGGATGTCTGCACGATACGTGCAGATATCCTCCATGATGCCCGACACGGCAGTCTATTATGACGGACAGCTGTCCGTCATAATAGTCTGCCGTGTCGGGCAGCATGGAGGATATCTGCACGTATAGTGCAGACATCCCCCAGCTGCCTGATTGTCCCTGGTGCCTAGTGGGGCAGCAGAGGAAGTCTGCGCGATGAGCGCAGACCTCCCCTGCTGCCGCCCGGCACGCTCGCCGGGACTTCTGTGACGAAAGCGGAAGTACTCGGCTTCTTCACAGAAGCCCCGGCGGTCGTGCCGGGCGGAAGCAGGGGAGTCTGCGCTCGTTGCGCAGACATCCCCTGCTGCTAGAGAGGGGGATCCAGGTCCCCTGCAGCTCTGCTGGGGACCTGGATCCATGTCTTATAATCTGACCTCAATTTGAGGTCAGATTATAAGAGACCTTGATTATAAGACGAGGGGGATTTTTCAGAGCATTTGCTCTGAAAAAAACCTTGTCTTATAATCGAGCAAATACGGTATTAGCAGAATGCTTGGTTGCATAGGGAGAGGTATTAGCAGAATGCTTGGTTGCATAGGGAGAGGTATTAGCAGAATGTTTGGTTGTATAGGGAGAGGTATTAGCAGTAGAAAGAGGGAAGTGCTCATGCCATTGTACAGAGCACTGGTGAGACCTCACTGGGAGTATTGTACGCAGTACTGGAGACCGTATCTCCAGAAGGATATTGATACTTTGGAGAGAGTTCAGAGAAGGGCTACTAAACTGGTTCATGGGTTGAAGGATAAAACTTACCAGGAAAGGTTAAAACATCTTAACATGTATAGCTTGGAGGAAAGACATAACAGGGGGGATATGATAGAAACATTTAAATACATAAAGGGAATCAACACAGTAAAGGAAGAGAGTATATTTAAAAGAAGAAAAACTACCACAACAAGAGGACATAGTCTAAAATTAGAGGGGCAACAATTTAAAAGTAATATCAGGAAGTATTACTTTACTGAGAGGGTAGTGGATGTATGGAATAGCCTTCCAGCAGAAGTGGTAGAGGTAAACACAGTCAAGGATTTTAAGCATCCGTGGGATAGACACAAGGCTATCCTAGCTATAAGACCGGGAACTGGGGACTAATAAAAGTATTTAGAAAAATTGGGCAGACTAGATGGACCGAATGGTTCTTATCTGCCGATACATTCTATGTTTCTATGTCAGAGAGCACAGACCTGCTCCACCTGCCAAGATATTAAGCTCACGTGACACAGAGCACAGACCTGCTCCACCTGCCAAGATAATAAGCTCACGTGTCACAGACCTCACGTGTCACAGAGCACAGACCTGCTCCAGCTGTCAAGATATTAAGCTCACATTTGACAGAGCACAGACCTGCTCCACCCACCAAGATATTAAGCTCCCGTTTCACAGAGCAGACCTGCTCCACCTGCCAAAATATTAAGCTCACTTATGGCAGAGCACAGACCTACTCCACCTACCAAGATGTTAAGCTCACACGTCACAGAGCACAGAGCTGCTGCACCTGCAAAGAAGGTAAGCTCACATGGCACAGAACACAGACCTGCTCCACCTGCCAAGATGTTAAGCTTGCATGTGACAGAGCACAGACCTGCTCCACCTGCCAAGATAATAAGCTCACATGTGCCAGTGTACAGACTTGCTCAACTTGCCAAGATATTTAGTTCACATGTGATAGAGCACAGACCTGCTCCACCTGCTAAGATGTTAAGCTCACACGTGACAGAGCACAGACCTGCTCCACCTGCAAAGATATTATGCTCACACGTGACAGAGCACAGACCTGCTCCATCTGCCAAGAAATTATGCTCACACTTGACAGAGCACAGACCTGTGCCACCTGCCAAGATATTAAGATCAAATGTCATAGAGCACAGACCTGCTCTACCTGCCAAGGTATTAAACTCACACATGACAGAGCACAGAACTGCTCCATCTGCCAAGATATTAAGCTCAAACGTGACGGAGCACAGACCTGCTCCACCTGTCAGGATATTAAGCTCACATGTCACAGAGCACAGACCTGCTCCACCTGCCAGGATATTAAGCTCACATGTCAAAGAGCACAGACCTACTCCACCTGCTAGGTTAATAAACTCACATGTCACAGAGCACAGACCTGCTCCACCTTCCAGGATATTAAGGTCACATAACACAGAGCACGGACCTGCTCCACCTGCTAGTATATTAAGCTCACACGTGACAGAGCACAGACCTGCTCCACCTGCTAAGATATTAAGCTCACACGTGACAGAGCACAGACCTGCTCAACCTGCAAAGATATTATGCTCACACGTGACAGAGCACAGACCTGCTCTTCCTGCCAGGATATTAAGCTCACACGTGACAGAGAACAGACCTGCTCCACCTGCCAGTATATTAAGCTCACACGTGACAGAGCACAGACCTGCTCCACCTGCCAGGATATTAAGCTCACATGTCACAGAGCACAGACCTGCTCCACCTGCCAAGATATTAAGCTCACAGGTGACAGAGCACAGACCTGCTCCACCTGCCAAGATTTTACGCTCACATGTGCCAGTGTACTGACTTGCTCAACTTGCCAAGATATTTAGTTCACATGTGATAGAGCACAGACCTGCTCCACCTGCCAGTATATTAAGCTCACATGTGGCAGAGCACAGACCTGCTCCACCAGCTAAGATATTAAGCTCTTACGTGACAGAGCACAGACCCGCTCCACCTGCAAAGTTATTATGCTCACACGTGACAGTGTACACAGGGCCGATCCTAGGGTGACGGGCGCCTGGGTGCACGTTTATTTGAAATAAAGATATATATTTTGCAATAATACTGGGTAGTGGTTTTATTTATTTCTAAAATGCTCAGCCAGCAACATGGGAGACTTTTTGCTGGTTAGCAGAATGAGTTTTAACTACCGTTCCCATGATGCCCAACCAGCCAAAGTCTCTCATTAGTCTGGCTGAGCATCATTGGAAAAGAAGTTCACAAGGAGTAATAAATAATATTCCACCAAGTCAGTCACTCACGTGTCTCTCTCTCTCCCCATACCCTCATGTCTGTCTGTCTCTCTCCCCATACCCTCATGTCTGTCTGTCTCTCCCAGTACCCTCATGTCTGTCTCTCTCTCCACTCATGCTCCATGTCTCTCTCTCTCCACTCATGCTCCATGTCTCTCTCTCTCCACTCATGCTCCATGTCTGTCTGTCTCTCTCCACTCATGCCCCATGTCTGTCTGTCTCTCTCCCCTCATGCCCCATGTCTGTCTGTCTCTCTACACTCATACCCCATGTCTGTCTCTCTACACTCATACCCCATGTCTGTCTCTCTCTCTCCACTCATACCCCATGTCTGTCTCTCTCTCGCCACTCATACCCCATGTCTGTCTCTCTCTCGCCACTCATACCCCATGTCTGTCTCTCTCTCGCCACTCATACCCCATGTCTGTCTCTCTCTCGCCACTCATACCCCATGTCTGTCTCTCTCTCGCCACTCATACCCCGTGTCTGTCTCTCTCTCGCCACTCATACCCCGTGTCTGTCTCTCTCTCGCCACTCATACCCCATGTCTGTCTCTCCCCTCATCCCTTATATCTCTGGTCTCTTGTACACACAGTCATACATAAACACACAGTCACACAAACACAGTTACACACTTAGTCACCCTCACAGACATACATTTACACAGACACCCTTATACACACTGCCACACATACATAAATACACACAGTCATCCATAAATACAGAGTCACACAAACACAGTTACACACTAAGTCACCCTCGCATACATACATTTACACAGACACCCTTATACACACTGTCACACATACATAAATACACACACAGCCACCTTTACACACTTAGACACAGGATACACTTGCACAGACACTCCTGTACACACACATAGTTATAAACATTGACACACACATACACATTTATACACATACACATTCACACACACTTCCACAGACACTTCCACACTTTCTTTCTTTTTTTATTTGAACCCCCACCCCCAAACTGTTATTACCTCCTCCTCCTTGTTAATCCAAGCACAGCGCAACGGGGGAAAGCTCCGCCCCCGTCGGGTTCTGTGATTGGCTGCAGGGAGGAGGACGTTCTCTATGGTGTCTTGGCAGATACTCTAGAGAACGTCCTCCTCCCTACAGCAGCCAATCACAGAACGCGGCGGGGGCGGAGCTTGCACCCGTCGCGCTGTGCTTGCTTTAACGAGGTGGAGGACGGCAGGGAGTGAGCTCCCTGCTACAGCGCCTCTCCTCCCGTGCGCCTGGGCGCGGCGCACCCTCCCAGGATCGGCCCTGGCTGCTATACTCACAGTTCTTTGTGGCAGAGGCTCTCTTGGCACCGCCTTGCCTGCTGGTTGTAAGAAGCCATTAGTCTGAGATGGGTGACTGATGTAGCCAGTAACCTATAACCGTAAAAGTGCTTATAAGAAGAAGTACAGGGTGCACAGTGGGGCTACATGATAACACAAAAGAGGGAAGAAGCTCCTGTCTTTGTCACCTTTATGACAAGGGGATTATTTATAAATGAGTAAAGTTAGAGGAAAACCATCAGGTCAAGTCAATGTTCCTGAAAGTTGCAGTACTTCTAGAATTTCCCTCCAAAAATTACATTTGTAAATAACCCAACGAATATGGAATCTTATATAATCTTCAAAAAATAACTATCCCCCCCCCCCCCCCCCCCCCCCCAAAGCTATTATCGCAAATACAAAATAAATCAGTTTTTTGATAGTAAAACATTTTGGTCCAAAGCACCAAATGGTCAAACATTATGATGTAGTATCTAGTTACACAGGGTTAGGGGTTTTATAATATTAAACATGTAATATGACTGGGGCTATGTGTGGTCACTGGGCTCCCAGTATGACAGTCCTGAATTAGAACAAGATGTTTTTGGTTTTATATGCAACACTATGCCTGAAATATCATACATTTTATTCTATTAGATTAATATTTGGGTGCAGCCCAACAGTTTATAAAACAACTTGATATACAGCCTACCATAACCTGAGACTTGTTACAGCAACACAGCTTATTTTTTACATAAAATAATATGATTGGGACTGAAATAGCGTTAAATGGTAACATAGTGCAATAATATAATATAGTGCAATAATATAATATACAAAGTCACCACTTGTGACAGGATTTTCAGCAAAGCTGCAGATTGCTATACTATTGGATTCCACATAAGGGGATATTTTAGAAAAAGTAAATAAAATCATTATTATTTCAGATTACACAACACCTTGATATGAACATGTACATGTTTGGGACATGTACCCCAATTTACGCCAAACATTGGAATCTCAACAGGGGTCATGAATAAACATGGAGCACAAGCAGGTGGCGCCAAATAGTGTCTGCCTCGCTTCAGCCACAAAAGTACCGTATTTATCGGCGTATAACACGCACTTTTTCTCCCTGAAAATAGGGGGGAAATGATGGGTGCGTGTTATAAGCCGATCGGTGGCAAAAATAAAAAAAATCTAAAACTTACCTCGTTCCTGCTCTGTCCCCCGGTGCTCTGAAGCTGCGTGGCTGTGAGGGAAGCGTTGTGCGCTCCCCACCAGCAGCGCGGTCAACAAAGTGTGTTTTTTTTAAACACACTTTATTGTTCCGCGCGGCTGGAGGGGAGCTTACAACGCTTCCCTCACAGCCACGCAGCTTCAGAGCACCGGGGGACAGAGCAGGAACGAGGTAAGTACTGGGGTCTGGGGAAGGGGGGGAGGAGGGTGGCATAACGAGCATACTAAGGGGCAATATCCTGGCACATTAAATGGCATATTGGGGGCAATATCCTGGCATATTAAAATGGCATATTGGGGGCAATATCCTGGCAAATTAAAATGGCATATTGGGGGCAATATCCTGGCATATTAAAATGGAAAATTGGGGGCAATATCCTGGCAAATTAAAATGGCATATTGGGGGCAATATCCTGGCATATTAAATGGCATATTGAGGGCAATATCCTGGCATATTAAAATGGCATATTGGGGGCAATATCCTGGCATATTAAAATGGCATATTGGGGGCAATATCCTGGCATATTAAATGGCATATTGGGGGCAATATCCTGGCATATTAAATGGCATATTGGGGGCAAAATCCTGGCATATTAAATGGCATATTGGGGGCAATATACTGGCATATTAAATGGCATATTGGGGGCAATATCCTGGCATATTAAATGGCATATTGGGGGCAAAATCCTGGCATATTAAATGGCATATTGGGGGCAATATCCTGGCATATTAAATGGCATATTGGGGGCAATATCCTGGCATATTAAATGGCATATTGGGGGCAATATCCTGGCATATTAAAATGGCATATTGGGCTTCAAAGTTCTTTATTTGAAATTTAAGTTTTTTTTCCTGAAATTTCCTTCTTAAAATGAGGTGCGTTATACGCCGGCGCGTGTTATACGCTGATAAATACGGTAATTCCTGGTTGTGCCTGTGCTAGGTGTGCCGTGCAGCCAATGTATGAAAAAGTGGGTGCGTAAAAGCCTGTTTGGCAGTGGTCCCTCTCCCACACTGCAAAGTGTCGGGAGTTATAAAAAGGCACAATCACCGTTATACAGCGAATGTCCTTTTTTATACTTCTCACGACACTTTGAAGTTTGGGAGTTTTTATACATGACCCCCAATGAGTATGTTAGACCTCACTTGTCCTGCATTGTGATTGGCCTGCCATGCATGATTCCATTTAATCATGGTCTACTTAAATGCCTCAAAACAAAATTTTGTCCTGGTTTTATCAATTGTAGCTTGTAGTCATGATAGCCATGCAGAGGACACTGATAAGGTAACGTGTGTCAAATGATTGGTTAGTAGGGTACTTTGACAGATCAGTGAACTAAGATGAGACAACACATAAGCCTACCTGCTCGTCCTCTCTGCTCATGAACTGTTGCAGAACCACCTTCCTGTGGTCCAACTCTTTCTGAAGGTCATTCTAAGAGAAATGACATAGATACATAGAAATCAGACAAGCAAACAGACTATGTATCAAGAGAAATAACTCAATCTTAAAGTGACAGCTGTAAACAATTCCATACAAAAAAAACTGCAGCTAATAAAATATATACCGTTACTGTGGAATATGTCGGTACTTTCTAAATACATTATAATACATGCAAGAATGGATTGGCAGCAATTTGTAGAATAATATTTTAATACAGTTTAATATGAATATGTACTCTGTATAATAACTATTTGTGTTTTTTTTTTCCAGATAAACCAAAAGCATATACCCTGCCTGGCCAAATAAAAAGTCACCACGTGGATTGAACTAAGCAAATAGGTCTGGGGTTGCTGCAGTTGGTCAGGTCTAGGTTCAGCAACATTATGTGCCCAAAGAATGAGGTCAGCTGACTACCTGAATATACTGAATGAGGTCAGCTGACTACCTGAATATACTGAAAGAGGTCAGCTGACTACCTGAATATACTGAATGAGGTCAGCTGACTACCTGAATATACTGAATGACCAGGTTATTCCATCCATGGATTTTTTCTTCCCTGGTGTCACGGGCATATTCCAAGATGACAATGCCAGGATTCATTGGCTCAGATTGTGAAAGAGTGGTTCAGGGAGCACGAGACATGGATTGGCCACCACAGAGTCCAGATCTTAACCCCACGGAGAATCTTTGGGATGTACTGGAGAAGGCTTTGCTTTACAAGATCTTGGTGAAAAATGAATGCAACACTGGACGGAAATATATCTTGTCACAGTAGCTTATCGAAACAATGCCACAGCGAATGTGTGCCGTAATCAGAGCTAAAGGTGGGCCAACGAAATATTAGAGTGTGTGACCTTTTTTTTGGCCATGCAGTGTATCAATGACCACAATTCAATTCACAATTGCTTTGGAATTCCCTTGTAAAAATCTCACAGTCAAGTATATTAGCCAATAAACAGAAAACTAGAGAAGCTGCTAATCGCAGTCCATACCTCCCAAGTGTCCCAATTTTGGAGAGACAGTCCCTATTTTACAACCAAATACCCCTGTCCCTCTTTCCTCCTCTTGTGTGCCTCTTGTTCTGGAAGCTGAGAATTTATAGTTTCCATAGCTGTATCACATAACTCCAGAGCAATAATACTCATAATAAATTGTATTTAAATTGCAATAAATATATTTTATAATATTTCCCTCCGTAGAAACGATCATAGTTTAAAAAAAAATATTAGACGGCTAGACAAACAGACAGCAAATTTGAAAATGTATCCGGAGGACTTACAGAACTTACATTTTAACAAATGTTTACAATAATTGCATATCAATGTTAAAAATATGCTATTTCATTATTCATATTGTGACTGTCCCAGCTATTTTTATTATTATTACTTATGAGGAGTGTTGTTTGTTTTTTGGATTTTTATAAATAATTATATCTTTTGACATAAGTAAGTAAAAACCTTTTTCCATATAATGAATGCTTTCTTTTGATAAAGGGAATACATGATACATGAAATCGCTCTGAGGGTCGGTAAGTTCAGCTGGGATGAGTTGGATGACATGACGGTAGTTTGTCATGTCATCCAACTCAGTAGTTTGTTGTTTCAACTCAGGGTTTTTCAATTGTAAACACAAACATCTGTTGTGCCGCAGGGCTGGATGCTTGCCAGATTTGTATTGAAATCCTCATTTCATCTGGTTGTTGCATTGCAGAAAAGTACTTTGTTTATGAGTTACAATGGTAGGCAAGCTGCAAAGTCTGATGATGTCACCAGTAATTTTTATGCCTGAAAGAGTTTGAGGCTAGGACAATATTTTTATATTAAAGCTGACATTTAGATATGAAGTTTGCAGGTATTCATTTTCTGTTTTTGCAATACTTGCCTTTAAAGGGATCATACATACATCAACTTAACTTTGATGCATCTGGTAGTGTTTAACATGTACATTGTACATGGTTTTTGCACAGAAATTCATACAGAGTATCCTTGAAAATATCTCTCCAAGTTTTCAGGTGTGGAACTCTTTTGTACACGAAAACAAATGTAAACATTGAAAGAGGGAGAGTGCAGAGGAGCTAGAATACATGTGCACTAACAGCTTACAGCTGGTAATTGCCTTCCAGTTTTGTAACAGAAGCGACTGTTGACATCACCAACATCTTTCACATGTGAAGCAGACATGCCCTTCATTTCTGTAGGAGAGATTGCTTCCAGGAGACCCTGGGGACTCACATTTTTTACAAAAAGTAATTTAGTAATTGAGTAAGCCTGTAAGAGGTAAGTTAAAGGGACTGTGTCAACCTAAATGCTTATTCTGTGAATGTAGAGAATACAAAATGATGAAAAATGAAGCAGAATTGCAGCAAATACAGAACATAATAGAAAAATGTGTTTTTAATGTGTGTGTGGAGTCTCCTGTTTATGACATCACATTGTGGCCTGGAAAATTACAAATGTTCCCACTGAAAATGAGTTAATTTGCATATCAAGCCCCAAAGTGATGTCATAAATAGGAGACACAACAGACACATTTAAAACATAGTTTTTCTCTTATTTTATGCATTTGCTTGTAATTCTGCAAACACAATATATATTTTTATCATTTTTTATTCTCTACAGTCACAGTATAAGCAATGTCTAGGTTTACACAGTCCCTTTAAGGATTGGGGGCAAAAAAACGACTCCCCATAAAAGGTCATATAATAGTACATTTAAGATCTAAACTTGCATCTCCTTTTGTAAGCACTGAATGTTTATTCCTCGAAAAGTTATATCTGTTGACTTTGATAATAGATAAAATCATGTGATCACATTCTGTCTGTTTGTATGTCACATTAACCCAATCAGTTACGTAATGAATGAATGTGTCAGTGTAACTAATGAAGAACTCAGATATCTCCCTGTACCTTTTGATAGATGGCCTCAGACAGTTTCCGATGAGTTTCATCCAGCTTCCCCTGCATTTGCTGTGTCAGCCAATCCTTCTGGTTCAACTCTTTCTACAAAGAAACACAGATTAACAAAACTGAGTAAGGCAGATTCAGATCATATTGTTAATTTATAAAAATCATAGGGGATACTAATCAAAACCAGTCCAATCTTAATATTTCCCAAATTGTATGATATACATTACTTATTTAAAATTTGGCGCATATTTTGTAACTTTCAAGAATAAACTCTCCCCAGAGAAATAAGAGGTGCAATTGAAGGGACACTCCCACCAAAAAATGAAACGGGTTTATTATTTTTTTATTTAGCATTGTGGATTTCAGATATGTTGTTTGTTATGTTTGATATGTGAGTTTATTTTATGAAATATGTTACTAAACAAGTGTGACTGGGTGGCGCCATTTTGTAAAATATAGTGGGTTTTTTGGGTTAATATTCCAGGATATTGCCCCCAATATGTCATTTAATATGCCAGGATATTGCCCCCAAAATGCCATTTAATATTCCAGGATATTGCCCCCAATATGCCAGGATTTTGCCCCCATTATGCCATTTAATATGTCAGGATTTTGCCCCCAATATGCCATTTTAATATGCCAGGATATTGCCCCCAATATGCCATTTAATATGCCAGGATTTTGCCCCCAATATGCCATTTTAATATGCCAGGATTTTGCCCCCAATATGCCAGGATTTTGCCCCCAATATTCCATTTTAATATGCCAGGATTTTGCCCCCAATATGCCATTTTAATATGCCAGGATATTGCCCCCAATATGCCATTTAATATAATATTAAAAAAACACACTTTGTTGACCGCGCGGCTGGAGGGGAGCTCACAACACTTCCCTCACAGCCACGCACCTTCAGAGCACCGGGAGACGGAGCAGCAAAGAGGTAAGTTTTAGATTTTTTTTTTCCCCCAGACACCGACTCGAGTATAAGCCGACAGGGGCATTTTTCAGCACAAAAAATGTGCTGAAAAACTCGGCTTATACTCGAGTATATAAGGTATTTGTTTTAAATGCACAGATAATCTAGTTACATCTTATGTAAGTGGTAGTGTCCCTTTATATGTTTATTAGTTCATTATCTTCCCTTTTAATATTTTCACCAGTGATAGACTTAGTAGCTTAACACATTAAGGTTTTTTTTGACAATTTAAAATCTCTGACATGTGCATCCTTCCCCATCACACAATTTTGCTGCATGGCATATATATATAATTCAGAAATAAATCCAATTTATTTGAACAGAGATTCATATTAGCATGAAACGATCATGTGTTTGTAATAAATGCCAAGGATCAACAATTATTAGTTTGTGGAAGGGTGTAACTCGATGGACTAAATGTGTATTCAACTAACTACAGCCAGTAAACCCAGTTATAACGCTAATCGTAATGCCAAGTGTTATAGAAACATAGAATGTGTCGGCAGATAAGAACCATTCAGTCCATCTAGTCTGCCCAATTTTTCTGAATACTTTTATTAGTCCCCCGTTCCCGGTCTTAAAGCTAGGATAGCCTTGTGTCTATCCCACTCATGCTTAAAATCCTTGACTGTGTCTACCACTTCTGCTGGAAGGCTATTCCATACATCCACTACCCTCTCAGTAAAGTAATACTTCCTGATATTACTTTTAAATCGTTGCCCCTCTAATTTAAGACTATGTCCTCTAGTTGTGGTAGTTTTTCTTCGAAAAACCGTTATGGCGCTATGGGAGGGAGAAGCACAGAATTTTGCTTTGACTGACGCATTAAAGCGGAGGTTTAGCAAGATCTTGGGATCACATTGCGATCCGGCTAGTATCGTAAGGTGAGCTTGTGGATCCTGGCCTTCTATTTAACCATGTTTACAAAACGTGTAGGAGCACACTAAAAAATGGAGGGGTGAAAAATATCACCCATTGCAACAAGGAAAACAATAGAAAGAAATGTCATTTCTGCTGAAAGATTGTTGGTAGAAAAAATAGTGTAGGCTTAAAGGGACAGTATCACCTAAACATTGTTTAAACTGTGAGTGCTGATAATAAAAAATGATTGGAAATGAGCTATACATTGCAAGCACATGCCTAAATTTGAAGAAATATGTGTTTTAAACATGTCTGTGAAGTCTAGTGCTTATGACATCAGCTGTGGCTTAATATGCAGATGATACATTTCCCATTGAAAAGCAGTTCATTTGCATTTTAGGTCACAGGTGATGTCATAAGCAGGAGACACAGTATATAGATCATTTTCAATAATTTTTTCTCTCTCCTACATTCACAGTAAAACAATGTTTAGTTGATTTAGTCCCTTTAAGGACATGAAAATTACAGGTTAGTAAACAGGAACTGTATATAGAAATAATCCATTCATTTGTATTCATTTGCAACAAGTGATCTATGCAAATAATAAAGTACAACAAAGTGGAAAACATAAAAAAATCCAGGACGGTCGGTAAAACAATGCATTATACATTAAAAAAAAACATTTTAGATTTACCAAAATGAAAGAACAATAAAGTATTTAACCAGGAACGGTACACTGAGATATTCTCTTATTTGTAAGTACATCCCGGGGATGTTACCATTGCCCAATTTAATGGTCCTCATTTAATCTTGGAAGGATGAAGGTCTGAGTCAACCCTGCCAGGAATCAAACCGGCAAACCTCTGGATTGAACAGATTCTATAGCGAACACATCATTACTCTGAGCCATTCGTTTGATTTTAAAATGATAGTTCCTCTCACCTTGTATTCTGCGAGCAGCTGATTTCTTTCTTCCATTTTTCTTTGTAAATCCACCTAAAGAAATAAACGTTTGCTCAATGTGCAGTGTAAAATAAGTAGATGTACAGAAGAGAGGCATTCAATACATCTTATTATTCACCAGAACGTGTCCTTCCCACTAAGCCCAGTGCCAATAATTCAAATACATAGTGCTGCCCTTTGGCAATCTAATATTTCACTAGCAAACACATTGCTGATATCACCAGTAAAAAATAAAGGAAATTTCTAATAGTGCCACAAAAATATGAAATTATTAATCTGTACTATTGTTATCCCTGGTTTTTGACAGATAAAATGTAGTCACTGACTGAGGAAATAAATCAATGTCCCAATTTCGGTGCAGTAGATTCTTGAGTATTAATCCTGTAGCTCTGTAGTTAATGCTAAACACATAGCTCCCAAGTGTCCCTCTTACCTCCTCTATTGTCCCTCCCCTGTTTATTGTCCCTCCTACCGCCTCTATTGTCCCTCCTACCTCCTCTATTGACCCTCCTCCCCCCTTTATTGTCCCTCATCCCCCCTTTATTGTCCCCCTACCTCCTCTATTGTCCCCCCTACCTCCTCTATTGTCCCTCCTCCCCCCCTCTATTTTCCCTCCTCCTCCCTCTATTGTCCCTGCTCTCCCATTTATTGTCCCCCCTACCTCCTCTTTTGTCCCTCCTACCTCCTCTATTGTCTCTCTTCTCTGGGAGCTCAGAATTTTTGGTTTGTATGAGTGCATTACAGAGCTCTTCACCGATACAACTCACAATAAAGTGAGTTTAAACTACATTAAATGTTACACAAATTAATTTGTGTAAATAAAATACTTAGGGCCTTATTTATCAAGACAAAAAGTTGGTATTTCAGGAAAAAGTGCTAAAATAGTAGTAGTAACCATGGAAACCAATGGAAAGTTATGGCAGTAAGCTCCATATGTACCTATTTTGGCTTGATAAATTTGACATTTTATTATTTTTCTAAATGAGTCATGAAATTAAATAAATAGTTACCAATTTGCCATGAAGTCCCAGAAACAGGTTTGGACATTTAAAAACATGCAACTAAATTCTACGACGCTTACTGTTGCTCTTAATCGTGGTGCCAGGGGGTCTGTTAATTAAACTGTGAACTGTGATAAGCTGGCAGAGGAATGGTAACAATTAGACACTAATAGGTGAGTTGGGAAAATTCTGCATACCTGAATACCTTTCCAAACCAGCTACCTAATTGTTTCCACCACAGTTTTAGTGACTAGGCCGCTTTATATGCTGGCCAGTGATTTGCATTGTTAGAATTCTCTATTGGTCTCCCTCTATTATAGTAATATACTGCATATTTATTAAAGCACATACTCCTCCCTCTTATCAGGGTACGCCAGTCACTGCTCTTGAGCTGAGTGACTTCGGCCCTGTAGTGGTAGTATGTGTCGGTCACAGTTAAAACACATTTCCCTGTTCTATGTATAATTACTACTATGTATAAGACACTATCAGTTACTGATCTGCTATAGACAAGGTGGGGGTTTTCACAGCATGTACAAATAAGTATATCACAAATCACAATCCTGTTTTGCGCATAGTAAATGGTGGCACTGCTTCCAAGTACTGCAAAATAATCCAGTATGCAAAAACTCCAGCGCTCAGGAAAATACATAGATTGAATAAAACCACTTTTAATGATGTTTAATGACAGATCCAGCTTTTTTTTGCCATTAAATCACAATAAAAGTGGTTTCAGTTTATGTATTTTCCTGAGCGCTGGAGGTTTTTGGTTTTGCATACGGTTCCCCACAAGGCATTTCTACTCACGTTTTGGTTGTGCAGTTCATCTTTGTCCATGTTAGCACGTAATAGCTCTTGTTTTATTTGAAGGATCGTTGTTTCTTGGTGTGCCATCCTCTGCTGCAATGCATCCTGGGGAAAAAAGAGCTACATGTTAGTAGAGCAAAAATAATTCTATATGGTAATCAATTACCGATGGTTAAAATAACCCCAATATTAAAGGACAACTAAACTGTAATCAACCCCTGTGCTTCTAATATAGAAGCACAAGTAAAAAATATAATTGTCCTTAGTCTGAGGATAAACTGGCATGTACTTTTAATAGTAAACGCCAGTTTATCCTCTGACTCTGTCTGCTCGGCAACTGTCTTTCTTTGCCAGTGCAGAGAGAGACCCTTGTTTATGCATGGGTTCATCAGAGGGAACATTAACCCCTTCAGGACCAGGGATTTTCTGGGCCAAGGACCAGAACAATTTTTAAATTTGTAATATGTGTTTGTTGAAATGTAATTTTCCTCTCTGTCATTTAACGCACCCATACAAGTTATGTTGTTTTTTAAAGGGCAGTTAGAGCTTTCTTTTGATATATATATATATATATCAAAATAAATATTTTTATATATACTATAATTTAGTATTAAAAGGGGAACATTTTGGGGGGAAAACACTAACCCACTTATCCCAACTAATTAACTAACTAATAAAAAATAAAAATATAGGTTCCCAAACCCCCCCCCCAACAAAAAAAAAAACAGAAAAAAAACTCTGACCAGTGCGATGTCAGAGTCATAAAATTCACAGAACGGGAATGCAGGGGTTAACTGTAATTAAATTAATATATTACAATAAAATGTATTTATTAAAACCACTTTAAACATGCAAAAATAAAAAGTTTGTAAAAAACAAACAAAAACAAAATGAGGGCCATAAAGCAAGAAGGAAACTGATCACAGTTAAAAACTGATCAGCAAGGAAAGGGTTAACTTTATTTTTTCTTTCCTTCAAGGAAGCAAGGGTTAAACAAGGTTTAATGTTCCTTTAACGGTGTGACTAGTTTGCACATAAATTAGCGGGCCCATGGGGCAGCTGCTTTGGCCCCCCCAGGAATGGCAGGGCCTGGGGCTGCTGCCCCGCGCTAAAGACAGCCCTGAATACAACGACCAAGGACATTTGTAAAATCGCTGGGGGAAAAAAGGGCTAATCTATGCCATTCCAAGACAATCCATTGTTTTCTCTCCCAATATCCCACACACCAATTTTTAGACTGCATAGGTTCCGTCTGTCGGATTATTCCTAAGATAAAGCTGTGTGACAGGCTGTGTGACAGGCACAGATTTAGCATTGACGGTAATCGGGTTGACTTAGAGAATGGAATAACTGTGAAGGTGATGTTTACTTCTGTTTATAGTTTACGGAAATTATCTCCATTTCTCAAGGTTTAATAAGTTCTTGTTTATAATGTAAAATTGAGGCTCTTATAAAGGAAAATTAATACTACATCCAACAGATAAGTTACCCCAAAAGGGGCGAAAAATTATTTTCAACACACAGAACAAAACATGTTTTTGGCTGGAATACAGTATTCCTCGGTACTGCTGTCTTTTCACCAGATGATAAGACTGCCACCTTGTTTTTCTCTTTATTCATTCTGAAGAGCTCATTCAAGCGTGGTACTGAGGCAGAATGCCACCTTTGCAAGTCAGTTCATAGACTTGTATCCCTGCTAGATATTCCACGGTCAACGGTAAGTGGAGTCTGGAGCAGTGGAACCATGTTCTGTGGAGTCTTCACTGTTTGGAAGTTTGAGGAGAATGTTACCTGCCTGACTGCATTGTGCCAAGTGTAAAGTTTGGTGGAGGAAGGATAATGGTATGGGGCTGTTTTTCAGGGTTTGGGTTAGGCCCCTTACTCCCAGAGAAGGGAAATCTTAATACTTCAGCATACCAAGATATTATGTACAATGCTATGTGGAAAAAAGAAACAGTGTAGATGCTCACCGAAAATTGAAGGAATGTCTCAACCCCCTTGGTGAGAACTTGTAAAATGTACAAATCTATTTAGTATTCTTAAAACAACCGCAGAATACTGGAACTCAAGTAGAGTGCAAATAGTAGACACACAGGAGTGTCTACTATTTGCACTCTACTCGAGTTCCAGTGCTCAAATTTCCAAGTGTGAACCAAGGAGGTTGAGACATTTCTTCATCTTCCGGTGAGCAGCTACACTGTTTCTTTTTCTTCATTGTTTGGCGTTGTTTGCGGAGTGGATTTCCGACGCTGCCCTGCTTTACATGGAGTGGTGATTCCTCACAATTAACGCCTGACTCATACTATTCCTCTTGTTTTGTCTTTAAAACTATGTGGGAACAGTTTGTCTTCCAGCATGACTGTGTCCCAGTGCACAAAACAAGGTCCATAAAGACATGGTTGGATGAGTTTGGTGTGAAAGAACTTGACTGGTCCGCACAGACCTCAACCTCAGCGAACACCTTTGGGATGAACAGGGCTTAAGTGCACATGCTCCATACTTAACCGTCGAGGGACAAATGAATGAGCCAGCTGTGCTCCTTACCTTTATACCCTGTAAGTTTCGGTTTTCCTGTTTGTAGTTCAAAAGTTCTTTCTGAAATGACAGTTTAAATATGTTTAACATCGACATGGATAGATATCTGGAGGAAATTATATTTCCAAAATTAAATACTGAACAAATAGAAATTCTTAAAAAACCAATAGAAGAGGGAGAAATTGCTAAAATAATTAAAGAATTAGCGCTGCATAAATCCCCAGGACCAGACGGGTATAGCAACTTATATTACAAATGTTTTAACCCAATATTAACACCATACTTAAAAAGATTGTACCATAAATGCAAAGGTAGTAATGGATTCCCAGAGGAAATGCTAAAAGCAATAATTGTGACTATTCCGAAACCAGGAAAAAAACTAACTGGGTGTGCGGATTTTCGACCTATCTCTTTACTCAATACAGATATGAAAATATACTCAAAAATATGGGCTAATAGACTGAAAATAATATTACCAGAAATAATAAACGATCAAACTGGTTTTATAACTGGAAGACAAACAGGAGATAACATTAGGAAATTCTCAAATGTTATAACAAATTTGAAGGACTCTAAAATAGAAGGACTAATGTTAGAAATAGACGCTGAAAAAGCGTTTGACCGGCTCCACTGGAAATTTTTGGAATTAGTGATGTCTAGATTCGGATTCCCAGACCTATTAGTAGATGCAATACAAGCATTATATAGGAAAACGTCTGCAGTGGTACTATATGCGGGTTTCCAATCCAAAAGTTTTGAAGTAACCAACGGTACGCGACAGGGTTGTCCCCTGTCGCCATTACTATATGTTATGGCACTGGAACCATTGGCGATGAAGTTGCGAGCAGATAGCAGGATAGAAGGAGTACAAACTTTAAAAAATAATCAAATAAAAATAGGTTTATTTGCAGACGATATACTGGTATCGCTAACTAAGGTATCAAAATCACTCCCGGCCCTGATGGAACAACTAGAGGAGTACGGGAAAGTATCATACCATAAAATAAATACCAGTAAGACACAAGCTCTACTGATAGGTCTGGTAGAAGAAGAAAAAGACTTCCTAAGAAAAAAATATGCGTTTGACTGGCGAGAAAAATATATAGACTATCTAGGAGTAAAATTAGCAGTTCAAAGTACAAAAATGTTACAATATAACATATATGATAAGTGGAAAATGTTAAAACAAGAGTTACAGAGATGGACAAAAATGGAGATCTCATGGGTTGGAAGAATAGCAGCAATTAAAATGACAACTATCCCAAAGATCCTATATGTTTTCAGAACATTACCATTAAAAATTCCCAAAATCTTCTTCCAGAAAGCACAAAGAGATCTGAATAAATGTGCAAGTGGAGGCAAAAAAACAAGAGTGAAATCAGTTCTACTGCAACAAACAAAAGATAAAGGCGGAATGGGCCTCCCAAACTTGGAATATTACTATCTGGCATCCCAAGTAAGGCAAACAATGCAATGTTATGCACCTACAGGTGAAATAGCATGGGTAGACCTGGAAGATTTACAATTTCAACCACAAAGAATGTGCCACAACATAGGAAATAAACTGCTAAAAAATAAACAAAAGGGAAAATGGCTGCATGCAACAGAGGCATCAATAAACACGTGGAGACAGTATTGTCTAAAGAACCCAGAAATGTACGAACTAAGGTGGTATTCACCAATCCAAGAAATAGAAGCTAGAATCCCACAACTTAACCTAAAAAAATGGGTAGATAATGGGATCACAAATCTACAGTGCATACGAGACAAAAAAGAACTATTATCCTTTGAAGAAATAGTTAAGAAATACAAAATTCAAAATTCGGAATTTTACAAATACTTGCAGA
Source organism: Pelodytes ibericus (assembly GCA_036172795.1). Classification (NCBI taxonomy): domain Eukaryota; kingdom Metazoa; phylum Chordata; class Amphibia; order Anura; family Pelodytidae; genus Pelodytes; species Pelodytes ibericus. The sequence goes on from CM069866.1 coordinate 25,391,056, forward strand.
TAAGAGATCTATGTTCGAAAACAAAAATAGGGGACAAACAGACTGACCCAATACAAAACAAAATTTTAAACTTATGTAACTACAAAACACAGAAAAATCAAAAAGGGATCTCATTACTATATAAAAATATGTTGGGAAACAAAGAGGGAGAGAAAAGTAAATATATGGAGAAATGGGAACAAGAACTTGGAAAAGCAATACCTCTGGATTCATGGATGAAATCCTTTAGGCAGCTAAACTCATATTCACACTGTACAAATTATTTAGAATTGCAAAAAAAGATTATATACAGATGGCACTTGGTTCCAACAAAACTACATAAACTGTATAAAAACTCGTCTCCCCAGTGCTGGAGAAGATGCGGAGCGATGGGATCTGTTATACATATCTGGTGGGAGTGCCCAATAGTAACTGATTATTGGAATAAAATATTCGAAATTGTAGAGCAAGAACTAAAGATAAGAATAGAGAGAAAGCCAGAAATAGTCTTATTAAATATTTTCCCAGAACAAATACCAGAAAATACAAGAAAATTATTAGGGCACATCTACCTTATAGCAAAACAAGCAATAGCAAGAAATTGGAAAAAACAAAGTTTGCCAGAGAAGGAGGAAATAATATCTAAAATAACGATGAATAAGTACTATGAGCAAATGCACTATTCAATATCAAACACAATGAAAAAACACAGTCAGATATGGAGCAAGTGGACCAGAGAATAGGGAGGGGAGGATTAGGAGACGGGGGGAGAGAGAACTATACTTGTTTTTTTTTTTTTTTTTTCTTCTTTGTTTTTATGTAAGTTGTCTTTTGTCCTTTGTATACGTGAACTTAATTGATAAAAATAATAAAAGAATTGTTAATTAAATATGTTTAACATAAATCTATCACAGAAAGTAATGCATGGAAGGTAAAAGCTTCCTTTCTACCACAGCGCCCATATTAAGGTATTTCACCTCTATCAAATATGGCAGACACTCAGGCCCGCCATCAGGGGGTGACGGGCGATACTGGCATCCCGGCGGGCCCGGGTCACGCCAGCCGCGCGGCTTCAATAAAGTTTGTTCAAATTTTTTTTTTTAACAAACTTTATTGATCCGTGCGGCTGGAGTGGAGCGCACAACGCTTCCCTCACAGCCGCTGACATGCAGAGCACCTGGAGACAGCAGCAAGGAGGTAAGTACTGGGGAAGGGGGGTGGTAAATAACGAGCATACTGAGGGGCTATATCATGGCATATTGAGAGGCATAATCCTGGCATATTGAGGGGCATTATCCTGCTGGCATATTAAATGGCATTTTCCTGGCATATTAAATGGCATTTTCCTGGCATATTAAATGGCATTTTCCTGGCATATTAATTGGCTAAATCCTGGCCTATTAAATGGCTAAATTCTGGCATATTGAGTGGCAAAATCCTGGCATTTTGAGTGGCTAAATCCTGGCATATTAAATGGCATTTTCCTGGGATATTAAATGGAATTTTCCCGGCATATTAAATGGCTAAATCCTGGCATATTAATTGGCATTTTCATGGCATATTAAATGGCATAGTCCTGGCATATTAATTGGCTAAATCCTGACATATTAAATGGCTAAATCCTGGCATATTGAGGGGCAAAATCCTGGCATATTAAATGGCATAATCCTGGCATATTGAGGGGCAAAATCCTGGCATATTAATGGGTAAAATCCTGGCATATTAAATGGCAAAATCCTGGCATATTGAGGGGCAAAATATTGGCATATTAATTGGAAAAAAATGGCATATCGAGGGACAAAAGAATGGCATATTGAGGGGCACAATACTGGCATAAAAATGGCATATTGAGGGGCAAAATACTGGCATATTAAATGGCATATTGAGGGTAAAAATCCTGGCATATTAAATGGGAAAGGAATGGCATATTGAGGGTAAAAATCCTGACATATTAAATGGGAAAGGAATGGCATATTGAGGCCGCAAAATCCTGGAATTTTAAATGGCAAAAGAATGGCATATTGAGAGAAAAATACTGACTTATTGAGTGGCAAAATATTACTGGCATGTTGACCAACTACTCACAACCACACTATACCAAGGGCACATAATTATAAAGAAGACTGCCAGACCCCTGACGGTGACAATACTCAGTGTGCCATCCTCTATGCATTATTTCAGCAGTTTGTGGTTTTCACCACATTGAGGGTTTTATTGCTTTGGTTTAACGTGGCTTACCTTTAAAGACTGGTTTTCACTCATGCTTTGATCAAGACGACTTTTGATGATCACCTAAAAGTCAAACACAGGTGCAGAAAGTTTTTAAGCACCGTCAGTACATGGACCTACAAGGCTGGAAAAATAAGCAAAAAAAAAAACCAACTCACCAGTTGTTCTTCTGGACACGCCCCATCTTCACGTAAAGAGAACAGGCTCTCTTGTTCATCCTCGGGAAGGGATCCGTTTAATAGCAGCGCCTGAATGGGAAACACAATACTGTAACCAGGGGAGGAATGAAGCTTTGGATCGTATTACACAAGTCCTGATAAATATAAGCTTAAGAGTTCCTTTATTTCTCTTTACGCTAGTGTTCCTGCTATTTCCACACAGAATCGGATCAAGAACTAATTCGTAATGCTGTCCAACATGTTTAATTAATCTTTGGTTTCATCTCTCCATTTAATTCATTCTCACATTCCCCTGCTCTCAGCCAGCATGGTGTCTGCTTTTTTACAAATGGAGTAAAATGCCATCCAATAATTTGAGGATTTGGTACTTTGTTTAATCATCTCAGTCTTTTTCTGTTCTTGCCGAGTCTAAAGCTGCCAAACAACAAGAAACGATGGGAACAGAGGCCAAAAAGATATCCATATTATGCGTTCATTAACTCTTTGCACATCAATCACTGGCCTACGTCTGGCGGTGCATGAGAACTTTCCACCTGAACAGTCACAAAAAGGGTCTTCATTAGGAATCCACAGGAATACTTTAGCAGAAAGCTATAGAGCAGAAATACAGAGTTCAGCTTGAGTAGCTTTTTACACATTCACCACTGTGGAGACCACAAAGTCAGGAATGCATCCGTTAAACCTGAAATCACCGATCAGTGTTGGTAGGTTTTTCACCTGTTTGCATGCCGACTCTACACATTTATAGGGTCAGGATTTTTACAACAATTTGCCATAAACAGGCAGCATTGGTCTAGATCAGGGAAGGATAACCTTGGCACTGTAGGTGTTTTGGAACACCATATCCCATATTGCGCAGTCAGCCTTAAGACCGACTGGTATGGACTGAGCATTATGGGACATGTAGTTCCCAAACATCTGCTGCACCACTGTAGGGAATCACTTTTCGAGTCCTTCACTGGACTAAATTATTCCAACTACTACACGTGTCATGACTGAGTTCAGTTATGGTGAGCTGTCTAAAAATTCTCCTCCTGTTAAGTTCTAATCCTCCAAGGATTTGAGCATTGTACCTGTAAACCAGATATCATTTTCTTGGCTTCTTCCATCTCCTTCTCTAAGTAATCCTGCTGTTCCAAAAGATGCTCCTCCCATGAGGAGTCCTGGAGTATGGCGGGGCCGGTAGGATGGCAGTCGGGAAGGGACACAGAACGACAATCTTCTGTAGAATAGGTGGAAATTCAGGTGAAAACACTACATGTATGGTTTGGAGGTGTAATACTCACCCCTCTAGATACACACAAGCCTTTAGTATACCCACAATGCGGGGGGACGGGGGGGGGGAAGTGTTTTATATTCTCATAACTACAAATGGGCAAAGCTTTGGTCTACACGGACCATTTTTTTTCTCAAGCATCGTGTAGACTGAGATGTGGCCCTTTTGTGGCTGTGAGAATAAAGGTCACTTTATACTACATCTTCATTGTCCTGAAGACTACACTGGGATCCAGGAGAGCCTCTTGTTCATGATACCAGAAAATAGATTGTCTGTGTATGGTTCTCAGGATTGTTCTTTACTACCAGTTCAAATTCTTAGTGTTCTGTAGGTGTACATATGTATACTGTATTAAGACTAAGCTAGATAAAGTCACACAGTCACAAAAATAAACATTGCACTCAATATTACTTAGTTAACGAGGCTGACACAATGTTACATGTTTGTAAAGGCCAACTGTTTCCAAGTGTGTAGCCAGGTTGAGTGAATAGATCAGTCGGAAAAGACTCAAAAGAGCATTAGCATCAAGAATGCACATTTACAATGCATCTCTATGATGATATGGAAGCCAGATAGGCTATGGTACTGATATCTTGGAAAGAGGTGGACTATGCGGAAATGTTATGATATATTGGAAGTAATGGCAAACAAACCATATTCCACACCAACTGACTTATGAAACCTGAAAATAATAAAAGAGACATGCACAATAAGTGAAATAAAAAGTGACAGTGACATGATCCACCAACGGACCATCACTAACTAACCACAAAAATAATAATCAAAGGGGTCTGTAAACCATTGCGCTATGCAAGAGACACTATTTAAGTGTAATAATAATAACAATGCTATTGTAATATAGAACCAGTTCGATCCATTGATACCAGTGATCCACATTAAGTTATATAAATCTTATTACTCACCTCTCTTAGGGATGATTTCCTCAGTATGGATAACAGTAAATTCGGCCTTTTCTTCATGTTGTGCATCATTAAGCTCTGATTTTGCACTGTGCACAGGACTTGGTGATGTTAAGCTGAGAAGAAAACAAGAGAGGAGAGTAATTAGGCTCATTGTGTTAATTAAATGTGGCAGAGTAAGCAGCATTTACCGGCATTCCCTGGCAGGGAAGTATAGGCTACAGAATGAGGTGTGCATTTATTTCAAGTCCAAGTAGCCATATGCTTCTAGTGGTGGGTACAACCACGTACTCAAAGCCTTGTGTCGTACAGATACCATTAAAAATCCCATCTGGTTGTTACTCCTGCTAGGACAACGTAAAAAATCAACACAAACAAAAATAGATCGGAAAAATTACAGAGAAATGTACTTGAGCATCACCAAGCAACTCAAGAAAAGTATTCAAATGTGGTTTGACAAATCCTTGGAGTCAGTGGGCCAAAGTACCTTAAACACCAACCGTTGGCTCAGAGTCCTTTGGAACCAGGTGGTACTTTAAGGGGGCATCAAATAACCCTTTTTTTTACCACTAGCATAAGGTCCCACGTCACTAGGGAAGCAAACACCATCTAAGTTGGCAGGGAAGTGTCAGGTGCCACATGACATCCCGGCGCTCAGAGTGAGGGATTGCAGTACACAGATAACAAGAGCCCTCCCTCTGCCATGAGATGTAAAACAGAAACAAGGGGGGGGGGACATTTGTATACTATGCTCTCTGATGCAACTTTGCATTTACTACTGTTCTGTTTTCATTCTAAATTACACACTCCCTATCTCAGGTCACTCTCCAGTTGATTTCAATCTCCTCCCACATTCATCCATGTGTTTTACTGCTTCTAATTCTTTTTCCTCTTTCACTCAGATTCTCCTTGGACATACATCCATCCCCACCATCTACTACTGCAGGACCTGACTGTTTAATGCCCTCCCACCCTAGCTTGATTTCTTTTATAGGTCTAGTTCACCAGATGATGTAACTTGACTCTTTAACTCTAATCAACCACCTGTCCCTCTTCCCCTTCTGCACATAATTACTAGCAATATGTTAACCACCTCAGACATCTTACTCACCTGCAGTCTCCAAACGAGTGGCTGCTGTTTGTAGGCTTACAATGCACCCAACTACTCACCTATTAAGTAACATCTGGTGTTACTCACTGTTCTCACAATCTACTGTTTACCTCTTCCCTATTTCTTTCTGCCTTCTCACTCTCCTTGTGTGTCTCATGTTCCCCATCACCTCTAGAATGTAAGCTTGGGCCCTCTACCTCTTGTTTTAGTCTGAAAATGTGTTTGTCTAATTGTGTTTGTATTTCCCTTCTTATGCTCAGTACCAAGCACTACGTAAATTTGTTGGTGCTATATAAATAAATGGTAATGTAATGTAATGTAATATGAAAGTTTTATTTTCTCTAAAAAAAACTTCTGGCATGCATCTGTGAGTGTGTATGACTGTTTATATGCGTCTGTGAGTGTGTATGACTGTTTATATGCGTCTATGAGTGTGTATGACTGTTTATATGCGTCTGTGAGTGTGTATGACTGTTTATATGCGTCTGTGAGTGTGTATGACTGTTTATATGCGTCTGTGAGTGTGTATGACTGTTTATATGCGTCTGTGAGTGTGTATGACTGTTTATATGCGTCTGTGAGTGTGTATGACTGTTTATATGCGTCTGTGAGTGTGTATGACTGTTTACATGCGTATGTGACAATGAATGTCTGAGACTATTTCTATGAGAGTGTGGCTGTGCATGTGTGACAGTGACTTTGTGTGTGTGATTGTGCCTCTGTAACTGTGTCTATGTGACAGTGTGTGTGAGCGCATGCATGATTGTGTTTGTGATTATGGGGGGGGGGGGGGGGGGCAGCATTTGAGTCGTGGCTCCTAACTTTGTTGCTTGTTTTAAATATAAAATAAGCTTGTGGGCAACTCTGATTCTGAAGGTTTTATTATCAAATGTCTTTTACATTTAGCCAAAGACTGTGACGAGAATGGAGCAAGCATTTTGCATCTCCACATGGTGCATACTCATAGATACAGGTTTTTTTCATTATGACCTATGGATTGTGCCAGGGGCAGGCTAATTTGATTTAAACACAGGCATTATTCTGGACAAGAGTGAACATTGGCGAATCATTGTATATTTGATATAATACATTGGTGAGTGCACTGCTACAGTCTCTTACCTTGTTTTACAGAGAATAAGTACATTTCCCTGGAGCTCCTGAAATGTCTGCCTATTAAAGGCTACAAATATTATACAAGCTCTGCATTTACTGTTATAATTTATTTTCTGTATTTAGAACAACATCTCCAAAAGAAAAATAGATCTAATTATATTTTTCTGTGCACAGATAAGGCAGGCAGCTAGTCATTTTATTAACAGTGCAATAATTAAATTCATCTGAAATAACATTTTGCGCCATATTTACTAAGCCAAAATGTTTTTATCTACTGTTCGTCCAACTCAACCACTCTGACTACCTGTTAACAACAGCAAACCAATGGAAAGTCTGGCGCTGTCAGTGTTTCAGCATTGGGATATATCTAAGCCTTTACTGCTGATACGATGTAACATGTAAACAAGAACATACACTGCTTGACGAAAATGTATGTGGATACCTGTTCCAGTGGATTTGGCCGTTTCCGCAACACCTATTTCTGACAGGTTAATAAAATCAAGCATGCAGTCATGCCATTTTTGTATGCAAGAGAATAATCCAGGCTACTGATCTCAATGATATATTAAAAAAAAAAAAAACAGCTAAAAATTTCAGGAACGTACTAAAAAGGTGGAATTGAAGAGCCAGAAATTGTTTTTGAAAAGGGAATTTTGATATTTCTTTTTGATGGTTCATGTACATAGTTTTGATGTATAGTTGGTTTAAATCACAAAGATATGATATAATGCTAGGAGCCAATGCGTTGAATACTTAGGCATGTTCATTAGTTATTTTTTAGTACCGTAGTCTTCCCTGTTTGCATTGAAATTGCTTTTTATTTGAATTTTACGCAGCTCATTCATGTAATACTTATAATGAAGGAACTGTGTCAAACTGAAAATACACCTTTTACTACTAGTTAGATAAATATATTTAGTCTGGGGATTAAGCTTTAAGTAGCTTCACTCGTGCATCTTAGTTTCAAGGCTCCAGTCCAGTATACAGAAAATACATCCGTTTCCAACTGTCAGCAAGCAGTTGACCCAACCTAGGTCAAATGGCAAGGGTTACCAGAGATACCCATTAATTGAGGGTGCAGTTATTACAGACTACCTGGCAGGGTGCAGTTATTTTATACATTTCCCTCTTTCTCCTTTAAGTACCATAGTTGCCAACATCGGCCATGTTTCCGGGGACACATATTTGTTCCACATGCTGCAGAAAGAGCATGCAAAGTGCAGTCCAGCAGTATGTAGGACCTACCATGATTAATTAATTGAATTGTGTCTGTGTGTATATCCATCCTACATACTGCCGGGCTGCACTTTGCATGGTCTTTCTGCAGCATGTGGAACAAATATGTGTCCCTGGAAACATGGCCAATGTTGGCAACTATGAACTACAATGTAGCTCACTTAAGCTCAGGCAGGAATGGGCCTTACATGCATAGATAAGAATATGCACTTATAACTTATATATCTCCGAGCAATGTTACTGACTAAAGCATTACTGATTTTTACCAGTCATAAATACTAGTAAACATGTCAATATCTGTCTCCAATAATTTCAGTTTGGGGCTTTACAGGAGGGAAATCTTTTTGTAGCTTCCAAGGATGTGGCTAAGTCTACCAGCAGATCAGTCTTTGTCTGTAAGAGATTAGACGCCTCTTGCTACTATACCCCCTGGAGACTAATGCGATTTGACCGTCTGATCACTTTAGATGAACTGAAGCTGGGCTGGCAACTGGAATATTGGGGAGGAAAGTAACCTTCAGTCTACGTAGAAACATAGACTGTGTCATCAGAGAAGAAGCATTCGGCCTATCTACTCTACTAAAAAATTAACATGATTCCTACAGTATCTCAGAAGGTAAACCTGTGTGACAGTAAACGTAAAGAGGATACTAAGGCTTGTGATTGGCCTGCTTTGTATCATTTGCTGCCAAGAGGCAAAATGGGTGCAATTGTATAAACATCATAGAAATGTAAGGTCTTGGTTATATGAACTGGCCGAAGCATAATAAAGCTTATCCGCCATTTCAAAGCATAATCTCAACAGGGTGAGAGCAAACCTCACTTACTAATTAGTGGGTCCACAAAGCAGTCTATACTGCTATTAAAACCTTTTTAAAACCTTTGACGTTGACGATTCAGGCACATTACGGGAAAACAACCCGTAGCGACAATTGACGTGCCTGACCCGCCCATGGTCAAATGAGTTTAGAAAGTGATCAATAATTGTTTTCTATGCTCAACCGAAATCCGGACTCATAGCGATATGTGTCACTCCCTGAAGCGATCACATTCGGCATATTGAAAGATATTTGGTTAGCCTTAGAGTAATATAGAAATCCAACAGGAAAAAAAAATGTTTTTTAAAATTTACTGGCACTCTAGTTCTTCAGTGAATCAGAACAATTTATTTCTTGAACAACCGTGCAAACAGAAAAGGCAGATACACTTTTCCCCTATGGGAATTGTCTTTAGCGTAATGTATGACACAATGGGGGTCCTATATAAATAATGTTGCTATCAGTGTGTGCGCCTATGTCTAAAGCAAGCGCCCTAGAAATTTCGGTAGTCTGTGCTGCTTCTGATGGTTAGGCAATTTTTGGTTTTACCGGCACACATTGCGCTATGTATAAAAAAAAAAAATAATTAAACACTGTTTGGCGGAGGTCCGTCTCCCACAAAGTGGGAAAGTGACGGGATTTATAAAAAGCCACAATCACTGTTACAAAACTTTACAGTGTAGGAGTTTTTATTCATGACCCCCTTTAAGCCTTGTTTATTCAAGGCAGTTGTTAATGAAAGACAATAATCATTTTTGCAATGGAAGAGGGTTTTTATAACTCCAATGAATTCTACAAAAAGATTTGGGGAAAATGGAGGGAGTTGAGAAGCCTTGGGCCTCGGGAGGAAACAGATTAAGATCAAACTGCCATCCAATGAGTCAACTAGTTAAGAAAGAAATTAGCTACACAAGGAGCATCGATACTATATAATACAAACAGGTCAAGCTCAGCTTTACGCTTATAATATAATATATATAAAAAAAAATAAATAAATAAAAAAAAAAAAACTCCCATGCGGAGACCTTAAACTGACAGACCATTATCTAGATCGATATAAATGTAAGGTCTCTTACAGAAAAACCCCAAAACTAAAGGGAACATTACAATTACAACCACTATCAAACACAAAGGCAAGATACCTGTGAATGAATGTGAAAAAATGTCTATGTCTATGTCAATGTCAATGTACAAGTAATAAGTGTTTTGTATCTGTAAAATTGTCTATTTTGTTATGTTATTATGTAAGTAAAATAAAAAAAAAAAAAAAAAAAAAAAAAAAATAATCATTTTTGCGAATTGTTACGACCTTCAAGTAACATAATAATATCTTCCAATGTTAGTCATACCCCCAGCTGGAAACTCTGTGGGCATATCAGTCAGCCACCCATGTGCACAAAGATGACACACACACAGAATGCCTTCCAGATATACATCCATGCTGTTCACATTCACACTGTGTATACAGGATGCATGGAAAGGCCAGGAGTGTGTTTTTGAGCACCAAAAATAATCTTGGGGACATGTTCTATGTTGTACATATTGAAATGTGAAAAATCTGAAGGCAAAAAGGGGCAAGAGTAGGGCTTTAATTCAACTCAGCCTAGGCGTACAGAAGACATAAGATTCACAGTTCACAGAAATATATACCAGTTTAGGTTTCAGTAAAAAAAAAAAAAGATTTAAAACTCAAATTGTGTGAGTGGAGTCTGGTATGAAATACATGTATGTTGGGTTGTGTTCCTCACCTTAAAGAGTACATGCCAGTTTATCCTCATGCTAGGGCCACTAATTTTTTCACTATATATTAAAAACTGAATTGATGTGGTCAGAATATATGTCTGAAAAAATAAAATCAGACTGTGTGATTAACTGTATCATTTGTAATGTCTCAAAGATGTGCTCACTGTCCCTGGTTATAATAATGCGGGACATAATGGGTTATTATAAATATAAAATAATACAATTATATATCTTTCCATAAGAAAAAAATTATTCTCAATTACTGACAGTTTAAAATGGAATTATTTTGGTAAAAATTATCATAAATTATTTTTAGTTTGACTAGGTGTTATTCCATTTTTTCATTAAATTGAATATCTTAGGATGTCAGCAGGCAACCATTTTCTTCCATATGCAAAAGGAAGATGACAGACAAACATATGATATAGATTGGGGAGCCGCTGCTGAGAAACATAGGGTCTTTCTTTAAATTAAAGAAATTACTGAATTTCAAAAAAATACTGCAACTAAGCACTGTTTCTTTTAGTAATAAATCAGCTTGGTGATAGGTCGGGTGTAAGCACAAAATAATACTGTTATCAGATGGTGAACACATCAAAGAGGTCATGACATTGATACATTGTCCCTGACCTCTATCACAGCCCTACACATTGATAAGACCATCTGTATTTTGATTATCAGCAGTGGAGGAGGTGAGATGGGGGTGCAAACTAAAGGTTATGCTGGTTTGTACTTGGAAAGGTTGAAAATGAATTTATATTTCATTCACAATGACTTCAGATCCAGCAAACATTTAATTAACAAGGACATTTATATATATATATATATATATATATATATATATATGTGTGTGTGTGTGTGTGTGTGTGTGTGTGTGTGTGTGTGTGTGTGTGTGTGTGTGTGTGTGTGACTGCCATTTACATTAAATTTAGATTACAAGATTACCCTGTTTATGGTATTAAATATTCCAGATTATTTGAATAATACGCAATCTTCTTTTAACATCCTGTGTCTTGAAAGAGTAAAAGGACAGCTATTAATGTTATGGAACATGTTTTATGTTTAAACAAAGCCCTATATTAGGTAATGCCATTTTCTTTTCACATGCTTTATTGGAATAATATATGCAGAGTGACAGCCGGATTCCTTAAGAAATGAGCCTCTATCATCCAATAGAACTTGGTTGGGATGCTAGAGGCAGTTTTCGGCCTGTTTCTTGGTTTCAAAAGTATTCGGTGTGTATTCGAGCATGATGGCGAATTGAAAGGCTATTTGGGGTAACATCAGGGCATATTGTGTACAGACGTACCCCGAATCCTTCCGAACTTTGGGCCAATTACTTTGGCCCAGAAGTTCAGCATATATATTTTGTACACCGTCAAATAATATTGTTATCTGATGTTCAAAAAGTGTTACATGGAAAGCAATGGATAAATACTTCACTTTAATAATATGGACCCAGAAAAGCTCTTCATTACAGGACTTGACAAATACTTATAGGCTTTGGGACACAGACAGACCAATTGCAGAACCATGAAAATTATATCTCTATAGAGTTCTAGGTCATACAATCACTAAAACAATAACAAGTGTTGCGGAAATATACTTATCTCTGCTGAGACTTTGGCAAAGAGATGCAATGGATATATATAACAAGAAGAAAATGGCAATACAAAATATCATGTGTAGGAAATCAACACAAAACTGGCTAAGTGTGCCCCCCACCCTGTGGAACAACGCAAAGGGGCCAGAGCCCAAAAACCATCTCTGATTGGGAACCACGTGGGGACTACAATCCTCACAATCCGGCTGTATTGGCAGTTCAGTGGATGTTATTACTTTAGACCTTGAAATAAGCTTGCAGTATGGATCTAGGTTGGACAGGTAAAGCAGACCATAGCACAGAAAAGTATAACAAATTTATTGGCCCCAATACATCTTAGGCTTCCTTTAAAACACAATAAAAAAGCTTGTAGAAATATTAAAAAAAACTTGCGAATCAATACAATCACTGCCTGCTGTAGGGGGTTTAAAAACATTGGGTCTCTTGCTCCTGGGATTTGTCAAGCCCTGTTATTATTTAATAACCCAGATGAGTCAAATTAAACTGTTCTTTTTGCCATAAAGCATTTTTACACTATTGTTTAAAAAGTGGTACCAAAAGTATCTTTAATCAACAAGTAGTCCTTCACCAGCTATTCCTACATCTGCTACAATACTGAGCCATAATACAATAAAAGGCTGATCACATATACCCTCATGCAAGTAAAATATTTTAAGAAGATATTACAATACTATACAGACTGTAATAAAAATGACTTTAGAAACAATAACTGTGTTACACTTTTTCACAAACCACCTAACGCGTTTTGTGGCGAATGTATAGGGAAGTCACTAACCACACCATTATAGAGAAGCAACCTAGGCTGCAAAGAAACCAACTCTAATCCCTCTAATCCCTGAGAGGGAGAGATCTTGCTGAGCTATGTGCTGTACAATCCGAGATTGGCACTAATCTTGGCCTCCAGTCTCGAATTCCTCATCTCGACCTCAAAAATGATATTCACTAACCATTTTGTAAAGAACAAGATGAGGAGAAGTATACTGAGATGAATGGGAGAGCGTGATGACACTCGCTCCTATTCATTTTTGTTGGGGAAGAAAAACATTACTTTCACAGGTATCTGTGTCACAGTAGAGAAGATTGCACAGTGCCGTTTTAAAGAGACAAATGTCATTCCTCATCCAGATCAGACACATTTTCCTCCATCCTGGAGTCTATCCGAGATCATCACAATCCCTAAATGGCCCATTATAACCAGGGCTTATCTTTACTCACTGAATGTGTATCACCCAGACATCCTTCAGTTTTACTACTATATTCTGAAAGCACCCAAGCCCATCACTAGACATTTCAGCAAACAGCTCACTATACTCTTTCCCTCTCAGGGATTATAACTGGAGTCTTTACAGCCAAAGTTACTGCTCTATAACAGCGTTATTACTCATTTACTCCATATATTCACCTCTGAAGAAGCCCTATCCGGCAAAATGCGTTAGGGTTGAAAACGTGTAACACAGTTATTATTTTTGCTTTTAAAGTCTTTTTTATTACACTCTGTATTTTATTGTAGTGTTTTATTAAATGGCATTAAAATATATGGAACCCTGTTCTGTCTTCAATTTTTTCTGTCAACCAGAACACATCAGATTTTTATTGTATTTGGTTTGCTTTTTTCTTTTGAACATTTGGGGACATTGTTCATTGTTAGTAGATAGCTGTGGTTCATACCTTTCACTTACTTTCTCTTATGTATTTTTAACAACTGGGAATTTCTTAGTACAGGGCCAGATAGATGCTCTTTAAATATATCTGTGACCTAACAGATTCTTGTCAGTTATTTTTTCGTGAATCCAATTTAATGTAAATTCAGGGGGGAGGGTTTCTTAAAACATCATTGATCACATATAGAAATGATAAATCCAGTTAAGTGACAGCCTGCCAGCCAGGTGGCATTCTGTGAACAAGACGAAGGATGGGGGGGGAGGGGTGCTCTAATCTTGATAAGACTGCTCTTCCCATTCAACAGCTTAAAAGGCCAAAAAAATCATTAACTCTAGGAACCAGATGGGTCCCTCGTTTAAAATTAATTTGCAAAACTTGGATAACCTCTTCTAAAACCAACAACCTAATTGCATTGGGCAAGGCAGAGAGATAATATCTAGTATTATTCGATGATAAACACCAACATTGCTAATTGTGGACATTTATCTGTGTCTGATATGAGCAATGTAATGATTTTCTATGGACCTTTTCAAACCTTGCACCGGGTTTTGGTGTCCATGTATGGCCACTTTGCCTATACCTGGTATTATTATGAATGCTGTACTTTGTTTTTTTTAAAATATCGTATTTGCTCAAATATAAGACAAGTTTTTTTCAGAGCAAATGCATCTTATATTCGAGTCCGTCTTATAATCAGACCTCAAATGAGGTTTGACTATAAGATTACGATCCAGGTGCACTGCAGAGCTGCAAGCGACCTGGAACCTCCTCGTAAGCAGCCGATACGCGCAGACATCCTCCGGTGCTGCCCGACACTTCCGCTGGGACTACAACAGAAGCCGGGAGGTCACGTGACCTCCTGTCTTATATTTGAACAAATACGGTAATAATCTCGATGACATTCGTCAACTGGAAAACACTGTTGAATATGTGCCTCCTCTCCCTTTTAATGTGATCTCTTGACCCAACTGCACTTCCAGTTGTTGCACTCCATAAAGAAGAGATTCTCGACTGATCCCCACCCATGTCCTACCTTGCTACCTCATAATTCATCATCAAGCCGGTCCTTGTATAATCATTTCTCACACGGCGCATTAACTGATGCTTAGAAAATATCTATCCTTACATCTTTCACACGTCTTAAACCTCTAGCACGTACAGGATTAATACATTAGACCCATAGTCAGAGAAAGACTATACAGGTCAAAAACAATGGTAAATTCTCTGAAAATTTGAAATAAGTTGTTTTTTCCTCAAACACCATTCCATTCATTCGTCAACTTGGTATTGATCACACTCAACAGACTACCAATTTAGTTTAACAGATTGTCAGTGAGAATGCTGAAATTGAGGCCTACTCGGCTATAAATAAATCACAGTCTAGACTGATAATCAATATGTCCAAAACTGAAAAACAGAGAAGAAAAAAAAACTCATCAACATCAAGATGTCAATCTTCCAGTGCTAAAGTTGCATTTAAAAGCTCAGGTTCTGTATTTAACAAGCATTAAAACACTAAGATCTCTCACTGACCCCGGACTGGCTATTTTTCTTCACTTTTCTGGAACTAATTTCAAATTTTGCCCTGGTCCTTTAGTATTCAGCAATCAGTATAATGCTTTGCATTTCAGTGCTATAAAAACCTTCTGGTTTCTGCACATATGTCCTGAGCTATGTTTCAAAACTGTCTTGTACAAAGTACATCTGTTCCAAGGGATCCTAAAATGTATTAGGATGTAAAAGTGGATCATTGTTGACTGGATTTGCATATGCCTACCCAGAATCCCTTGCAGTGGTGGTGGTAGCACAGTAAATGTATGGTTCTGTGTTGTCTGGCATGTGTAAATTTATGTTTAGCATTGCCTCTGCTACATAAAAACCTTTGAAACCCTAGCATGCATATGAGACCTGCTCCTAAGTCTTAATGGGCCATGGAACCTCTATAAGCAACGTATCTGGTTTCACAATAAGGAGATCTATGATTCAGATGTCAGCGGTCTCTCTTCCATACAGTCTCATCAGTCATTACTGATCGATCAATAAGGGAGCTATAATACAATTTCATATCCAACTACCTATGCCCATCAGTGAAGAAAGGAACCATGTGAGGGAGCAGATAAAAGACATCTGTGCTATTGTTTGTTCTCCTGTGGGAAAAGTAGACCAATCATTTTGTAGCTAAGGTATCACAATCTATACAGTGTGTTTGCCATTTGCTTAGCATAATGTGCAAGCCATTTTTTCTGCTATATTATGTTGTGCTTAAAGGACAACTGTGGGCAAAAAATAAAAAGTGTTTAACTGAAAGATTGCATCAAGTATAGGCAATAAAAATACTTTAATGAAATAACACAAATAGAGCACCTTATTGAGCCCTTTCTGCAGGGAGCAGACATTTTGTTTAGAATCTTGGTTCAGATGCTCTGATAGAGCTATACAAGCACAAAGGGCTAAATAAGGTGCTTTATTTATATTCTTTTATTAAAGTATTTCTATTTAAAATGCTTACACTTGAAGCAATCTTTCAGCTTATGGTATTTTTTGGAAGTCTCCTTGGTTAGCAGCTCCGCGACCAGCTAATGCTCCCACGACAGGCAGCGCTAATTGGTGTGCATCGTCTGTAACACCAAACACGCCTCCAGCATGATTGACGTGAGTACAAACCAATGATAGAGAGAGCGGTCCTTTGACTGGTCGTAAAACAATAATTTTGTAATTTGAATGTTGCATTCACTGCACCATATCTTCCTTGACTGGAGATGCGTCATACGCCAATCAGTGGCACCAGCTCATGTAGAACCATCTCAGAGACATGGTAGCCTGGAAGTCAGCGTCTGTCTTCCAACATAAATCTAAATCAGTTCTGCAATATGCTCAATACAAGCATCGTTCAGATGCATTTTTAATCAGATAGATGTTTTCTTCTGTGCAATTCAAATATCACATGAGGATTTAGTCCCTCTTTCAGAACCCTGCTTTAAAACAAATCCATAATGAATAAATACTTTTATCATTTTTGCTTATTTAATAAAATGTACGTAGTACATTATTCAACAATCCAAATGACCTAAATTCACAATTACTGTCATATCACTTTAGCCAGTGGAAAGTTTAGATAAAAATGACACCCCTAAGCCATTTACAGATCTTTGTTCTAATAACATAAATAAAAAAAACAATAAATTCAAACTGACACTGCTATAATATAAAAGATATATAGATGCAGGAGAATACACGTATGATAAGATATGTTGGGGGCAATGGTGTGTCTTTGAATTTGTTTTTGTATGCTAAATATCTTGGAAATCTTGTATCCTTAATTTTTTTCTTTAATTATTATTCTACCTTTGTTTTATTTACCAAATAAATAGTTCTTATACTGTAAAACGACTTTGACAAAATAGGTTGTGAAACAAAGATACACAAGGCGACTCATTATGGCCGAAATGTGAACCACATGTTTATAAATGAGCGAATAACTGGTGAGATTATTGTTCAGCTATTTAATAAAGCCCACTCAAGTACATATTCAACCAATTCCATTTAATCTTAAATAACAATGATTTACATTTTGAAATTTACATACATTCCCTCATATCTGACTATTCTGCAATATTTAAGAGCAAGAAGAAGGTACTAACAATTGGCTATTCTTGTATCCATTGTTCCCAACGACAAAGTTGGTATGGTCCAGAATGCTTTACCATAGCTCGTTCTTCTTCCGTTGTGTTGCGCTTTTCGCTGTTGGGCACATTGTGTAACAATATTGCAAGCACACTTCTTGTACCAGTATCTCATTCTCTTCAAAGATGAAAGATCCTAGATGTGCTTTTTTACCTAAGTGCACAAACGCTCTCTGAATGTGACTCTTTGAGTGGACATCGTGTCTAAAGAACGTGACGACAATTCTGAAAAAAATGTTGTCTTCATAAATTTGACATTATCCCTTCTGGAAGGAACATGCTTATCCTTGTTAGATTTTCTAGTTTAGAAGAGCCAATACACAAAAAACCCTTTATTAATCAGGCAGGAGACCACTATTGATCATGCCAATCTTAACCTACTGTTTGGGAGGAAATGTTAATATCCAAAGCTAGGGGTTGCATGTGAGATGCATTAATACACGCTTGATGTGCAGAGAGTCGTGGGGGCCGACCATCTCTGAACTGAGCTCTGTCACAATGCAGTCTGGTAGTCTCTATTACACTATCAATTAAACACCAATATCTTCTGAATGTTACAATATTGTTAGGATTTAGTCCCTTTTAAAGGGGCAGTAAACAACCCTAAAATTAGTTTTGCTGGGATAAGTAAAGCATGATTTACCTTGTCTCTAGTATGCATCTTATCACAGCGAAATACTGTAGAGAGCTCTCCCGGGATTGAGGGAGGCACAAAGCAGTACACATAGGGTTTCAACCCAAGCCAGTAAAAATCAACGTTAAGTCTATTGAGGCAACAGCAAGGCCTTTTTTGTTTGTTTTTTTGAAGCACAAATGGCAACCCTAAGTAAATATGAATTGCATGCATCATAAGTGCTTCCCATTAATTTTATTTATGGTTCTGAACTGAACCCTTGCTGGCACTCATCCTTGCTGATGGCAAGGAAGCCTGTTAAGGATAACTTTGTCATAGTAACAGGAGCCAAGTACATGCAGTGATTCATGTTTAGGACTAACTGTTACTTTAAATTGTTATATCGAGAACACATGCTAAGGCTAAGCATGCACCTCTTGGCAGATTTGCAAGCTTATAACAACATAAATCAAATGAAATAATTACAATAATGACAATACTGATAATACATTCCTACAGTTTGCCTTAGCATATAGGATCAATGTGTTTAACATGTATGTGAAAAGCATTGGTTCAGAGTGTAATCCAAGAATATGTCTAGACACATCTTAATAAAAGCCATTATAATTATGTCACTGCAATCAGGGGCGTGACAATCATGGTCGCAGGAATCGCAACTGGGGGCTGAGATGACACAGGTAATCTGTTTTGGGAACAAAAATGGCTCAGGTAAGCTGGAGACAAAGATGGCACTGACAGGCTGTTTGCGGACTAAGATGGCACTGACAGGCTGTTTGCGGACTAAGATGGCACTGACAGGCTGTTTGCGGACTAAGATGGCACTGACAGGCTGTTTGGGGGCTAAAATGGCTCAGAGAAGCTGCTGGAGTACAAATATAGCACCTTTTCTAAAGCACCATGACTGGTTTTCATTTGTTGGGTACCACCTACGTTTGTGAGTGTGATAAATAAAACATTTTCTGATTTCCATTTTTATTACATATTACACTATTATTTGTTGTTTTCTATTTTCCACAAGACATTTTCTATTGCCAAAAAACACATGCTGTACAGCCAGATATTAAGGAACACCCATAAGAAAAAACATTAAAGATGTTTGTAAGTTGCTAAATATCTCTTGTAAGTAGTGTTAATTACTTATATAATATACAGAATATCTTTCAGCTGAAAAACAGGCATCCATGTGGGTTTTCCTCAAAGCCATTGTGTAATTAATCCTACGGCATATTACCATTATTGATTTATGAACTGTTGTTATAAAGGATTTAGAGCAGGGATTGGCAACCTTTTCTGGCTCAGGGACCGTCGCAAAGTCACGTATGTGAAGGTGGGTCGTGACACTGGGGGTGGAGCTTTGGAGGTTGAGTGTCAGTGCTACCGTGCATCGGAGAATGATGGTGAGCGAAGGGTTGCTGTGCTGAGTTCTGATATCCTGCCAAGCTCTACCTTTGTCTTACAAATCGTGACAAAGGTAAAGCTAGGCAGGGCAGCGGGATCTACACTGTAGACAGGCAGACTGATTTTTTGTTTGGTCACAAACTTGAATGGTAGGCCAGCCCTGCCCACAGGCCAAAGGTTGCCAACCCCTGGTTTAGAGTATGCAAAAATCTTGTGGAACTGGAAACATATCAAAATTTTCCAAATGAGCTATCATGGCCTAGTTTTTGCAACTTGTTTGTCAACTTATCACAGTTTACTGTTTATTGCAGGGCTCGACAAACCCCAGACACCAGGTCACCATGGTGACCAGGAAATCGGACCTGGCGCCTGTTGCTGTTAGCCATATGTAGCCCCTTGCCACTGCCTTTCGGTTTATTTGAAGCGTAGCGCAAGGGGGGGAAATCTGTGCGGATTGCAATGACTGCAAGCTCCGCACCCTTGCCCAATGCGCTCTAGTGCCGGGTGTCATGTGACATCCCAGGACTCGGGAACAAGACTAATCAAGATGGTCTGTCCCTCTAGAGGCACAGACACTGCAGCAACACGAATGTCCCCCTGCCCTGCACTGAGGTAAAGCATCAGGGAGGGAGGACACATTTAAGGGTACAAAAAAATGTCTAACTTGTTTGTGTATGTGAGGTGACTCACTAGAGGTGTGTGTATGTGACTGGATGTCTGTGAGTTGTGTGTATGTGACTGGATGTTTGTGAGGTGTGTGTGACTGTGAGACTGTGTATGTGGCTAGATATCTGTGAGATGTGTGTATGTGACTGACTGGATGTCTGTGAAGTGTGTGTATGTGACTGGATGTTTGTGAGGTGTGTGTGACTGTTAGACTGTGTATGTGACTAACTGAATGTCTGTGAGGTGTGTGTATGTGACTGGATGTCTGTGCGGTGTGTGTATTTGACTGTCTGTCTGTGTATGTGACTGGATGTCTGTTAGGTGTGTATGTGTGTGTGTGAATGTGACTGACTGGATGTCTGTGTGTGTGTGACTGGATGTCTGTGAGGTGTGCGTGTATGTGACTGACAGTGTGTGATTATCTGTGTATGTTTGTGTGATTTGATGTGCAATTGTCTGGCTCCTAAATGTTTTTGCTGGCTCCTAAAATCAAACCAAGTTTGTCAAGCCCTGATTTAGTGAATACAGTTATTTGCCTATTTATGTGTGTTACCTATGTGTATATGTTTTCAAACATGGACATTGTGTTTAATGATGTAATAGATGCCACTGTGCACCAAGATGTTGATGTTGTAGGTAATATTATAGTAGAATGGTTTAAGAACTTTCACAAGATTTAAAGAACAATGCATACATATTACGCAGATAGATACCTATTAAACATAAAATTTATAAACCTGATGAGGTGTAAACAAATGCTATGATGGTATACATTTTATTTCTAGTGTATATTGGAACATAACTTCAGTAAGACACACGCCTATGTGTTATAACAAACATATTCAACTACACGGGGCTTAACAATACTTATAGATTTTAGGAGCCAAACAGACAAATTCTTAAACCAACTTAGTTATTTTAGGAGCCAGGGACATTCTACTTCAACAGAGTTTAATGCAAAACAATCAAAGTTAGGAGCCAGCAGTAAGGCTTTTAGGAGCAAAGTGGCACCCGACTTTGTCAAGCCTTAAAGGGACTGTACCACCTAAACATTGCTCTCACTGGGAATATAGAGAATACAAATGTATTGAATGGCCTACACATTGTGTTAGCAAAACTGCCAGTAAATGCCTAAATTAGAGGCAAAATTTGTTTTAAATGGGTCTGTGGAGTCTCCTGGGTCATGACATCACCTGTGCCTTGATATGCTTTTTAATGGTAAATGTGTACTTTGCACATCAAGTCACAGGTGATGTCATAAACAGGTGACACGGCAGACACTGTTTTTCTCCTAATTTAGCCATTTACTTGCAGTTCTGCTAACACAATGTATAGATAATTTTCAATCATTTTTTATTCTTTACATTCACAGTAAAACGGTGTTAAGGTGATCAGTCCCTTTAAGTATACCTGTTTGTATACACATACAGAGGCTTACATTTAAGATGGTATATTTTGATCAGCGTGATACTGTGATGGAAACAGTTGCTTATTCTGCTAAATTAAGTTACTTTGTTGTGGCCCTAAACCTTTATTTTAATGTAAATAACACCATTTTAGCAATTGTGGGGTTAATCATACTCTTCGCACCCTCCCCTATTTTCCCAGACACAGACTCTGCCACTGCCAGTGATATTTCCCATCTCTCACCATTTCACCAGCTTGCCTCCCATGGTTTTAATTCAAGCTGTTGACATTCCGAACTCTAGAGCCAAGCAGCTGTATGAGCCATGTGTGGCTTAGTAGCAGCCTCCTGTCTCCAGATGTTGCTGTTTGCTCCTGTTAAAGATTACAGATGCTGCATCCTCTCCATCATCTGAACTCTGCTACTCCTTAATAACAGGATGAAAGCTGATGTTCTTAACTCCTGCATCCATGTAGTGTTTCTGCAGATCCTCCTGTGCTGTTTTCTTCACAAGCTCCTTGCTCCATAACACATTATTTTCCCATAACCCTCCTGTTTTTTTTTTTTTATTATTCTCATCTGGATATCATCCTAGCCGCATACAGACACTGTCTCCACTCCAGCCTTGGAACAAATGAACCACATTTTCTTAGCTGAACCATTTCAAAGCATCCATCCTTGATAGAATCACAGCTATTCACTGCATCCCCTTTTAGAAGCTCTGTTGCTTGCCTGTGATCTGCCAGCTTCCCTCTTGCTGTCACCCTCACCCTTGTAGACTATTCTTCCCACCCAGCATCACGAGAAGATAAATACAAGCTTAGGTTGAGGGGGAGGGAAGACCACACTATCCAATAGGCAGAGGGGATATCTTAGTACCCTGGGAATAGATGGGATTTTTTTTTTTTCTGTTTTGGTATCGTCTGTTTGAATTATTTATACATACAGCACCTCTGGAAGAACCATACAAACTGTAATGGACATGATTGATAATTTCAATAATAAAAACATAAAAGACACCGTTATTTTGATCAATGCTCGTTAGATTTGTCCCCATTTATCCCTTGATATGATAAACAGTGTCACTTTAATTAATGGCAAAAATGATGCCCTGCAATAACAGTTGATTTATAGTTTGATCTCTCTCCCCCTCTCAGTAATATATGTAAAATATATATTTATATACACATCTGTTTACACTAGTATATATATATATATATATATATATATATATATATATATATATATATATATATATATATATATATATATACATACACATATATACACATACATGTACACATCTATATTCTCGTGGAAACCTGTGTGCTACAGCACTAGGTCGGCATGAAAAATGTGATAAAACGTGCCATGACATTTGTTTTTGTTTGAGACCACTTAAAATATTCTCTGTATTGTACTTTATAATTAATTCACAACTTTCTTCTTTTGTATCCCCCCCCCCCCCACCCCCCAAAAAAACAGTTAAAAAAAAAAACCCTGTATACATATACAGGCATCTGGTTTTTTTGGAGATAAGAACTAATTAGAGTCCGCTTGCTTTGGATCAGCCGTAACATTATGACCCGTGGATAAAAACGGTGTGTGTAAACAAAACGTGCAAAAATTACAATGATACTTGCTGAGTAACTTGAACGCAGCCCCTTATTGCACTCTCCCAAGTGCCAGATAAACCGGGGGTGGGGAAGATGGGTGGTATAGACTACCTGACTATAAAGCTTTGCTTTTCTCATCTCTTCACATATATGTTTTTATCCTGATGAAGCTGTGGCAGCTGTTCCAGCGAAACGCGTTGAGTTCCTGCAGTTATTTGTTTCCAGTATTTGTTTTCAGTGTATCCTCCAGCAGTAGCCATTTACTTCATCTACTGAATTGGACTCAGTTTTACACCTTGGACAATATCTACATGCGCATTTGAGACCAACAGCTTGTAAGTGGAATCCCAGTGGGGCCAAGGGTTGTGTCTATCTGGTCCTGCACATGTGTGCTCTTTTACTTTTTTACAGATTTAACCAAGTTTTATACCCAGCCATTTGTGACGAGCTCCATCTATCTTCCTGTTTGTTCAACTTGATACTTGCACCTTCCTGATCCCCCCCCCCCCCCATCCCCCTGGTTTTATAACATTTTGACCACCTGCATAATATTGTGTAGGTCCTCTTTTGATGCCAAAACAGCCCCATCGAAGCATGGACTCCACTAGACCTCAGAAGGTGTGCTGTGGTATCTGGCACCAAGACGTTAGTAGCAGATCATTTAAGTTCTGTACGTTGCAAGGTGGGGTCTGCATGGATCAGACTTGTTTGACCAACACATCCCACAGATGCTCGGTTGGATTGAGATCTGGGGAATTTGGAGGCCAAGTCAACACTATAAACTCGTTGTTGTGTTTCTCAATGCATTCCTGAACCATTCTTGCTTTGTGGCAGAGAACATTATCCTGCTTAAAGAGGCCAATGCCATCAGGGAATACCATTTCCATGAAATGGTGTACATGGTATGCAACAATGCTTAGGTAGGTGGTACATGTCAAAGTTACATCCACATGAATGGCAGGACCCAAGGTTTCCCAGCAGAACATTGCCGAAAGCATCACATTGCCTCCTTGCTTTCTTCCCAGTGCATCCTGGTGCCACGTGTTCTCCATGTAAGTGATGCACATGCATCTGGCCATCCACGTGATGTAAAAGAAAACGTTATTCATTAGAACAGGCCACCTTCTTCCACTGCTCCGTGGACTAGTTCTGATGTTCAAGTGCCTATTGTAGGCACTTTTGGCAGTGGTTATGGGTCAGTATGGGCACCCTGACTGGTCTGCGGCTACACAGCCCCATGCACAACAAACTGTGACGCACTGTGTGTTCTGACGCCTTTCTATCAGAACCAGCACTAACTGTTTCAGTAATTTGAGTTACAGTAGCTTGTCTGTTGGACTGGACGACACGGCCATGCCTTTGCTCCCCCCATGCATTAATAAGCCTTGGCCACCTATGACCCTGTCACTTGTGCACTACTTTTCCTTTCTTGGCCCAATTTTGGTAATGACCACTGCAGGCCACGAACACCCCACAAGAGCTGCAGTTGCTCTGACCCAGTCGTCCAGCCATCACAATTTGGCCCTTGTTAAAGTCGCTCAGATCTCACCCACTGACGCAGTTATCAGTGTTATTCACGTCACCTGGGAGTGGTCATAATGTTATGTCTGATCAGTGTATATATGTAAATATTTGTATGCCCCTGTGTTTATTTTAACCCATTCACTGCTCTTTATGTTAATGAACTATGACTATGGTCATAGATCATTAATCACACTGATAAATTTAACTCTGCATGCTCCTATTATTATATCCTACCGAACTTATGTTTTGCTGCCATCCTGGCATCTTGCTTCCAGTTAGGTTGAATGGTGCCCTGAGTCTCCGTGTTTAACCCCTTAGAAAACAAACACATTTGATGCAGTTCTAAAAATCTAGAGCTGAAAGACCTTGTTCTGTTGTCAATGTTCCTACTCAGGAAACCCTAGAACTACAGCTGATAGGTAAGGAGAGAATGCCATGATGCATCAGATCTTTAGTGACATGATGGTGACTGCATGTCCATAGTTGCCAACATCGGCCATGTTTCCAGGGACCCATATGCGTTCCACATGCTGCAGAGGGAGCATACAACGTGCAGCCCAGCAGTATGTGGGATGGATATACGTATAAACAGAATCCAATTAATTAATCAGGGTGGAGATCTCATAGAACCTACCATGATTCATTGATTGGATTCTGTCTGTGTGTATATACATCCTACATACTGCCGGGCTGCACTTTGCATGGTCTTTCTGCAGCATGTGGAACAACTATTTGTCCCTGGAAACATGGCCGATGTTGGCAACTATGCATGTCATCAACCCTGAAAGCAGGGCTTGACAAATTTAATTTGATTCTAGGAGCCAGCAAATCACGCAAACATACACGCAATTCATAAAGACACACACAAACCCACTTCACATATACACACACCCTCCCACTTCACATATACACCCCCCACTTCACATAGACACACACCTACTTCACATACACACAGACCTCACACATACACATATACACCTCACACATACACATATACACGTCACACATACACATATACACCTCACACCTTTTTTTTTTTGAGAGTGATGGGTGTCGTCTCTTGACAACCCAGCACTCAGCCGAAAGAGCAATGAAGATCGGCTGCAGCACGAATGTTCCCCCCTCCCCTGCAATGAGGTAAAGCAGCAGGGACGACACCCAGCACTCACACACGCGTTGCGCGTGGGGGCGGAGTTTTCTGTCTGTGCAATCCGCACAGACGTTCCCCCGTCGCGCTGCAAAAAAGCAAAACAAACGAATGGCAGCAGCAAGGGGAACATGAGGGTAACGGCACCCGGGCGCCAGGCTTAATTTCTGGGGGTGTCGAGCCCTGCCTGAAAGAGTTAACAGGGTTATGCCCCTAGCATGTAGGGTTCCCACCCAGCCTGTATTTTACTGACAGGCTGGTAAAAAGAAAAATCTTGCTGCTAATATTAAGTCTATGGAGGCAATATATTTTTGTGGAAAAGGTGGCAACCCTATCAGCATGTTACATGATGGGCACATCACCAAGCTCCCAGATTCTGTTGTGTACATTCATTGCCAAATGCAACCTGACAACAAGGTACAGCCAAACTGACTTCACTATCCATATTCTCATTTGCCCTATGAATGAGTACTTTTGTTTGAATACATTGTATTACAACAGTTTTTGTACTGCTTTTGTGTCAAATAACCAATCTGTTTTCTGCGAAAAAGGTCTACTCAATAAAGAGATAATTGCAGTGAGATGGGAATTTTAAACTTTAGGCCAAAGTAGCCGAGTTGGAAAAATTGTCCCATGCAGATGGGAGAATTTTTCTAAATCAGCTACTTTGGCCTTAAGTTTGAAATTCCCATCTCAGCTCCCTGCAATTCCCTCTTTATTGAGTAACCCCTAAAATATAATGTCCCTCAATACACATATGCATTTCTGATCATATGATCCACTTTAGAAAAAACATATACTCCTCTCAGCCTAGTGTCAAAAAACTGAACACACACAGCAGTCAACCGTAAACTGTCAGAAAAAAAAGCACACCTGCCAAGTGCCCCAATTTAAGAGGAATAGTCCCTATTTTGCACCCAAACATCCCTATCCCTCTTTCCTCCTCCATTGTACCTCTTTTATGGATGCTCAGAATTTTTGTGGATTGGGTGAATGGATCACAGAACTCCACAGCAATAAAACACACAATAAAGTGAGTTTAAACTGCAGTCTCCTTATACCTGATGCCTCCTAATACCCGATGTCTCCTAATACCTGATGCCTCCTAATACCCGATGTCTCCTAATACCTCATGTCTCCTAATACCTCATGTCTCCTAATACCTCATGTCTCCTAATACCTCATGTCTCCTAATACCTCATGTCTCCTAATACCTGATGCCTCCTAATACCCGATGTCTCCTAATACCTGATGTCTCTTAATACCTCATGTCTCCTAATACCTGATGCCTCCTAATACCAGATGTCTCTTAATACCTGATGTCTCCTAATCCCTGATGTCTCCTAATACCCGATGTCTCCTAATACCCGATGTCTCCTAATACCTCATGTCTCCTAATACCTGATGCCTCCTAATACCCCATGTCTCCTAATACCTCATGTCTCCTAATACCTCATGTCTCCTAATACCCGATGTCTCCTAATACCCGATGTCTCTTAATACCTCATGTCTCCTAATACCTCATGTCTCCTAATACCTCATGTCTCCTAATACCTCATGTCTCCTAATACCTGATGCCTCCTAATACCCGATGTCTCCTAATACCTCATGTCTCCTAATACCTCATGTCTCCTAATACCTCATGTCTCCTAATACCTCATGTCTCCTAATACCTCATGTCTCCTAATACCTCATGTCTCCTAATACCCGATGTCTCCTAATACCTGATGTCTCTTAATACCTCATGTCTCCTAATACCCGATGTCTCCTAATACCCGATGTCTCTTAATACCTCATGTCTCCTAATACCTCATGTCTCCTAATACCTCATGTCTCCTAATACCTCATGTCTCCTAAAACCTCATGTCTCCTAATACCTCATGTCTACTAATACCTGATGCCTCCTAATACCCGATGTCTCCTAATACCTCATGTCTCCTAATACCCGATGTCTCTTAATACCTCATGTCTCCTAATACCTCATGTCTCCTAATACCTCATGTCTCCTAATACCCGATGTCTCCTAATACCTGATGTCTCTTAATACCTCATGTCTCCTAATACCTGATGCCTCCTAATACCCGATGTCTCCTAATACCTCATGTCTCCTAATACCCGATGTCTCCTAATACCCGATGTCTCTTAATACCTCATGTCTCCTAATACCTCATGTCTCCTAATACCTCATGTCTCCTAATACCTCATGTCTCCTAATACCAGATGTCTCTTAATACCCGATGTCTCCTAATACCTCATGTCTCCTAATACCAGATGTCTCTTAATACCCGATGTCTCCTAATACCTGATGTCTCTTAATACCTCATGTCTCTTAATACCTCATGTCTCCTAATACCTCATGTCTCCTAATACCTCATGTCTCCTAATACCTGATATCTCTTAATACCTCATGTCTCCTAATACCCGATGTCTCCTAATACCTGATGTCTCCTAATACCTCAAGTCTCCTAATACCTGATGTCTCCTAATCCCTGATGTCTCTTAATACCTGATGTCTCCTAATACCTCATGTCTCCTAATACCTCATGTCTCCTAATACCTCATGTCTCCTAATCCCTGATGTCTCTTAATACCTGATGTCTCCTAATACCCGATGTCTCCTAATACCTCATGTCTCCTAATCCCTGATGTCTCCTAATCCCTGATGTCTCTTAATACCTGATGTCTCCTAATACCTCAAGTCTCCTAATACCTGATGTCTCCTAATCCCTGATGTCTCTTAATACCTGATGTCTCCTAATACCTCATGTCTCCTAATACCTCATGTCTCCTAATACCTCATGTCTCTTAATACCTGATGTCTCCTAATACCCGATGTCTCCTAATACCTCATGTCTCCTAATACCTGATGTCTCCTAATACCCGATGTCTCCTAATACCTCATGTCTCCTAATACCTGATGTCTCCTAATCCCTGATGTCTCCTAATACCTCATGTCTCCTAATACCCGATGTCTCCTAATACCCGATGTCTCCTAATACCTGATGTCTCCTAATCCCTGATGTCTCCTAATACCTCATGTCTCCTAATACCTGATGCCTCCTAATACCAGATGTCTCCTAATACCTGATGTCTCCTAATACCTGATGTCTCCTAATACCTGATGTATCTTAATACCTGATGTCTCCTAATACCTCATGTCTCCTAATACCTGATGTCTTTTAATACCTCATGTCTCCTAATACCTGATGTCTTTTAATACCTGATGTCTCCTAATACCTCATGTCTCCTAATACCTGATGTCTCCTAATACCTCATGTCTCCTAATACCTCATGTCTCCTAATACCTGATGTCTCCTAATACCTCATCTGGTGTCTTTTAATACCTGATGTCTCCTAATACCTCATGTCTCCTAATACCTGATGTCTCCTAATACCTCATGTCTCCTAATACCTCATGTCTCCTAATACCTCATGTCTCCTAATACCTCATGTCTTTTAATACCTGATGTCTCCTAATACCTCATGTCTCCTAATACCTGATGTCTCCTAATACCTCATGTCTCCTAATACCTCATGTCTCCTAATACCTGATGTCTCCTAATACCTCATGTCTCCTAATACCTCATGTCTCCTAATACCTGATGTCTCCTAATCCCTGATGTCTCCTAATACCTCATGTCTCCTAATTCCCGATGTCTCCTAATACCCGATGTATCCTAATACCTGATGTCTCCTAATACCCGATGTCTCCTAATACCTGATGTCTCCTAATACCCGATGTCTCCTAATACCTCATGTCTCCTAATACCCGATGTCTCCTAATACCCGATGTCTCCTAATACCCGATGTCTCCTAATACCTCATGTCTCCTAATACCCGATGTCTCCTAATCCCTGATGTCTCCTAATACCTCATGTCTCCTAATACCTGATGTCTCCTAATCCCTGATGTCTCCTAATACCTCATGTCTCCTAATACCCGATGTCTCCTAATACCCGATGTCTCCTAATACCTGATGTCTCCTAATCCCTGATGTCTCCTAATACCTCATGTCTCCTAATACCTGATGCCTCCTAATACCAGATGTCTCCTAATACCTGATGTCTCCTAATACCTGATGTATCCTAATACCTCATGTCTCCTAATACCTGATGCCTCCTAATACCCGATGTCTCCTAATACCTCATGTCTCCTAATACCTCATGTCTCCTAATACCCGATGTCTCCTAATACCCGATGTCTCTTAATACCTCATGTCTCCTAATACCTCATGTCTCCTAATACCTCATGTCTCCTAATACCTCATGTCTCCTAATACCTGATGCCTCCTAATACCCGATGTCTCCTAATACCTCATGTCTCCTAATACCTCATGTCTCCTAATACCTCATGTCTCCTAATACCTCATGTCTCCTAATACCTCATGTCTCCTAATACCTCATGTCTCCTAATACCCGATGTCTCCTAATACCTGATGTCTCTTAATACCTCATGTCTCCTAATACCCGATGTCTCCTAATACCCGATGTCTCTTAATACCTCATGTCTCCTAATACCTCATGTCTCCTAATACCTCATGCCTCCTAATACCTCATGTCTCCTAATACCTGATGCCTCCTAATACCCGATGTCTCCTAATACCTCATGTCTCCTAAAACCTCATGTCTCCTAATACCTCATGTCTCCTAATACCTGATGCCTCCTAATACCCGATGTCTCCTAATACCTCATGTCTCCTAATACCCGATGTCTCTTAATACCTCATGTCTCCTAATACCTCATGTCTCCTAATACCTCATGTCTCCTAATACCCGATGTCTCCTAATACCTGATGTCTCTTAATACCTCATGTCTCCTAATACCTGATGCCTCCTAATACCCGATGTCTCCTAATACCTCATGTCTCCTAATACCCGATGTCTCCTAATACCCGATGTCTCTTAATACCTCATGTCTCCTAATACCTCATGTCTCCTAATACCTCATGTCTCCTAATACCTCATGTCTCCTAATACCAGATGTCTCTTAATACCCGATGTCTCCTAATACCTCATGTCTCCTAATACCAGATGTCTCTTAATACCCGATGTCTCCTAATACCTGATGTCTCTTAATACCTCATGTCTCTTAATACCTCATGTCTCCTAATACCTCATGTCTCCTAATACCTCATGTCTCCTAATACCTGATATCTCTTAATACCTCATGTCTCCTAATACCCGATGTCTCCTAATACCTGATGTCTCCTAATACCTCAAGTCTCCTAATACCTGATGTCTCCTAATCCCTGATGTCTCTTAATACCTGATGTCTCCTAATACCTCATGTCTCCTAATACCTCATGTCTCCTAATACCTCATGTCTCCTAATCCCTGATGTCTCTTAATACCTGATGTCTCCTAATACCCGATGTCTCCTAATACCTCATGTCTCCTAATCCCTGATGTCTCCTAATCCCTGATGTCTCTTAATACCTGATGTCTCCTAATACCTCAAGTCTCCTAATACCTGATGTCTCCTAATCCCTGATGTCTCTTAATACCTGATGTCTCCTAATACCTCATGTCTCCTAATACCTCATGTCTCCTAATACCTCATGTCTTTTAATACCTGATGTCTCCTAATACCCGATGTCTCCTAATACCTCATGTCTCCTAATACCTGATGTCTCCTAATACCCGATGTCTCCTAATACCTCATGTCTCCTAATACCTGATGTCTCCTAATCCCTGATGTCTCCTAATACCTCATGTCTCCTAATACCCGATGTCTCCTAATACCCGATGTCTCCTAATACCTGATGTCTCCTAATCCCTGATGTCTCCTAATACCTCATGTCTCCTAATACCTGATGCCTCCTAATACCAGATGTCTCCTAATACCTGATGTCTCCTAATACCTGATGTCTCCTAATACCTGATGTATCTTAATACCTGATGTCTCCTAATACCTCATGTCTCCTAATACCTGATGTCTTTTAATACCTCATGTCTCCTAATACCTGATGTCTTTTAATACCTGATGTCTCCTAATACCTCATGTCTCCTAATACCTGATGTCTCCTAATACCTCATGTCTCCTAATACCTCATGTCTCCTAATACCTGATGTCTCCTAATACCTCATCTGGTGTCTTTTAATACCTGATGTCTCCTAATACCTCATGTCTCCTAATACCTGATGTCTCCTAATACCTCATGTCTCCTAATACCTCATGTCTCCTAATACCTCATGTCTCCTAATACCTCATGTCTTTTAATACCTGATGTCTCCTAATACCTCATGTCTCCTAATACCTGATGTCTCCTAATACCTCATGTCTCCTAATACCTCATGTCTCCTAATACCTGATGTCTCCTAATACCTCATGTCTCCTAATACCTCATGTCTCCTAATACCTGATGTCTCCTAATCCCTGATGTCTCCTAATACCTCATGTCTCCTAATTCCCGATGTCTCCTAATACCCGATGTATCCTAATACCTGATGTCTCCTAATACCCGATGTCTCCTAATACCTGATGTCTCCTAATACCCGATGTCTCCTAATACCTCATGTCTCCTAATACCCGATGTCTCCTAATACCCGATGTCTCCTAATACCCGATGTCTCCTAATACCTCATGTCTCCTAATACCCGATGTCTCCTAATCCCTGATGTCTCCTAATACCTCATGTCTCCTAATACCTGATGTCTCCTAATACCTCATGTCTCCTAATACCTGATGTCTCTTAATACCTGATGTCTCCTAATACCTGATGCCTCCTAATACCAGATGTCTCCTAATACCTGATGTCTCTTAATACCTGATGTCTCCTAATACCTGATGTCTCCTAATACCCGATGTCTCCTAATACCTTATGTCTCCTAATACCCGATGTCTCCTAATACCTCATGTCTCCTAATCCCTCATGTCTCCCAATACCTCATGTCTCCTAATCCCTGATGTCTCTTGATCCCTGATGTCTCCTAATACCTGATGTCTCCTAATACCTGATGTCTCCTAATACCTGATGCCTCCTAATACCTCATGTCTCCTAATACCCGATGTCTCCTAATACCTCATGTCTCCTAATACCTCATGTCTCCTAATACCCGATGTCTCCTAATTCCCGATGTCTCCTAATACCCGATGTCTCCTAATACCTCATGTCTCCTAATACCTGATGTCTCCTAATACCTCATGTCTCCTAATACCTGATGTCTCCTAATACCTCATGTCTCCTAATACCTGATGTCTCCTAATCCCTGATGTCTCTTAATACCTCATGTCTCCTAATACCTCATGTCTCCTAATACCTCATGTCTCCTAATACCTCATGTCTCCTAATACCTCATGTCTCTTAATACCTGATGTCTCCTAATACCTCATGTCTCCTAATACCTCATGTCTCCTAATCCCTGATGTCTCTTAATCCCAGATGTCTCCTAATACCTCATGTCTCCTAATACCTCATGTCTCCTAATACCTCATGTCTCCTAATACCTCATGTCTCCTAATACCTGATGTATCCTAATACCTGATGGCTCCTAATACCTGATGGCTCCTAATACCTCATGTCTCCTAATACCTCATGTCTCCTAATACCTCATGTCTCCTAATACCCGATGTCTCCTAATACCCGATGTATCCTAATACCTCATGTCTCCTAATACCTCATGTCTCCTAATACCTCATGTCTCCTAATACCTGATGTCTCCTAATCCCTGATGTCTCCTAATACCTCATGTCTCCTAATTCCCGATGTCTCCTAATACCTGATGTATCCTAATACCTGATGTCTCCTAATACCCGATGTCTCCTAATACCTGATGTATCCTAATACCTCATGTCTCCTAATACCTCATGTCTCCTAATACCCGATGTCTCCTAATACCTCATGTCTCCTAATACCTCATGTCTCCTAATACCTGATGTCTCCTAATCCCTGATGTCTCTTAATCCCTGATGTCTCCTAATACCTGATGTCTCCTAATACCTCATGTCTCCTAATACCTGATGCCTCCTAATACCTCATGTCTCCTAATACCCCATGTCTCCTAATACCTCATGTCTCCTAATACCTCATGTCTCCTAATACCCGATGTCTCCTAATTCCCGATGTCTCCTAATACCCGATGTCTCCTAATACCTCATGTCTCCTAATACCTCATGTCTCCTAATACCCGATGTCTCCTAATTCCCGATGTCTCCTAATACCTGATGTCTCCTAATACCTCATGTCTCTTAATACCTGATGTCTCCTAATACCTGATGTCTCCTAATACCTGATGTCTCCTAATACCCGATGTCTCCTAATACCTGTCTCCTAATACCTCATGTCTCTTAATACCTCATGTCTCCTAATACCTCATGTCTCCTAATACCTGATGTCTCCTAATACCTGATGTCTCCTAATACCCGATGTCTCCTAATACCTGTCTCCTAATACCTCATGTCTCTTAATACCTCATGTCTCCTAATACCTGATGTCTCCTAATCCCTGATGTCTCTTAATACCTCATGTCTCCTAATACCTCATGTCTCCTAATACCTCATGTCTCCTAATACCTGATGTATCCTAATACCTCATGTCTCCTAATACCTGATACCTCATGTCTCCTAATACCTCATGTCTCCTAATACCTCATGTCTCCTAATACCCGATGTATCCTAATACCTCATGTCTCCTAATACCTCATGTATCCTAATACCTCATGTCTCCTAATACCTCATGTATCCTAATACCTCATGTCTCCTAATACCTCATGTCTCCTAATACCTCATGTCTCCTAATACCTCATGTCTCCTAATACCTGATGTCTCCTAATACCTCATGTCTCCTAATTCCCGATGTCTTCTAATACCCGATGTCTCCTAATACCCAATGTCTCCTAATACCTCATGTCTCCTAATACCCGATGTCTCCTAATACCTCATGTCTCCTAATACCTCATGTCTCCTAATACCTGATGTCTCCTAATACCTGATGTCTCCTAATACCTGATGTCTCTTAATACCTGATGTCTCCTAATACCTGATGTCTCTTAATACCTGATGTCTCCTAATACCTCATGTCTCCTAATCCCTGATGTCTCCTAATACCCGATGTCTCCTAATACCACATGTCTCCTAATACCTGATGTCTCCTAATACCTGATGTCTCCTAATACCCGATGTCTCCTAATACCTCATGTCTCCTAATACCTGATGTCTCCTAATACCTGATGTCTCCTAATACCTGATGTCTCTTAATACCTGATGTCTCCTAATACCTGATGTCTCCTAATACCTCATGTCTCCTAATACCTCATGTCTCCTAATACCTCATGTCTCCTAATACCTCATGTCTCCTAATCCCTGATGTCTCCTAATACCCGATGTCTCCTAATACCTCATGTCTCCTAATACCTCATGTCTCCTAATACCTGATGTCTTCTAATACCTGATGTCTCTTAATACCTGATGTCTCCTAATACCTGATGTCTCCTAATACCTGATGTCTCTTAATACCTGATGTCTCTTAATACCTGATGTCTCCTAATACCTGATGTCTCTTAATACCTGATGTCTCCTAATACCTCATGTCTGCTAATACCAGATGTCTCCTAATTCCCGATGTCTCCTAATACCTCATGTCTCCTAATACCTCATGTCTCCTAATACCTGATGTCTCTTAATACCTGATGTCTCTTAATACCTGATGTCTCCTAATACCTCATGTCTCCTAATACCTGATGTCTCTTAATACCTGATGTCTCTTAATACCTGATGTCTCTTAATAGCTGATGTCTCTTAATACCTGATGTCTCCTAATACCTGATGTCTCCAAATACCTGATGTTTGCTATTCAGTTCCCCACAATTCACTGCTTATTGAATAGACTCCTCTATCATGTCCGTGCCCATATTTATAAATGGTGAATATTATAAGTGGCTACTTCTGTAACCATGGCCATTAACTACCCATGTTTGTAGGGTTTGAGTGGCATATCTTTACATTAATATGCATGTATATTTTCTGGACCATTCCATTTGTCAAAAAAAAACCAAAAGGTATAAATGGCAAAAACATTTATAAACAACAGCAATGAAAAATGTAAAACAAATTAAATTAAATTTAAAAAAATCCTTCTCAAAATTATACAATGTGCTTTTTAAAAGGTGTCAAATCTGCACATTTTTATTAACATTAGAATTCAAACGTTGTTACCCAAACATCGCAGGGTGGCGGCTTTCTCAACCCGCCTTTGCGTGGCAAGGCTGGTCAAACTAAATTCAGCGGAGTGAAAATAAATGGTTAATGGAAAACACTACGATAACAGTTCTTGAACATAAATAAAAGATTAATAAGCTTGCTGGACTATGCTGTCTAACAAATCATTAGCACAAAGAAGTGGAAATGTCTATTCATTTATTTAATTATTTAAATAGCATCTTATTTGTGATGTTTCATTTGTGCGGTAAGATCTGAGTCAGGCTGCTGTGTCTAATCCATTATCTTTTCCATGGGTTGCTTAGACTTATGACATGTCCGATGTGATTAATTGGAAGCATTCAGCCTTTGAGACACAGATTAAATCCTAATTAAATGGTGCAAAATATCCCGTGCATAATTAAGATAATTATCAAAAAAGCGGTGCACTTATTACAAAGCTTATTCTACCAGGTAACGTAATTATATGGTATTATAAATGGCACATAAGTGGGCACTTGTGTACATTTAAGGAAGTGTAAGAGATCTATTTAACAAGTAAACAATAAAAAAAATATATTTTAACAAAACTTTTTACATTACAGGTGACTCCACCTTACATGTCCTCCAATCTTCACCTCTCTAGTTGAGTTAATGACACTCTATAAATACTACATGTTCCATTAAGTGCGGGACAGTCCCAATCTGGAGGCTGTATCCCACCGAGCTCTACCTTTGTCCTGCTTTTCAGGACAATCCTGCAGTCCTGATATCATTCTCCATTGTGTGCATGTGCAGGAGCTTTGCCAGGTTCAGTGTGCACATGCCCAGTAGCACTGACACTCTGACCTCCATAGCTCCGCCCCCTAGCAACCCAACCCGCTGGGGGCAGTAGATGGGAGTTATGATACTATATCAAGCACGGCATAAAGTGGTAATGTAATGTAATGAAGAAGAAAGGCTGTCGTTGTCCACAGATCAAAACTGAAATGTTGCATGTGTCTGTCAGTGATATTATGGTAGATTTTGGTTCAAAAGTTTTAACCTAGTCCAGCTCACTGTGTTAAATTGCTCAAATTTATCAGCACCAAATGGATAGGGAAATGACTGATAGATGTACAGGTCATGACAACTAATAACCCTAGAATTGGATTCGGAGCGTTTTTCTCAAACTTGTAAACATTCAAAAATCCAGCCAATTTGACTCCAAACATTGCTGAAAAGGTCAGCTATCTATTGGAACAGAGATAGCTCTTTCTTTTTCGTTCAAGGTAATGTTTCATAAACAACATTTACGTAATATTAATGTTCTACAATAAACAATCCACTAGAAAAGCCAACAAAAAAATGTGAATTCTAAGCTAAGTACACAATGCCACAAAAGACTTGGCAACAGGGGAAGCCCCCAGGCCTTTCTCTAGCCAGGTTACGACTATCCTTGGCACTGCAGATGTCTATATATCCCATGACACTCAGTAAACCTTAAAAGGATCATAGGATATAGTTCCCAAACATATGCAGCGCCAAGTTAACTGACATCGCCGAGCGATGGCTATACTCATCAGATGAGGTCTATAAGATAGGATAGAAAGCCATGAGGTCTAATAATATGCTCCACATTCTGTCCATCAACGCAGCCTCAATTTATGAGGCAAAAGACAGGTCAAAGGACCTATAATCAAAACAATATTGTTTATTTTATTTATTAATACATTAAGACTTATAATAAAGATAATATAGTATATATTATTTATTAATACCTTTAAACCGATAATAAAGATAATATAGTATATATTATTTATTAATACATTTAGACCTATAATAAAGATAATATAGTATATATTACTTATTAATACATTAAGACTTATAATAAAGATAATATAGTATATATTATTTATTAATACTTTTAGACCTATAATAAAGATAATATAGTATATATTATTTATTAATACTTTTAGACCTATAATAAAGATAATATAGTATATATTATTTATTAATACATTTAGACCTATAATAAAGATAATATAGTATATATTATTTATTAATACATTTAGACCTATAATAAAGATAATATAGTATATATTATTTATTAATACTTTTAGACCTATAATAAAGATAATATAGTATATATTATTTATTAAAACTTTTAGACCTATAATAAAGATAATATAGTACATATTATTTATTAATACATTTAGACCTAAAATAAAGATAATATGGTATATATTATTTATTAATACTTTTAGACCTATAATAAAGATACTATGGTATATATTATTTATTAATACTTTTAGACCTATAATAAAGATAATATAGTATATATTATTTATTAATACTTTTAGACCTATAATAAAAATAATATAGTACATATTATTTATTAATACATTTAGACCTATAATAAAGATAATATAGTATATATTATGTATTAATACTTTTAGACCTATAATAAAGATAATATAGTATATATTTTTTATTAATACATTTAGACCTATAATAAAGATAATATAGTATATATTATTTATTAATACATTTAGACCTATAATAAAGATAATATAGTATATATTATTTATTAATACTTTTAGACCTATAATAAAGATAATATAGTATATATTTTTTATTAAAACTTTTAGACCTATAATAAAGATAATATGGTACATATTATTTATTAATACATTTAGACCTATAATAAAGATAATATGGTACATATTATTTATTAATACTTTTAGACCTATAATAAAGATACTATGGTATATATTATTTATTAATACTTTTAGACCTATAATAAAGATAATATAGTATATATTATTTATTAATACCTTTAGACCTATAATAAAGATAATATAGTATATATTATTTATTAATACATTTAGACCTATAATAAAGATAATATAGTATATATTATTTATTAATACTTTTAGACCTATAATAAAGATAATATAGTATATATTATTTATTAATACTTTTAGACCTATAATAAAGATAATATAGTATATATTATTTATTAATACCTTTAGACCTATAATAAAGATAATATAGTATATATTATTTATTAATACATTTAGACCTATAATAAAGATAATATAGTATATATTATTTATTAATACATTTAGAATGAGAGTGATAGATATTGACTTACTCATGGGAAATCAAATTGTATTTGCCCTTCAGGCCAAATGTAAACAACCCTCCCTGGACATGCCACTACTGCTGGCCAGAGATTCATAGTATTTGAACAGGATGAACATTACCCACCCAGAGACATCAGAGGTATGAGGTTCCCTGCCACAGGATTCCAGAAAATGATTATCTTACCAAGCTATATATCTATACCCAAAAAGTATTTCTTGCAAACCAAAACTTTTGAGTTTGTCAAGAATTATGTGGGACCAAATAATCAAATACTTCAATGGGCTAATGTGATGGATGGCCCAGAGAGCAGCCGAGTTCTGTCATTTCAATGGTCTGCTCAATAAAGAGAGAACTGTAGGGAACTGAGATGGGAATTTCAAACTTTAGGAGTTGGGAAAATTCTCCATTGC
This sequence comes from Pelodytes ibericus, assembly GCA_036172795.1. Classification (NCBI taxonomy): domain Eukaryota; kingdom Metazoa; phylum Chordata; class Amphibia; order Anura; family Pelodytidae; genus Pelodytes; species Pelodytes ibericus. Next base: position 25,430,692 of record CM069866.1, read on the forward strand.
AGCTTAATGGGAGATTTGTTTTAACTCAGCTACTTTGGCCGTAAGTATGGAATTCCTGCCATAATTCCATGCATTTCTACTCAAGAATTTAGATTGCAAGCAGCATTTTTTCAATTTGTTCCTAATTTACTGTTCCCTGTTTGGCCAGCAGAGGCAGTTCACATATAAAGTAGTCAATTTGCACAAATACTGTATAGTCATTTTGATTAGTGGCAGTTAAAGAGAAAGTAAAGCCCCCAAAATATATTATATATGTCATTTCTCCCTGCTACATATCATTTTTGAATGGTACTTCTGCAATATAGAAACATAGACTGTATCAGCAGATAACAACCATTCAGGCCATCTAGTCTGCTAAATTAAAAAACTAAAAAAAAAATATTACAAATATAAAAATGATATGAATACTTGCAATAGTCCCTGACCTTATCTTATATCTGGGATCATTTAAAACCTTTGCTCCTCTAATTTAAGATCATGTCCTCTTGTTGGTTAGGATTTCTGTGGGTACGTTATAATGTCTTTACTACCCCATGTATATATCATGGAATCCCTCCACAATGTGCTGGCCATAACTTGGAAAATCCTCCCAGATAAGACATCAACATATTGGATATTTTCTTGAAGTGGCACTACAGGACTGGGTGACACTTGTTTGGAGTACACACCAGGCTTGGATGCTCCATATGAAAATTCGTATACTTTATGTGCTGGTCGAATTGGCAACAGAGTGAGTGACTCTGATGAAGAATTCACAGCTGCCGTCTGTCTCCCAGATGTATTTTGTGTATTTCCGGGGTTTGTGTGCTCTCTATTTACAGCACACAAACCCCCGGAAATACACGAGATACTTCGTGCCCCTGAGTGACAGGTGTGCTCTGGACTGGATACCCACCTGTCACTCAGGGGCACGATACGCCCCTGGTAAGCACAACTTGTATCTTTACAGATGCATGCGGGTTTAGTCCAAGTTCTGCATTTCAGTTGAGGCAGAGCAGATCTAGAGGCTGGTGAACACTTTTGATACCAGCACCTGCAAAGGCAATGAGAGTGGCCACCCGTAACTTGCGTCTGATTGGGGTTTTCCTGTGACCAATGGAGTCACAGGAAAGCATGGTGGATACAATGGGATGAGCCTTAAAAAGTATGTGCCAGTTTATCCCCATACTAGGGCCACTGGGCTTTTCACTTGTGTTACTATAATAGAAGCACATGTGCAAAAAAAAAAAGGGTTCAGTTGCTGTATAAGTTGTCTTGCAACTCTTATGTATTAACTGCAGTAATATGCACTGATTGAATATATTTTGAAGAATTATCAGGATCTACAGTCTGCAGTTGGTTTTCTACACATTGCAATATATAATACCTAACTCTGGGAGATTTGATTTCAGCACTTAAAGCTAAGAAAGACTGCAAGAGGTTTGTGGAAGATCATCAATTACTTCATCAGCTAACTGTAAAGAAAGTGTATGTTTTATATACTGTGACCATGTGGAATAGAGACGACTCTGCAGGGAATTGAGACTTGAGAATTGTTGAGTAGACCCTCTAGACTTTCTTAATTCAGAGAACACAAAGCCCAAAACATCAAGTATAGCGAAAAATGGCACCCAACTTAAAGGGAAAGAGCCCTAAAACACCTAAACTTCTCCTTTTGCTGGCAGAGAGAATTTTTGTAAAGCTAGTACAGCTCTTATATCCTGGGCAAACACAAGGAACAACTAATGTGATAATTTGGCTGCCCTTTATCATGCAACATATCCTATTCCTGCCAATATCATTGCAATTACAAGCTAAATCATACAATTATTGATTCATTCAGGGTAATTAATAAAAACTCCAATACATTCAAGTTTGGTATTTATAACCGTGTTTGCGCCTTCACACAAAGAGATTGCCAGTATGCTTCTCCTTTATACATAACCCACGTGGAGATAGCGCCCGTGTAAGCCTTGTTAAACACTCATTGGGTCAGCATACAAATTGCATGTAAATGTATAGAATAAAGGAAAACTGTGTGGCCACCTGGTTATGACATCATTTATGGCTTAATATGCAAATGACAGCATTAAAGAAAAATACTTTGTATAAATATATATAAAGTATATAGAGAAGTATAGACGCTGTGCATTTTGATACTTTGTATAAATATATCTAAAGTATATAGAGAAGTATAGACGCTGTGCATTTTGATACTTTGTATAAATATATATAAAGTATATAGAGAAGCACAAAAAGTATACAAATTTTCATATACTTTTCGTGCTGGTTGAACAGAGCGAGTGACTCTGTTGCCGAATTCTCAGCTGCCATCTGTCTCCCGGATGTATTTCGGAGCACACAAACTCCGGAAATAGACAGCACCGCTCCGTACAGCGCACACCTGGCACATATGGAGATTCCGCGCCTGCACAATACAGTGCTGATTGAGGTCTAACCATCTGAATTGTTACACATGAAATAAAAGCCAGTCCATTACACAGTGCACACAGTCTGAGGTGGACTGAGTACAAACTTCAGCATTGCTGAACTGCCAACTGAAGGGAGTTTTGATCTGCAGTCATGAAGCATGAGAGTTCCAAGAACACAAAGCTACCTGAATAAAACACTTCAACGTTTTCTTTCATATGATGGGTTTATGACACATGATTACTGAGGTTGAGCTATATGAGTCTTTAAAAGGACAGTTCCTTGTACCCTATTTTCTGTATGTTGTATGTGTGTTTAATATATGTGGTAAACACTTAAGGGTCTACTCAATAAGGAGAAAATGGCAGGGAATTGAGAAGAGAATTCTAAACTTTAGGCCCAATACAGCTGAATGGGAGAATTTTTCCAACTCAGCTGCTTTGGTCTTAAATTGGAAATTCCCGTCTCAACTCCCTGAAATTCTCTCTTTATTGAGTAGATCCATTATTTTTCAGTTCTCCTGTAGTTTTACAAATGGAAACTTAACAAGGTAGTCTATAGTCAGTGACATCCAACAAGGAAAGCTTTTGATAGGCAGGACTAGAACACTGTAGAACAACAGCGATAACACTATGACATGATATCTAGTTTTTAGGAGATAGGAAGAGTTGATAATACAAATCTATTTCATTTTTCTTTAATTCACATGGTGTAGATGACTTCTGTAGAAATATCCCACTTTAGGTGGACAGCCCCCAGGCTCTCTCTTTAATACAGAACACATAGTGGTATATGGTGCATGTGTTTCGTTTCTTACCCTGATGTCTCAGATGGAGGTGGACTACCTTGGTGCCCTTCATATTGCTGTACCATCGCTCGCACACTCCAGTACGGGTTTCCTATCTCTTCCTCTGTTCCGCCATTCCTAAAATGAAGATACATTCCAATGAATGAGGGTTAACCCGAGCTAAACAACAGAGACTTGTAAATATCTCAATACACACAAACTCTGGCCTTATAGGTTTATTGGCACCATCTACTGAGTATCTTAACACATTATAATGGGTTTTTTTCAATGTGTGTTTCTTTTTTTGTTACTAAACATGTGGTTCGCAAGTGCAGTTCATCCCTCTGGGTCACCCATGTTGTAACCCATGTTTCACGTAGCTGTCACAAGTCCCCAACGCGTTCCACTGGCACTTTTTTCTCTACCTATTCACTTTCCTTGCCTTTCTCCTGTCCCCCACTCCTTCTAGACTGTAAGCTTGCCAACAGGGCTCTCTACCTCATGTTTCTATCTGTCTCTGTCTATCTTTGTAACTCCCCTTTAAACTCTGTAACACTGTTGGCGCTATCAATAAACATCATTGTAATGTACCATGAATGGTCAACTGTGTGTTAAATTGCCAAGATAATCTGTCTAACTTGCTTATCCTGTCTACTGAGCTGGCACATATAACCTCAAATTTTCAGTCTATGCCATATCTACTCCCAGCCCATGCCTCATCATTTTTATTTTAGTTTTTGGGGTTATGTAGAATTTACCAGTACTTTTTATAACTGAGTAGCACAAATGTAATCATTAGAAACATAGAATGTGTCAGCAGATAAGATCCATTCGGTCCATCTAGTCTGCCCAATTGTCTAAATACTTTTATTAGTCCCCCGTTCCCGGTCTTATAGCTAGGATGGCCTTGTGTCTATCCCACGCATGCTTAAACTCCTTCACTGTGTTTACCTCTACCACTTCTACTGGAAGGCTATTCCATACACCCACTACCCTCTCAGTAAAGTAATACTTCCTGATATTACTTTTAAATCGTTGCCCCTCTTATTTAAGACTATGTCCTCTAGTTGTGGTAGTTTTTCTTCTTTTAAATATACTCTCTTCCTTTACTGTGTTGATTCCCTTTATGTATATAAATGTTTCTATCATATCCCCCCTGTTGCGTCTTTCCTCCAAGCTATACATGTTAAATTATCTGATCTAAATGAGGAATACCCTGTTGTTGCCATCTTATCAGAGTTAAATCATCCATATTTAGTTCCAGTGTGTTTAAAGGGACTGTCTGGTGCCCAATAAACATCTTCCAAATGTTAATGCATATTAATGTGCTTTCAAAGGACTTTAAAATGCATGTTTTACATTTTTCTTGCTTAACATATAAAAATCTTAAAGTTAGATGAATTTGTGAAAACACAGCAGTTTGCAAGAAACCAGGACTGCAGGAATCAATGAGAATAATTCTACTGTGTACAAGAGCAAGTTGTTCACATTCCACACAATGCATTATATTCCAACAGCACAGGAAGTGACTAAATGAAAAAAAACTTTATATCCTCAGTGTCTATATAATCAGTGCTACCGCACGTGCAGTAAGCATGCAGAGTAATCACGGGGGAAGGGCTTGAGACAAATATTAAAAATGTGATTTATGCAGAATGCAAAAGAAAAGCTTGTGTACTATACAGTACTAACAGTAATCTTCATCTTGCACCAAAGTGAGTTTACTTGATGGTATCTGCGTCTGCCGTGTTTATCCATGACCCCCATTATATAAAGCATATCTGGCTGTGTTTACCTGGTGATTCCCAATGCCAGTCAAAACCCATCAGATCTTTTTTTTTTTTTTATCTAGGACAAAGCCCTAAATATCTGTTAAATCTGTTAAATGAGGACCTGAGCTGAACGGTAAATGTCCCCCAGCATGGATTGTTGCTTATCTCCTCTCGGAGTGAACACTGACCCTGCACTGATCAGAGTGATGTATCAGCTGCTAGTGCTGTGCGCCTGTTGCTATAGGAAACACAGCAGGGTAAGCTGAGGAAGGAAGCAGGTCTGTTCTTACAAGAATAATGACTGCAGCCAGATGTAAAAATGGTAACCTTTTTTCTACGATACACAACGTTAATGTCAGATAACAAGATCTAGGCTTACACAGGCTGTCAGTCTTCATGTCCTAGAGCCATTAGTCTTACTTTGGGCTAAATTGTGATGCTTTTCAGTTTATATTTGATGTTAAATGTAAAAAAAAGGATTCTATGGTTGCAAAAGGATAGGCTACATAAAATATGTGTTATGGTCATGGACAAATGACCCTTGCAAAGGTCTATCCTATCCCAATCATCCTCTGATTGGTGCTTCACTGGCTCTAATGTACATTTTAAATCTGTAACTACCCACAAAGCAACACAGAACATATAGACAGCACTGCATATGTAATGTTAGACAGTAATCAAAAAACGATTTGGTCTGCATGTATCGAGATGGGCTGCCCACTGTGTGGGTGTACCCCATATCTTCATTGGCTAAATACCCGTTGAGGCTGTAATAACTGAGAGACAAATTCCCATGAACACGCATTTAGATCCACAAGTAAGAGACTCTTCAAGGTGCTTTAATTCATCTTTAGTACCATGAAAAAAGCTTAATGGATGAAACTCAAAACTGGAATTTCCCAGTGTGTTGTATCCTCCATGGTACTAAAGATGTATTAAAGCCCTTTGAAGCATTGTGAGTGTGGAATCTCTTATGCATGAAATGGTGGTGTCTGGCATTTTTGAAAAAAAAAATGGAAGATAGTCCATGGTTTCTCCCTATTCTGATGTAGGCACTTTAGCCTATCTAACCGGCATCCATGCTGTCATCATTGATGATTTGGTGCAGAACCCTGCCGGCTGTCACCAACAAAACTGCATTGGGAGCTTGTTCATGTTTCTCAATTTTTCTCAATTGTCCATATTTCCATGGGGCTGGCTGATTTCTACTGATTGCGCCACTTCTATAGCAGAATTAGAAACATAGAAACATAGAATGTGTCGGCAGATAAGAACCATTCGGTCCATCTAGTCTGCCCAATTTTATTTTTATTTTTTTAGTCCCCCGTTCCCGGTCTAATAGCTAAGATAGCCTTGTGTCTATCCCACGCATGCTTAAAATCCTTGACTGTGTTTACCTCTACCACTTCTGCTGGAAGGCTATTCCATACACCCACTACCCTCTCAGTAAAGTAATACTTCCTGATATTACTTTTAAATCGTTGGCCCTTTAAATCGTTGCCAATTTGCTCTTCAAAGATAACCTCTACCTTCCTGCCATCTCTCTCTGTAAACAGTGTATTTTGAAAATTTGCTTTGAAAATATTTTCTTTAACCCCTTAGTGACAAGACTTTTCACCTTGACTTTCCCTTGGTGACAATGGCTGTTTTGACATTTCTGGGGTGTTTATATGTTGTTTTTATCGTCATAAGAAGGACTTTCATTAGATACCATTATGTTCATCATATCTTATAAAATTACTACAAAAAAATCTAAAGATATGATGAAAAATTAAAAATAAAAAACACTTTTTCTAACTTTGACCTAAAATATAATTTACACAAATACAATGATTAAAAAAGACCCCGTCTAAATAGTTTCTAAATGTTGTCCCAAATTCATAAATATGCATGTTTCCATATTTTTCTATAATGACCGTTTGACTTTTAATTTTAATTTAATTTTAACCCTATCCCTTATGCTAAAAATTCTTTAATTTTAACCCTATAGGCTAATCTAACTATATAACCTATTTTTTTTTTTTTTTTTACATTGCTATGCTGCTTGGCTACCTCTAGGGGCATTCAAGCAGCATATTCAGAGCGACGGAAGTGAATTTACTTTCACTTCCGAAGCTCAGACCACCAGAGGGCATAGCCATATTGACGGAGTATGCTGTTCCGTCAATATGGCTCCTCTGAATACGGTCAATTTTAGATAAATGACATGAACATTTCTTAATAAAGCGCCAACGATTTCTGTAGCGCTAGGTAGATAGCACAGAGGGGGCGCTACATACTATGTTAGACGAACAAGAACAGAGGTATGAGGTAGAGAGCCCTGCTCGCAAGCTTACAACCCCTGAATGCTACTAAAATGCAGCAGGTAGCAATTCTGACAGAAAATAAGCATGGTTTTCGAACATTCAAGGGGCTGTTTAATAAAGAGAGAATTGCAGGCAATTGAGATGTTAACTTAAGGCCAAAGTAGCTGCATTAGAGAAGTTTTCCAACTCGGCTACATTGGTCTAAAGTTTGTAATTCCCTGCAATTGTTTCTTTCTTGAGAAGACTGTATAGTGTTATTTTTATTGACAAGTGCAATTTGAATGGAAAAATCTCCAAAAATGAGCATCACGTCACCGTAACGGCAGTGTAGAGCCCAAATACAATGGTAACCTCTTCTTCATGATTGGCAGGTGGCTACTGAATAAATACTATCATTTTCTGTATATAGATCATTGCGAGTAATTTTGGTCATAATCTTTACAACCATAGTCTCTTAAATAGGAGACTACATTTAAAACACATTTTCCTTGTAATTGATGCATTAGCTTACACTGTTGCTAACACAATTTCTTATGTAAAGATCATTACTCATCATTGTTTTATTCTCTACAATCACGGCATAGGCAATTTTGAGGTTGACAGATTCCCTTTAGGAGTTTGTTTAAAGGATCCAGATTTTAAAGCACAGATCTTCTACTGATCTAATTTACAAAAGGTTAATAGTGTTGGCATTGAAAAAATATAAATAAACAATTATAGCTGGGCATTGGGGTATGTGAGTATACTGCTTAGTGCACAATCCCACCATGCCTAGTTTGTGGCTGCAAGCTAAGCATTGTGGGATGAGTTATTTTGTAAATACAAAAATACACAGCAGATCTCAGGTATTGGTAGCGCAACTTAGATATTTACTAGGAATTTGGTTAGTTTTTTTTCTACCTACCTAAAGGTTGACTTTTTATCCGCACATTTAAGGAGAACAGGTTCACTTAGAGATGATGTTATCAACAAACAACACATTGTTTTTCGTTTCACAAAGTGAAAAACATCATAGCTCGGAGGTGATAATTAGGTGCCTAATAATAATAAAAATGAGATATGTAGTTCCACTTTCAGGGTACAATAGGACTAAAATATTCTCTACAAATCCCAACTGGTAAATGTACCAGTATATAAAATAAATAGCTCAAACTGGATAAAGAATATAATCTGATTTAAAATACTATATGTTGTGAATTTACCTCTGCCTGTATCGAAAAACATCCCGGCCTGAACGTGACATGTCTTGTCGAACATCTGCAAGAGCAGCCGCGGCACCCTGAGCCATCGCGGCAGTGGAATGAGGCCTGTGATTGGTCGACAGCATTGCCTGGTTCTTTCCTGCCAAACCCACCATACTTTGGCTGCAGGTCCTTCCAGAAACTGGTTTAAAGTGAGCAGCCAATGTAAGGATTAGTCTCATGATAGATTTCAGGTTCCCATCCACTATATCTGTGAGATATAAAAACAAAACATACACATATAACTAAATGTTTGTGAATCATGAATTTAAAAACCAAAACTACAGACTGCACATGTACTATTCCCCATTTTTAAATTAAGAAACAAAACATTACAGGAAATATCTGTGAAAGATCTAATATCAATACAGTAAACAAATAACGACAGAAAAGAAAATTTGAGTTCCTATGTCTTACCTAAATTATAGTTTATTTATTATAATGATAAAAAAAACTTTCTGTATTATTGTGACCAGATATTCATGATTGGAACCTTTGTTCCCAGATATTAGAGTGTGGGGGGGGGGTGAACTGGCAAGTTAACTGCAAAAATCAAGCATTAATAGTTCAGTTGCAAAGATAAAGCTAGTATAATTGCTAAGATAGATGTCTCGCAGTTAAATGTCTGTAGCTTGCAGTATTTATACTATACAGGCCTTGCACATGCTAACATAGGAATGCTGACATTGGGATTCCCTCAATGTACTGCTAATGAGAACCTTCTAGACAACAATGCTTAAAGGAACACAAAATGTTTTTTTCCACTTGTGCTTCTAATATAGTGCATTGTACATTGTCTCTAGTATGAGGATAAACTGGCAGGTACTTCTGACAGTAAACGCTAGTTTATCTTCTGACCGACAGCTGCCATGTTTCCATATGAAGCAGGCAGCTGTCTGGTCGGCGACTGGCTCTCTCTGCTAGCACAGAGAGAGACCATCATTATTGCATGGGATCATCTGTTGTCACTTGGCCTGGTTTTTACTGGCAGGCCAGTAAAAAAAATGGCTTTAAAGCAATGCTAAGTCTATAGGAATATGTGTGTTGGTTTTAACCCTTTTAGTGCCGGAATTAGCCATGAAGCTTATCAGTTACATTTAATTTATTCTATACAAAAAATACTTAAACTCCTAAATCAGATTCATCCAGGCGCACATGCTCCATATGTGCTATGTGTGCATCTTGGGTGTTAAGTAGTCAATACTTAACTTACCCTGCCTAGCTACTGAAGCTATAAGGAATCAGAAATATATGTGTGAGTTGGGCCACATTTATCTTTTGTTTATTATTTTCAGTGATGGTGATAGCTTGTTAGCCATAGACACAAATATTTGGTTATTTAATAGTAATACAAAAGCAGTTCAAAATAAGTTTAAATTAAATTAATTGAAAACAGAAAGGAATGGTAAGAAAATATATCTTAACAAAACATGCCATAGATACCAAGAATAGCCTTCTGGTAAAATGAATAATTATCAGTTAAATAGGTTTTTGTTATGAGCAGACTAGATGGGGAAACCGGCTATTATCTGCCATCACAATCAATGTTTCTACTGACTACAAGACCAAACACCCCAGTGATCTTTGCATTAGCAGTCGCTCACAGGTACTGAGCTGTCAAGAGGAATACCTGATAATTACAGTGCTTGCTTTATAACTGCCTGGAGTTATGATCACATGCTTTGATTTGGAAAAGCTAACATTGATCGAATGTATTATTTCCAGGATAATTTATCCCACGGCCCCATTTACCAATAAATAAAGTTTAACAATAAGCAAAACAAAATTGTAATTCTTACTTTTAACCATCATGACAGAGGCAATTTTTACACTTCTGCGGTGTTTGTGTTTAGCTGTCATTTTTTTATTGGTTTATCGCCATAAGAAGGGGGTTTTTTTAAGATACTAATATTTTCATCATATCTTAAAATTTACTATAAAATATGATGAAAAATAAAATAAAAAACACTCTTTCTAACTCTGACCTTTAAAATCTTTATATGATTACAAGCATTAAAAAACACCCAATCAAAATAGTTTCTAATAGTTGTCCTGAGTTTATAAATTTATAATGTTTATATGTTTTTCTGTTGTTTATTGCAAGTTACAGGGGAAAAACCTACAGTAGCGTTTTTGACCCCAACCCCAAAAATCAATATAACCCTAACTCTATCCCTAACCGTAACTTTACTCTAACCTTGTTACTCTAAATCTAACCCTAATCATAGATCTTAACCCTAGCTATTGGTTTTTGCTATTGTAATATTGCTGATTGCCTATAGGTCTAGTTTAGCAACTACAAAAGAAGCTCTTGCCCACAGCAGGGCAGTGTCATTTCCGGTATGGCTCTGCTTTTCCTGTATGGTGCATACTTTTAGTCCTAGGAGTGATCGTATTTGCACGGGAGGGTTTTCATCAGTGTTACCTGATGCCTCATCACGATGGTCTGGACTGTCTTAAAGATGCAGGAGGCACAAGTATGTCACTGCGTCATGAAACGGTTAAATGTGACCTTCATTAAACAAACATCCTGTTTATTAGCTATGAAAAGATATGTAAATAATACAAGAGTAAATAAATGGTGCCTGTTTGCAACTACTCACCCTTGGCTGAGGTTTGATGCATCCGGATCTTTTTGGACGCAACAAACTGCAGTACGTTCTCCACGTTTTCCCTCATCTCCTGCGTGCAGCTTGGCTGATGATGAATCCCATTAAGCTTCTCGCCAGCTGGGAACAAGAGCGGAACATTATGTCTTTAATTGTGCACTCCAATTTGGCGAGCACAAATGTGCTTATATTGGTACAATAAGGATAGCCTTCAAAATGATTAGGGACATTTTTAGGAACTGTTATTAAAACTGTGCAAAGGGGACACCTTTCATTTTAGGACAGGGGCTGGAGGAGAGGCAAAAACATAGGCTTTTCTGATTCCCTTCAAAACCAAAACATATAGATGTTTTTTTTACTGCCTGTACAGACAATATTGACATTACTTTAAATGTGCATTTTTACAGTTTCCCACATAAACATACATTATCTAGCTATGGTGATAATCTGTGAATCTGATGGTTATCAGCTGTTTTCAAAGGATAATCAATGAATGCTGATACCGTACAAATAGATTTCTGCCATTTCCTATGGGAAAATCGGTATGTGCGGGAGAAAAATAGATCCACAATAGATCTATTTTGAACAAAATCCACCAGGTTGATCAATCCACCTGCATCTATGGATTGTTAACAAACAATGGTAAACAAAACAATTGCTAAAGTTGGGTAACTGGATAAAATTAAGGAGGTTAATAGGTCTCATACGTATAGAGTTGCCACCTGTATTTCGGAAACACACCGGCCTTGTCTCCAAAGACTTAACATTGGCCTGATGCCAATTTTGTTTATCGGCCTGCTGGTAAAATACCGGCCGGGTGGCAAGCCTACATGCCTATAGCATACTTACATTGTATGATCGAAGGAACAGACACAGTCATGCATACTCGATTAGAAATGAAAGTGTTAAAACCTTAAAATGCAAAACAATTAAAATGTTTGACTGCTAGAAACTGCCAGATTCGTGTTTTATAATGCAGAATAATAAGAGACTGTTGTGGCAGATTATTATCCTACAATTGTCAGATTTGCTAGTTTAGCTCTATTAACATTGTGCCCTTCAGAAAAGCATTGAGTGAAATTGTTTTTAAATATGCACATTAAGTGCAGACTACTGTAGCAGTGATCACACAGAAAGGCTCATTGAGAGGATTGCACATTTTAGGTTAGACCATAAATTGTTTGCCAGAACTTGGATTGGCACACAAACTTATACCGACACTGCCAATGAATTCTCAGATTATAAATAACATAGAACATAATAATATGATTTTAATATAGCCATTTGGAATGTTGTTAATGAGGCAGTCTCTCTGTCCCGGGTTTAAACTGAACACAGCATAATAAAGCATTACAAATAACATTGCTACAATAATGCATCACAAGTAACATTGCTACAATAGAGCATCACAAATAACATTGCTATAATAAAGCATCACAAATAACATTGCTACAATAAAGCATCACATATAACATTGCTACAATAAAGCATCACATATAACATTGCTACAATAAAGCATCACAAATAACATTGCTACAATAGAGCATCACAAATAACATTGCTACCATAAAGCATCAAAAGTAACATTGCTACAATAAAGCATCACAAATAACATTGCTACAATAAAGCATCACAAATAACATTGCAACAATAAAGCATCACATATAACATTGCTACAATAAAGCATCACATATAACATTGCTACAATAAAGCATCACAAATAACATTGCTACAATAGAGCATCACAAATAACATTGCAACAATAAAGCATCACATATAACATTGCTACAATAAAGCATCACATATAACATTGCTACAATAAAGCATCACAAATAACATTGCTACAATAGAGCATCACAAATAACATTGCTACCATAAAGCATCAAAAGTAACATTGCTACAATAAAGCATCACATATAACATTGCTACAATAAAGCATCACAAATAACATTGCTACAATAAAGCATCACAAGTAACATTGCTATAATAAAGCATCACAAATAACATTGCTACAATAAAGCATCACAAATAACATTGCTACAATAAAGCATCACAAATAACATTGCTACAATAAAGCATCACAAATAACATTGCTACAATAGAGCATCACAAATAACATTGCTACAATAAAGCATCACAAATAACATTGCTACAAAAAAGCATCACATATAACATTGCTACAATAAAGCATCACAAATAACATTGCTACAAAAGAGCATCACATATAACATTGCTACAATAAAGCATCACAAATAACATTGCTACAAAAGAGCATCACAAATAACGTTGCTACAATAAAGCATCACATATAACATTGCTACAATGGAGCATCACAAATAACATTGCTACAATAAAGCATCACAAGTAACATTGCTACAATAAAGCATCAAAAGTAACATTGCTACAATAAAGCATCACAAATAACATTGCTACAATAAAGCATCACAAATAACATTGCTACAATAAAGCATCACAAATAACATTGCTACAATAAAGCATTAAAAGTAACATTGCTACAATAAAGCATCAAAAGTAACATTGCTACAATAAAGCATCACATATAACATTGCTACAATAGAGCAGTCACAAATAACATTGCAGCAATAAAGCATCACAAGTAACATTGCTACAATAAAGCATCAAAAGTAACATTGCTACAATAAAGCATCACAAATAACATTGCTACAATAAAGCATCACAAATAACATTGCTACAATAAAGCATCACATTTAACATTGCTACAATAGAGCATCACAAATAACATTGCTACAAAAAAGCATCACAAATAACATTGCTACAATAAAGCATCACAAATAACATTGCTACAATAAAGCATCAAAAGTAACATTGCTACAATAAAGCATCACAAATAACATTGCTACAATAAAGCATCACAAATAACATTGCTACAATAAAGCATCACAAATAACATTGCTACAATAAAGCATCAAAAGTAACATTGCTACAATAAAGCATCACAAATAACATTGCTACAATAAAGCATCACAAATACCATTGCTACAATAAAGCATCACAAATAACATTGCTACAATAAAGCATCACAAATAACATTGCTACAATAAAGCATCACAAGTAACATTGCTACAATAGAGCATCACAAGTAACATTGCTATAATAAAGCATCACAAATAATATGCAGTAAATCAAATGATTGAGACCAAAATCCTTTAGCGGGACTACCAGTTTCAGTCTACTCATAATGAAATCAAAATGCCACCTCACTTACCTTCTATTGTGATATAAATTATATGCAAGGTGCACTGAAAAAAGGTAGAGTAAATCCATCTGTCTCTACTGCATGACAAAGAGACTGAGTAGGATCTATGTTAAAGCTTATCCAAGGATAAGGAAGATTACCCAAAGCAAACCTGTGACTTAAAACAACTTTACATTATTCAACAGTACACGAAAAACTTCTATATGTTGCAGTAAGATATATTTTAGAATTTTTTTTTAAGGGACTCTGTCACCTAAAAAGTGCCAAGCAGCTCTTACATAGGGTCATCCACCTATAACTAGTTGCTTGATGGCTCGAAAAGCATAAGGCATGTCTATAGTGGTTCCTCTACCTCTACTATATTTTTCCATACATATGAATTGCTGCAGAGAAATGTATTAAAAATCTAGGCCTATGACAAAGAGCTGCTTCATTGCTCGTAATACACACGGCACTTCCACAGTGGTACCTCTGCGTCTAATATATTCCTTGTATATGAATTGCTGCGGACAAATGGGTTAAAAATCTGTACACAGAGCGATTTGGATTCATAACCCTTTAAGGTTTCCTGTGAGTTCTTTCTAGGTTTTTATACATAAATCGCACATCGGGAGGGGGGGATCAGTCACCTAGATCAGAAGGTAAGCCCATCCGGATTTAGTCTTAAAGGGACACTAAACTTTTTTTTTCACTTGTGCTTCTAATATAGAAGCACAAGTGAAAAGTTAGTTGCCCCTAGTATGAGGATGTACTGGCTTGTACTTTTGATAGTACATGCCAGTTTATCCTCTGACCGACAGCTGCCATGCTTCCATAGGAAGCAGGCAGCCGTCTGGTCGGCGACTGGCTCTCTCTGCTGGTGCAGAGAGAGACCCTCGTTTTTCTATGAGATCAGCAGGGGGGACCTTAACTAGGGGCCCCCCTGCTGATCCCATGCAAAAATGAGGGTCTCTCGCCTTTGCTTCCGACTGATTGGCTGTGTGCATGCTGATGTTTGTCAGCACATGACAACCCGGAACTGCTGTTTCTCACATGTGAGACACAGCAGTTAGTAAACCCACGTGTATCTATTAAGATACATGTCAGGTTTACTTAATTTTACCGGGAAACGTATTGTTTAACCCTTGTTTCCTTTAACACCTTCGCGACAATGGACGTGTCAGGCACGTCCTGCCGGGAACTCCGTTCCCGACAACGGACTTGCCTGGCACGTCCTGCGGTGAATCAAGCGGTTTTCACAATCAACGATCGCGAAAACCGCTTTAACGGTGCTGGTCGTGGGAGCCATACTGACGGAGCAGCATGCTCTGTCAATATGGCTATGCAATCTGGAGGTCTGAGCTTTGGAAGTGAAAGTAACTTCACTTCCGTCGCTCTGAATATGCTACTTGACTGCCCCTAGTGGTAGTTAAGTAGCATAGCAATGTAAAAAAAATTAAAATAAATATTTATTTAAATAAAAACTGGTTATATACTTAGATTAGCCTATAGGGTTAAAATTAAATAATTTTTAACATAAGGGATAGGGTTAAAATTAAATTAAAATATATTAATGGGATGGCATAAGGGTTAGAGTTGTGGTTAAATTTAGTGTTAAGGTTAAATTTTGGGTTTGGGTTGGGGTCAAAAGGTCAATATAGGAAAAAAACAAAAAACACTATTTTTGGTTTTTGCCCCATAATCGAAACATGCATATTTCTGAACTCGGGAGAACATTTAGAAACTATTTAGACAGGGTCTTTTTTAATGATTGTATTTGTGTAAATTATATTTTAGGTGAAAGTTAGAAAAAGTGTTTTTTTTTTAATTTTTCATCATATTTTATGGTTTTTTTTGTAGTAAATTATAAGATATGATGATCATAATGGTATCTAATGAAAGCCCTTCTTATGACGATAAAAACAACATATAATTTGTGTGGGTACCGTATGTGAGAAAGAAGAAAATTGCAGCTAAACACAAACACCCCAGAAATGTCAAAACAGCCATTGTCACCAAGGGAAAGTCAAGGTGAAAATGTCTTGTCACTAAGGGGTTAAGGAAGCAAGGGTTAAACAATGTTTAATTTCCCAATGTTTTATTTTTTTTAAAAGACAGCTTTGTACACAAAAGGTTATTTCACCTGATTGTTTCATATTCCCTTGTCAGTTCACCACGGTTCACTGTTTATGTGAATAGACCCTGCATGTAATTCAAATATTGGAGATTCTCAAATCAGTAGAGCAGTAATACAACATGTTATCCAAATTACACAGGTTTACTATGACAGCTTCCATTAAGGTGAACCTGTCATCCAGAAAATGATCTTAATTGGCAACATTGTAGATGAGACGGTCACAGGCAGGTCTATGCACTTAATCTACATATTTTTGGGCAATCCTGCAGAGAAATGATGGCGGACAGTGATGTGCATGCCTCCGACTGATCCCACACAGGGTGACATTGGCACCCCAAAGTGCAATTGACACAGTGGGAGTGTAATGTTATTTTTTGGGGCGTGAGCACCACACCCTTTGTTGTTTTTTTAGACCACAATGACTTCGGCCTTGGGTGAAAAGGAATCTAGGCCTTGTTATTCTTACATGACAAGTACAATTTAGCACTGCTCTCCTTTGCCATAGCACGTCCATTATTATTGAGGATGCATTCATTTGAATTGTGCTAATACACAAACTCATGTTAAACGAATTCTGTTTACTCACCTACTATTTCTATCAGGTAGCCCAATACCACACCGTCTCGGAGATCCAGCCGCAGATCCTGTACAGGATTGATGCCCACCTTCTTTTTTAGTTGAGAATTCACCCAGGCAACATATGCTTGCAACTGTTGCTGCAAAACAAAAAAATACTCCAGTTTATACCCCAATGTACAGTACTTCTCTAATTAAATGGATATTTCGATTTAAACAAGCAAAACTTTATTTGATTACAAATACTACCCGAAATAGGTTTATTTTTCTTTGTATAGGCATGCCATACATTTATATATGTATTACCCGCTAAATACTGACTGCACTCCAGCCTATACCATGATACTATGGTGGGACAGCTCTTGAGAAAGCACCTATGGTGTGCGAAACGCGTTAAGCGTGGGTCTCATATCTATTGCCGTGTTACTCCAGCTTTCATTGTAAGTCTTCATTTATTTATCTATTGTGGATCACTTCAACTGTGCAATGTTTTTAATTTTAGATCCAGATCCCTAATAAATTGTATTTTGTACTTTTTGAACATACTGAGTGCCAGACCATATTTTTCCTTTCTATACCATGATAACTCACAAGCGGCAGGTAAGGACTTATAGTGTGCTAGCCACTGAGAGTTTCATTGCAACTTCATCAGGTGTGTTAGTATACTTTAATGAAGCCCTGGGTGTAAAGTTTGTCATAATCCTTCAGAAAACATAGAATGTGTCGGATTATCCAGATTAGAACCAATCGGCCCATCAAGTCTACCCATTTCTAACCTTTCTAAGTCTTACCTCATTTTTTTTTAAAGTCAGACACATATATACACACACACATACACATCCAGTCAGACACATATATACACACACACACACACATCCAGTCCGGCACATATATACACACACACATCCAGTCAGGCACATATATACACACACACATCCAGTCAGGCACATATATACACACACACATCCAGTCAGGCACATATATACACACAAACACATCCAGTCAGGCACATATATACACACACAGACACATAGTCCATCACATATACATACAGAATAAAGGATAATTTATTCTAATTTGGAGTACCAGGGTGAAAATTCTCTCCGTGCACCCTCCACTTCTGAGTGCGAAACCCGCTACACCTTGTTTTAATACATATACATACACACATACACATCAGGTTTTTTTTTTTTAAAGTCAGACACATATATACACACACACATACACATCCAGTCAGACACATATATACACACATATACACATCCAGTCAGACACATATATACACACAGACACACACACACATCCAGTCCGGCACATATATACACACAAACACATCCAGTCCGGCACATATATACACACAAACACATCCAGTCAGGCACATATATACACACAAACACATCCAGTCAGGCACATATATACAAACAAACACATCCAGTCAGACACATATATACACACAAACACATCCAGTCAGACACATATACACACACACACAAACACATCCAGTCAGACACATACATACACACACAAACACATCCAGTCAGACAGATATACACACACAAACACATCCAGTCAGACACATATACACACAAACACATCTAGACACATAAATACACACAAACACATCCAGACACATATATACACACAAACACATCTAGACACATATATATACACACACATACACATCCAGTCAGACACATATATACACACAAACACATCCAGTCACACACATATATACAAACACATACAAGGCAGCAGGTTTTTTTTTATTTTTAAAGTCAAACACACATATATATATACACACACATACACATCCAGTCACACACATATATACACACACATACACATCTAGTCACACACATACACATCCAGTCACACACATATATACACACACACACAAGGCAGCAGGGTTATTTTTTTAAAGGAAAAAAAAAAGCTCACATATCAATGTCCCCTCTCCCTGCTATAACACATCAATGCAGGGAGGGGGGGGGGGGGGGGGCGCGAATTCCAGCCCAGTGGCAGAGAGCAGCTTTGCTTTCCTGCCGAGCTCCCCGGTGATCAGAACTATATCGGTGCGCGAGGGGGCGGAGCAGGAAGTCTGTGCAGCCGGTGCACTCACTCTGCTCCCTTGCGCACCGCTAGATAAAAGAGAAGAGAAAAACCTATCCTACTGCCAAGGCACCATGCGGGGCTCACGATCAGTGCAGTATTTACCGCGAGGCATCCTAGGCGGATGCCTAGGGCAGCAAATTTGGGGGCCGACAGTCACGTGACGGGCGCGCTGACGTCATACGTGCGCCCGGTCACGTGACCTGTCGGCACAATCGCCGGGAAGCCGAACAGGCAGCATGGAGGGACCATGCTGCCTGCCTGCCAGGGAAAGGTAAGTGCTGATGGGAGACTGTGTGTGTGTGTGTGTGTGTGTGTGTGTGACTGAGTGTGATGGGAGTCAGAGTGTGTGTGATGGGAGACAGTGTGTGTGACTGAGTGTGATGGGAGTCAGAGTGTGTGTGATGGGAGACAGTGTGTGTGACTGAGTGTGATGGGAGTCAGAGTGTGTGTGATGGGAGACAGTGTGTGTGACTGAGTGTGATGGGAGTCAGAGTGTGTGTGATGGGAGACAGTGTGTGTGACTGAGTGTGATGGGAGTCAGAGTGTGTGTGATGGGAGTAGGAGTGTGTGACTGAGTGTGATGGGAGTAGGAGTGTGTGACTGAGTGTGATGGGAGTGTGTGTGTGATGGGAGTATGAGCGTAATGTGAGTCTGAATGATGAGGCATGTCTTAGGTGTGTAACGTGGGTGTGCAGCTTGGGTAGGGGGGTATTTTTTGTCATGCCACGGTAGCCACGTATTTGTTCCTATACTAAATAGCACCGTGCCCGAACTTCTGGGTCCGTGTACGCCTCCGTGACGTCACACGTGACGTCCAAAGGTCTCGCGATCTTTTGGCAGGGACCCACATGGTCTCTGCCATAGTGTTCTTGAATACCTATCACCTTGTGATCAGTGGCCAGGAACAAATTGTGACGTTTTGGTGTTTGCGTTGTCTGGGACGTAATTACCATGCATCAGAAAGGGGTCAAGACTATGTCCTCTAGTTGTGGAAGTTTTATTTTTTTAAATATACTCTCCTCTATGGTGTGGACAACTGTAGCAAAAAAATGTTCTTATGTTTAATTGAAAGATTGTATCAAGTGTAAATGATTTATAAAGAAAATCTTCAATGAAAGAATACAAATAAAAGTTCCTTACTGAGACTTCTTTACACCATATAGTTCTGTCAGGGGGCAGACATCTTATTTAGAATCTTGGTACAGATGAAGTAAGATCTGACCCATGTGACCAAAGATTCTAAACAAAATGTTTGGAGCTGGTGGAGCAATGTGGGGTAAAGATGTGTCAATAAGGTACTGTATTTGTATTGTTTCATTAAAGTATATCTATATAAAATGCCTACACTTGATGCAATTAAATTAAACACAACTTCATATTTTGCTACAGTTGTCCTTTAACACCTCATAAAATATCTAATGGTCATAGAGATACAGTTTTGTTACAGAGAGTGATTAAACATGTAGTTAATGGCGGTGCAATCCCTAGAGTTGCTTAACCCCTTAACGCATAAGGACGTATATATATGTCCGGAAATGCATGGTCCTTGAGGACGATGAGGACTTATATATACGTCCTCAGTTTTCATGTAGAGTTGCGCTCCTTAGCGCAACGCTACATGGCTGAAGCTACTCTCTGAGGCTGCTTCGGATCGGTTAT
The DNA here is from genome assembly GCA_036172795.1 of Pelodytes ibericus. Taxonomy (NCBI): domain Eukaryota; kingdom Metazoa; phylum Chordata; class Amphibia; order Anura; family Pelodytidae; genus Pelodytes; species Pelodytes ibericus. Next base: position 25,451,517 of record CM069866.1, read on the forward strand.
TTTTCCCTTGTGCTTCCAATGTAGAAGCACAAGTGAAATTTTAGTTGTTCCTATTGTGAGGATGAACTGGCGTGTACTTTTGATAGTACACGCCAGTTTATCCTCTGACAAACAGCTGCCATCCTTCCATAGAAGAAAGCCTAGTTTTTGCATGGGATCAACAGGGGGGGACCCCGGTCTGATTGGCTGTGCGCAAACTGACAACTAGGAACTGCTGAATGTGAGACACAGCAGATAGTAAACCCGCGTGTATCTATTAAGACAAACGTCAGGTTTACTCCAAAATCTTGGGACATGTTTTGTTTAATATTTTGTTTTTGTTTAACATTTTGTTTCACGGAAGCAAGGGTTGATAGGACCTTATGGAAGTATCAAATCCCTGATTATCAAAAACAACTAGACCGGCTCCTAATTGGTCTGTCTAGCTCCTAAAATCGATGTGTCGGTCATTGCTTAGGGCAAAACCAAAACATTTCATTTAACAAACTAATAGACACATTTACGCCTGTTAAAATGCACATTATTGCTGTCAAGCTCAGCGATCCAGTCACAAAAAAAAATAAAAAAAAAATTATGAATGACACAGAGTAATTTAAAGTAAGGAAAAAGACATAGATCTGTCTATTGTTGTTGCAATAATTAATTATTTCCAAGCCCACCACATTGGATGTCACTGAGTTTAGAGGCTACTGTGGAATTATATGCAATGTAAAACTGCATTTTAAAATATCTTAATAATTGATACTGTACAACAGCAAATAAGATTGGTGCAACTGCCCCTCAGAAAATAAGTTATTTAACTGGTTGCAAAAAAACATAGAAAAACAAGCATTTTTTCAGTAATGAGCTCTGTGGGTTGAAGATCAACATTGCATTATGTATGATGCATACAGCTACTGCACCTCCATTAACACCTACACACTAAAAGCAGATCCAACATTATTAATGTATGTGACATATGTTACACATCTGGTGTGATTCAATAAATAGCTATATGTCAGGTGCCAGCAGTAAAAAAAAAAATGAATAATTTAGTGCTGGGTCCTTAGTAGACACAAGTTATTTCATTTCCCTTTAGTTCCTATTCACAGACCAACCCCTTGTGTTACTAACTCAATACAAGTTAATGCCTTTGTTTTTTATCATTAGAAATTGGCACAAAGATCAGGGATCAAACTCCTCTGGGCAATTCTTTTGACAGATCTAATCCCTGCCTTTTGTACAGGGAGATCCGCTGTATAAAGGAGATCTCAATAATCTGGGACGCTGAGTCAGATGCAGCCAACATTTCGTTTTCTGTAGCAGATAAAACCAAAAAGACATAATAACTTTCCGGATGAAATGTGGATAAACAATACAGTCTCTCTATCATCTATCTGCTAGTCCTACCTGCACACACTCTGGATGTCGGACTATCAGTGGGTTACCAAGATGACAACTGACTACTACATGTACATTCAACCCTACGATACTGTGCTTTGTGGGTCAGGTGGTCTAACCTCTGAGGTCAAATTATTGCTGCTTTAAAAAAAAAAAAGAGTCTATAAAAACCATCAAAGTTTCAGGGATGAAACTTAAAAGTATTTAAAAGTAATATCAGGAAGTATTACTTTACTGAGAGGGTAGTGGATGTATGGAATAGCCTGCCAGCAGAAGTGGTAGAGGTAAACACAGTCAAGGATTTTAAGCATGCGTGGGATAGACACAAGGCTATCCTAGCTATAAGACCGGGAACGGGGGACTAATAAAAGTACTCAAAAAAAAAATAACAAAATTGGGCAGACTAGATGGACCGAATGGTTCTTATCTGCCGACACATTCTATGTTTCTATGTTTCTATGAAATTAGGAGAACGCAACAGGAACACAACAAAGTTAGACACATTGGGACAAAAGGTCAGGGGACCCAAATGAAACTTTCAGCTTATAAAATGATATGTATGCCAATTTCAAACATCCTCAGCATGACCACCTCAAATGATATTCAATCTAAGTTTAGAAGCAGCAAACGGTTTGCGGAGGGAGCTCACAGTAGACAGGGAATTCCAAAATCAAGCCATTTTAATAAATCATGTAAAAGGCAGGTACAAAAAAGAAACTTGACAGGACACTATCTACTGTAAGCTCCCTCCGCAAACCATTTGCTGCTTCTAAACTTTGATTGATTATACAGGCAGGATAGCCTGGCGTCGAGGGAGGCTCCACTTTGTCTACTTTGGGCTAAAATAGGAGGAATCATTTTTACCTGGCTTTTGACCGAGGAGGTCCTTCGGTTTATTTGTTTTTGTTTTTTCTGAAGTTTTGAAACGCAAATGATATTGTTTTGGTGCAAGGCGCTACTTTTAATGAGGGATGCATAAAAAAAAGAGAGGAGGGGGAATATACGTACATCATTGTTTAAAACAGTTATAGATATTACAAGTATAAGTATAAAATCAATCATTTCTAGAGTAGTAGAATGCAGTAATGGGTATATGTAAGGGTTATGTTGGTAAGTTGGGTATGTTGGGTAACAGTTTTCCATAATGTGTGACTTGAGATTGTTACTCTTTGTCTAGTAGCTTTTCTGCAGGTTTCAAATAATGTTGGGGTCCATGAAGAGGTTAATCGGATGTACGATGGTCCTCATTGTACTAATTGATTAGTTTCTTTTCATTGCTGATATTTTCTGACGTGAGGAGGAGGAAGTTCAGATAGTCAACACGTCTTGTGATGTCCACCAAGTAAACAGAGAGGAGATCGGTCCATGTGGTAAGGAGGGATTGTGGTCGGGGATGGGACACTTCATCGCGGCTGCTTCTGTGCAGCCGCTTCACCGCCGACTCTGCACCGCAAGACAGCTCGTCGCTGGAGATTTCATCGCGGGACATTTCATCGCTAAAGGTAAGTATTTTAGCTATTTTAGTTTATTTTAGTAAGGGTGGTTAGAATTAGGGTTTAGGTGGTTAGAATTAGGGTTTAGGGGGTTAATTTTAGTATTAGAGTTTAGGGGGTTCATTTTAGTATTAGGGTTCGATGTGGTCGATGGGGACCATTCTGATATATATATTGAGCTTACTTTATTTAGTTTATATTTTATGGAGTTCCAAAATGTAAAACAAGTGATTAATGGTTGGTCTAGTTTCGGGGGGGGGGGGGGGGGGGTGGAGGTTTGGTCTTTGGAATCAATAATATGTCTGACAGGGGTATTTGTGGCCATAAGTTGGATCTCTATTGAGTTGGTTTAAAATGTCATTGTATTAGATGTGATATTTGGGCTGCTCTCTAGTAAGATAAAATGTGCTACTTTTTAATGAGAACTGATATAAATGCATACAGTTCATAGCCTGTCCAGATGGTGGAATTCATGGAATCATTATTTCTTGTTGCACTTGATTTATCCTCTTCAATAAATTCACTATCCATGTATACTTAAATACTCCCAAGGGAAAAAAAGGCCTTTCTGTGCAATACTGCCCTGTGGTGCTTTACCATGGGAACTGGCATGACTTCAACTGTCTTCCAATGCAGCTTAATTTGCTTAAAACATCTCACAGGGACGGGAAAAAAAGGATTCCATTAGATTTAACTCTTTCCTCCATTAAGGAGCCGGCATTGCTTAGCTTTTGTTAAACAATTTTGTTATCATTATAGGATAATGCTGTCCATACTTTGAACAGCATGTTTATTTGAAAAAGGTAGTTCTAGGGTTAAAAACCTAATGAATTACCATATTTGCTTGAATATAAGACGACCCCGACTATAAGACGATGCCTCAAACTTTGGATATTAGTTTAGGAAAAAAAGGCCTAAATATGAGACTACCCTTTAGGAAAAATTTGATTTTGCATGTAAAAAAAATTCATAAAAATTATGATTGAAAAAATGTGTTGCTTGTTTTTATTTCCTTTCATTTGCCAATGCACCCCCAGACTTGCCAATACACCCCCAGCATATCAAATTTGCCCCTCAGACTTGACGATACACCCCACGAACTTGCCAATGTATCCCCAGATTGTCAATCTGACCCTAGATTTGCCAATACATCCTCAGATTTGCCAATATGCCCCCAGACTTGCCAATGTGTCCTCAGACTTGTCAGTTTGACCCTAGACTTGCCAATGTGCCTGCTAGGACTGCCAATGTGTCCTCAGACTTGTCAGTTTGACCCTAGATTTGCCAATGTGTCTGCTAGGACTGCCAATGTGTCCTCAGACTTGTCAGTTTAACCCTAAACTTGCCAATGTGTCTGCTAGGACTGCCAATGTGTCCTCAGACTTCCTTCATGTCTAGTGGAGGAACTTCAATGAGGGCAGGCATCCTCTGACGCTACCTAACACTTCCGCTGGGACTTCAGAGATAGCTGTACATTTACCAAACTCAGCCTGGGTGTCAGATTTAGATTGTGAACAACTTTATTTTTACCTACACAAAAAAAAACCATATATTTTGAACATTGAATGAAGGTCTTTATCAACATAACCTTTTCGAGCAAATGCTACTGATATAGGAGGTATGCAAGAATGTGTACTAGCCATGCGAGAATATGGTTGCCACCGTTTCATCAAAAGAAAAACAGGGCAGGTTAAGGCATCCATAGACTTAATTTTCACATCAAGCCATTTCTTGACGGCCTGATGGTAAAATACTGGCGGGGTGGTAATCCTGTGCAAGAATGTGGAAATAAACAATGCAAACACTACATGGTATTAAACCAACCAATATTAAACATATCATATGGCACGGTTTTACCCAAATTTCAATCTTCTCTCATGTTCTACTGATTCGAGAACCAGACATCATGGCTCTTTAGTGATAGCGGGAAAAGGCACGTGGGTGGGGCTTGATAGCATATAAAACGTGGAACACAAGCCGTCCTCATATTCCGTGGCACGGGGCCCATCGCCTGAGCCCAGTCAGTAACCATCAGTCACGATGTTCACACACGGATAAAAATAGCTCCAATATTTGTCTTCCCAGACGTGGTTTGTTTTCACAAGGGAAAAAATTGATTCAGACACGGAGCAGCTCAGTTATCCAGAAGCCATGCTTTGTTTAAGACAGAGTGTACGCCATGGATACGCTACTAAGTACCACATTAATGTTTAATCACCTGACGCCCTGTCTCCCCCTTCCTATTTCAAAATAATTAAAATATACAGAAAATAGTTGACATGTAGGGCACATAATAAGCCACATGATATACAAATGCTAAACAGTAGTATGAATCCACATATAAATATATAGTAGAATAGCACATACAAATAGTGGACAACAATAAAAAAATATACAAAAAGTTTAAAACTTACAAAAGGCAATAGAGAGCAGTGACCAGGACACACACCAAAACAGCCCCCCAACATTTGAAACGTTGGGGGGCTGTTTTTGTGTGGTGTATTATATCATATATTTATTTGTGGATTCATACTACTATTTACCATTTGTGTCATGTGGCTTATTATGTGCCATACATGTCTACTAGTTTTTGTGTATTTTAATTACTTAGAATAAAAGTAAATTGTTATATTATTAGGTGTATGACTACTGTCTGTATTTCTGTTACTATTTGGTAGTTTTCACTTCTCTCTTTTACCTCTGTCTATGTGTCTGACAGCAAAATGTAATCAAAAATGGCTGTGTGAATATCTAAATTTCACATGATGAGTACTGCGGTTAACCTTTACCTCTCCGATGTCCAGTTCTTCTAGGAGGGAAATATACAGAAATACACAGACTGCATGTGCAATGAAAACTCTCCAGCACACATATGGCAGGCATGTATACTGCATATATACCACTATATACAGGGAGTGCAGAATTATTAGGCAAATTAGTATTTTGACCACATCATCCTCTTTATGCATGTTGTCTTACTCCAAGCTGTATAGGCTCGAAAGCCTACTACCAATTAAGCATATTAGGTGATGTGCATCTCTGTAATGAGAAGGGGTGTGGTCTAATGACATCAACACCCTATATCAGGTGTGCATAATTATTAGGCAACTTCCTTTCCTTTGGCAAAATGGGTCAAAAGAAGGACTTGACAGGCTCAGAAAAGTCAAAAATAGTGAGATATCTTGCAGAGGGATGCAGCACTCTTAAAATTGCAAAGCTTCTGAAGCGTGATCATCGAACAATCAAGCGTTTCATTCAAAATAGTCAACAGGGTCGCAAGAAGCGTGTGGAAAAACCAAGGCGCAAAATAACTGCCCATGAACTGAGAAAAGTCAAGCGTGCAGCTGCCACGATGCCCCTTGCCACCAGTTTGGCCATATTTCAGAGCTGCAACATCACTGGAGTGCCCAAAAGCACAAGGTGTGCAATACTCAGAGACATGGCCAAGGTAAGAAAGGCTGAAAGACGACCACCACTGAACAAGACACACAAGCTGAAACGTCAAGACTGGGCCAAGAAATATCTCAAGACTGATTTTTCTAAGGTTTTATGGACTGATGAAATGAGAGTAAGTCTTGATGGGCCAGATGGATGGGCCCGTGGCTGGATTGGTAAAGGGCAGAGAGCTCCAGTCCGACTCAGACGCCAGCAAGGTGGAGGTGGAGTACTGGTTTGGGCTGGTATCATCAAAGATGAGCTTGTGGGGCCTTTTCGGGTTGAGGATGGAGTCAAGCTCAACTCCCAGTCCTACTGCCAGTTCCTGGAAGACACCTTCTTCAAGCAGTGGTACAGGAAGAAGTCTGCATCCTTCAAGAAAAACATGATTTTCATGCAGGACAATGCTCCATCACACGCGTCCAAGTACTCCACAGCGTGGCTGGCAAGAAAGGGTATAAAAGAAGAAAATCTAATGACATGGCCTCCTTGTTCACCTGATCTGAACCTCATTGAGAACCTGTGGTCCATCATCAAAAGTGAGATTTACAAGGAGGGAAAACAGTACACCTCTCTGAAAAGTGTCTGGGAGGATGTGGTTGCTGCTGCACGCAATGTTGATGGTGAACAGATCAAAACACTGACAGAATCCATGGATGGCAGGCTTTTGAGTGTCCTTGCAAAGAAAGGTGGCTATATTGGTCACTGATTTGTTTTTGTTTTGTTTTTGAATGTCAGAAATGTATATTTGTGAATGTTGAGATGTTATATTGGTTTCACTGGTAAAAATAAATAATTGAAATGGGTATATATTTGTTTTTTGTTAAGTTGCCTAATAATTATGCACAGTAATAGTCACCTGCACACACAGATATCCCCCTAAAATAGCTAAAACTAAAAACAAACTAAAAACTACTTCCAAAAATATTCAGCTTTGATATTAATGAGTTTTTTGGGTTCATTGAGAACATGGTTGTTGTTCAATAATAAAATTAATCCTCAAAAATACAACTTGCCTAATAATTCTGCACTCCCTGTAGCATGTTGTGTGCAATCCCAGAATCCTGCATTCAGCTCTGGCCAGTGTGCAGGTCACGTGCTTAATAAAACATAAGGCCTTGAGTAGCAACAGGGCTGCCATTCATGATGTACAGCTGGGTAACGTGCAGGGCACAGCGGCCAAGAATGCCCCTGTCAACATGCCACATAGTAGCATCGTGGGCGCAGCAGGAGGAGGCGAACAGGAAAACTAATATCAGCACAAACTATCCCTTCTGCTGCAAGGCCCAAGGTCAAACCAACACACCCGAGCTGCCAGTGAGAAGAACACACAATGGAAAAATGGATAGGACTAGTAAAACACAAATCGTAAACAGGGGGGGGGGGACCATTTATCCCCCTCTGAGTCTGTTACTGGAGCAAAAAAATGTATTGAACACTTTGCCTGGACTATTCAAGCCTCCTCCTCCCCCTACATCTCATGCCCCCCAGGTTTGGAAGCACTGATGTACAGTGTTTCCCCTGTTCCCCAAACACTCACCTCCTACTAGACTAGACCTGTATATAGGGTTGCCACCACAGCCATTTCTTACCGGCCAGTATGTAAAAGTCATAACCAGAAGGAAATCATTTAACTAATCAACATGGTTCTGTGGGATCCACTACCTGTGTACCACCAAGAAACCTGACATATATAAACATAGGAAAAATGATATGCTTTTATAAATCCATACATATGCTTGCATCCTTAATAAAGAGCGAATTGCAGGTTATTGAGACGGGCATTTCAAACTTAAGGCCAATGTAGCCGAGTTGGAAAAATTCTCCCATTTAGAAGTATTGGAGAATTTCTCCAGCTCGGCTACTTTGGCCTTAAGTTTGAAATTCCCATCTCAATTCCCTGCAGTTCTCTCTTTATTGAGTAGACCCTATAACGCCCTTTAGGTATGTGTGTCCCTTTAACGTGCCTAGTCCATTTCTTCTACTCTATTTTTGAACCGTTCAGCTATTTGCTAAGCAGCCGCAGCTGCTATAGTGATTGGCCATATGGGACAAACACAGTTAAGTTGCTAGTCCTGCTAACTACCTGTAGAACAAACCGGCAACTAGGGAATCCTCCCTGACATGCATTTCAGTGTGGCACTACAAGGGTTAAGCATGTCTAGCCCATCGGGTGCTTCTAAACACATCTTCTCTTATTGGGATACAATTATTTGAAAACCATAAAGCCCTCTGATTATCAGATTCATTGGCCCCCATACTGCACGTGTAATTTAACTGCAACTGGGACTGCAAATATCCAGTGCATTAAAGCACTTGTATTATGGTAAGGGAACAATGACATTTAGCATTTGTTTGTGTCCTCTTGCCCTATGCTCTGTATTCTGTGGTAATGATATCACCGCACCTTTTAATGGCGTTAGAGGCAGACACTGCCTTCATTTATTACTAACATCATTTTTTTTTAGCTAACTGGGCCATTAAATCTACCCAGACAGAGAAATTGAAACATTTAGGTGCCATTTGTTTTGTTTTTTGGTTCATCCTGTAAATTGTATTATATTTGTGGCAGCTTTAATTATACCAAATAGCATGTATTCTAGCAGATTGACATCAAGCTACATATTATTTTGGTTCTGATTTATAAACAACAATAGACACAGTTTGATGTGGATTGTTTCCCATAACCAGTCACTGCAAGGCATGTACACAGCTCCCACCAGTCAGCATGGTGCACCCTCTTGGGGCAGTAAATAAGAATATAATAATATTCCTTTGCTGGAAAGCACACTCTAATGAGCAATGCCTATGAGTAAGAGCCATTAGTAGATCAAAACACTGATTATGTCTTGTGCCCTCCGTACACCCAGTAGAAATGTATACATTAAATAAAGAATAGTTTCCCAAATCATCCATATTTGAGTTCCACATGCTGCAGAAAGAACATGCAAAGTGCAGCCTGCCAGTATGTATGATGCACTAACAAACTCCAAGTAATCAGGGTGGACACCTCATATGACCTACCATGAATAATTACTTGTTTTCTGTCTAAGTGTATATGCATCCTATTTACAAGTGCTTTTATGAGTACTAAAGTAAAGCTGTTGGTTTGGCTTTCTAAATTGCTGTGTGCCATTTATATTACAAATAAAAGAAACTGCCAAGGATCCATCGTCATTTGGACTTTTGTGTGGAATTAGCCCCCCTCTCTTCCTTTACGTCAATAATCTATGGCTTCGGTCTCCCCGTGAGATTTCTGATGGCTCCATTACAACATACCACCAATTCCTTAATACATGTGAAATGTTTTTATTATTACTTAAAACAATTTCCAGTTCTCCTGCAGTTTTACATTGAATATACCATTTTATACTTTATTTGCCGTTTTTAGAAGATAGAAAGTGCTAAGGAAAAAAAGATGATCAGAGAAATCTGTTTCTTTTTCTTTACTTCACATTCTTCAGCAAGTATTTAAAAATATTTTTTGGACACAGTAGGAGGAACTGTCCCCTTAAAGAGACCGTGTCGTCATCATTGCAGTGTTAGAAATGCAACCTTCCATCAGTTTTAACCCCTTTGTGACGCATGGTGCTTGCGTCCCAGACGACGCAAGCACCAAAACATCACCATTTCTTCCTGGCCACAGATCACATCCCTGTCTTATAGACCCTGTGGATCCCTGCCTAAAGATAGTCCCTGCCACGTGTGACGTAACGGAGGCGTGCCCAAACCTGTAAGTTCGGGCATGCGCGATTTAGAGAAATGTAGTCAGATATCGCTTTGAGCATCAGCTACATTTTCCCTGTCAGACTGAGGCCACTCAAATTGGCCTCGTCTGACAGGTGGGATCCCGCTGCAAGTCCCTGCAGAGGAATCCGAGCACAGCCTCGATGAGCTGTTTAACGCTGGACGTACTGTGAAAATCAGGATGGCGTAGTGCGTTCTAGCGTCGGGAAGGGGTTAACAAATCTTTTGCTTGCTCCTAAAATAAATAAAATTTGTCAAGTCCTGACTATATATACTGCACTTGTAAATTACAATCATTAGTACCTTCTACTAATTAGCCCCTCCAGATAAAAGCGATATCTGATCACCCCGCGGACAAGATGTAGTTAAAATGTCCAGCTAGCCGGGAAAATCCTTTTAGCAGAAACAGATCGGGATTAAGCTAACAGGCAAGCAGAGATCTTTTGTCTGATGATTATGTCATCCAGTAATTTTAAGAGCTGTGATGTAATCCTATTATCATGTTGTATATGTCTTGTATATTCTAGAATGAATTATCCAACATACACTAGAATAATGATACTACACATAAATGGAAAATACACTGTTTTACTGATGGTGATGGCACTTCCCCTGTGCCATGCCTGTCCATCTGCTAGTTGTATGAGGTGTATCATAGTAAGGGTCATGCACATACAACCAGGGCCAGCCCTTCCATGGGGCAGACTGGGGAAATTGCCAGAAGCAGCACCCTGGCAGAGGTGGCACTTTGCCACTTCATGCAGTGCTTTTTTTCTGTGTGTAGCGGGAGAGCGACGCATGGGTGTTCTTGCTCCACCCCTTGCGTCGCACAGAATGATCTGAGCGTGGGGTGTCACAAGACATTGCTTGACACAGGGGTAGAGGTGCTGGAGAAAGTCCTGAGTGGTGGTCATTGGGAAAGGTCCTGAGTGCCAAGTGGATAAAGGGGCAAAGTGCTGAGGGCAAGGTGGATGTTGGGGCAAAGTCCTGAGAGAAGATCTAGGTGCTGGGGCACAGTTATGTACTTTTTGGTTGTGACGGCACTCACTGCGCCAACTCAGCCAATGCATTAGAAAATAAGATGCTAAAACGCGTCTGATCAGTTTGGAGAATCTCCATTAGACTGAGCCTTTCTTTGAAGATGCCATAAAACTAGTATCCAAAACACAGAAGACACATTCCCATAGTCTCATATAGTCAGTGAGGAAGCAATACTTCTTCATAATGCAATGGTACCAAAGAGGTTACTGGTTTATTGGTGTTTTGCATGACCGTGGAGCAAGCCAGAACACGGCCAGCCATCAGAGTACTAATGAAAACAAACACTACTTTGCATAAACAGTATCACATACAAATACTCACAAAAAGAACACAACCTGCTAGTTATTCTGGATATCCCAATATTATTCATACGAATACACAATAAAATGTGAACAAAAGCCTTCAAACAGCAGAAAATTCACCAGCAGCTCCTGATTATGATAATGTGTGCCACACACCCCACACAACTATGAATAATTATCATGTCAGTGCTAACTGTGATAAGAGAATCATATGTTGGTATTCCAATGCCTTGAAAATTGTGGCTGAATGGCCTGTACTCCCATGCAAGTTCTGTAGCAGACTTCTTGCATACCCCTTAACCCCTTTGTGATGCTAGGACGCTCTAGGCTATCCTAATTTTAGTGGTCCTAAAATGACGCTAAGGCGGCATAGAACGTCCAGCGTTTAACACTCATCGTGGCTCCCCTACCCCACCACCACCTGTCAGATGAGGCCCACTATGACAGGGACCCACAGGGTCTATTTAGTTCCTGGCCACCTTGTGATCGTTTTGGTAATTGCATCGTCACTGACGCAAGCACCAAGCATCACGAAGGTTAATGGCCTACAGGAAATTGGCACCATACTTACGTAGCCCTCAGTGGAGTACAGGATGTAGCCTTACATTCAGTTCATTGGATGCATCTAAAAAGGCTAGTGGTGTAATAGAGATCTAGTAAACGGAAGTAGAGAGATCTGGCATGTGAAAGCAGAGACTAAGGGTAGCAGGCTTTAAGTTCATATCCAAGAATTCTTAGTGACTGACACTTTAGAGCTACACAACACTGCAGATCTGAGGGCTTATTCAACGCTGCAGAATCAGGGATTGCCCCATTGAAAAGTACAATACCAGATTTCTATGTACGTATGTCTCTGGTCCCAGAACTATAGACATTACAGCTTTGGTATTGTTATTTTGTGTAGATAATAAATTGTAGCAATTAAAATAGAGGTGGTGAGCTCTTACAGATAGCACGTAGTTGCATACAGCACATGTAAGGAGAATAACTGTAACTATTTTAGCATATGTGTAATATACAGTACTAGGCAGGTGTGAAAATGCTGTAAGATTGCTTCCAAAAATAAACACCAGTAGTTTATTTTTTAGCAATTAACAAAATGCAAAGTGAATGAACAGAAAGAAAAAACGAAATCAAATCAATATTTTTGTGGGACCACCCTTTGCCTTCATAGCATAAATTCTTCTAGGTGCAGTTGCACACAGTTTTTAAGATTGTTCTAAACATTTTGGAGAACTAAACACACTTCTTCTGTGAATTTAGGAAGCTTCACTTGCTTCTCTCTTGTATAATCCCAGACAGACTCAGGGCTCTGTGTGGGCCATCCCATCACTTTCAGGACTTCGTATTCTTCGTCTGGCTAAAGATAGTTCTTAATGACTGGTTGTATCTTTGGGGTCATTGCCATGCTGCAGAATACATTTGGGGCCAATCAGATGCCTCCCTGATGGTCTTGCATGATGGATAAGTACCTTATTTGCTTGTATATAAGACGACCTTGATTATAAGACGAAATATAAAGTGACCCTATATGAAAAAAGTTTTACTAGTAAATATTAATTCACATGTAAAGTTTCTTCATATTTAATAAAAAAAAATATGAGTGGAAAATGCATTTCTTGTTATTATTCTCTTTTATTTGTCAGTTTGTCAATCGAATGGTTCACCCTAGATAATAAATTGATGATCATTAGGACCTGTTTGGTTTAATTGTTTAATCATATACATTACACTAACATTTATTTATACAGCGCCAACAATTTATGTAGCACTGGCCATAGAAGGGATCTACATACTAAGTTAGACAAACTAGAACAGACTGGTACGTGAGGTAGAGAGCCCTGCTCGCAAGCTTTACAGTATACCTGGCTATATCCCTACAAAAACCCTGATTTTGTGCAAACATACCTAGAAGAATTGATGAGGTTTTGAAGGCAAAGGGTGGTTGATTTGATTTAGATTTTTCTTCGGTTCACTCACTTTGCATTTTGTTAATTGACAAAAATGAACAATTAAAATGTCTATTTTTAAAAGCATTCTTACTATAGAACATTTTTCACATCTGCCTAAACAACGTCTGTGTTCTTCACCCATGTTTGTTGATCCAGAAAAAAAAAAAATTAAAAAAAATAAAAAACAAACAAACACTTCAGCTGTTACCAATGTTCTTCCTAAGGGATAAAACGATCCTCTTTGACTCCAGAAGCAATTCAAATGTTCCCTAGATCAATGTTAACCAAGATAAAATAACCTTGTGAACTTATTGACTGACCCGGCCATCTTCAACTACTGTTTTTTTTTTTTAATGAAAATTGATGTCAGGATAGTAGAAAGCTGACAGATCTTCTTCTTAATTGGACTTGGCCTCTAGATTTACACTTTCACCAATGTCATATTAAAGAACCCTAGAAGGTCTGGATATTGAATTGACTAATAGAGGTTGGCGACTATTTACTCCACTGGAGCCACAATGTAAGAAGACATTATATTATCATCTTGTGACTTCCTCTGAAGAATCTGGGAACATAGAAGATCCTTTAGCAGGGGTGTCCAAGTTTATTCTGCAATGGGCCACTTCGCTAGAAATGTATGTGTGCGTGGGCCGCATTCATTTTTCATTAATTCAGAGAATAATATATATAATTATATACATGTGTGTGTGTATATATATATATATATTTCACACTAATGTGCAGTGGTCACATTAACTACAAACACACACATGCATACACAGTCACACTTACCCCCCCCCCCCCTTCCCACACACACAGTCACACTTACCCCTCACACACATACACATTTATACACACATACATACATACACCTACCCCACACACATACACATTTATACACACACTCACATACATACATACACGTACCCCACACACACACATACACATTTATAAACACACACTCACATACATACAGTTACCCCACACACACACTCACATACATACAGTTACCCCACACACACAAACTCACATACACTTACCCCACACACACATACACATTTATACATACACACACACACTCACATACATACATACATACACTTTTCCCACACACACACATACACACACTTACCAAGCAGTTTTCTTTTTTTTTTTTTAAACGGGGCTGTGTAGGTTGTGGGCTCCCCGTTTTCTTCATGCTGCCGGTGCGCTTCTTCCCTCCCTCTGACCCTTGCGCATGACCTCACGCGCAGGGTAGAGGATGGGATATGTGCACGAGAGCAGCACGGGAAGCTGTATCGGGGAACGAAGTTCCCTACACAGAGCGTGTAGGGAACTTCGTTCCCCCGACACAGCTTCTCGTGCGGTGTGCAGTTCGAGGTGCGGCTACCGGAGCAGAGCTCAGGCTCAGAGCTCAATAACGTCACGCGACGTGTTTCGCCCACACGTGGGCTTTTTCAGAGCAGCCCACGTGTGGGCGAAACGCGTCGCGTGACGTTATTGACGAAACTTGCAACGAGGAAGTACCAGCTCCTCCAGCAGAACGCTGCCTATACAAGCTTCAGCTGCTGCCTGCTCCTATGAAGTGACGGATGGAGACTGTGATATGATCGGCTGGGTGACTCTGCCTGCTTTTTACCTATGCTGTTTTTAACTGTTTTCTACATGGGATATCGTTTTTTAACCTCTTCTATGTAAGCTGCTATATGTGGGGGGAATTAAAATTGTTTACATTTTGCACTACAACGTTTGTTTCTCACTCCTGTTGTGTCCTGCGCCACGAATATTCCATCGATTATCTATCCAGTGGATGTGGGGATTTTGGGACTCAGAGTCTGCATGCCTTATACACCCAGAGCCGGTCCTATAGGCTCTGTAGAGTGTGAGTACAATTCTTTAGGGGGAGATATTTATTTTCCTTATATTTACAATACTGCACAATTTAGTATTTATTTTTTTCTATTTTCTTTTTTTATATACATCTAAAAAAGGCTGGATTATCGCCTATATATCTCTGATAAGTATTTCTTTTTTTATTATATCCTGCGCAACACTTTATTACATGATATTGACTATTTTGTGCTAATTGGAGGAAAATGCACTAGTGTTTGCTGCATAATTTGTTTGTCTGCACATTATATATAGCGCTTGTCACTTTATCTGCATTGGTTTTTGATTCTTGTATCTTTGTTTCCATTATTTAACAGAGAATTCT
Organism: Pelodytes ibericus; assembly: GCA_036172795.1. NCBI lineage: Eukaryota > Metazoa > Chordata > Amphibia > Anura > Pelodytidae > Pelodytes > Pelodytes ibericus. The sequence continues at coordinate 25,467,082 of CM069866.1, forward strand.
CACAACTCAGATTGAAACCTAAAAAAAGAAACATAATTATATACCCACTGCAATTAAATAATTACTGCATTAAGAAAATGGGATTAAAGGATTTCATACAGTTTCTTGGCTGTTGCTAGGGTTGCCACCTGGCCGGTATTTTACCAGCAGGCCGGTAAAAAATTGGCTTCAGGCCAATGTTAAGTCTATGGAGACAGTACAAAGTCCGGTATTTTTTTGAAGAAAAGGTGGCAACCCTAGCTGTTGCAGGAAATGGTCATTAGCTTTTAAAGAACATCCTGTCACATGGTTCTTGCAGTGGGACCTTCAGCCACTAGACTGGGTCACACAACAGAAATCAATGGCTTTCTTCTAGAACAAAATGTGTAACATGTTAATAGCATAGTTGCCAACATCGACCATGTTTCCAGGGACACATATTTGGTCCACATGCTGCAGAAAGAGCATGCAAAGTACAGAATCCAATTAATTAATCAGGGTGGAGATCTCATAGGACCTACCATGATATATTAATTGGATTGTGTCTGTGTGTATATCCATCCTACATACTGCCAGGCTGCACTTTGCATGCTCTTTCTGCAGCATGTGGAACAAATATGTGTCCCTGGAAACATGGCCGTTGTTGGCAACTATGTAATAGGGGCATCTTAATTATAAACACCCAAGGTTTTACTGACATGCAAATTGCCAATGTATATGAATTTATAGAAATGTATAGATTGTCCTTGGATGTACTAAAGAGCCTACTAAAGAGAGAATTGCAGGGAACTGAGATGGGAATTTCAAACTTAAAGCCAAATTAGCTGAGTTGGTAAAATTCTCCCATTAAACTCCACTGGATTTACTCATTCCTAGAAGAATTGACATTGATTTTATTTGTTTGGTTGTGGTGTCATCCTAGAGCAGCGGTGGCGAACCTATGGCACGTGTGCCACTACTGGCACGCCGAGCACTCAGCAGTGGCACGTGGCCAGGTTCAGCTCTCACCGCTTATCTGCTCCGTTGCCCTGGAGATGCAGGCATCAGCGTAATAGATTGGCGCCGCCGGTCATCTGCTTCTTCTCCAGATGATTGGCGCATGCGCGTTCTGTGAAGAAGCGTTCAAGTCGGAAAGCAATTAACTGTTTGCTTTCCAACTTGAACGCTTCTTCACATAACGCACATGCGTCAATCATCTGGAGAAGAGGAAGGTGACCGGCAGCGCCCGTCTATTACACTGATGCCTGCACCTCCAGGACAACGGAGCAGATAAGCGGTGAGAGCTGAACCTGAATGTGTGTGTGCGTTTGTGAGTATAAGTGTGTGTGTGTGTGTGCGAGTATGAGTATATGTGTGTGTATGAGTATGATAAGTGTGTGTATGAGTATGATAAGTGTGTGTGTGTGTGAGTATGAATATGATAAGTGTGTGTGTGAGTATGAGTATGATAAGTGTGTGTGTATGAGTATAAGCGTGTGTGAGTATGCGGTGTTGACACTTTGTGGTCAGCAAATTTGTGTCGGTCAAAAATTGGGCACTCGGGACCAAAAATGTTCGTCATCACTGTCCTAGAGTATATTTGGCATGTAAAGTTGTGCCCTGTGTTGTATTTTGTAAGGACTCTTCTATATTGGCTCTTGTCACTTATAAACAACCACTATAACTCAATAGTTCTGTGAATAGCATGAATCATTTTTGTTACCGATCACCTGACAGGTTTGTGTAACATAAGGAGTTCACATAGTGTGACAAACACTAATGTGACATATCCAGTTAAACCACGGCGTGCAGACACAAGGCAAACTAGGTGCAAATAATCTCAGCCTCAGGATGAAAATGCTGCTTTTAGCAACCTGGCAAAAGGTACAATTAGCATTGTAAATATGGAACTAAAGCTGCCTTAAGCATCCAGCTTGCATACATGTAAAACACTGATCAAAACACACACGCTAACTCGGAAATCACACAAAACACAAACAAACAGACACCAGGGGTAAGCACTGTACCCAAGGATATTTACAGCACTTTGTGACAATTTAATGATGTCTTAAGGGCCTTTACAGACCTTGACACTGGCGTGCTTGTACAGACACGTTGTCTATCCCTGAGAGAGACTCACTGAGGCACAAATGCATTAATACAATTATAAAAAAATACATATTATCTTCAAGAGTCTGTGATGTAGTACAAAGGTCTACTCAATATGCACCGATCCATTCCAAATGGGTCCCATAAAAAAATAAATGTAAAAATCACCCTGGCCCCAATTAAAATCTAGGTCTGGTAACCAGCTCCCAGACCCATTTCATTTGGGGGGGTATCGGCGTGGAATCTGCTATAATGTTCGAACTGTAGATCTATTTGGTGGCACATTGGGGTAAGTCGCAATTCGGTTCCCAGTATGTCCCTGATGTGTCCCACATCAATCTAGAGTCACCATTTTGGGCCCGAATGACAGCTTATATTCAGTAGACCCTATATTGCAGTGATAAGGAACCTATGCCATGGGTGGCACTTTGCATCTGACTGTATTGTTAATATCATCATTTATGGAGAGATTTGAAACATATGGAGACACTGAGATGGAACAACTGAAGGAAAAGAAACAAAACTAGGGAGAAAAGGAAACTAAAAGGAAGAGGGTCTGGAATAAAAAATATTAGATGGGTCATAGTATATGGAGAAATGGCACTTTAACATCGTTAACTTGGTTTGTTGCACACAATTGGGCACTTGGGCTTAATACTTGGGTTGAATACTGGAGACCTGACTGCATTTCTACACTTTTAAAAGGTTAACACTGTTTATATATTTATTATTAGGTTGTTTCACCGAGCACACAAACCAACACTTTGTATTTTTTTTTGTTCTTTCCCTTTTTGTGTGATTAGGGAGTCACATAGGTTGCTGCTGGTGCAGGATAAGTGCCAAAGTATCTCTTTTTGCATGAATACAATCATATTGGGGGCGATGCATAATGACACCCAGACACAAAAGTGTCGGGAAGTTAAAATAGAGGCGCAATCGCACTTTCTTCTGAATAATGACAACTCTTTTTTTTTACAACCCAACACCCTCATGTGAGAGCTGAAAGTGTGCAAATCTTTATACATGGGTTGGACTGGCCCACATTGCACAACTCCAGATAATTGTTATACATTGGAGAGACAGCATCACTAGTAGGCGCTATCACGGTATATGCCTTTCTTACACATATGCCAGACAACTGGTCAGCACTATATTTAAAAAAATAAAACCATAACAAAAAATTTTAATAAATCCCTGAATTCATCTTATTAAAGTCCTTGGTTTTAAATCCAAATAGAAAATAGTCCCAGATCCGCACAAGATATAAAGTCCCGGTGCACGGACTTTAAGATGTCTCCCAAATCTTCAAATAGCAACAAAAATGAAAGACCAGCACTCGGTTGTAAAGTGATGAATTTTTAATCACACATAGGCAACGTTTCAATCCTTGCAGATCTTTCTCAAGCTTGAGAAAGATCTGCAAGGATTGAAACGTTGCCTATGTGTGATTAAAAATTCATCACTTTACAACCAAGTGCTGGTCTTTCATTTTTGTTGCTTGGTTTTAAATCGTCCACAGGGAGAGATCCAAAAATACATTAATATACATAATATACTAAAATATGTATTAAGAATCTTTAATTTTAGGTCATACATTACATTACCATTTATTTATATAGTGCCAACTATATACGTAGCGCTAGGTACAGAGCATAAAAGGAGACTACATACTAAATTACGCGAACGAGAACAGACTGATACATGAGAGAGAGTGCCGTGCTCGCAAGCTTACAATCTAGAGAGTCTCGCTTATGTGAAGAAGCATCTCCTTTCAATATCCACGTTAATTTTTTTTCAAGGTTATATCATAGTTGAGTCTTCATTATATCAACTCACAGGGTAACAGGAACACAGGCTTAACATCATTATTTTAAACATAGCCTCATGTTGTGTAGTTCACAGATCCCCATCAGAGATTAGGTACGAAGAATAACTGTGAGGCAAACGTTGTAAAAGTCATGCAGTCACCATGGAAACCAGTGGGATGTTCTTACCCACTGATGCACTTTTAAAACTTTGACGGAGAAGTCACACACAGCTCTCAAAATAGTGCGTTTGTTATGTTGCTGTTTATATAACAAGATCAACGTTTCACAAGTATCTAAACAGCAGGAAATACCAGATGTATGATCAACACAGATTCTCATAATTCTCAACGTTACCCTGTGGTACGGGGCTATTCAAAGTGAACTGACCAGTTAACTGCAAAACTCAGGCACTAATAGCAGAGCTGAAACAATAGGTGAGTTATGAATTTTTTTATGAGTCAGCTATCCATGCTTCATTTTTACAGTTCACTTGCAATGCACTTGTCAGCATAGCCCCCCGAGGGATTGCATGGTCTGCTTATTCTTGCAAACATCTAAATGAGGTCTTTGCGCGTACGTATTGCCTTACATCAACATTTACTTATATAGCGCCAACAAGTTACGTAGCGCCAGGTACAACGTATAGAGAAAGTCTACATACTAAGGTAGACAAATTAGAACAGACTGGTACGTCAGGTAGAGAGCCCTGCTCGCAAGATTCCAATCTAGAGGACATATGGCATTAAATAGTTACAACATGAGTGTTACAAGCAGGGAGTCCAGACCAATAAAGTTTTTCTTAAATGAATAAACCAAGTTCCTGTGTTCGATCCAAACCCATACTAAATGACTATACCAGACACAAAAATACCTAAAAAGGTTTAGTAAAGATTCCCCAAAAAGCAGAGATTTCTAACCCTACTGAAACACTGCTATTAAATACATTGTGGATCAGTTTCATCAAAAAGAGACTAAATGTCAAATAATAACTATTTTAAAGGACCCTTCATAATACACGTCCGCTATGTGTGAATGCACAGGATAATGACTAAACCCACTTCAAAGATAATGACACAAGACCACTCCTACCACCCCGTGCCACTCCATAGCTCTTTTACACACCATTTTTAACAGGTTAAACTGATGAGACCCAATCCATCCAGTCTCTCAACATATAAACTTATTAATAAGCATGCATTTACCTCTGGGAATCCTTCATTGAGGATTTCCAACAGATTCCCCTTAGTCAGACAGGAGATCATCATTCACAGCTAGTGTCCCCCTCAAGTAAGCTGGTTACTCTCCTATTGCCTCAATAGTTTATCGTGTGCCTTGGCTGTTTCCAGGCACAAAGAATTAGAAGCCATCAGGGATAAAGCTGGTCCTCTCAGCCCGTTAATTTGAAACTAGATCTTGAAAGCAGAGCTAGAGTAGAGAGGAAGGGGGGGGGGGGGGGGGAGCCCAGTAACACTGAGCATGCTCGTAATGGGATCCTACCAACGTATGAGGTGTCAGCATAACCATCGCTATAGTAACTTGTAGTTTACAGGATGGAGACACAGGAAGGAATAACAGAAAACAGATGCAAATTATCGCAAACCATGCTGCTGTGCCTTCCAGGACCCAGACATCTCACATCAGCATAGCAGCCTGCTAACAAGAATTGCCCAGCACACAATATTCAGGAAAATATAAGAATTCTTAAAGCAGTTGCTGATCATAAAATTACTTTAAAAAAAAAAAATAGCCAGGAAGTGAATTGCACATTCATTTTTTTATTTTAAGTAATGGAAGTAAAATGAAAACTAGATATTTAACCCCTGTAGAACCAATAGCAGTCAATTTAATCATTGCAAACTGGTGTCTATCATGATCTTCCTCAGTTCTCAGGCTACTTGCTTTATATAGATTTGTTATCACAAATTGCTAATCTGAGTGCTTCATTCTCCTACATGGGTTAGAAACATAGAATGTGTCAGCAGATAAGAACCATTCGGTCCATCTAGTCTGCACAATTTTTCTGAATACTTTTATTAGTCCCCGGTTCCCTATCTTATAGCTAGGATAGCCTTGTGTCTATCCCACGCATGCTTAAAATCCTTGACTGTGTTTATCTCTACCACTTCTGCTGGAAGGCTATTCCATACATCCACTACCCTCTCAGTAAAGTAATACTTCCTGATATTACTTTTAAATCATTGCCCCTCTAATTTAAGACTATGTCCTCTAGTTGTGGTAGTTTTTCTTCTTTTAAATAGGGAATGTACTGTTTGACAGAGACTGAGAGCAAGCAAGACACTATATACAAGTAGTATGCAATGGAGCATGTGCAATGGAAGTGGGGTAAACATACATGCCATAGGTTCACCATCACTGTCCTAAGGTGATCTGTGTTACCAGACTACCAGAGCTCATGCTTATATGTAGCCCACTCATCTTATGCACCCAAGGCTGGTTCCTCATCAGCCCAGTCCCAGTAACGCCTTTATTTATGGCTGTCTAATAATGTCAAAAATTAGAATTATGACATGTTTATTTTGCGTATAATTAAACGTTTAGTGTTTGATCTTTTATAACTTGTCATAAATAAAACTTAATGTTCCATCATACTGGTGGATGTCAAGCCTTGTTTCTTAATGACCCTTGTAAATGGATGTTCATTTTTCCCAAACAATGATAAACACAGGTAGAAACACACAAGTTACTGGAGAACGTACACAAATAATATTAGAAGAACACAAACCTGTTATTAATGGAAATAACCTGTTTTATGTGAACTAGCCTCTAATTAAAGTCTTATGTTATCTTTTAAAATACTAGTTATTACAAGGGAATGTGTTGAGCAGTGCTTCCCAACCTGAAGGGCATGTGATGTTTCGAGAGGGGTGTGAGTACTCCATGCAGTGTCTAGATATACTTTATTGCTGCACAGGCATGCTCACATATAAATAGGTGGTAAGGGAAAGAACACAAATATCTGATGTGGTTGGTAGATTGTATCTACCTAATGCCCAGGACAATGATGAATAAAAATCCAACAGGGGTTGAAACATCGAGTAGGGAGTGAGACTCCTCCAGAGTGAGACATTGGTGAGATATCTATCTGTCTGGAACCTCTGATCTACTGGTCATGAGAGGGTTGGCAAGGTGAGCAGGGAAAATGCTCTCTAATCACTCTCAATGAGCTGGGACTGTAGCCCCCAGACAAGGTCGGGGAGGGGCAATCATGACAGGGTGCTGAGAGGATATGTCAGCTTTTGTGGGAGTTAGTGGGAGGAGTTGGGATAGTATAAAAGATAGGAACAGGAAGTTTGGGGGCCATTTTAGGAAAGTTTTTTCCCCCTTACCTGTTATGTGTCTGGTCTGTCTCCCTTCTTCTTTTCCAGGATCATGGAGGCTGAGATTGATAGGATTCTCGCGGAGATGAAGGCTGCTGCGCTGCTGAAGGGACCTGGCTGGCTGAAGGGACGTCTGGAGGGACCTGGAGCTGCAGCAGGGCCTGCTGCCACCGCATCTGGGAGGCCTTCTCGTTCGGTGAGGCCTCCCCGCCGCCTGAGCCCCGGAGATGACATCTTCCCTGGGCCCAGTGGAGTTCCAGGAGCTGTGGGCCGCGCTGCTATTCCCCCCAGGACCGGGACTCGAGCTGCCCGAACGGCGAGGACACCCACCCACCATGCGGCCGCAATGGGAGGAAGTGTAGGCCGCAACCGGAAGTCGACGGCCGGGAGGAAGGCCGCACCGGAAGTGGGGCCTGTGAGGGATGCAATCGCGCATCCGGAGGCTCCGGTGAGCGGGCCCAGCGGCCAGAAGACCAGGAGGCCGGGGATCGTTGGCCCCAGCACCTCCTCGATGGCGGGGGGCCTGGACAAGCGGGAAGGCCGGATCCGGAGCTCAGGAGGAGGATCAGGAGCGGTGGCTGCAGCGGGAGTGCATCAGGTGAGCGGGTCTGGTGGGGGGGGGGGAATGCCCCTGGTTGTCCCCCCTACACTGGTGTGGTCCCTCCTGCCCAACTTACCTCCTCTAGGCGCTCCAGAGGCCGCGCAAGGCCTCCACAGGCTTCTCCCAGGTTTTCATCCCCAGAATCGTCGGTGTCCCCTATTAATCCAGGGGGTAGGGTGGCAGTAGATCCCCCTCCACGCCGTTTAAGCACTAGAGCGGGTCAGGGTAAGGCCCCGGCTAAGCGTTGCCAGTCGGCGCCGGGTACCGGCACAAGTAGGTCCCTCTCGCCGGGCGAGCATTCCCCCCTGGAAGATAGGTACAGGGTGGGCTCCCCAGAGCTATTTTCCCCTCCCGGTTCCCCAACCTGGTCGGCGTCCCCAGTGATCCGGGGAGATTCGCCTATAGAAATTGACGGGGAAGAAGATAGTGAGGAGGACGGGATGAGGGGTGGCGAGTTCGGCATGGGTAGGTCTGGCGGACACGTCGGGGGTAGGGACAGGAATGCTAGGGTTCCCCCCAGATCCCCGGGATCGGGTAGGAGCGGGGGGGTTCAGACAAGGTGTCGAGAGGTTCGCAGTCGCTGCAGGTCTCGGCGGGGGGTACGGTCTCCGGATAGTAGATCCCCGTCACCCATGGACCGGGATTGGCAATCGGGCAGAGGGTTAGGGCATACTGCTCAGAGGGCGTCGCAGGTTCAGGGGTTACTTCCCCCGTCTATGGAAGGGCTACGTTGTTCGCCGATACGTTCCCAGTGTTCTTTTTCTTCCAGACGCCAACGGACGGGAGCAGATCTTCGGCCGGGGGGCCATCATGGCATTGAGAAACCAAGGGACCCGAGGAGGACGGGTGTCAGCGGAAAACGTGCGGCTGGAGAGGCTCGGCAGCCGGAACTGGAAAGCGGAGCGGCCGGGGGGCCGACCGGTGAGTTTACTGTAACACCTGCTAATGTTAGCCGTGGCAAGTCGGAGTTACTAGGGGGCTTGCGGTCATTCTTAGATTCATGGGCGGGTAGAACGCACACAATAGTAGCCAACAAGGTAGCGTCGGCATGGGTCTCTCCCGCGTTCCCTTCCCCAACGAGCGGCGGTTTTGGTTGTGCGGCAGGGTCTGCGGCGGAATCGTCGGGTGATCCTCCCCACTCCCTGGGGCAAATTCTCATGAGGCTGCGCAGGCGGGAGGTTCCGGGGGTAACGATACGGGGGGAACTGAGACAGGGGCATTTAATGTAGCCGAGGTGGCGCGGTATTCTTCGTATGCGTCTTTTTCTGGCTCTCTAGGGGTACATTTGAAAGCTGAGGTTAGGGAGAAAATTTGGAAAGGGGAGTACGTAGAACTTCTTTCCTTGCTTCCTTTGGAGGAACCTATCGACCTCAAGGAGGACGAGAAAAAGGAGGATAGGAAGAAGGAGGATGAGGAAAGGAAAAAACGGTATAGGAAGCTCCCGAAAACATTCGGGAACTGGTTGCGCTCCTTTTGCATCCTGGCTAGTGTCCTGGGTGAAAAGCACCCGGGGAAGTGCTCCTCCCTATTCTGTTATGTGGACGGGATATGGGAGGCGTACCGACTTTATGGGGGTTTAGCATGGTGGAGGTATGACGAACAGTTTCGTCAACGCCTAGCCGCTAACCCAGGCATGAGCTTTGACCAGATCGACATTACGCTCTGGGTAAAGATCATGATGGCTCAAAAGGCATCGCCCTTTCCCGGGGGGGCCGGTGGTGGAGCCCAAGGCTCCACGCCGGCCACCGGAAAACGCGGGACATGCTGGCTTTTCAACGACAGCCAGTGCAAGTGGGGTGCCTCCTGCAAATTCCGGCACGAGTGCTCGGTCTGCGGAGGCGCCCATAGCGCAGCCAGATGCTTTAAGCGCGGCAAGTCTGGTAGCTCAGCCGGGCAGTCTGGGGCTAAAGGGGAGAACTCCAGTGAGCAGCGACGCGATGCGGCCGTGGCTAAGGCGCTACGGTAGGCGAGCGGACCCAAGTTTCTTGGAGGACAGGTTTAGGTGGGGGTTTCGCATCCCGTTTGTCCCAGGCCCAGGTCGTATCTCGCGCCGGAACTTGAAGTCGGTGCTTCAGTTTCCGGAGGTAGTGAGGGACAAATTACGGAAGGAACTGGAAGCGGGCAGGATGGCCGGCCCGTTTCCAGAACCACCCATGGCGAATTTGCGAGTTTCTCCTTTGGGGGTGGTCCCCAAGAAGGATCCCGGTAAATTCCGGTTAATACATCATTTGTCCTATCCTAAGGGAGGGTCGGTTAATGATGACATCGATAGGGCGCTTTGCTCCGCATCGTACGCATCATTTGACAGAGCAGTGGAGCTGGTCAGAGACGCAGGGGCCGGGGCATTGATGGCTAAAGCAGATATAGAATCGGCTTTTCGTCTCCTCCCTATCCACCCGGAGTGTCACCACCTATTGGGCTGCTGGTTTGATCAGGGGTTCTATGTGGACCTCTGTCTGCCTATGGGGTGTTCAGTTTCTTGTGCCTATTTCGAGAAATTTAGCACATTTCTCGAATGGGTAGTTAAGAAAGTGGCAAACGATCGTTCAATGGTGCACTACTTGGACGATTTTTTTGTGCGTGGGCCCCATGGGCTCCAGATCTTGCTTGGTGCTGCTGCGCTCGCTGGAACAGGTTGCGCGTAGCTTTGGTGTTTCCTTGGCGGCGGATAAGACAGAGGGTCCTACTACGTGCTTAAGCTTTCTGGGGTTGGAGATAGATTCGGTAGCAGGGGTCTGCAGGCTCCCCAGGGATAAGCTAGTGGTACTACGGACTGCTGTTCAGATGGTAGGTAGGGCCAAAAAGGTTACCCTGCGTCAGTTACAGTCATTGATAGGGCGCCTAAACTTCGCCTGTCGGATAATTCCGGTGGGCCGGGTGTTTATTAGGTCACTGTCGCGGGCTACGGCGGGTATCACGGCGGGACACCATTTTATCCGGGTGACTAGGAAGATACTTGCAGACCTGGCTGTGTGGCTGGTCTTCCTTGAGCGGTTTAACGGAAAGGTGGTATTCCAGTGCGCAGTAGTACAGGCAGATGAGCTGGAGCTTTACACGGATGCGTCGGGTAGCGTGGGTTTTGGCGCATACTTCGCGGGTAAGTGGTGCGCGGAGCGTTGGCCGGAGGCATGGGCGGGCAGCAAGCTCCTGAAGAACCTGGCGTTTTTGGAACTATTTCCCTTGTTAGTGGCCCTAACGTTATGGGGGAGGTGCATGCGAGACCGGCGGGTTGTCTTTTTCTCTGACAACTTGGCGGTCGTGCATTCAGTGAACAACCTATCTACAGCGTTGGCCCCGGTGGTGCGGCTTTTACGGCGTTTTGTGCTGCTTTGCATGGAACTGAATATCTCGTTCCGTGCAAAACATTTACCAGGGCACTTAAACGTTATAGCGGATGCTCTTTCTCGATTCCAGTGGGAGCGGTTTCGAGCAGAAGCTCCGGGAGCAGACAGGACTGGGCAGGAGTGCCCGTTGGTACTGTGGAAGATCGGAATGGAGTGCTTGCGGGATGGGTAAAAAGTTCGCTTGCTCCTTCCACATGGTCGGCATACGCGAGGGTCTGGCGAGACTGGGATTCACTGGTGGCTACGGGGGGTAGACACCGCCCTGAGGCATCCCTGCTGGATGCCTTGCTTTGGTTTTTGGTGCAGCTTTCCGCTGAAGGGGCGTCCCCTTCCAAATTGGACAAAGCAGTGGCAGCTTTGTCCTTTTTGTTTAAATTGCGTGGGGAGGTGGACGTGTGTAAGAATTTTTTGGTAAGGCAAGCGTTAAAAGGTTTTCGGAAGGGAAAAAAGCAGGCTGACGCACGGTGCCCGGTGTCGGTGGCGTTGCTGCGTAGAATGGTGGAGGTGCTGCGAGCTATTTGCACATCGGATTACGAGCGTTTGTTGTTTACCGCGGCTTTTTCCCTGGCCTTTTTCGGAGCATTCCGGATATCGGAGTTGGTAAGTCCTTCCAGGGCCCGGTTGGGCGGCATCTGGGCGACGGATGTGGTGTGTGAGCCTGGGAAGCTACTGGTGTGGCTCAGGTCCTCAAAAATGGATACGGCTAGGCGGGGCCGTATGGTGGAATTGTTTAAGGTACCGGGCGAAGGGGTGTGCCCGGTACGCTGCATCAGGGAGTTTTTGGTAGTGCGGGCGCAGCGGTCTCAGTCCCTCCTGGTCCACGCAGACTCCTCTAGTTTATCGAGGTTTCAGTTCCTCAGGGTAGTGAGGATGGCGTTGGAGCGGCTGGGTGTGCCGGCGCACGAGTACGGCACCCATTCCTTTCGGATTGGGGCTGCCACGGAGGCTTCACGGCTAGGCCTGGGGGAGGCTTTAGTCAAGAGGATTGGTCGCTGGGAGTCTGGACGGTACAGATCGTATGTTCGTCCTCACAGATTACTGTTATAAAAAAAAAATTATTCTATGTTTAAAAAAAAAAAAAATGATTTTGTGTTATGGTTAAAAAAAAAAAAAAAAAAATTATAAAGAAGTTGTGTTTGATGGAATTTGTTTCCGCGTGAGCGGTGTACATAGTGCGATGTTGTTCACGATGTTCTCTGTTACAGGTTCCGGTTTGGAGGTGTGGATCATCGGCCATTCATACGTATACTGGGCTGAGAGGAGAGCTGCAGTTCGCAGGAATGGAATCCAGCTGGGCTTTCCTCAGGATCTGGTTCGTCTGAAGTGGTTTGGAGTAAGGGGCATGTTGTGGAATGCTGTGGTATCTAATGTGGAACAAAGAGTGTGGCGGGGCGGTCGCCCTGACATACTCCTTATTCATGCCGGGGGGAATGATTTGGGGGTGGTGCCGCAGAGGGAGCTGGTGAAGAACATGCAGCGGGACGTGTCCCGCTTACATACTCTTCTACCAGGGATTAAGATCATTTGGTCAGAGATGGTTCCCCGGTCGGTTTGGAGGCACACCAGGGATTCGGCGGCCATGAACCGTTGCCGGGGAAAGATAAACAAGCTAATGGCGAGTTTCATGAGAAAGAACGGCTGGGTGGTGGTGCGGCACTTTAACCTGGAAGGTAAATTGGGGGGTCTGTTTCGGTCTGATGGGGTACACCTGAACGAGCTGGGGTTGGATTTCTTCAACCTGGCTCTGCAGGAAGGAACCGAGATGGCCACAGTTTTGTTTGGGGGGGGGAGCCCATCCAGGGTGATGGGCTTGTGGCGGAAGCTTGCAGGGTATCCAGGAGGGTTAATGGAAGATTTGGATTGGGGAGAGTCAATCGGGACTCTGGTGGGAGGTTCGAGGGGAAAGTGGTACCTCGAACCTCAGGTATTGGGGGCATTGGGATATGCCCAGAACATGGACTTCGGCAGCCACCTGGATACTCTTGCAAGCTTTGGTTGGTTTTTCTTGTATATGGAATATTTAATGTTTAAGTTTTGATGTTTATGTTTAGTCATTGTATTAATTATGGATATACATATATGTGGAATTTAGATATATATATATATATATGTATATGGTTGTAAATGCAATGACTATTTAAATAAAGTGCTGTGGCCGTTGTTTTACCCCACAGTCTGGTTTTTAGTTTGAGTTATTTCTAGGCAAATACATATCCTCAATGATAGAAAGCTACCAGGTCATGCATGTTTTGAATGCCCCAGTCAGTAACACTCCATCATTCTATGCCCCAGTCGGTAACACATTCGATCTTTCTATGCCCCAGTCAGTAACACATTCGATCTTTCTATGCCCCAGTCTGTAACATATTCTTTCTTTCTATGCCCCAGTAGGTAACACATTCTATCATTCTATGTCCCAGTCAGTAACACATTCCATCCTTTTATGCCCCAGTCGGTAACACATTCGATCTTTCTATGCCCCAGTCAGTAACACATTCGATCTTTCTATGCCCCAGTCAGTAACACATTCGATCTTTCTATGCCCCAGTCAGTAACACATTCGATCTTTCTATGCCCCAGTCGGTAACACATTCCATCATTCTATGCCCCAGTCGGTAACACATTCGATCTTTCTATGCCCGAGTCGGTAACACATTCGATCTTTCTATGCCCCAGTCAGTAACACATTCGATCTTTCTATGCCCCAGTCGGTAACACATTCCATCATTCTATGCCCCAGTCGGTAACACATTGCATCATTCTATGCCCCAGTCGGTAACACATTGCATCATTCTATGCCCCAGTCGGTAACACATTGCATCATTCTATGCCCCAGTCGGTAACACATTCCATCATTCTATGCCCCAGTCGGTAACACATTGCATCATTCTATGCCCCAGTCGGTAACACATTGCATCATTCTATGCCCCAGTCGGTAACACATTGCATCATTCTATGCCCCAGTCGGTAACACATTGCATCATTCTATGCCCCAGTCGGTAACACATTTGATCTTTCTATGCCCCAGTCGGTAACACATTTGATCTTTCTATGCCCCAGTCGGTAACACATTTGATCTTTCTATGCCCCAGTCGGTAACACATTCGATCTTTCTATGCCCCAGTCGGTAACACATTCGATCTTTCTATGCCCCAGTCAGTAACACATTCCATCATTCTATGCCCCAGTCGGTAACACATTTGATCTTTCTATGCCCCAGTCAGTAACACATTCCATCATTCTATGCCCCAGTCGGTAACACTTTTGATCTTTCTATGCCCCAGTCGGTAACACATTTGATCTTTCTATGCCCCAGTTGGTAACACATTTAATCTTTCTATGCCCCAGTTGGTAACACATTTTATCTATCTATGCCCCAGTCGGTAACACATTTGATCTTTCTATGCCCCAGTTGGTAACACATTTAATCTTTCTATGCCCCAGTTGGTAACACATTTTATCTATCTATGCCCCAGTCGGTAACACATTTGATCTATCTATGCCCCAGTCGGTAACACATTTGATCTTTCTATGCCCCAGTTGGTAACACATTTAATCTTTCTATGCCCCAGTTGGTAACGCATTTGATCTATCTATGCCCCAGTCAGTAACACATTCCATCATTCTATGCCCCAGTCGGTAACACATTTGATCTTTCTATGCCCCAGTCGGTAACACATTTGATCTTTCTATGCCCCAGTCGGTAACACATTCGATCTTTCTATGCCCCAGTCGGTAACACATTCGATCTTTCTATGCCCCAGTCGGTAACACATTTGATCTTTCTATGCCCCAGTCGGTAACACATTCCATCATTCTATGCCCCAGTCGGTAACACATTTGATCTTTCTATGCCCCAGTCGGTAACACATTCTATCATTCTATGCCCAAGTTGGTAACACATTTGATCTTTCTATGCCCCAGTCGGTAACACATTCGATCTTTCTATGCCCCAGTCGGTAACACATTTCATCTTTCTATGCCCCAGTTGGTAAAACATTTGATCTTTCTATGCCCCAGTCAGTAACACATTTGATCATTCTATGCCCCAGTCGGTAACACATTTAATCTTTCTATGCCCCAGTTGGTAACACATTGCATCATTCTATGCCCCAGTCGGTAACACATTTGATCTTTCTATGCCCCAGTCGGTAACACATTTGATCTTTCTATGCCCCAGTCAGTAACACATTCGATCTTTCTATGCCCCAGTTGGTAACACATTTGATCTTTCTATGTCCCAGTTGGTAACACATTCGATCTTTCTATGTGACAGTCGGTAACACATTCGATCTTTCTATGTGACAGTCGGTAACACATTTGATCTTTCTATGCCCCAGTTGGTAACACATTTGATCTTTCTATGCCCCAGTTGGTAACACATTTGATCTTTCTATGCCCCAGTTGGTAACACATTTGATCTTTCTATGTCCCAGTCGGTAACACATTTGATCTATCTATGCCCCAGTCGGTAACACATTTGATCTATCTATGCCCCAGTCAGTAACACATTTGATCTATCTATGCCCCAGTCGGTAACACATTTAATCTTTCTATGCCCCAGTTGGTAACACATTTTATCTATCTATGCCCCAGTTGGTAACACATTTGATCTATCTATGCCCCAGTTGGTAACACATTTGATCTATCTATGTCCCAGTTGGTAACACATATGATCTATCTATGCCCCAGTCGGTAACACATTTGATCTTTCTATGCCCCAGTCGGTAACACATTTGATCTATCTATGTCCCAGTTGGTAACACATTTGATCTTTCTATGCCCCAGTTGGTAACACATTTTATCTATCTATGCCCCAGTCGGTAACACATACGATCTATCTATGCCCCAGTTGGTAACACATTTGATCTATCTATGTCCCAGTTGGTAACACATTTGATCTATCTATGCCCCAGTTGGTAACACATTTAATCTTTCTATGCCCCAGTTGGTAACACATTTTATCTATCTATGCCCCAGTCGGTAACACATTTGATCTTTCTATGCCCCAGTTGGTAACGCATTTGATCTATCTATGCCCCAGTCAGTAACACATTCGATCTTTCTATGCCCCAGTCTGTAACATATTCGATCTTTCTATGCCCCAGTCGGTAACACATTTGATCTTTCTATGCCCCAGTCGGTAACACATTCGCTCTTTCTATGCCCCAGTCGGTAACACATTCCATCATTCTATGCCCCAGTCGGTAACACATTTGATCTTTCTATGCCCCAGTCTGTAACATATTCGATCTTTCTATGCCCCAGTCGGTAACACATTTGATCTTTCTATGCCCCAGTTGGTAACACATTTGATCTTTCTATGCCCCAGTCAGTAACACATTCGATCTTTCTATGCCCCAGTCGGTAACACATTCGATCTTTCTATGTGACAGTCGGTAACACATTCGATCTTTCTATGTGACAGTTGGTAACACATTTGATCTATCTATGCCCCAGTCGGTAACACATTCGATCTTTCTATGCCCCAGTCGGTAACACATTCGATCTTTCTATGTGACAGTCGGTAACACATTCGATCTTTCTATGCCCCAGTCGGTAACACATTCGATCTTTCTATGCCCCAGTCGGTAACACATTCGATCTTTCTATGCCCCAGTCGGTAACACATTCGATCTTTCTATGCCCCAGTCGGTAACACATTCGATCTTTCTATGTGACAGTCGGTAACACATTTGATCTTTCTATGCCCCAGTTGGTAACACATTTGATCTTTCTATGTCCCAGTTGGTAACACATTTGATCTATCTATGCCCCAGTTGGTAACACATTTGATCTATCTATGCCCCAGTTGGTAACACATTTAATCTTTCTATGCCCCAGTTGGTAACACATTTTATCTATCTATGCCTCAGTCAGTAACACATTTGATCTTTCTATGCCTCAGTCAGTAACACATTTTATCTATCTATGCCTCAGTCAGTAACACATTTGATCTTTCTATGCCCCAGTTGGTAACACATTTGATCTTTCTATGCCCCAGTTGGTAACACATTTTCTTGCTGTTGGTGGTATAGGCTGAATGAACCAGACCTCAGTCAAACTTCCCCTCCAAGTACAACGCTGCATGTGAGCAGGTCACAGTGTACCGGATAGGATTACATTTCACATCCAGTGCGCTGTGTCAGTTCACACAGAGTTGCTACACCAGTAGTGTTCTTTTGGCCACGCCACCCAGTCCTGATGTATACAGGAATTGTCACTTATTGAAGGCATAAATCAACTTATGGCACTGCATGCCACAGTGGAAGTCTCTGGTGGCCACTGCAGCACACGTGCCATAGGTTCGTCATCACTGATATAAAATGATATGAATATACTCTATCACAGTGGGAATACAGAGCATGACAAATGATGTATACATTGTGCTCTCTGAGTTATCCATTATATTGTGGCTTCTTTGAATAATTAATTTGTATATGGTGCCACATAGGTGACAGAGCCATTTTAATGCCAGCTTGTAAAATAAGAATTTGGGCCTAAATGTATATATATTGCATTACACCCTGCTAATAAATTCAGTTTGACCGCTATTTATAAATCATGTAGGGTTTTGACTGCAATTCTTCTTTCTGAAAATAATGAACGGTCTCAGCTGTGCTCAGTATAAACCAATCATTCCACTAGATTGCTCTTTAAATTCACACTTCATCTTTGTCCTATATTACATATTTGACAAGCTTTGTGCTTCAAGCTACAGTGTGCATATCTGATTATTACCCTTCGTCCTGAACTCATCTGGAATATATATAAAGTTAGCGTACATATTTAAAAGGACAGTACGATGTGCAGGTTATATACTAATGGTTATATACTAATACATTTCCTTTACAGTCCGTCATGTTGAACTGGTTTCAAACAAGAGAGCTAAATTAGGGTAATTTTTCTAAATTACTGGTACAGAGGCCACCAGAGGCGTCGCTAGGGGTGGGCTACTGGGGCTATAGCCCCGAGTCCCCCCTTCATAGCCCCAAATGGAGACTCTGGGGCTAAAGTATTCTTTAGCCCCGAGACTCCAGGGCTATAAATATATAAAAAAAAAAATCCCCCGGTGAGATCTCCTCCGTCTTGGAAATAGTCCCAGAATCGGAGGATTAACCTCAGGCGGGGGTGAGGGCTGATCGGGAGGAGAGGCTGCTATAGGGAGCTCGCTCCCTAGCCTCTCCTCCTGGCCATAGAGATCACAGCGTGACGGGTGCAAGCTCCACCCCCGTTGCGCTGTGTCAGCTGCTTGCCGGATGTCAGGTGGACGGACATCCGGCAGAAGGTCCTGGATGACGGACCAAGTGTAAGGTAAGTAAAAAATGTAAAAAAAGTGTGACTGTGTATGGGTGTCTAGGTGTGTGTGTCAGGGTGTCTAGGTGTGTGTGTGTGTCTCTGGGTATTACTGGGTTCTGACTGGCACACTATTACTGGGCTCAGAGTGGCACAATATTCTTGGGCTCTGACTGGCACTATATTACTGGGTTCTGAGTGGCACAATATTACTGGGCTATGATTGGCACAATATTACAGGGCTCTGACTAGCACAATATTACTGGGCTCTGACTAGCACAATATTACTGGGCTCTGACTGGCACTATATTACTGGGTTCTGAGTGGCACACTATTACTGGGCTCTGAGTGGCACACTATTACTGGGCTCTGAGTGGCACACTATTACTGGGCTCTCACTGGCACAATATTACTGGGCTCTGACTGGCACAATATTCCTGGGCTCTGAGTGGCACAATATTACTGGGTTCTGAGTGGCACACTATTACTGGGCTCTGACTGGCACAATATTACTGGGCTCTGACTGGCACAATATTACTGGGCTCTGACTGGCACTATATTACTGGGTTCTGAGTGGCACAATATTACTGGGTTCTGAGTGGAACACTATTACTGGGCTCTGACTGGCACAATATTCCTGGGCTCTGACTGGCACAATATTCCTGGGCTCTGACTGGCACAATATTACTGGGCTCTGAGTGGCACACTATTCCTGGGCTCTGACTGGCACACTATTCCTGGACTCTGACTGGCACACTATTCCTGGGCTCTGACTGGCACTATGTTACTGGGTTCTGAGTGGCACAATATTACTGGGTTCTGAGTGGCACACTATTACTGGGCTCTGACTGGCACAATATTCCTGGGCTCTGACTGGCACAATATTACTGGTATCTGAGTGGCACAATATTACTGGTATCTTACTGGCACAATATTACTGGGCTCTGAATGGCACACTATTCCTGGTATCTGACTGGCACAATATTACTGGGCTCTGAGTGGCACAATATCACTGGGCTCTGACTGGCACAATATTCCTGGTATCTGATTGGCATAATATTACTGGGCTCTGAGTGGCACACTATTACTGGGCTCTGACTGGCACAATATTCCTGGTATCTATAATTGTACAATTTTCAAACACTGAAAAAATTGTGGGTGTTTTCTTACATTTTTATTATGGGGGGGGGGGGTGCAACACTCAGGGTCCGCCCCGGGTGCCAAATGCTCTAAGTACGCCCCTGTGTGTGACCGAGTTCATCTGGGCTCTAGCCCCAGATCATCCGAAGACCTAGCAACGCCCCTGGAGGCCACATAGGTTGGTGTGACTCATCTGTTCTCAGCTTGTGTGCATAACAATTTTTGGACCTTTCCACATTTGCAGGTTTGCCATTTACTCCAGTGTGTGACTGATATCGGCAGATTGCTTAATGGCTCACTTGAGGTAACAAATGTCTCACTGTTTTGTTACTTACAATCTAAACAGCCATAACTCCCAATCACACTTGCTCAATCACCATGGTTTTCTAGCTTCGAACCTGGCTAGGTCTTACCTTAACTCCACCTACTGTATTCATCTAAAATAACTCAAGCATACCGCTGTACTCAGGGTTGCCAGATCAGCTAAATTATCAATGGACAATCATAACTACCTGCAGAATTTATCATTCATACCCATCCCGATGGAAATGAATGAATTAAGAAAGGCAGCTTTTTCTGCAAAAACAACATGACATCATTATATAGATAAAAAAAAATGTCTTTGCATTTTGCAATATACATGGCTACGGACAAGAAAAGGTTGTTTAGAAATTCCATATTTCATTTCTAGATCTATGAACATGGCACAAAATGTAAAGTATTTAAAGGGACATTCCAAGGAAGCAAGGGTTTAAACAAAACATGACCCACACTTTGAAAAGTAAACCTAATGTGTATCTTTATAGATAAACGCGTGTTTACTATCTGCTGTGTCTCACATGAGAGACACAGCAGTTCCTGGTTGTCACATGCTGACAAACGTAAGCATGCGCACAGCCGAATGCGAGGGTCTCTTGATGCAAGGGTCTCTTGCTCTTGCTAGTTATGGTCCCCCCTGCTGATCCCATGCCAAAACGAGGGGCGACTGCCTGTTTCTAATGGAAGCACGGCAGCTGTCG
This sequence comes from Pelodytes ibericus, assembly GCA_036172795.1. Lineage (NCBI taxonomy): Eukaryota > Metazoa > Chordata > Amphibia > Anura > Pelodytidae > Pelodytes > Pelodytes ibericus. The sequence goes on from CM069866.1 coordinate 25,487,695, forward strand.
GTCAGAGGATAAACTGGCGTGTACTATCAAAAGTACAGACCAGTTCATCTTCACAACAGGAACAACTACTATATAAGAAGCACAAGTGAAAAAAAAACATTTAGTGTCCCTTTAAAGAGCAATTACATGATGGTTACAGTACTTTTGATATGCAATTAAACGCTATGTTTCAAAATAAGAGAAAGATATAAAGGGCAAGTGATTGTTTAACTGTTTTGGGGGCTGTATGGGCACGAGATGCTGAACACGCAGGGAATGGCAGACCCATTAACCACAGACTTTAGTCTTATAATCGCATTGCTTTGCCAACTGTTCTTCTCATTAACTGACTTTAGATAATCAAAAGCTCAATTAATATGCTATTTATACTGTGCTTGAGCCACACTCTTGAGCATGTGTTATTATTCTACCTTTAAAAGTATATTTTCAATGCACAGGTGAAACAATGTGGACTAGGCACTCTACATAAAAAGGTAACTTGTGTTCCCTCCCCACAACACAAAAATAAGTGAAATAGAGAAAATAATGTGTATGCACAATAAATATAAAGAGTATGGTAGCAATATGTATGGTCTTCTGAAATGGTACGTAAAAATATATGTATACAGAAAAAAATAATAATAATAATAATACAATGTGTGATACAATTTAATCACAGGATGTATAAGTAAACGTACTGCCATCCAGAGGACTCTCACTCACATTAACCAGAGCCTTAAAGGGACACTACCACTTACATAAGATGTAACTAGATAACCTGGTCTTTTTAAACAAACACATATATAAATTATATGCAACTGTTTTGACTGAATTAATTCCATATAAAAGGAAAAATACAATTGGGTGTTTATCTCCTGGCTCCATTTTGTGCTTATTTCCCATGATGCAACATTGTCCAAAATTTTCTAGCCAGTCTCACTTTACAACTGATGCCAAAGCCTGCATGATGATATCATAAGATACTCCGCTGCTCTCACACTGGCTCCTGTGTATCATAGTGGGCAGGACTAGGTGACTGTGTACAACTTTTTTTGATCTGCCTTCCAACACAAAGAGGGGAGATTAACCTGATTAAACAGGACTCTGCCCCCATCTGATTGAATTGACATTACCTTCCCAATCAATGCCAAGTTTATGGTCAGAATTCAGACTTGTAGACTGTATTCTGTGTCCCCAGCCCCAAAGTGAGATACTAGTGCTGTAAAGTAACTAGGGCGTGGCACCCAAATACACTTGTATAGTTACATATTTTATTAAATACAATAACATAACAAAAACAATGACATCGGAAATCAACAATAAAAAATTAAAAAAATAGAACCATTTCCTTTTTGTGGTGGGAGTGTCCCTATAAATACCGCGGATATGGAGCATGTGTGGATATAAGGTTCCACCACCTCCTTTATAGGATGAATTGACTTTTCTTGCAGTGTCACTCAAAGAAACATAAGGGTAATAGCCCAAAACAACGGCAAGGTTGTGGTCAAATAGTGGGGGGTGGGGGGATCGCAAAATAGTGTAATACCCAATAAAATAGGGAAAGAGTTGGTGGCGAGTTTAGTAAATGGTATATGGTGCAGAGTATACATATTTTTTGTATAAAAAAATTTGCACAAAATCTACCCCGGAGATCTGTGAGTGTGCAGGTGCTGAAAAATTACAAGGAGCTAGGGGTCCCACATCACCATTTTGTTCAAGGTCACTTAAGACAAATGCACACTGCAGGGCTGTAGTCAAACACAGACTGGCCTGCAATCTTTATTCTACGCAATACAGCTAACGGGGATGTTATTTCCTAGTGGCCAAGGTGCCCCCCCCACTTTGAGAAAGTTAAATATAAGGATTTTGTTTACAGCAATTTACTAGAACATAAACATTCCATGAACAAAATTGATAGCACTAACAACCCAATAAACATAACATAAATGCAGCAGGGAATAAGCATTTAATAGACTTACAGATGTTGGAGGGATGATGTTCTGTGCCGAGGCTGCCATTGTTTCCTACAAAGATGAAAGCTGACACTCAGGCTGCAATATCTTAAATGTATCTGCAATTAAAAAAAAGTTGTGTACAATCATGGTGCAACTTCATCAGCCCACCTGTTAACATCACAGATACACACAAATACACAGGCATTACATATAAGCCACAGATATAGAAAGACAGACAAGACACATAGACAGACAGACAGATAGAGCAGTGGTTAGGGTTGCCACCTTTTCTTCAAAAAAATACCGGCCAGGTGGCAACCCTAGCAGTGCTTAGGGCTGAATGCATTTGTACCCAGTTTTCACTGGCCTTTTAGTGTCCCTTTTCTACCTCAGATCCCAACAGAGGGGGGAAAAGGCAGTGAAGGTAGGGACTCTCAGCTCAAATAAATATATGACCTTGGTGCTTTCTTTCGCAACCTATTGATCCTCGCCAGAGTCTCATCTGAGGAAGCTTGATGCCCACTCTACACACTTGGGCATTTCGAAAAGTAGTGTAGCCCCAGCCCATGGAGTACAGTTAAAGAGAAACCCAGGGGGTAATTGCCCCTTTGCCTCCCTTGCCAGTGCCAGTCCTCTCCTGAGGATCAGTGCAGGCTGAATAGAGCATATGCAGTAACTGTATTGTTTTTGACAACAGTGTTTTTTCACTTGTGTCATCACTGAGATCTTGCGCATGTGCAGTGGGCATCCCCGCGAGTGTCTACGGAAGCACTCTGATTGGTAAGTGGTATTTTTACAGAAATCTAATGATTTTATGGTGAGAGGTCCAACCACAGGAGAAAGCCTGCAAAATGTCATTTTTTTTATGTATAGCAAAAAATCTTGAATATAAAAAACTAGAACAAATAAATGCATATTTATTTTTAAAGTGTCAGCTTTCATATACATACAAGACAATTGTATATAAAGTTTGGCGCACGGCAGCATTTAGAACTAAATAGTGGAGCAATCCCAGCCCCCTTGCCCCCCCCCCCCCCCCCCAAATTGAGCCCTCTTTACTTTGTATAGCTCTATAAGGGAATCCTGGGTTCGATAAAGGAAGGATACCCAAGCTTCTGTACATGCACACGGCTTGAGAGCTATAAACAGCTCAATAAGCAACTTCATTTGTACCTCTTCATTAAAACCTTTCTATTCTTTAATGTCTGTAATGCTGTAGGCAAACAAAAATGTCCATTACAGCATTAGCACTATTTATCATAATATATGTCTATTCATCTTCCATGAAACCCATGTTTATCATCAATGCACCATATCTAAATAGCCTCTCTCGTCTCCAAAACAGAATCCTATGTCCTAAAACGTCAACCATAAAGCAAGTTAGGTTAATTGAATATTGCACAGCAAGAGCAATTTACCAAGCTCAGGGCGTTCTGGTAAATTCTGCAAGACGACACCTATGGATAAGAAACAGGTAAGATATGTTCTGTAAACTAATTTGACAGGTGCATGAAAGGTGCACATCCTTATCTGTTTCTTTAAATCAATGTATGTGTGACTGTGATGTCACCCCTCCTCCATCTTTAGTCTAGCTAATCCCAATTCTGTGGGGAAAGGTCACGGTACTGACTAAAGGGTCATGAAAGACAATGAATCGGGAAAATATAACAGGAGGCTCTTACAAGGTTGTATTTTTTTAGGCTTTCATTCTGCCACTCTTAGTAGTAAAACTTTCTTCAAAAAGGTATTTTCCAATGACTCAATTAAAATCTCTTTTTTTGGCTTTGGAAACATCTGCCCGGTATAGAAATTAAGAAAAAATGTGTTCCTACAACAAATATTACAAACATAGAACTTCAGTGATTTTACTTATTTTGTTTGATTTTATTTATTATTTCACTAGTTTACCTAGGGGTGGCCTATCCCCTATTTAATGAGAAAATATTGTGAAGAATAAATCGAATCAATATATTGTGTCGCAATTATTTCCTCCACAACAAGCTACCAATGTGTATATATATATTACTCTTTACCAGATCGTGCTAGCACTTATCCTGACTACCAGTTAGCTAACCTGTATCTCAGACACCAGCTGATATTTTATTTCCCCTTACGTAATTAAATTAAATAGGTTTTGTAGAGACGTCAACAGAAATAGTCTTAAATTAGAGGGGCAAAGGTTTAAAAGTAATATTAGGAAGTTATACTTTACTGAGGGTAGTGAATGTATGGAATAGCCTTCCAGTGGAAGTGGTAGAGGCAGTGGCGGTCCTACCATTAGTGCAGGGGTCGCAGCTGCAACCGGGCCCGTCACTCAAAAAAAAACAAATGTGCGGGCAAATGGGGCAGCTGCCCCGTGGGCCCCCGCTGCCCCGTGGGCCCCCGCTGCCCGTGTGACTGTCTCACACGCAGACAGTCACTATTGGGCAGCAGCCGTAAGTCCGCATCCATCAGATGCGGACCCGGTTTTTCGTCACAGCCACCGGAAACGTCACTTCCGGTCGCTGTACTTCCTGCACGCAGCGCGCCTGCAGGAAACATTTCTGCGGAGACGGGGGCGACGAGCAGCAGCATACAGGTAAGTACGGGCGGGGGGGGGGAGATTTGGGCAAATTACATGGGCAAATAAATGGCAAATGGCAAAGCAACATTGGTAAATAAATGGCAAATGGGCAAAATAACACTGGCAAATAAATGTCAAATGGGCAAATAAATGGTAATGGGCAAAATAACACTGGCAAATTGGCAAATAAATGGCAATTGGGCAAATAACACTGGCAAATGGGCAAAATAACAGGCAAATAACTAATGAAAGTATTACTTTACAGAGAAGGTAGTGGATGCATAGAATAGTTTGCCAGCAGAAGTGGTAGAGGTTAATACAGTTAAGGTATTTAAGCATGCATGGGATAGGTATAAGGCTATCCTAGATATAAGACAAGGCCATGCACACAGCGGAACAGTTGGGAGGCATGTAAGTGGCATTTCTGGGGTGGAGTTGCATGGTGGGGTTGGGGGGCCCCGGGGCAATTTTTGCACCGGGCCCGGTGGTTTCTAGTTACGCCTCTGGGTAGAGGTTAATATAGTGAAGAAATGTAAGCATGCGTGGAATAGGCACAAGGCTATCCTAGATATAAGATAAGGTCAGGGACTAATGAACGTATTAAAAAAAATGGGCAGACTAGATGGGCCAAATAGAAAAATAGACATTGTTTGCTGATAAGAACTATTTTTTAATATATTTAATCATATACTTTGCACTTTATATGCATAATATACATGATATACATAGTATAATGAAACTTAACCAATTATCTGACGAGGTCACCAACCTTAACATAACATTGAACAAGCAGGTACTCTATTCCATACAGTGCATTATAGGTCAATGAGGCCCAGCACAGTAAACTATTTGTGACAAATCAAGGGGCACAGATCCAGGCTTTACCATAAGCAACACATCTTTCTGTCCAGCTTAGTGATGGATAACACTTGAAACTCCAAATATGGTGGGCTTAATTTCCCATAAAGCTCGGTCAGCCACAACATTTGGCACTGTTGGCTGAGCATAATGAGAAATGTAGGCGTGCAGGTAGGTAGTCATCATCACTAGCCTAAAGTGCCCCAAACATTATAGAGAGTACTGATGTAACATTAATTGTACAAGGCTGCCTAGGTCACTGACCTGTGTACATATTTAATATTTTTCTCTTTCAAATAATGATGTCCTTACCTGGTTTGGTTTGTGGTGCACACGTTGCAGCAAAATGTGGTTGATCCCCAAAAAAATGGTCAAGGAAAGTGTTGCAAGAGCTGCATCTTCCTTCACATACAGCATGCTGCTGTAACCATGACAACCGACACACATACTGCAAGGCCAGGGGAGCCGGCCCAGTGCTGGAACACACGGACCAATCAGTAACCAGAGCGGGAGGTGCCTCATTCAACTCTGCAGCAATCCTAGTGGAAGGGGAGGGGCGAGACGGACAGAACGTTTGGCTCCTAATTGGCTGCAAGGGTCGGAGCGCAGAGCTAGTGTGTTAATGCCGTAGGTGATAGCGATAGACGAGCTTGTTAATGCAGAAATAGCATCAGCATGGAAATAGAGTAATAATAATCCTTATCCCCCAGCACTACTCATCATATGGGACTACGGTTTATTTCGGGGGGATCTTCTGTGTGCTGCTAAACACTGGGGCGGAGGAAGGAAGCTGACATGCGATGATGTGTCAGGAATTTAAACCAAAGGTGGAATTGGTTTAATCCTCTGTATCATATTGGCCGTTGCATTTTTTTTATATACTTCATAGCACTTTTTGGCCCTGAAATGCGCTTCCTCCACAGAGCTTCAGCACAATTTCCTTCTGTACCTGTTTTATTATAAATACTTTAAATTAAAACTCTGCACACACCCTGCTTTCATCGTGGTTTGATCTGCTCAGCTCTGCCCCTTGAGGCAGCTGCTTCTTCACATGAGCAGAGTCCCCACCTGCTCAGAGACACAGCTTGCACACTGCAGAACCAACCCCGTTAGGCAGGGTGACCAGAAGTCCCGGTTTTATCTGGATAGTCCTAGTTTTGGACTCTATGTCCCTGCCGTACCTCCAAAGCGGGACAGTCCTGATTTGTGAGGTCTGGCCCGCCGACCTCTACCTTTGTCCCACCACCAAGCTCTGCTTCTGTCCTGCCGTCAAGCTCTGCCTCTGTCCTGCCGTCGAGCTCTGCCTCTGTCCCGCCGCCAAGCTCTACCTATGTCCCGTGGTCCTGATAACATTCTCCCAGACACCGGAGAATGTTTAATGTTCATGCGTGGCACTGTGCGCATATGCAGTAGCGATCCTGGCTTCCGATGCCATGATCTGAAGCCGTCAAGACACAGTGCTTCATGCATGCACTGTCACTTACAGGCCCAGACCCCTCTGCAATGTTGGCAGGTATGGTCCCTGCCAGTAGTGTATCTTCCGCAAGGCACTCGCCTAAGGCGGCACTTTGCCAGAGGGTGGTAAAGCACACTTCTGGTGCTTCAAACATTTTCTCTCCCACCCCCACCGTTCAGAAAGCTTTAGCTCCTTCCAATTAATCGGGGTGGTGAGGGTATGAAATCGTGACATGTAATGGGGTGATTGGGCATTTAATGTGGGTGATGGGGCATAACGTGGGTGAGGGGGGGGGGGCGCCCAAATTTTTTCTGCCTAGGGCAGCACAAAACCAAAATACACCACTGGTCCTTGCGTCCCGGAAAACTTTATTGGGATGCAAAAGTGGCCTGGTTTTTGTGCCAGCAGCGAATACATTTACACAGGCGAAAGGCAGCCACGTGTTTCAGTGCAACGTTCATTGGGGACCTCAGTAAGTGCTGCCTTCTCACTCCCCCCACCGATAATGATTCAGAGCATTGCATTTCCGATGCGCATGCAGAGCTGACTGAGGTCTGTGTTTAGCACACAGAACGGAAGCTGCCCACAGCCCCACAAGGTAACAAAAAAATTGAGTTTGGCACAACTTGCAAGCACTAAAGGGTTAACTAGAATGTCACTTTCGTTCCCCCTCCTTCTATTCTATTTAAAAGTGAATTCATACTTACCTATGTAAATCCTCCATCTGACCTGCACATGCGCAGTGGATGTTTCTCCCAGCAACCTCTGTGCCACATCTATCTTTTCCCAGCTCCCCCCAGGAGACAACGATACAGGTTAGTTAACTCTTGCCCATCTCCCCCGCAGCTCGATGGGACAGCTCTACCAGTTGGTTAAACTCCCATCCACGGCACAAGAGGACATCGATGCAGTGCTACCGCTTGGTTAACCCCCCCTGCCCCTTGCTTCTCGATGGGTGGATGCCTAACCCTCTCAGCCAGATGGCATTTACATGAGAGAGATAGAATTAGCGGCATCACAAGGGGGATGGGGGTGACATCCGTGTTGTCTGAAACCTCCTTGCAGCGTATTGCGCTGCTGAACTTTTTTTGCCAAAAAATCTTTTCCACAGGATATGACATTACATCATATCTGGTGTCTGTGTTTTCCCTCCGTGCAGGAGGGAACACTGCACGAAGGAGATGGCCAGGGCCACTGGCTGTGGCTCATTAATGACAAAATAATACTGGCATATTATTGGGCACACTGGCTGTGGCTTATTAATGGCAAAATAATACTGGCATATTATTGGGCAAATTGTTTGTGGCTTATTAATGGCAATATAATACTGGCATATTATTGTGCAAATTGGCTGTGGCTTATTAATGGTAACATAACACTGGCATATTATTGGCTATGGCTTATTAATGGCAACATAATACTGGCATATTTTTGGGCAAATTGTCGGTGGCTTATTAGTGGCATATTATTGGCCAAATTGGCTGTGGCTTATTAATGGCAACATAATACTGGCATATTACTGGGCAAATTGGCAGTGGCTTGTTAATGGCAACATAATACTTGCATATTAATGGGCAAATTGGCTGTGGCTTATTAATGGCAAAATAATACTGGCATATTGTTGGGCAAATTGTCGGTGGCTTATTAGTGGCATATTATTGACCAAATTGGCTGTGGCTTATTAATGGCAACATAATACTGGCATATTACTGGGCAGTAATAATTGTTCTAGGTGTTGTAACCAGACATGCAAGTAGCGGTAAATGCAAGTGATTACCAAACCTCATTAATGACAAAATAATACTGGCATATTATTGGGCACACTGGCTGTGGCTTATTAATGGCAAAATAATACTGGCATATTATTGGGCAAATTGTTTGTGGCTTATTAATGGCAATATAATACTGGCATATTATTGTGCAAATTGGCTGTGGCTTATTAATGGTAACATAACACTGGCATATTATTGGCTATGGCTTATTAATGGCAACATAATACTTGCATATTTTTGGGCAAATTGTCGGTGGCTTATTAATGGCAAAATAATACTGGCATATTGTTGGGCAAATTGTCGGTGGCTTATTAGTGGCATATTATTGACCAAATTGGCTGTGGCTTATTAATGGCAACATAATACTGGCATATTACTGGGCAAATTGGCACTGGCTTATTAATGGCAACATAATACTTGCATATTATTGGGCAAATTGGCTGTGGCTTATTATTGGCAAAATAATATTGGCTGTTGCATATCTTAATGAAAAAATTACTGTGGCATGTTAATTAGTACCGGAGTGACTTATTTTAATTGGCAAGGGGATGCTATAGCATGTTCTGTGGGGCAAAATAACATGTTCTGCGGGACAAAGTGACAATGTGGTATGTTCTGTGTGGCAAATTGACAATGTGAAATACCAAACTGTGTGGGTGCAATATGAGTGCAAGCCAAGTGCTGTGGGTGCATGGCAAGTGCTGTATGGTGCTGTGTGGATGCAGCAGCAGGGAATACAAACAAGAAATGCAATTTTTCAATAATATTTTTGTTAAATTTGAAAATAGTTGAATATAAGTATAAATGCACCTAGTGAGAGAGAGAGACATGTGTATAGATATTTTTTTTTGTTTTAGAATTGTACAATTGTCACCTCTCAGGGCTCTTGTGTTTGGCTTAATTATGGGACTCCTGTGTGCGGCATAACTATGGGTCTCTGGGGTGTGGCATTATTAAGGGGCTCCTGTGTGTGGCATAATTAATGGGGCTACTGTGTGAGGCATGTAACCACACTCACATCCATTAGGTTATATCATGATAATTAAAACTAAAATGTAATTCATTTTGCCAATAAAGCTCACGCTCTAATGTAATCCATTTAGCCAATTAAGCTTACAGCCATTTTCACTCAGTGTCATCTGTGTCCTCAAAGCTGACCCAGTGGGTCCCATGTGAGGGTCGGCTCTGCAGAGAGTCACGCACATAGTCACGCACATAGTGTCACATACAAAAAACACTCATACATTCACACACAGTCTGTGCACAGTATCACAGTGCACAGTATCTAGCCCAGGCTATTGTACCCCTTATTGCTCCACTCCATACTCCTTAAAGGGACACTAAACGTTTTTTTTCACTTGTGCATGCTGACGAACTAGGAACTGCTGTGTCTCGCAGGTGAGACACAGCAGATAGTAAACCTGCGTGTATCCATTAAGATACACATCGGGTTTTACTTACAAGTCCCAGGACATGACTTGTTTAACCCTTGCTTCCTTGAAGGAAGCAAGAGTGAAACAAGTTGGAATGTCCCTTTGAACATACATCTTTTATTCTTATACAAGAGACCAGGGACCTTGCACTCCTATTTGCCTGCACTTTGTGAAGAAACGTATTTCCCCTAAATCATAAATGTAATAAAATAATAACATTAGTGCTAATTAAAATGAAACTGACAATTGTTTAAATGCAAAAAAACACTATTCAACTACCTAAATATTATTGTTTACACCACATTTCCTTTTGCTTTCCTAACTACAGATAACCCAGCCCCTCTGTTGGTCATTTCAAGATACCCAGGTATCTCTGATGTGCCTCCTCGTACGTCCGCAATTCCTAGCCGATTCCACGCCGATATCTCCCGACACAGAACACTACTACTGAAACTAAGTGGTAGCCGCGGTCCTTCGTAGGCTTCTATGGGGATAACTTCGGCTTATTTGGGGGCCATTTCAGGAGGATCTCGGCTATTTAGAATATAGCCAAAGTCCTACAGAAATGGTCTGAAGTGTAATAAAATCAAAATCAGTAATAAAATAAACATGATATAATAACATGATACATTAATTAGATACAAAAAAAAAAAAAAATGAACATAAAATATAAAATAATTTTTATTAAAATTTAAAAAGGCTTAAATTACTGTAAATATACTATTACATTATAGCACAATATAGTATAATTGTATGTAAATATTTTTGTGTTTACAACATGTTTATTTTAATTAACTGAAATGGGAAAGTTGAGTCCATGTTACAATATGAGCGTGATCGTCACATATTAGGTGGCCAAAAATCTATGGTTTGCATGGGAAAAATGTCCCAATCCGAATGCTTTGATTTCCGAATGGCCCAAACAAGCAGATTCAGGCCCGAACTCAAGGATACTGAGTAGGCCGTATTTTGGCAATTTGTGGAATTCGGCTAACCTGCTCGATCCAAATGCATTTCAGGCATAATGGATGTATACAGAGTCGATGCTATGGGATTGTTCAGAAGCGTTTGAGAACCTTCACGGGATTGTCTTTGTTACATGTCTCAGTTTGGGGAATAAAAGCCCCCCTGGCTCCACTGCTGTGATTTCATCAAATAACTTACTGTTTACTTACACTCTGTAAATGTTTGTTACCACAGGAAGCCTAGGAAACAGGGAGATCTCTTTTCCAATTCGTTACCGCTTTTTGTATCCTTAGTTAGTTTTCTTAGAGCTGATTGGCAATCTATTAAAGGGACAGTGTGAATGTTGAGAAAAAAAAATTATCTATACATTGTATTAACAGAATTGCAAGTCATTGCTTAAATTAGGAGAAATATGTGTTTTAACTGTGTCTGTGGAGTCTCCAGCTTATGACATCACCTATGGCTTGATATGAAAATGAACTGGTTTTCAATGGGAAATGTGTAATTTGCTTATCAAGCCTCAGGTGATGTCATAAACAGGAGACACCACAAGTGCATTTAAAAAGACATTCTCCTAATTTAGGAGTTTGCTTGGAATTCTGCAAGGGGCATGAATAAATACGCCACACATGCAGGTTGCGCCAAATAGTGGCGCATTCGGCGTGTGCGCCACTGTACAAAACGCTACCTACGCTGAATGCGTAGATTTAGGTTGTGTTGGCACTCGTTGCGATGGCATAGCCCATGTACGAAAAATCAGGCAATGAAGAGCGCCTTATTTGTATTGGGGGCCCTCTCTCCCACAGTGCAAAGTATCTGGAGTGATAAAAAATCCGCAATCGCCGTTATATTTACCAAATGGCAATTGCGCTTTTTTTTATATAACTCACGACAACTTGCAATGCAGGAGTTTTTATACATGTCTCCAATGTATAGATCATTTTCAATCATTCTTTATTCTCTAGATGTACAGTAAAACAATGTTTAGGTGATACAGTCCCTTTAAATAAGATTTTAAATTACTTATCATATGGAGTTTACACAGCTAGTCCGGTCCTAGTTAGTTTCAGGAACAATTGCAAAGAATGATCGTTCACTTAATGGTATAGCTAAAAAAAAAGAACATTTATAAGCAAACTTGATGGGCCGAACTGGTCAGCATTTAAATTTCAAGTTTTTCACATAGAAATTCTACGCAGGTTTCTTACCTTACACTGTTTTCCTCTGTTACAAAACTCTGATCTCCATGAATTGAATGCTCTCCTAATGCATTATTTTAGTAATGGGCTATTAGTGTATTGTTTTTAGTGACAAGGTTACTGGCACGTTATCCTGGGAATACTGGCTGCCATACTGATCTGCCAATATTTTAGGGGGGGGGGGAAGGAAAACTTTAGACCTTCCCCACAAAAGAAGTTGGGGATTTACTTCTCCTTTAAATTGCATGCATTGACATAAACAGTTTAGGCATGCTAACCTTAACTCAGCTGCCTCTAGCCAAGTTTCAGGGGGTTTTAGGCAAGAACAATAGGGGTATGGAAATCTCTGCCAAAAGAGGTGGTGCAATCAAATACAACAGACGCCTTCAAAAGGGGTCTGGATACTTTTAGAAAAGCAGGACATACAGGGCTATCAATAATAGAATAAACATTAATATTTTAGAGCTTCTTGATCCAAGGAGAAATCTGACTGGCTTTTGACTCAAGAAGGAAATAGCCCCACTATTTCTAAGTTTGCCACTTTCATACATCTATATCTGTTAGACTTCTTAATTAGAGTTGAGCGGACACCTTGATGTTCGGGTTCGGCCGAACTTCGGAAAAAAGTCCGGGTTCGGGCTCGAACTTGACCCCGAACCCAAACCCCATTGAAGTCAATGGGGACCCTGAACTTTTGGCCACTAAAATGCCTCTAAAAAAGTCCTGGAAAGGGCTAGAGGGCTGCAAAAGGAAGTAAAATGTGGGTAAGAGTAGGACAAGTGCCCTGCAAACAAATATGGATAAGGAAATAACTTCAAATAACATAAAATACATACAAATTAAAAATACAGCTGAGCCATAAAATAGCACTAGATGGAATCTATGATTTTAGTTTTGGAAGAACATAAATCTAAATCTAAAGCATGGCTGCCAGGAGGATCAACAGAATTATCCATTTGAGAGAGGGTTGGAGTGCAGGGTATTCTCTTTCAGTTTATACTAAGTGACCCATAGGTTAAGGAGGCGGTGACCGTGGCGGTGTAGGTGGAAGCGGCGCTGGAGGAGGAGGAGGTAGCCAGAATTTTTCAAAGTGCGCTGTAAGCACAGTATTGGACTGTTCTATTTGACTCTCAGATATGAAGTGCACGGCAAGACGCAAATGTACTATTTAGCACCCAAAACAATTAGAATTTTTAAAAGTACGCTGTAAGCACAGTATTGGACTGTTCTATTTGACTTTTCCCATTGAAAAGCAGTGCATATGCATATCAAGCCACAGGTGATATCATAAACCGGAGACTCCACAGATACATTCAAAACACATTTCTTTTCTAATTTAAGCATTTGCCTGCAGTTTTGCTAACAATGTATAGATCATTTTCTATTCTCTACATTTATATAATAAGCTATGTTTAGGTGATACAATCCCTTTAAACCAGTCTCGACTTTTTATAAGCTGTATTGTGTAAAAATAAAAACAGGTTCACTTTTTTGATCATGAAAGGCATCTATTAATTAATATTTACACACAGATGTTTATGGAGTACACTACTTCTTACATTTTTGTTGCTTAAATAGTTCTGTTTAGCATTTATTTCTGCTTCTTTTATTTTGTGTACTGTTCACAATATATTAACCTGTAAAACCAGTAAATTGTATTTTATTTGCTTACAAGTAATGAACACAGGTAACATTCTGTTACATATAGTGGATAATATAGCAATAATTATGTTTATGACTTTTCTATAGTTGGCAAAGTGCCCGTATGGTGCTGGATTTTTCAGTTTTTACTTGGGATAGTAAAATAATCAAACAAATACAAAAAAAAAAATAAAAAATAGTTTTACCCCAAATCATAAAAACCCATACATGATTGTGAACCTCACCTGTCGTGTACGGGGTATTCACAGTTTACAAATCATGTTGTAACAGTGAGTCCATAGCAACAGGTGTAACAAACTTCTTATGGATCGTCTAGACATGTTAAGGAACATTTTAATGGCAGCCTTGGACAAGTCATGCAGTGGTTTTCAATGTAGTTATCTATTCATAATTTGTTCAAACACTGTAGGTGGAACTGCCCCTTCCCTTTGGTGGAAGCTGATTGGTTCTTGCAGCATTAAAAGGTGGACGAATGGAAAGTCATTAGTTCCACATTTTATTGGACTCGCCTCTACTGAGGTCGAGTTGTTCCACTCCTTAAAATGAAACAGTAGCCCACAAAAAGCTGGAAGGTAACAGCGTGGCATCTCGGCTATAAAATAAAACTGAGCATGCGCAAAAAAGGTATGCTAAACACAGTGTAAAGTGCATTCGAACTTCACAATGTTTAACCAGTGCAGGATTTCTGTTGCTCCCAACTTGACCACTAGTAGCAGCAAAGAGCTGAGAAATCAAAGAAAAACTCAAACTACTCAAACCAAGGAATCATACATAGTCCTAGCCTACAGTCCTGATTTTATTACCCACAAGGTTTGGTAATCACTTGCATTTACCGCTACTTGCATGTCTGGTTACAACACCTAGAACAATTATTACTGCTACGACAGTAACATTGTATACCCCCTGTATAAAAATTATTTTGTGTAACTTTTTTTTAAAAAGGATTTTGTTGTAAAAAAAAAAAAAAAAAAAAAAAGCAGTGATTTTATGACTAAGGTTATTAAATTGTAACAAATGGATTTTTGTTTTTGTTGGTGCCGGAAACCAAAGAAACCCACAACAGCCGAAAGAGTCATTATTTGAGTTTCGACGGATTTTAAACTTGATTAATCAATGATCAAACTCATTGCACAAAGGATGTGTCGGATACATAGGTTTTCCCGCTCTCTTTGTTTGATGATCTGCTAAACGTTAACGGTTTAACTGGTTAAACAATGTCATGAGTGATGTATAGCAGAAGTAGAATGCTGGTTCGGTTGCCATACTCAATAGTGTTACTCTCTACTGGCGGAAGCATATCATGCATCAAATTAAAGAGTCAGTCATTGCTTCTGTGCCATAGAAGAAGTACCGTTTCCAAAGCCGCGGATGGCGGCGTAACAATCACCAGGCATTTTACCCTTGAATATATTTGCTGTTCAGGGAAGTCAATGTTGACACAACCAACGTCAAGTTTCTAATTCCCTAGAAAGTTAATATAAGAGCAATTTGGTCTAGTTTGGCCCCGCAGAGGCGTGAGATAAATCATCTAGATAATCCAGAGCTGTATTTCTTGTGGCAAGACCCAAAAGACCTGTTAGAACAGGACAGTGTAGAAAACAACGTTCCCTTTACAGGACAGCAAAGTCTTCTTCTAGACCAGAGTCCCTTTGACGGCGTTGTATTCCCGTGGAAAGTCTAAGGTGGCATATTCTGTGTCGTTGTGGTTTGGAAGAACAGCTGCCTTCTTTTGAGATACGGTGGGTTTCCGCAATACCTGGATCTCTGCATACTGTACCGCCTCGTCTTCCCTCATCTTAGTTTTCTTGCTTTTGTCCACAACAGCGTACACTGGGAAATCAGTTACAGTGTCATATGTGTGGACCACAGGAGGCGGACTCTGCAATAAAGGCATCAATAGTCATAGGGTTACTGTTTTAAACCATTGTTTTAATTAATAGTTTTCATAATAAATTAATAAACATATTTTGAAATCCTCTATAATAATCTTCAAGTGTCTCTGCGTCCAGTCCCTGTGTGCGTGGGTTGCTAGGGCAACAGACTGGACGCAGAGACACTGCCCCACGGATAGCCGTTGCAAGTGTGCACGCAGGATAGCAGGGAGCATGGCAAGTGTGCACGCAGGATAGCAGGGGGCACGGCAAGTAGGATAGCAGGGGGCACGGCAAGTGTGCACGCAGGATAGCAGGGGGCACGGCAAGTAGGATAGCAGGGGGAACGGTAAGTGTGCACGCAGGATAGCAGGGGGCACGGCAAGTAGGATAGCAGGGGGCACAGCAAGTAGGATAGCAGGGGGCACGGCAAGTGTGCACGCAGGATAGCAGGGGCACGGCAAGTGTGCACGCAGGATAGCAGGGGGCACGGCAAGTAGGATAACAGGGGGCACGGCAAGTGTGCACGCAGGATAGCAGGGGGCACGGCTAGTAGGATAGCAGGGGGCACGGCAAGTAGGATAGCAGGGGGCACGGCAAGTAGGATAGCAGGGGGCACGGCAAGTGTGCACGCAGGATAGCAGGGGGCACGGCAAGTAGGATAGCAGGGGGCACGGCAAGTAGGATAACAGGGGGCACGGCAAGTGTGCACGCAGGATAGCAGGGGGCACGGCAAGTAGGATAGCAGGGGGCACGGCAAGTAGGATAGCAGGGGGAACGGCAAGTGTGCACGCAGGATAGCAGGGGGCACAGCAAGTAGGGGGGAGAGGGATACAGAACAGGGGGGTAGAGAGAAAGAACAGAGGGAGGGAGAGAGAGACAGAAGAGGGGGAACGGGGAGAGAGAGACAGAACAGGGGGAAGGGAGAGAGAGACAGACAGGGGGAGGGAGGGAGAGAAAGACAGAACAGGGGGAGGGGGAGAGACAGAACAGCTGGAAGGGGGAGAGAGAGATACAGAACAGGGGGTAGAGAGAAAGAACAGAGGGAGGGAGAAAGAGACAGAACAGGGGGAAGGGGGAGAGAGAGAGACAGACAGTACGGGGGGAGAGAGAGACAGAACAGGGGGAAGGGGGAGAGAGAGAGACAGAACAGGGGGAAGGGGGAGAGAGAGAGACAGAACAGGGGGAATGTGGAGAGAGAGAGACAGAACAGGGCTAGAGAGACAGAACAGGGGGGAGAGACAGAACAGGGGGGGGGAGAGACAGAACAGGGAAGGAGAGAGACAGAACAGGGAAGGAGAGAGACAGAACAGGGGGGAGAGAGAGAGAGAGAGAGACAGTACAGGGGGGGGGAGAGAGACAGAACAGGGGGAAGGGGGAGAGAGAGACAGACAGGGGGAGGGAGGGAGAGAAAGACAGAACAGGGGGAGGGAGGGAGAGAAAGACAGAACAGGGGGAGAGAGAGACAGACAGGGGGAGGGAGGGAGAGAAAGACAGAACAGGGGGAGGGGGAGAGACAGAACTGCTGGAGGGGGAGAGACAGAACAGTTGGAAGGGGGAGAGAGAGATACAGAACAGGGGGTAGAGAGAAATAACAGAGGGAGGGAGAAAGAGACAGAACAGGGGGAAGGGGGAGAGAGAGAGACAGACAGTACAGGGGGGGAGAGAGAGACAGAACAGGGGGAAGGGGGAGAGAGAGAGACAGACGGGGAGGGAGGGAAAGAAAGACAGAACAGGGGGAATGGGGAGGGAGAGAGACAGAACAGGAGGGGTGAGAGGGACAGGAGGAAGGGGGAGAGAGAGAGACAGACAGTACAGGGGGGGAGAGAGAGACAGAACAGGGGGAAGGGGGAGAGAGAGACAGACGGGGAGGGAGGGAAAGAAAGACAGAACAGGGGGAATGGGGAGAGAGAGAGACAGAACAGGGGGGGGAGAGACAGAACAGGGGGGGGAGAGAGACAGAACAGGGGGGGGAGAGAGACAGAACAGGGGGGGAGAGAGAGACAGAACAGAGGAAGGGCAGGAGAGAGACAGAACAGAGGAAGGGCAGGAGAGAGACAGAACAGAGGAAGGGGAGGAGAGAGACAGAATAGAGGGAGAGAGAGAAGAGGTATGGGGGAGTTAGAGAGAGACAGACAGGGTAATGAAGAGGAAAGGGACAAACATGGGAAGGCAGAGAGATACATACATGGGGGGGGGGGGGGGCTTCATGGGGGAATCCCGCACAGGGCGCCGGAACACTTAAGGCCGGCCCTGCTGACAGATTTCTCGAGCTAATTCTCCTGTGCAATCGCAGGAGAATTTACTCATTGCGCATGCGCACAAAGTTACAGCTGATCACTCATGCGCGAGCGGAGCGACGCTACCCACCTCCCGCCCCCTTCACACCACGCTAAGGTGGTAAGTAACACGGGGAGGGGGGGACATAGGGGCAAGCACCCTGGCGAGGGGGGAGCGTTGAGGGCTGCCTCATCTCAATGGGAGTTGTGATCCCCCTGCTGCATCAGTAATACAGCAGGAAGATCACAACTCCCATAAAGATGAGGCAGCCCTCAAGGCTCCCCCCCCCCCCCTCACCAGGGTGCTGGCCCCTATGTTGCCCCCTTATGTCCCCCCCCCCCCCCCCCGTCCACATATGTTCTAGCGCCCGTTAATTTAACGGGCTTAATGTCTAGTATAATATAATATATTAAAAAATATTTACATTAGTTTTCAGTGTCACCGTGGGCAGGCTTGGATGCTTCAAAAAGGCTCCATAAATAGAATGCAAACATAAAACTGGCCAAAAAGTCCTAGTAGTGCTTTGCCCAGTTACCCGTTACTATTACTTTACTGAGAGGATGTATAGAATAGCCTTTCAGCGGCAGAGGTAGAGGTAAACACAGTCAAGGATTTTACGCATGTGTGGAATAGGCACAAGGCTATCCTAGATATAAGATAGGGAAATAGGAACTACTAAAAGTATTTAGAACATTGGGCAGACTGGATGGACCGAATGGTTCTTATCTGCCGACACATTCTATGTTTCTATTGATGTTAAAGAAATCCTGAATAACATAAGCCATAGTAATGTACGTGACACTTGTATTGAAAAAAAATCTAGATTATGAGTGAGCAGAAATAAATAGGGATATTCTGTAAAAATATGTCATCCCATTAATGTTGTAACAGAAGAGCACAGCATTAAACGTGTACAATATATTTTTACCATGACTAACATAACACAAACAAAAGCACATACAAATGAAATTAAACTAATGTTATGCATTTTAAGCCAGTGTTCACTTACATTTAAAGATGAGTTTCTTGAGTTTCCAGACTTTCTCTTCTTTGATCCTAAAATAGATAAAATTATTATTAAAAATAAATAAATAAATAGTCAAGATGTATTTAATTCAGGTTCCATACATTTATGCAATATGTTTTCAACATGTCTGTTTTAAAGTGTTTAGAGAGAGGGTTGTGTGCCTTTGCTTAGTATTGAAAAAAAAGTTAAATGTGTAGGTTAAATACCATATTTACTTGAATATAAGACGACCCTGATTATAAGACGGGAAAAAAAGATTTTGTAGGAAAATAGTTTAACTAGTATATATTGCTTCAGTGTACTGTTGTTTTATATTTAATAAAAAATATGACTAAATATGACTTGTTTTTATTTCTTTTTAGTTCCCCATGACTTACCAATGCATCCCCAGACTTGCCAATATGCCCCCAGACTTGCTAAGGCATCCACTCTTGCAAATACAGTATGCCTCTGTCTTGCCAATGCATCCCCAGACCTTCCAGTGTGTATGACCCTAGACCAATATGCCATCAGTCATGCCAACACACATCCACCAGCTGCCTGCAAGGAGAATCTTAGTCTTCTAACCAGGGCTCTATTTGAGGTCTGATTATAAGACCACCTTGAATATAAAATGAGGGGTGTTTTGCAGAGCAAATACGGTAATATTCTAAAGATTTTACATTATTATATCAATTATAAAAACATACACTATGTGGGCTAATCTCACAAAGTCAACTGAATAATCACTCATTAATAACTGAACTGGCATGTTGGAGAATCTTTCCAACTCAGCTAATGCCTGGCTTTTGCAGTTCACTTCTCAGTTGAGATTTAGTGAATAGCTCCCTCCATGTTCTCGGAAAGAATGAAATGCAAATGAAAGGAAATAAAAACATACATATCCATTTCAACTGAGAGAGGAGTCCGAATGCCACATCTTTTCTAGGCCAAGTTGTTCAGACCAAATTTGTTTTCCATATTTAAGGGCATTTAAAAATAACTTGACTCTGTCTTACCTTTCTGTTTATTTCCCTTCTTCAAAAAGTTTCTGAAATGAAAAAGAAACAAAGGTTTATGATATCGACCTTATAAATGTGACAAATTGCTTTTTGTAAAGGGATATATCAAAGTGAGAGGCGCTAAGGCAGGGACGTTCCCGAAGAATTAAACAATGGGGAAGGACGACTTGTATTCTTTCCATGTTAAACTGCAATACCATATTTGGCCTGTGCACTCCCAAGTGTCAGAACATTGCATTAGCAGCCCTTAGCGTGGCAAGCTCATGCAAATGAAGAGAGCAATTATTTCCTCTCTTAGTTAAATGAGGCATGAGCAAGCGAACACATTTCTGTTCTGCGGCCATTAAACTGTATCAGTAGCCGACAGATGCACTGGTGACAGAGCATCCATCATACCACCAGGGCACAAAATGGCAGTGGTATTGTCGGCCACATCCATCCATGATCCCAACAATATCTTGTAGGTCAGACAGGTAGGGTTGCCACCTTTTCCACATAAGGCTATTGCCTCCATAGACTTAACATTGTCAGAAAGCCAATTTTTTTACCAGCCTGCCGGTAAATTACCGGCCAGGTGGCACCCCTACAGACAGGTAAAGTGGGAGATGCAGGGGTCTAAGTACAATTTTTATTTACAGTTTCCAACATTACTATAACCTTTAAAAGCGGTTATTTCAGTTCAATCTGTGAATTAGTCTTTACAAAGACTAAGTAAAAAAAAAAAAGAAAGATTAGTTCCATTTTAAGAAATAAAATATTAGACAACTGCCATGTTTGGTTGATATGCAACCATGCTTAGTATGTTTTTGACATCATCAGAATACTGTAAATCAACTCATTCAGTGACACAGTCGGTGGAGTACCCTTTATTGCTTTTTTTTTTTTTATTTCACTTTTTTGTCATTTAAGGATTTTAAATCCAGACAGGATTCCTTTCTACTTTTTTACAGAGAAGACCTGTTGAAGAACCAGTTACCAGATTACATTTGGTGAACATGTTTACTCTGTTCAAGCATGCAGAGAGTTGTAGACGGGGCCGCCACCAATTTCAGGGCCCCTTACTGAACAAATTTTCTTGGCCCCTGACCCCCCCCCCCCCCCCTCAATATCTCCCACTCGCCCCACCTATACTTACAAGCATTTTATACCGGTCAACTGTAATATGGAGGGTGGTTGGGAGCAGTTGGTCAATATGCCAGTAATATTTTGCCACTCAATAAGTCATTCTTTTGCCATTTAATATGCCAGGATTTTGCTCCTCAATGTGTCATTCTTTTCCCATTTAATATGCCAGTATGTTTCCCCTCAATATGCCATTTAATATGCCAGTATTTTGCCCCTCAATGTGCCATTTAATATGCCAGTATTTTGCCCCTCAATGTGCCATTTAATATGCCAGTATTTTGCCCCTCAATGTGCCATTTAATATGCCAGTATTTTGCACCTCAATATGCTATTCTTTTGCCAATTAATATGGCAGTATTTTGCCCCTCAATGTGCCATTTAATATGGAAGTATTTTGCCCCTCAATATGCCAGGATTTAGCCCTTCAATATGCCAGGATTTTGCCAAATGGTTTGTATCTGTGGACATATTCTATGTTTCTGATGTATTGCCATTCCACAATCCCCCGTCATTTAATATATTACAAACTGCAGAGCAGTTAGAAGTAGGAATGAATAATACCTATCAGTTTACAGTGAAGAGTTGTCAACAAATATGTGAGTTGAAAGTTAAATGATATTATGTCTGCACATATCTGGATTAGACCTCCTGTTATTACAACCGCTATAATCCCCATATTTTTAATTTAATGAGGGAGAAGAACACTCCTATCTCTCTAACAGTATAATATGATGCACTTCAAAAGTTATTCACCCCGAGTCTGTGCAAAAGCAAAAACTAGGGTACTTCTATCACACAGCTATGTGGAGAGACAATCCAGCAACCAGCTCTCTCCGTCATTGAACCAGCTCCGTGACATCATTCAGTGCTTATTTCAGTTCTCCCCGTCCGGTTTCGGCACACAGTTGGTATACTCACCTTGAAAATGGCACACTGCTAATAATTTATGAAGTAATAGACTCACCATGTGGTTTTCCATAGAGAAATTAATACCATCATCATTCTTGTTTCATCATGTGAGAATTATTCCTCTGGCTTTATAGAAGTGCCAATTGAAGGTATCTGTCAGGGTTGGGACCTGGGAGCGTAGCGCAGGGGTGTTGGCTTTAGGTGGTACGCACACTAGAGAAGTCCGGAGTGGCAGCAGTACCAAGGGGTAAGGCAGAACAGTGTTCGAGGTAGGTAATGGGTAATCCGGGGTCAGGAGTGGAGAGGTAAACGTAGTTGAATGGAGAATCAGAAGTCAGGAGTAGAGAGGTAAACGTAGTAGATAAACAGTCCAAGGGTTCGGTAGCCGGGAGATCAATAAACACAGGGAAACGAGGAACAAAGGTATGGGTAGGAATCACTGTAGAGGGAGTATCCACACTACAAGCTTGGAAAACGAGCAAGCACTGAATGAACAGTGCTTGCTGTTTAAATAGGGTGCCAGGACCTTTGCTCCGCCCACCATCCTGCAGGTCGCCGCCCCCCTCTGGCTTTAGCCAGATAGTGAAGGCAGGAGTAGGACCTGCCCCCTCTCCACACCTCCCGTGCATCCTCCAATGGGAGCACACCACCGGGCCGCAGGCCACGCCCCCCTGCCATCAGAATGACACCTGTGCTTGTGTTACACGAGGCAGGTTGTACTACAGGCCGGGGATGCGGCCTACACTGCGATCGCGTGCCCCCCCGGCGGGGTGCACGGTACCTGGAGTCTGCTGGACCAGGTAGGGGATCCCTGCAGGAGGCATGGGATGGAACTGGGGTCTGACAGTATCTTGAAACAATTGTAAACACAATCCAGTGTTACACTATATATTGTAGCCCCCAGACAAGGTCGGGGAGGGGCAATCATGACAGGGTGCTGAGAGGATATGTCAGCCTATAGTGGGAGTTAGTGGGAGGAGTTGGGATAGTATAAAAGATAGGAACAGGAAGTTTGGGGGCCATTTTAGTAAAGTTTTTTCCCCCTTACCTGTTGTGTGTCTGGTCTGTCTCCCTTCTTCTTTTCCAGGATCATGGAGGCTGAGATTGATAGGATTCTCGCGGAGATGAAGGCTGCTGCGCTGCTGACCTGGCTGGCTGAAGGGACGTCTGGAGGGACCTGGAGCTGCAGCAGGGCCTGCTGCCACCGCATCTGGGAGGCCTTCTCGTTCGGTGAGGCCTCCCCGCCGCCTGAGCCCCGGAGATGACATCTTCCCTGGGCCCAGTGGAGTTCCAGGAGCTGTGGGCCGCGCTGCTCTTCCCCCCAGGACCGGGACTCGAGCTGCCCGAACAGCGAGGACACCAACCCACCATGCGGCCGCAACGGGAGGAAGTGTAGGCCGCAACCGGAAGTCGACGGCCGGGAGGAAGGCCGCACCGGAAGTGGGGCCTGTGAGGGATGCAATCGCGCATCCGGAGGCTCCGGTGAGCGGGCCCAGCGGCCAGAAGACCAGGAGGCCGGGGATCGTTGGCCCCAGCACCTCCTCGATGGTGGGGGGCCTGGACAAGCGGGAAGGCCGGATCCGGAGCTCAGGAGGAGGATCAGGAGCGGTGGCTGCAGCAGGAGTGCATCAGGTGAGCGGGTCTGGTGGGGGGGGGGGAAGGCCCCCGGTTGTCCCCCCTATACTGGTGTGGTCCCTCCTGCCCCACTTACCTCCTCTAGGCGCTCCAGAGGCCGCGCAAGGCCTCCACAGGCTTCTCCCAGGTTTTCATCCCCAGAATCGTCGGTGTCCCCTATTAATCCAGGGGGTAGGGTGGCAGTAGATCCCCTTCCACGCCGTTTAAGCACTAGGGGGGTCAGGGTAAGGCCCCGGCTAAGCGTTGCCAGTCGGCGCCGGGTACCGGCACAAGTAGGTCCCTCTCGCCGGGCGAGCGTTCCCCCCTGGAGGATAGGTACGGGGTGGGTCTACCCAGAGCTATTTTTCCCCTCCCGGTTCCCCAACCTGGTCGGCGTCCCCAGTGATCCGGGGAGATTCGCCTATAGAAATTGACGGGGAAGAAGATAGTGAGGAGGACGGGATGAGGGGTGGCGAGTTCGGCATGGGTAGGTCTGGCGGACACGTCGGGGGTAGGGACAGGAATGCCAGGGTTCCCCCCAGATCTCCGGGATCGGGTAGGAGCGGGGGGGGTTCAGACAAGGCGTCGAGAGGTTCGCAGTCGCTACAGGTCTCGGCGGGGGGTACGGTCTCCGGATAGTAGATCCCCGTCACCCATGGACCGGGATTGGCAATCAGGCAGAGGGTTAGGGCGTACTGCTCAGAGGGCGTCGCAGGGTCAGGGGTTACTTCCCCCGTCTATGGAAGGGCTACTTTTTTCGCCGATACGTTCCCAGTGTTCTTTTTCTTCCAGACGCCAACGGACGGGAGCAGATCTTCGGCCGGGGGCCCATCATGGCATTGAGAAACCAAGGGACCCGAGGAGGATGAGTGTCAGTGGAAAACGTACGGCTGGAGAGGCTCGGCAGCCGGAGCTGGACAGCGGGGCGGCCGGGGGGCCGACCGGTGAGTTTACTGTAACACCTGCTAATGTTAGCCGTGGCGAGTCGGAGTTACTAGGGGGCTTGCGGGCATTCTTAGATTCATGGGCGGGTAGAACGCACACAATAGTTGCCAACACGGTAGCGTCGGCATGGGTCCCTCCCGTGTTCCCTTCCCCAACGAGCGGCGGTTTTGGTTGTGCGGCAGGGTCTGCGGCGGAATCGTCGGGTGATCCTCCCCACTCCCTGGGGGCAAATTCTCATGAGGCTGCGCAGGCAGGAGGTTCCGGGGGTAACGATACGGGGGGAACTGAGACAGGGGCACTTAATGTAGCCGAGGTGGCGCGGTATTCTTCGTATGCGTCTTTTTCTGGCCCTCTAGGGGTACATTTGAAAGCTGAGGTCAGGGAGAAAATTTGGAAAGGGGAGTACGTAGAACTTCTTTCCTTGCTTCCTTTGGAGGAACCTATCGACCTCAAGGAGGACGAGAAAAAGGAGGATAGGAAGAAGAAGAAGGATGAGGAAAGGAAAAAACGGTATAGGAAGCTCCCGAAAACATTCGGGAACTGGTTGCGCTCCTTTTGCATCCTTGCTAGTGTCCTGGGTGAAAAGCACCCGGGGAAGTGCTCCTCCCTATTCTGTTATGTGGACGGGATATGGGAGGCGTACCGACTTTATGGGGGTTTAGCATGGTGGAGGTATGACGAACAGTTTCGTCAACGCCTAGTCGCTAACCCAGGCATGAGCTTTGACCAGATCGACATTACGCTCTGCGTAAAGATCATGATGGCTCAAAAGGCATCGCCCTTTCCCGGGGGGGCCGGTGGTGGAGCCCAAGGCTCCACGCCGGCCACCGGAAAACGCGGGACTTCCTTACTGTTCAACGACAGCCAGTGCAAGTGGGGCGCCTCCTGCAAATTCCGGCACGAGTGCTCGGTCTGCGGAGGCGCCCATAGCGCAGCCAGATGCTTTAAGCGCGGCAAGTCTGGTAGCTCAGCCGGGCAGTCTGGGGCTAAAGGGGAGAACTCCGGTGAGCAGCGACGCGATGCGGCCGTGGCTAAGGCGCTACGGTAGGCGAGCGGATGCAAGTTTCTTGGAGGACGGGTTTAGGTGGGGGTTTCGCATCCCGTTTGTCCCAGGCCCAGGTCGTATCTCCTGCCGGAACTTGAAGTCGGTGCTTCAGTTTCCGGAGGTAGTGAGGGACAAATTACGGAAGGAACTGGAAGCGGGCAGGATGGCCGGCCTGTTTCCAGTACCACCCATGGCGAATTTGCGGGTTTCTCCTTTGGGGGTGGTCCCCAAGAAGGATCCCGGTAAATTCCGGTTAATACATCATTTGTCCTATCCTAAGGGAGGGTCGGTTAATGATGACATCGATAGGGAGCTTTGCTCCGTATCGTACGCATCATTTGACAGAGCAGTGGAGCTGGTCAGAGACGCAGGGGCCGGGGCATTGATGGCTAAAGCAGATATAGAATCGGCTTTTCGTCTCCTCCCTATCCACCCGGAGTGTCACCACCTATTGGGCTGCTGGTTTGATCAGGGGTTCTATGTGGACCTCTGTCTGCCTATGGGGTGTTCAGTTTCTTGTGCCTATTTCGAGAAATTTAGCACATTTCTCGAATGGGTAGTTAAGAAAGTGGCAAATGATCATTCAATGGTGCACTACTTGGACGATTTTTTGTGCGTGGGCCCCATGGGCTCCAGATCTTGCTTGGTGCTGCTGCGCTCGCTGGAACAGGTTGCGCGATGCTTTGGGGTTCCCTTGGCGGCGGATAAGACAGAGGGTCCTACTACGTGCTTAAGCTTTCTGGGGTTGGAGATAGATTCGGTAGCAGGGGTCTGCAGGCTCCCCAGGGATAAGCTAGTGGTACTACGGACTGCTGTTCAGATGGTAGGTAGGGCCAAAAAGGTTACCCTGCGTCAGTTACAGTCATTGATAGGGCGCCTAAACTTCGCCTGTCGGATAATTCCGGTGGGCCGGGTGTTTATTAGGTCACTGTCGCGGGCTACGGCGGGTATCACAGCGGGACACCATTTTATCCAGGTGACTAGGAAGATACGTGCAGACCTGGCCGTGTGGCTGGTCTTCCTTGAGCGGTTTAACGGAAAGGTGGTATTCCAGTGCGCAGTAGTACAGGCGGATGAGCTGGAGCTTTACACGGATGCGTCGGGTAGCGTGGGTTCTGGCGCATACTTCGCGGGTAAGTGGTGCGCGGAGCGTTGGCCGGAGGCGTGGGTGGGCAGCAAGCTCCTGAAGAACCTGGCGTTTTTGGAACTATTTCCCTTGTTAGTGGCCCTAACGTTATGGGGGAGGTGCATGCGAGACCGGCGGGTTGTCTTTTTCTCTGACAACTTGGCGGTCGTGCATTCAGTGAACAACCTATCTGCAGCGTCGGCCCCGGTGGTGCAGCTTTTACGGCGTTTTGTGCTGCTTTGCATGGAACTGAACATCTCGTTCCGTGCAAAACATGTACCAGGGCACTTAAACGTTATAGCGGATGCTCTTTCTCGATTCCAGTGGGAGCGGTTTCGAGCAGAAGCTCCGGGAGCAGACAGGACTGGGCAGGAGTGCCCGTTGGTACTGTGGAAGATCGGAATGGAGTGCTTGCGGGATGGGTAAAAAGTTTGCTTGCTCCTTCCACATGGTCGGCATACGCGAGGGTCTGGCGAGACTGGGATTCACTGGTGGCTACGGGGGGTAGACACCGCCCTGAGGCATCCCTGCTGGATGCCTTGCTTTGGTTTTTGGTGCAGCTTTCGGCTGAAGGGGCGTCCCCTTCCAAATTGGACAAAGCAGTGGCAGCTTTGTCAATTTTGTTTAAATTGCGTGGGGAGGTGGACGTGTGTAAGAATTTTTTGGTAAGGCAAGCGTTAAAAGGTTTTCGGAGGGGAAAAAAGCAGGCTGACGCAAGGCGCCCGGTGTCGGTAGCGTTGCTGCGTAGAATGGTGGAGGTGCTGCGAGCTATTTGCACATCGGATTACGAGCGTTTGTTGTTTACCGCGGCTTTTTCCCTGGCCTTTTTCGGAGCATTCCTGATATCGGAGTTGGTAAGTCCTTCCAGGGCCCGGTTGGGCGGCATCTGGGCGACGGATGTGGTGTGTGAGCCTGGGAAGCTACTGGTGTGGCTCAGGTCCTCAAAAATGGATACGGCTAGGCTGGGCCGTATGGTGGAATTGTTTAAGGTACCGGGCGAACGGGTGTGCCCGGTACGCTGCATCAGGGAGTTTTTGGTAGTGCGGGCGCAGGGGTCTCAGTCCCTCCTGGTCCACGCAGACTCCTCTGGTTTATCGAGGTTTCAGTTCCTCAGGGTAATGAGGATGGCGTTGGAGCGGCTGGGTGTGCCGGCGCACGAGAACGGCACCCATTCCTTTCGGATTGGGGCTGCCACGGAGGCTTCACGGCTAGGCCTGGGGGAGGCTTTAGTCAAGAGGATTGGTCACTGGGAGTCTGGACGGTACAGATCGTATGTTCGTCCTCACAGATTACGGTTATTAAAAAAAATAAATAAAAAAAGTCTATGTTTAAAAAAAAATAAAAAAAAATAAATAAAAAAAAGTTGTGTTTGATGGAATTTTGTTTCCGCGTGAGCGGTGTACATAGTGCGATGTTGTTCACGATGTTCTCTGTTACAGGTTCCGGTTTGGAGGTGTGGATCATCGGCCATTCATACGTATACTGGGCTGAGAGGAGAGCTGCAGTTCGCAGGAATGGAATCCAGCTGGGCTTTCCTCCGGATCGGGTTCGTCTGAAGTGGTTTGGAGTAAGGGACATGTTGTGGAATGCTGTGGTGACTAATGTTGAGCAAAGAGTGTGTTGGGGCGGCCGCCCTGACATACTCCTTATTCATGCCGGGGGAAATGATTTGGCGGTGGTGCCGCAGAGGGAGCTGGTGAAGAACATGCAGCGGGACGAGTCCCGCTTGCATGCTCTTCTACCAGGGATTAAGATCATTTGGTCAGAGATGGTTCCCCGGTCGGTTTGGAGGCACGCCAGGGATTCGGCGGCCATGAACCGTTGCCGGGGAAAGATAAACAAGCTAATGGCGAGTTTCATGAGAAAGAACGGCGGGGTGGTGGTGCGGCACTTTAACCTGGAAGGTAAATTGGGGGGTCTGTTTCGGTCTGATGGGGTACATCCGAACGAGCTGGGGTTGGATTTCTTCAACCTGGCTCTGCAGGAAGGAATAGAGATGGCCACAGTTTTGTTTGGGGGGGGGGAGCCCATCCAGGGTGATGGGCTTGTGGCGGAAGCTTGCAGGGTATCCAGGAGGGTTAATGGAAGATTTGGATTGGGGAGAGTCAATCGGGACTCTGGTGGGAGGTTCGAGGGGAAAGTGGTACCTCGAACCTCAGGTATTGGGGGCATTGGGATATGCCCAGAACATGGACTTCGGCAGCCACCTGGATACTCTTGCAAGCTTTGGTTGGTTTTCTTGTATATGGAATGTTTAATGTTTAAGTTTTGATGTTTATGTTTAGTCATTGTATTAATTATGGATATACATATATGTGGAATGTAGATATATATATATATATATATATATATATATATATGTGTATATGGTTGTAAATGCAATGGCTATTTAAATAAAGTGCTGTGGCCGTTGTTTTACCCCACAGTCTCGTTTTAAGTTTGAGTTATTTCTAGGCAAATACATATCCTCAATGATAGAAAGCTACCAGGTCATGTACTCCTCTGCATTTTAACACTCATACCTTTTGAGTGTATCAATTTCTATATATCGTGTCTTCTACAGCAGAGTTGAGTACAAACAAACTTTCAAGACATTTATCTGCTTATCCTGATTTAACTATGCTCCCTGGACTATGTCTTATTTAAAATAAATCTAGCAATGCATAAACAAGAATGACTATTTCTACAATTTGAACAATTCACTACAAAGCTTCTCTAGTGCCCTCTACTGTTTTGTTTTCATTATTTCAGGTTTACATTCCATGTTGGACTTTTTAACTTACAATAAAAATAATTAAGTATTGCATTTGCAATGTCAAAAAATACCATGTACTATTTAATTTACATGCAATATTCTCTCATATACCGACCAGCCATAACATTATGACCACCTGCCTAATATTGTGTAGGTCCCCTTTTGATGCTTAAACGGCTCTGACCAGTCGACGCATGGACTCCACTAGACCTCTGAAGCTGTGCTGTGGTATCTGGCACCAAGACGTTTGCAGCAGATCATTTAAGTCCTGTAAGTTCCCCATTCAACTCCAAAACAGCCCTGACCCATTGAGGCATGGACACCACTAGACAAAAATCCTTGCACCTTTGACCTTTGTGAATCTTGTAATGTTGATTTGAGGGCATTGTGAAGTTTATGGAGGCTGGTATTATCTTAAAGGAAAGACGGCAAGGCTAAGTACCACCCATCTCAGTGCCTTTAACTCTTTGCCAACTCCCCAGAGTCCTTATCTTTGTACCCACCTTCAAGAGGTGAGAAGGGATTGGTGCGGGTCAGTTATGAGACGTTGGCAAACATCTAATTTTTACTTAGTGCCCCCGAAAATGTACCTCTGTAAACGGCCTTTGTACACCTATAGATATATGGTTCTTGTCCACGGAAAACAGAACAAAACCTAAAAAGTGAAAAATAACAGACTCACACAATCATATGGTAGCCAAAAACTGGAAACCACTAACAATACACATAAAATGTAGTTAGGCAGTTGTGCAGTGCAACACATCTTATTTATATGACTCCCAGGTTTGTGTGTGAGCTGTTTTTCAATTCAGTAATGCAACATGCATGGTCAATCACTTGTCACAAGTGGCGGGATTAATGTAACTGAACTTTGGTTAAAAACAAAATTCCATGCTGACTCCACACATCTACAAACATCCTGAACTTTTGCAAAGTTCAGAGAGTTTGGTACCGAAGGCACCAAAAGGATTACGACAGGGCTTAAAGGGACTGCCCTGTGCCCAAAAATGCATCTTCCAAATTATAATGTATATTAAAGTACATTCAAAATACTTTAAAATGAATGTTTTACATTTTATGTTGCTTAAAATATTTTAAAAAAAAACTGTTAGATTAATTGATATTACAGCAATTTGCAAGAAGCCAGGACCGCCCACAATAGCTGAGTAAAAGTCAATTTAAACCAATGAGAATAATTTAATTCAAATGAGTGGCATTTCCTGTCTCTCTAGTGAGGTCATCAGACAATGTGTTGCACTGTTAAAAGATCCTACTACACACAATAGCGAGTTTATTACATTCCACACAATGTATTCTATTCCAGCAGCCTTTATATGCTCAGTGTCTATATAGTCAGTACTGCCACACCTGTAGTATAAATGCAATATAATCACTGGGATAATATGTAAAAAATTTGATTATGTAGAATCCCTGCATCAAATCACACTGGAGAAAAAGCCTGTGCTCTATACAGTAGTCTTCAACTTGCACCAAAGTGAGTTTGGATTGTCTATCAAGTTAGGTGGGAGGGAGGAAAGTATGTATAAATGGGAATGCGTACGTGTGTGCGAAAGCTAATGTGAACAGTTAGGACAGATGACAGTGGAGCTGGAGTGAATTTGTATGTAAATGCTCATAAGAACAACTAGGAAGCATGACACTGTAGTAGGAGGGAGCAGGCAGAGCATGAGAAAAGCACTCTATGTCGGCACTGTAGTATAAGAAGGAGCAACATTATGCTGAAGATTACTAGGCAAGGTGTTTCTTCCAGCATATTAGGCCAGGATAAAAGGTAAGCATTAGGGGAACCATTTTATATGGAAATCCTTTATTATTATAGTATAGTATAGTTTAAATATTAGTCAAGCCTTGGGTCAAAGAGTTCTACGCCTCAGCAGTACTAGGTGCTTTCTCTGACAGTATGGTGCCTATAGTGGTTATTGATTTTCTAACCGGCAGATGCATGACAAAGGTATGGAGAATGAATGCAGCATACCCCCAATAAAATACCCAGACAATGAACTGGATAGAAAGGTCACAGTATTTTTTGAGTAAAATACTGCAACATAGTTTTATTTTTTTGTCAATAATGTAAATCTTGAACACATATTAAAACGTAAAAACCAGTCAACACGTAGTATAACTTGTATACCCGAGATAAAACACACCATCTTATTAAATACAAGCATGTATACGAAACTAAGCAGTAGCATATCTAGGATTGGGGACCCTAGTATCGGACATAGACGTAAACCAATTATTTGGCTACCGGCATTTTGGCTACCGGCATCGCTGCCTCTGCACAGTAGCCGTCTGATATTCACTCCCCAGGGACCAGCCCGTGGGGGGCCCATGCAGAGAGCTACCTTACATACCCCAAGATAGCCAACCCCCCTGCACAGCCATCTGAACTCGGGTACCCCCAGCAAACTTAGACAGACAGAAAGAGGGCAGAGTAGGTGGGAGCTAATTTCTTTGATGAAAAAAAGAGGCTGTTTCAAAACCTCTGCCAGGGTTTATAAAGTTTTTGTCCTGCCTATGAACGGCACCCCACGAAGGGCAATTACTGGCCGAGGGCGTCTGATTGACAGGCTTGTGATGAGGCTGGATCACCAAACTGTTGTCATGTTGCTCTTTCATATATTCCAATATTACAGGTAATTTCTTTGAAATTATTTTTGAGCAGCGTGGGGCACGATGAGGCCCATTCCTTGGCATTCGTGACATGGTGCAACCATGCACAATTTAACTGTGTAAAGTACTTTGCCATGATGCCTGGGACACCCATTCCTTTTGCTCAATCACATTGCTCTGTATAATAGTTAATGCAAGTGCAGGTTATAAGGTTACAGTGAGTGACAACATTCAAGACCCTTGTCTGGGTGCAACTGGCAAGGTAGCAAAAGATGATAAGTCCCCTGTTCCCTCACACTAGACAAAACAAGTGGCAGGGGTGAAAGCCCCTCAGGCTCTTTGTGGAGATGTTTTACCCACTATCCAAAATACATTTTTAAACTTGTATTTAAAGTTTAATAATATATACAAAACAAGTAGTTTGCTACATACAAAAAACAGGAATAACCTAAACTAGCAAACCAGAAACAATAAAGACGTAACTTTTATTATTTATTACTACTTTATTCATTAACTAATAAAAGTTATCTAAATTTTAAAATAAGTTCTCGATGTGTCTGGTTTAATAATACATATATTTAAAGGCGTGTCACAATACTGCAAACGTTTCTTCATTAATAAAGCAAGAAAACAATCTCAAATTATGATTTTTATTAAGTCTTGACAATAAAGCACTTTTGTATTGTGTGTATTTCCTCCCTTGTATGATCACATCCTATCAGTAAGCTTTCTTAAACTTGGAGCAGAAATTATTTACACAGAACAACAATGTGTAACCTGAGGAACAAGTCAAAAAAATGCGGTACAAACAGTCCATCCCGCCTCGTTGTGTACACACTGAAGTGTCTCGCTTTTCTGGTAGCATTGAGCATTAATAGTTGGACAGATCAGCTGTACTCTTTCATGTGATACGCAAAAACTGTTCCCAGACAGATTCAGTTTTAATACAGTAAGGGGTAATTGTTATCACAAAGTGCTAATGTGCCCAACCTTTGTGTTAAAAAGGTACACAGCCACCTAGTCTTCCCCACTAGTGATACACAGGAGCCAGTAAGAGAGCAGGGTTGTATTGTATGACATCATCATGCAGGTTCTGCCCACAGTTGTAAAGTGAGATTTGCTGGAAGATTTTGGAGAATGTTGCAAAATTCACAAAATGGATGCAGGAGATAGACACCTAATTTTATTTTTACTTTTGTAATTAATTTGAACATACAAAAGAAAAAACAATACAGTGGCATAGGTGGCTTATATATGTGTTTGTTTTAAATGCACAGGTAATCTAGTTACATCTTATGTAAGTGGTAGTGTCCCTTTAAAAAACATGTTCCACCTCTTAATAGAAACACGCAGGTTTAATCTCAGCTGTAAATTAACGTTATTCAAACAAAGCTATACATTAGTGGCATAATGAGAATATGGTATTTAGGTCCAGATGGGCCGCACCTTGCTGTTAAACAGGCTGCATTTGGTCTGCAGGTTGGATGTTCCTGGACTAAGGTGCATCTCCGAAGGGTTCTTATCTGTGGACATATTCTATGTTTCTGATGTATTGCCATTCCACAATCCCCCGTCATCTAATATATATAGCAGTTTGAAGTAGGAATGAATAATACCTATCAGTTTACAGTGAAGAGTTGTCAACAAATATGTGAGTTGCAAGTTAAATGATATTATGTCGGCACATATCAGGATTAGACCTCCTGTTATCACAATGGCTATAATCCCCATATTTATAATTTAATGAGGGAGAAGAACACTCCTATCTGTCTTACAGTATAATATGATGCACTTCAAAATATATTCCTCCCGAGTCTGTGCAAAAAGCAAAAACTAGGGTACTTCTATCACACAGCTATGTGGAGAGACAATCCAGCAACCAGCTCTCTCCGTCATTGAACCAGCTCCGTGACATCATGGCAGTGCTTGTGATGTCACACATAACTTTTAGTTTACATGTGCTGTAATCTTCATTGTATGTGAAAAGAAAGCTAGTTCCACAAACAGCATTTCCCCCTGGCCGGTATTTTACCGGCAGGCCAGTAAAAAATTGACTTGACGCCAATGTTAAGTCTATGGAGGCAGTAGCATGGCCGGTATTTTTATTTTTTTTTTAAAGAAAAGGTGTAGGGAAATATACTCTGATCCCCATGGCTGTTGAGCATTTTGATAGCAAAATACATAGATCACTATTCTGCTCTGGGAACCAGATAAAAGTTTTGTCACGGCTGAGACACAACTGATCTGGAGGCCTCCTCGCATGGCAGCTGCTAGTTGGAAGATAAACTGGCATGTACTATCAAAACCAGTTATCCTCACACTATTAGAAGCTCAAATGAAATATAAAGTTTAGCTGTCCTTTAACATATAAACAATGTTCAGGAGATAGAGTCCCTTTAATTGAAACATCATGGGATTCACCTACGCGGTCACTAAGTAGAATTTATTGCTCCAGATCTCATGCTTCATAGAAAAAGATACATCAGGCAGGAATCCATATGTTTACAGGCTGAACAATAATTTTTGTTACAGGAATAAAATAATTAAATAGCACCTATATTTTTAAAAAGTCAACATAGAAACAGAGTGTGTCGGCAGATAAGAACCATTCGCTCCATCTAGTCTGCCCAATTTTCTAAATACTTTTATTAGTCCCCAGTTCCCTATCTTATAACTAGGATAGCCTTATGCCTATCCCACGCATGCTTAAAATCCTTGACTGTGTTTACCTCTACCACTTCTGCTGGAAGGCTTATCCATACATCCACTACCCTCTCAGTAAAGGAATACTTCCTGATATTACTTTTAAATCTTTGCCCCTCTGATTTAAGACTTTGTCCTCTAGTTGTGGTAGTTTTTCTTCTTTTAAATATACTCTCTTCCTTTACTGTGTTGATTCCCTTTATGTATTTAAATGTTTCTATCATATCCCCCCTGTTACGTCTTTCCTCCAAGCTATTCATGTTAAGATGCTTTAACCTTTCCTAATAAGTTTTATCCTTCAACCCATGAACCAGTTTAGTAGCCCTTCTCTGAACTCTCTCCAAAGTATCAATATCCTTCTGGAGATACGGTCTCAAGTACTGCGTACAATACTCCAAGTGAGGTCTCACCAGTGCTCTGTACAATGGCATGAGCACTTCCTTCTTCCTACAGCTAATACCTCTCCCTATGCAACCAAGCATTCTGCTAGCATTTCCTGCTGCTCTATTACACTGCCTACCTACCTTTAAGTCCTCTGAAATTATTATTCCTAAATCCCTTTCCTCAGATGTTGAGGTTAGGACTGTACAAACATTTTCTTTCTATGAACTAATATGGCCAGTGGTGAGGTGGCAGCATGTTTTCCTAAAAATAAGTACATTAACATCCTTTAGGATGCAATAAATGTTGCACAACAACTTACTTCACCAAAAGTGTTGTAAACAGTAGTGAAAAATCAGTCATTAACCCCTTTGCGACAATGGACGTGTCAGGTGCGTCCAACTGGGAACTCTGTTCCCGACAATGGACGTGCCTGACACGTCCTGCAGTGAAATGAGCGGTTTTCGCGATCAACGATGTCAGCACCAAAATTTGGCTTCTGAGGCATCCATGGTGGCCCCACAGAGCGATCGTGGGCGCCATATTGACGGAGCAGCAATGAAAAAAAAGACAATTAGCATAAATCTAGGATTAGGGTTAGATTACCGTATTTTTGGATACATAAAACACACTTTTTTCCTCCTCATAAGTGAGGGGAAATGTCTGTGCGTCTTATGGAGCGAATGTAGTACATTTTCAGTACTTACCTCCTCCTTGTTGCTCTCCGGTCGTCTCCTCGCATTTTTTTTTTTTTTACTTTATTGAAATCGCTCAGCTTCAATAAAGTAAAAAAAAAAAGCAACCGGAGTTTCCTTCCTCCGTGCAGGAGGGAAGACTGCACGGAGGAGACGACCGGAGAGCAACAAGGAGGTAAGTACTGGGGAATGGGGGGAGGAGGGTGGAATAAAATGATCAAAATCCTGGCATATTGTGTGGCTAAATCCTGGCATATTGAATGGCCAAATCCTGGCATATTGCGTGACAAAATCCTGGCATATCGAGTGACAAAATCCTGGCATATTGAGTGACAAAATCCTGGCATATTAAATGGCCAAATCCTGGAATATTGCTTGACAAAATCCTGGCATATCGAATGGCTAAATCCTGGCATATTAAGTGGCAAAATACTGGCATAATAAGTGGCAAAATACTGGCATAATAAGTGGCTAAATCCTGGCATATTAAGTGGCTAAATACTGCCATACTGAGTGGCTATATCCTGGCATATTAAATGGCTAAATCCTGGTATACTGAGTGACAAAATCCTGGCATATTAAATGGCTAAATCCTGGCATATTGAGTGGCTAAATCCTGGCATATTAAGTGGCTAAATACTGGCATACTGAGTGGCTATATCCTGACATATTAAATGGCTAAATCCTGGCATACTGAGTGAAAAAATCCTGGCATATTAAATGGCTAAATCCTGGCATATTGAGTGGCTAAATCCTGGCATATTGAGTGGCTAAATCCTGGCATATTGAGTGGCTAAATCCTGGCATATTGTGCATAATGGAAAATATTATAGTCCAAAGCAGCTGGGATGCTAAAGGTTAGTCATCACTGCAGTCTTATGACTATCACAGGGATTGCTAATGTTTGGCTAGTGCACACTGCATTTCTCATGGTGCAGAATGGTGTACCTAAGGTTAGCTGTATTAGTTTTGTCTCTAGCTTTGCTCATTACCACTACTTTTGGGGCGATAATGTGGTTTTCCTCCTCTAAAAAATAGGTGCGTCTTATGGTCACGTGCGTCTTATGGAGCGAAAAATACCGTAGTTGGTAGGGTTAAAATTAAAATAGAGATAGGGATAACATTTTATTAAAATATATTAAGGGATAGCATAAGGGTTAGAGTTGGGATTAAATGTAGGGTTCGGTTTGGGGTCAAAAGGTCAATATAGGAAAAAAAACAAGTTAGAAAAAGTGTTTTGTTTTGTTTTTTTCATTATATTTTATGATTATTTTTGTAGTAACTTATAAGATATGATGAACATAAGGGTATCTAATGAAAGCCCTTCTTATGCCAATAAAAAACAACATATAATTTGTGTGGGTGCAGTATGTGAGAGAGAAGAAAATTACAGCTAAACACAAACACCCCAGAAATGTAAAAACATCCCTTGTCACCAAGGGAAAGTCAAGGTCAAAATGTCTTGTCACTAAGGGATTAAAGGACAAATGTTGCAAAGTTTTGCATAAGTGTAAGATTGTATCAACTGTGGGCATTTTAAATAAAAATTATTTAATTACAGGATACAAATAAAGTGCGTTCCTGAGCCCTCTTTGCTTTTTTATAGATCTATCAGGAGGCAGACATGTCGTTTAGAATCTTGAGTCAGATGGATCAGAGGAATGGATATCTGACCCAACATGTCCGATTCCTGATACAGAGCAGAGAGGGCTCAATAAGATATTTTATGTGTATTCTTTCATTAACGTATTTTTATTTCAAATGCCTGACTTGGTGCACACCCTATTGTTTTTGCTGACATTAGTCTGGTTCCGTTTTTAATGCCTGATTTCTGCAATTCCCTAATCAGTTCATCACAATTCCCTATTTAGTGAATAGACAACCACAATCTAACTCTTTAAACCACAGTTCCCCTTGTAGCAAATAATCAAGTGCCATAATAATAATATAATTTCACATACCAGCCAAGTTAACGTCACTAAATATCAACCAGTACATCATTAGCAGAAAATACATCAAAACCTGTAATTTGCTGGCTTCCCCATTCCCTCACTGTGTGGTCACATCAAATCTTAACTATAAGTTGCCAAGCCTGATTTAGCTTTTACAATGGCAATCTTTGAACAGCCTGCCCCTCCCACAACAAAACTGCCACTAATCTAGAGTAGTCTTTCTGTGGCTGTTTGTCAGATCAGCGGTGTGTAGAGTTTCGACTGAAAGAAACCTGAATACTTTACTTCCAGAAATTCACTGCTATTAACTCACATGCCAGAAACGTCAGTGACAGATAAGATATCACAATTCGCCTCACCTGCCCAAAGTAGAGGCGGCAAACTGATGGGGTGACAAATGGACATGTCACTTGAGAGAACATTAAATTGATATTGCATAATACATTTTTTTTTTTTTTTTGCAAAATAAACGTTTTTTTAAATATTTCCACTTAAAAGTACCAGGTCTCACCTTTTAATAACATTCCTACACATTATAAATTAAGTGCTTACCTGCATTTTTAGGAGCATCCAATAAGTGTCCTGTATGACAGCAAGGTGAAGCTCAACTGACAACTACCATATTTGCATTATCCCTATAAAATGTGTGTTTGTATTTGAATAAAGTTGATTTAAATACTGTTTTTGATTGCTATCGTATTACTGCTAAATAACCAACCATAAGGTTGTTTTATTAAGGTTGTTTTTTTTACCACAATTCTAAATAAAAAAAAATAATGTGGCCCAACGCAGAAAAAATGTGGAGGCCCCTAACGCACCAAGGTAAAATCTACAAAATGTATGTGTGCGTCTGCCCAATTAAGAATATCTGGTACCCATAATATTACTGTGCTGCATGCATGAAAGATGGTATGCTGATGGGAGATGTTTATGTGTCAAGTTTGGAGGAAGCAGAATGAAAAATCAGGTAAATACATCTTTCAATCTATATATTTGCAGTTTCAGTGGCGACATTGGATTTAAATTGTCTATAACTTCCTCAATAGTACCATATCCACAGCTGTTTTTGTTGTATTGGACTATGCACACCCTCATTACAAAATAAAATACATATTTACTTTCACTTTATAAATAACTTCTGTTATGCAACTATTTTTTCATCTAACTCACCCCTTCAACTAAGCAAACACATTAAACTGAAATAGTTGATTATATTCACCACATTAAACAACCACAATTACCTAAGACATTAAGTCAACTGCGAATGTTTACATTTGTGATTTTTGACTAAAAGGTGCTTTGCAGGTGAATTGAGGAGAGACAAATATTTTAGCAATTGAGCTATCCATCGTGCAGGGGCAAACCTGGTGAGTTTGCTGAGCATGGCAAACTAGTCAGGTTTGTCCCTGCACAATGTATATCTCACCTCGACTGCAATACAATTTGTAGAGCATGAAAGATGCAGGGATTTGACAAGGGAATTCCAAACTTAAAACCAAAGCAGTCATGTTTGAAATAGAGCCGATTCTGAGAATTTTCCCAACTCTGCTACTTTGGCCTTACGTTTGAAATTCCCTTCTCAATTTCATGCAGTTGAGTCCTTTTGAATAGACCCTAATGCAGCAAAACAGTGATTATTTACTCCAGTGGCCAGTTACCCACAACAAAGTTCACAATAATTTCATTCTACTATAGTGATCATGATAAAAGTGGATCTGTTACCCAGAATCCGTACTTATAGAGACTGTATCACCTAAACATTGTTTTTACTGCGAATGTAGAGAACTCACAAAATTAATTTATACATTTACATATTAGTAAAATTGCATGCAAATGCCTAAATTAGGAGAAAAATGTGTTTTTAAATGTGTCTGTGGTGTCTTCTGTTTATGACATCACCTGTAGCCTAATATGCAAATTACACATTTGCCACTGAAAACCAGTTAATTTGCATATTATGCCACAGGTGATGTCATAAGCAGCAGACTCCACCGACATTTAAAACACATTTTTCTTCTAATTTAGACATTGCCTTGCAATTCTGCTAACACAATATATAGATCCTTTT
This sequence comes from Pelodytes ibericus, assembly GCA_036172795.1. Lineage (NCBI taxonomy): Eukaryota > Metazoa > Chordata > Amphibia > Anura > Pelodytidae > Pelodytes > Pelodytes ibericus. The sequence goes on from CM069866.1 coordinate 25,527,669, forward strand.
CTATAATGTTTAATTCTCTGCATTCACAGTAAAAACTTTTTTTTAGGTGATACAGTTCCTTTAATGGACAAGTCACCTTTCACAATTATTCTACCCTATTCATTTTTTCCAGCACTTTGACGGAGGCTGATTTTGCTAGGCAGCGTCTGTAAGGGGAGTGGCAATGGCTGGGGAGGGGGGGGGGGGGGATTGATTGAAAATAAAAAATACAAAATCCTAACAGTTCCTGGTGGTAAAAAAGTGGAGAAGTCACCACAGACTGTTTGCTACTGTTTAGATAGAACTTTTCTCTAGAACCGTATACTACAAACAATGTACTTGAAAATTCACAAAGTGACAAATTCTCTTGAAGAAGTCCAATGCCACTTGGACAGTTGCTTGGTTACCACAAAGAAGACAATGCAAGGTGCAGTAAGAGACAGACTCAAATCCAAAGCCAAACATTGGAGGTCTCCATGACAGCAAGGGCAGTTTTTGTTACGCTGTGCGAACACGGTGCTTATAACTTATTCTCTTATGTAAAAAGGGCTTAAGATTAATAATAATTCTTTATTAAGCTTAGAACAGCTACATGTATGTTCCAGGCATTTCCTAAAGTAGCAGTACATTTATTTTGTCAGTTTCATTTTTTTTTTTACTTTATCTGCTTTATTTTTGTGTACAACTCACTGAATCCTGAACAAAGTTCCTAAAGATTTGTTATGAAGCAAAAACTCTCTCTGTGCTGTGCATGATGACATGTTTTCCCAGAATGCTTTAGGGCCTGGGCATCAAACATGCGGCCCGCGGGACACATGTGGCCCGCCGGCGGGACAGGTGGGGCCCGCTTGAGATTGGCATCACATATGCATTAATAGGAGTGCTCTCCCATTCACTGTGCATGCAATGTATAAATAGAAACAACTTGTGGCACATTCAACTTCTATATAAAATAGCACAGTTTTATTTAATTACAACATAAATGTATATACAAAATCACAACAGTGCTCATGCATAGTATCAAATAACAGTTATTTTACCAAGCTAATAGCAGCATACAAAATGTAAGCAGAACCCCTGGACTAATATTACCTCCAATGTTTCAGTATTTGCTTTTTCAAAGGGGGTCTGTACACAAATACTCTGCAATCACCAAACCTCTAGCTCTGCACCCCATAAAATGGCTCAGGTAGGCAGTGACAGGAATACTAAAGGGTCTAGTCAATAAAGAGAGTATTGCAGGAAATTGAAATGGAAGGTCAAACTTTAGGCCAATGTAGCTGAGTTGGAAAAATGTAACCAATGCAGCTGAAGGGGGGGGAATTGTTCAGATAATTTTGACCTTAAAGGGACTGTCTAGTGGTTAAAATGCACCTTCCAAATATTAATACATATTAATGTGCTTTCACAGTACTTTAAATGCATGTCTTACACTTTGCTTGGCTTAAAATATAAAATACTTACAGCTAGAAGAAATTGTGAAATTACAGCAATTTGCAAGAAACAAGGACTGCCCACACTACTGAGTAAAAGTAATGTCCTTTTTGTTTTGTTTTGATGCAGGAACCAATCAGAATAATGCCATTCAAATGAATTGAATATCCTGTCTCTCTAGTGATGTCATCAGACAATGTGTTGCACTGTTAAGAGATCCTACTGTGTGGGGCCTACCAGGGGCAGAACCAGAGTCTTATCTGGGGGGGGGGGGGGGGGGGCACATTCTGTCTGTCTTCTCCTCTCACCCATGTCCTTCTATCACTCACCTCTTCCTTCCCATGTCCGCCTGTCTCTCTCCTCTCCCTTCCCATGTCCGCCTGTCTCTCTTCTTCCCATGTCTGTCTCTCTCCCATTCCTTCCCATGTTTGTCTGTCTCTCCTCTGCCTTCCAATGTCACTCTCTATTCTCTTCCACATGTATGTCTCTCCCAGGGGCGTTGCTAGGCTCAAAAATGATCTGGGGCTATAGCCCACAGCTTTAATAATACTTAAAATACAATGATGTCTCATGATCGATAGATAGATAGACAGAGGTACAGAATGCATAGGTATAGATATAGGATAGATGTAGATAGATATAGGTACATGATGATGCATGAGTACATATATGATACAGATGCATATATAGATAAAGATACAGGATGCATAGGTACAGATTTAGGCTATATGGACAGGTACAGGATCCATAGGTACGGATATAAGCTATATGGACAGGCACAGGTGCAGGATGCACAGGTACAGATATAAGATACAGGTATAGTAATGCATAGGTAAAGGTATAGATATAAGATAAAGGTATAGGATGCATAGGTACAGGTGTGGTCAGTCTTAAATATCCTAATATCTAGGATAACCTTATACCTGTCCCACGCATGCTTAAACTCCTTCGCTGTATTAACCTCTACCTCTTCTACTGGAAGGCTATTCCATGCACCCACTACCCTCTCAGCAAAACATTTTTACGTTTATAATCACAAAACAAAACCTGTAAAATATTAAATATTTCCAGCCTTTTCAAAAGCTTGAGGTAGACCCCAAATAGATTTATATAACTAGTTGCATTTATGCCAGGGCTTGACGAACTTAACTGAGTTCTAGGAGCCAGTAAAAAAATCTAGGAGCCAGACAACAGCACATACACACAATCACATGCAGTCATATACAGACACACATACATGCAGTCAGTCACATAGACACACACACTCATACATACAGTCTGTCACATAGACACACACTCATACATACAGTCTGTCACATAGACACACACTCATACATACAGTCGGTAACAGACACATACATTCATAGAGTCAGTCACATAGACACACACACCCATACAGTCTGTCACACAGATACATACATACATACTTACATTCATACATACATACATACATACATACATACATACATACATACAATCTGTCACATAGACACACACACTCATACATAGTCTATCACATACAGTCTGTCACATACACTCATACAAGTGGTGTATTTAAAAAAAAAAATTAAAAAAAAAATGTTGATCAATATGTCCCCCCTCCCTGCTGCTATATCTCATTGCAGGGAAGGGGGCATTTCCGTTCCGCACAGACCATCACTACTTATTAATTATCATTAACCATCATTTGTCAGGGTTGCCAGGGTTAATTTCTCCATCATTTGCCAGGGTTAATTTCTCCATCATTTGCCAGGGTTAATTCATACATCATTTGCCAGGGTTAATTCATACGTCATTTGCCAGGGTTAATTCAGACATAATTTGCCAGGGTTAATTTATCCATCACTTGCCAGGGTTAATTCAGACATCATTTGCAAGGGTTAATTTATCCATCATTTGCCAGGGTTAATTTATCCATCATTTGCCAGGGTTAATTTATCCATCATTTGCCAGGGTTAATTTATCCATCATTTGCCAGGGTTAATTTATCCATCATTTGCCAGGGTTAATTCAGACATCACTTGCCAGGGTTAATTCAGACATCATTTGCCAGGGTTAATTCAGACATCATTTGCCAGGGTTAATTCAGACATCACTTGCCAGGGTTAATTCAGACATCATTTGCCAGGGTTAATTTATCCATCATTTGCCAGGGTTAATTCAGACATCACTTGCCAGGGTTAATTCAGACATCACTTGTCAGGGTTAATTCAGACATCACTTGCCAGGGTTAATTCAGACATCACTTGCCAGGGTTAATTCATACATCATTTGCCAGGGTTAATTCAAACATCATTTGCCAGGGTTAATGTATCCATCATTTGCCAGGGTTAATGTATCCATCATTTGCCAGGGTTATTCTGCCCATTAATGTCACCCTCCCTCCACCCCCTTCCCCAGTACTCACCTGTTGGAGATATTTATATAAAAATACATGGAGATCCTACCTTGTGCAGCCTGTTCCTGGGTGGGAGGTAAGTGGCAGGTCATAGAGTGGGCTTTTCTGAAGCCCCTGGAGCAGAGAGCAGACTCTCCACAGCAGCACAGCATCCCTCGTGGTCTGTGCTGTGAGGGAGGACACGTGGGTTCCTGCCGGTCACATGGGTTGGGGGCGGGGTTATCATAGTGACAGAGCAGGAAGCAGGGGAAGCTTCACAGACTCGGGGCTCCAGCCCCAGTAGCCCCCCCCTAACGACGCCTCTGGTCTCTCCTCTTCCCCATAGCTGTCTCTTTTTCTCCTCTCCACCGTCTGTATTCTCTTCTCTCCCTTCAGTGTTCTCGCCTCTCCACCCCCTTCTCTCCTCCACCCCAGTTCTTTTCTCTGTCCCAACTGTGTTCTCTCCCCTGTCCCCCCTTCTCTCCCTTGTGTTCGCTCCTCTGTCCCCCATTGTCTCCCCATGTTCTCTCCTTCCCCCCTCCCCAGTGTATCTCTATTATATCCTCAGTGTCTATATAATCAGTGCTGCCGCACCTGCAGTAAACATGCAGAGTAATCACTGGGGAGGGCTTGAATCAAATCACACAGGGATAAAAGCCTGTGCATTATACAAGCAGTAATCTTCATCTTCCACCAAAGTGAGTTTGGGAACTAGACTGTCAGAAATTTTTCCCATGTGTCGAAGTGTCAAATCAAAAATCTATAAACAATGTAACACAACCGAGACTATAATCTTTACAGTAACTATTTCCTGTTTTGTTTCTCAACAAAGTGAAAACAAAAATATAATTCACCATGATTCATTCAGTTAACCTTTATGAGTGTTTTTCCCGCCTCGGAATTATTGGGTCATACCGCTTGTAATGTTTCTTGACATAACTTGTCAGATTATTAGATTACGAGACAGATATGATTAGCAACCAGTAATTCCCATATTAAATGAGCAAATGAGTCATCTGATTACTTGCTCCTATTTGAGAAATGGACATTTGCAAAATGGGTGTAGTAACCTTGTAGTTAAAACAAAAATGTTAAAAAGCTCCTTCTTAAACTCATTAATTTAAAGTTATTTAAAATATGTTACAGTTCTAGTTGTTGCAAAACAGGAGTGTAGCTTTCAAGCCATTATTTTACATTTATTTCCTTTATCCTGCTTGAGTGACCTACACTCAGATCACACTTTTATAATAAAAGGTAAGGATTTCAGAGTTAGGATCATAGTGATTATGTGCATTATACACATATTTATTGATTTGTTGCGTTCAAATTTTTATTTAGTCAAAATTCTATGTGAAACAAATATCAAGACATCTTTGTGGACCACATCTCAAACATTGGAATCATAATTAACTAATCAAGCAGTGGATCATGTTGATTATTTAATTGATTTCCTTTTGGCCACACTGCAAGGCAGCCTGAAAAAGTTATATGTGGCTGGTAAAAAATGGGTAAGGTGGCAACCCTAGACATATTACATCTGGTCATGTTTTCTATAACAAGAATAAAGCCAAAATGGAGCAGCCATGTGTGAAAAACTAAGTACACCCTTACTGCTTCGATCGGAATTAAGAGACTAAGTAGCAGATAGGGAATGCTAACCAAATTCTCTTGATTAATTGATCGTTAGCAAGTCCATCATTCTACAGTGAGAAAGATTATTTGAAAAGTGGAAAACCTTCAAGACAGTTGCAAATCTTCCCAGGAGTGGATGTTCCAGCTAATTTACCCCAAGGTCAGACTGTGTAATGCTCAAAGAAATTGCAAAAAAAACAAGAGTTAAATCTCAGATGCTACAGGCCTCAGTTAGCATGCATAGTTGCCAACATTGGCCATGTTTCCAGGGACACATATGTGTTCCACATGCTGCAGAAAGAGAATGCAAAGTGCAGCCCGGCAGTATGTAGAATGGATAAACGCACAGACGCAATCCAATTAGTTAATCAGGGTGGAGATCTCATAGGACCTACCATGATTAATTAATTGGATTCTGTCTGTGCGTATATCCATCCTACATACTGCCAAGCTGAACTTTGTATGCTCTTTCTGCAGCATGTGGAACAAATATGTGTCCCTGGAAACATGGCTGATGATGGCTACTATGCATCGACACATATTTGTTCCACATGCTGAAAAGAGCATGCAAAGTGCAGCCCAGCGTATACACACAGACACAATCCAATATTTAATCATGGTAGGTCCTATGAGATCTCCACCCTGATTAATTAATTGGATTCTGACTGCACTTTGCATGCTCTTTCTGCAGCATGTGGAACAAATATGTGTCCCTGGAAACATGGCCGATGTTGGCAACTATGAGCAAGTAAAATGTTAAAGTACATGACAATTGGAAAATAACTGAACAAGTATACTTTGTTTGGAATGGTTGCCAGGAGAAGGAATCTTCAAAAAACAAACAAACATTGCAGCATGGCTTAGGTTTACAAAGTTGCATCTGAACAAAACACACCACTTCTGAAACAATTTGGAGATTGGGGATGTTTGGCCATAATACACACAGCCACGTTTGGCAAAAACCAAACACAGCACAAACACCTCATACCAACTGTGTGTAAAACACCTTGCTCTATCCAGCTCCAAACATCACACCATTAAATGTATTAACTATAAAATGTTTGCTGTTGGATATAAATAGAATTTCGGCTGACACAACACTATACCTTCCAACTTTGAGAGCTTCCTCTTGGCTTCCTGCATAAGATTGGGCACACAAGTTCTAAAATGTTTGCCATTACTGTTTTGTATTGAAGCTATGGTTAACCAATTTGCTCTAGTCAATTCTTCTTGTCCCAGTGTGACTCCACAGACACATTTAAAACATTTCTCTTATTTTATGCATTTTCTTGCAATCTTGGTAACACAATGTAGAGATCTTTTTTTTAAAATGTTTAGGTTTACAGAGTGTTTGTAGTGTACCATCAAGCTCATACACTCCATAACTCAGGTAATATATTCTACATGGTATATGGACTCATCGGGTGCAGTCTCGCGGAGTTCCCACCCGCAAATACATGTATAGTACAAAAAATTAGCACAATTTGGGTGCACATCCAAGAGAGAAATTACTCCAATGATGACTCACAAGTCCCATAAAAATATATAAAGGTTTAATGTAAAAAGATTAGAATCATGGTTGCATGAGGAAATGGTGGTCTAATCATAGAATCTTTAAGAAAATGTGCCAACCTGCTTTATTATTTATTATTGCCCATAGGCAAGGTATATCCTGAAAGTTTAGCCCTGCTCATGTAGGCACTACATGAGAAAAACAAACCTCAAGGAATGTGCAACTTTCTGGACAGGAGATTATAAACACATATTCTGTTATTTAGCTATCGCTTAGTTGGATATGTAGAATGTACAGTCGCCAAGAGCAAATCATCATGAAAAAATGTAATTCAATCAATACATTTTGATAGAAATTGACCTGCATAGCCTGCAAATATTGCACCATTTTTATATACCGTATATGGATATTGTACACCTTCCAGCACTGAATTATATTCACTTATTTGTACCTCAATAGCGATTCTCCAGTTTTATAGGAGAAAACTAATTAAGTGTTTTTTAGTTGTTCATGCAACCAGCATGAAGGTACTTATTTTTATTAATCTTTTACTTTCTAGGTCTGGGAAGAAGAAATTTCAGTATATATATCAGCTGCATCTTTCCCTGTGCTTCTAAACAAAACATTACAACCAAATAAAATAACATAAAATGATAACATACTACCCTAAAAAACTGAGTATCCAGTCCTTCTTAATAGCCCAAAATTGCATCCAATAGAGCCGGGTGCAGAAATGTAAGGTATGCCTGATTTCAAATTGATCAATACAGTTGAATCTCACTCTTTGTTGGATAAACATAACTTTAGAATTAATGTACTGACCTAAAAAACCTTTAATGTACTGACCTTTTATTATGACTTTAACCTTTTCGAGCCGGTTGGTGCTTTGGTCCTTAACGACCAAAGCACCAAACTGGCGTCTTTGTGTTCTTGGCCCTGATCACTTTCTGATCTGCAGCCAGGAACATACAAGCAGGGACCCGATCAGGGTCTCTATAGACCCCGTCGGTCCCTGCTGAACGTCACTTCATGACATCACGTGTGACCTCACGAAGGCGTGTCCGAACCCGGAAGTCACTGCCACAGGATCATTGGCACAGCTCATTGCGGGGAGCGGCAATCAGCTGTTCTTGTCTAGACCTGTTCCGGTCTATGCCGTCCTGTAGGGGTTTTCAGTCAAATGTAGCTACATCTTCTGTGTCAGAGTGAGGCCACTAACTGTCAGTGGGGACCACGCTGCAAGTCCCGGGGGGCCACGATGAGCTGTTTAATGCAGAGCATTCTATACCTTCCTACAAGCCTCTTGGCGCTAAAAAGTAGGTATAGAATTACCTAAAAGCAGGAAGGGGTTCATGTAGGACAGTCATGTCCAAAGTCCGGCCCGCGGGCCAGTTGCGGCCCGTCCTTTACTTCCATACGGCCCCAGAGACACGGCTGATCAATGTCTCTCTCTGAAAAAAAAAAAAAGCTTGCAGGCAGAGACGGAGGTGAGAAGGGATCGGAAGATCCCCCCCCACCATCGCTCTGCCTGCCAGGCTGCACGGGGAGCCGAACAGGCAGCACGGAGAAACCTCCGTGCTGCCTGTTCGGCTCCCCGTGCAGTGTGCCGACACGGAAGTGCCGACAGGTCACGTGACCGGCGCGCTGACGTCATACGCGCGCCGGGTCACGTGACCTATCGGCACAACCACCTGTGAGACGAACAGGCAGCATGGAGAAGACCATGCTGCCTGCCACTAGCCACCAGGGAAAGGTAAGTGCTGGGGACTCGGGAGATTGGGGGAAAGTACTGGGGAAAGAGGCAGGGGCTTATTAATGATAAGGTAACACTGACATATTATTGGGCAAATTAGCTGGGGAATATTAATGGCAACTAACACTGGTATATTACTGGGCAAATTGGCTGGGGCATATAAAATGGCAAATAACTGGCATATTACTGGGCAAATTGGCAGGGGCATATAAAATGGCAAATAACTGGCATATTACTGAGCAAATTAGCTGGGGCATATAAAATGGCAAATAACTGGCATACTACTGGGCAAATTGGCAGGGGATATTAAATGGCAAATAACTGGCATATTACTGGGCAAATTGGCAGGGGATATTAAATGGCAAATAACTGGTATATTACTGGGCAAATTGGCAGGGGCATATAAAATGGCAAATAACTGGCATATTACTGAGCAAATTAGCTGGGGCATATAAAATGGCAAATAACTGGAATACTACTGGGCAAATTGGCAGGGGATATTAAATGGCAAATAACTGGCATATTACTGGGCAAATTGGCAGGGGATATTAAATGGCAAATAACTGGTATATTACTGGGCAAATTGGCAGGGGATATTAAATGGCAAATAACTGGTATATTACTGGGCAAATTGGCTGGGGCATATAAAATGGCAAATAACACTGGCATATTACTGGGCAAATTGGCAGAGGCATATTAAATAGCAAATAACACTGGCATATTACTGGGAAAATTGGCAGGGGCATATTAAATGGCAAATAACATTGGCATATTATTGGGAATATTGGCAGGGGCAAATTAAATGGCAAAAAACACTGGCATATTACTGGGAAAATTGGCAGGGGCATATTAAATGGCAAATAACATTGGCATATTATTGGGAAAATTGGCAGGGACATATTAAATGGCAAATAACACTGGCATATTACTGGGAAAATTGGTAGGGGCATATTAAATGGCAAATAACACTGGAATATTATTGGGCAAATTGGCTGGGGCATATTAAATGGCATATAACACTGGCATATTATTGGGCAAATTGGCCGAGAGAACCATGCATGGGAAGGGAGAAGAGAGAGACATAAATGGAATGGTAGAGGAGAGACAGACAGACATGGGTTCGCAGAGGAGAGACAGACAAATATGGGATGGCAGAGGAGAGACAGACAAACATGGGATGGCAGAGGAGAGACAGACAGATATGGGATGGCAGTGGAGAGACAGACAGATATGGGAAGGGTTAGTTGTGTTCCTGACATATATTTTAGCATCTTGTGTTGTTGTTTTTTTTCATCTGGCCTTCAGATATGAAAGGCAGAGTGATTTTACTACTGTTTAGAATTGTCATTCAAATCGTTTGCAATAAAGTTTGCATAAAATAGTTCATTTGTACTTAATTTTAACTGTCAGGCAAAATGGTCGGCCCTCACGCATGTTCACTTCATCAAGTCTGGCCCTCTTTGAAAAAAGTTTGGACACCACTGATGTAGGATGACCATATTTTCCCTTTCACATAAGATTCTTGAAAAAAATAACAAATAAATAAACCCTCTATAGCAGGGGTCTCCAAACTACGGCCTACGGGTTACATCCGGCCTGCCACAGGATCTTATCCGGACCGCAGGACCTTTGAAATACAGGTTCAGTATTCATTTAGTCAAAATGCTTGAAACCAGAGGTATTTTTGATAATGGGTCATTTAGATAGCTGATTATTTTTTCACCAATAAGATATATTAAGGCCTCTCAGCTTTTCATGAAATACATTATTAGCGCTGCACCTCTTTGTTGGCCTTGAGGTCAGCATTTGGACACTCAGGAAAATTGTACCTGGATATATCTTTTGTATTCCCATGCATTTAGATCAGTGTCAAACTACATCACTCCAGTTGCTGGTGTCTTATATCTACCACAAGACTTTGTCAGCTAAGAGGTTAGCAGTGGAGTATGGGGGTGTGATTCTCTAATAGCCGGATGGATGGCTGTAGTTTGACACTCTTGATTTAGATGATCGTCATCATTGAGGATATAAACAGTAGCCTGTTCAAAATTAGGAGGCAAGGAGATTCATGTGTCAATGTAAGATGGAGGGTGATGCAGCACTGATGTAAAGCTGGGTCTCTGAAACAGACTGCACTGACTGATGTGTAGTATAAGTGACACCAAACAGACCTCGACTAAGGAAGGACATGATCATCACCTCCCCCTGCCATTGGCTGGACAATTGATGCACATCTCCTTCCCTAAATACAAAGATGCCACTGCTGCCACACAGCAATGTTCTGTCATATGGCAGCTCCCTAGTATTTGCTTTTATAAAGATGAGGGGAAAATATAATTTGCATCACGTAGGGTTGCCACCTGGCCGGTATTTTACCGGCAGGTCGGTAAAAAATTGGCATCAGGCCAATGTTAAGTCTATAGAGACAGTACCAAGGCCGGTATTTTTTTTAAAGAAAAGGTGGCAACCCTTTTTGCATTTAAATTGTAGTTTGCTGTGGCCAATTTCCACATATAAACATATACATATAAGCATTGGTATGATGCTTTTTTTTATCTTCAATTGTGATAAGCGGTGGCACTTCCATATCGGAATTGTAATTGTCGTGTTTTTGTTCCCACCAAAACTTGTCAACATTCCAGGCCTAATTTACTTAGCATGACCAAGGCCTCAGTTGGGGCTGGAAGACAATTACTGGTGAAATGTGTGGTTCCTGTTTAAAAACAGAAGTAATCTCTAACAGAAGACTTTTTGAAGAACAAAAAGTGTTTTGGTGGCAGTTCTGGCATACATACATTCAATCTAGAAACATTTGTAAAAGCTTGTGCATTATTATAGCAGCTAAAGGTGGGATTTTCCAAACAAGCTGATATTAGCAGCACAGAAAGGACGTCCGCAGAAGAAGCTGCTAGAAATCTAACATTCACACACATTTATCATGTGAATTTCTCATTGGGGAAGGTGTATTTATCGATCTCCATCTGACTCAGTCACATTCAGCTCCAGAAGATTGGAAATTAGCTAATGTTGTGCCCATTCACAAGAAAGGTAGTAAGGAGGAGGCGGGCAACTATAGACCAGTAAGTCTTACTTCAGTAGTGGGGAAAATAATGGAAACCTTGTTAAAGAATAGGATTGTTGAACATCTAAAGTCGCTTGGATTTCAAGATCAGAGACAGCATGGGTTTACTTCAGGGAGATCATGCCAAACTAATCTTATTGATTTTTTTGATTGGGTAACTAAAATAATAGATCAGGGTGGTGCAGTAGACATTGCTTACCTAGATTTCAGTAAGGCTTTTGACACTGTCGCACATAGAAGGCTTATCAATAAACTGAAATCTTTGAGTTTGGATTTCAATATTGTTGAATGGATTAGACAATGGCTGAGTGACAGGCAACAGAGGGTTGTAGTCAATGGGGTATATTCGATGCAAGGTCTTGTTACTAGTGGGGTACCTCAGGGATCTGTTCTTGGACCCATTCTCTTTAATATTTTTATTAGCGATATTGCAGAAGGTCTTGTTGGTAAAGTATGTCTTTTTGCTGATGATACAAAGATTTGCAGCAGGGTTGATATTCATGGAGGGATAAGCCAAATGGCAAATGATTTAGCTAAACTAGAAAAATGGTCAGAGCAGTGGCAACTGGCATTTAATGTGGACAAGTGCAAGATTATGCACCTTGGGCGTAAAAACCCAAAAGCAGAATATAGACTATTTGGTACAGTCCTAACCTCAACATCTGAGGAAAGGGATTTAGGAGTAATAATTTCAGAGGACTTGAAGGTAGGTAGGCAATGCAATAGAGCAGCAGGAAATGCTAGCAGAATGCTTGGTTGCATAGGGAGAGGTATTAGCAGTAGGAAGAGGGAAGTGCTCATGCCATTGTACAGAGCACTGGTGAGACCTCACTTGGAGTATTGTACGCAGTACTGGAGACCTTATCTCCAGAAGGATATTGATACTTTGGAGAGAGTTCAGAGAAGGGCTACTAAACTGGTTCATGGGTTGAAGGATAAAACTTACCAGGAAAGGTTAAAGCATCTTAACATGTATAGCTTGGAGGAAAGACGTAACAGGGGGGATATGATAGAAACATTTAAATACATAAAGGGAATCAACACAGTAAAGGAAGAGAGTATATTTAAAAGAAGAAAAACTACCACAACTAGAGGACATAGTCTTAAATTAGAGGGGCAACGATTTAAAAGTAATATCAGGAAGTATTACTTTACTGAGAGGGTAGTGGATGTATGGAATAGCCTGCCAGCAGAAGTGGTAGAGGTAAACACAGTCAAGGATTTTAAGCATGCGTGGGATAGACACAAGGCTATCCTAGCTATAAGACCGGGAACGGGGGACTAATAAAAGTACTCAAAAAAAAAATAAAAAAATTGGGCAGACTAGATGGACCGAATGGTTCTTATCTGCCGACACATTCTATGTTTCTATGTTTCTATAATGCCAGCTGTTAGCCGCCCTTGGGTGTGCCTCAATAACAATACCCTCACACACTGGGCCTCAAGTAACATTTTTCCAAGCAAGCTCATATTGTAATAAACCATAATGGTTCCCAATGGGAACCTGTGTTTTCAATATATTTAAATTCTGCATCATAATGTGTTGCTAAATTGTCTGCGGCTATAAATGATGTACCAGAGTTTAAAGAAGAGAGAAGTGCTCATGCCATTGTACAGAGCACTGGTGAGACCTCACTTGGAGTATTGTACGCAGTACTGGATACCGTATCTCCAGAAGGATATTGATACTTTGGAGAGAGTTCAGAGACGGCTACTAAACTGGTTCATGGGTTGAAGGATACAACTTACAAGAAAATGTTAAAGCATCTTAACATGTATAGCTTGGAGGAAAGACGTAACAGGGGGGATATGATAGAAACATTTAAATACATAAAGGGAATCAACACAGTAAAGGAAGAGAGTATATTTAGAATAAGAAAAACTACCATAACTAGAGGACATAGTCTTAAATTAGAGGGGCAACGATTTAAAAGTAATATCAGGAAGTATTACTTTACTGAGAGGGTAGTGGATGTATAGAATAGCCTTCCAGCAGAAGTGGTAGAGGTAAACACAGTGAAGGAGTTTAAGCATGCGTGGGATAGACACAATTCCATCCTAGCTATAAGACCGTGAAATGGGGACTAATAAAAGTATTTAGAAAAATTGGGCAGACTAGATGGACCGAATGGTTCTTATCTGCCGACACATTCTATGTTTCTAAAGGGATATTTTTTGTTTTAAACGAACCCTCGCAAAGGTTAAAAAAATGTGTGTCCTCTTTCCAGAGTAAACCAAATGTGCTTCTTTAGACATACATGCAGGTCTACTCTCCGCTCTGCCTCAGAGCAGAACCACCGCCAATCAGAGCGGGGGGCTTGCTGCTGAGTGTCTAATCAAGGACTAACAGCTGTCAGGAGCTGTCTCTCTGCTAGAGAGCGATAAGTTAGTTAAGGTCCCCTCTGTTGACAACCATGGGAAAACAAGAGTGTCTCTGTAGTAGACTTTATTCTCATCCAAGGACAACATTTTTCACTTGTGCATCTATATTCAAATTCTCACAGGAATTTGGAATGGGGTACTGCTTGTCCCTCAATCAAGGGAGGGATGGCATGGGGGGCAGGAAAGCTATTAACTACAGTGCTGCTCTCTAAACGTACTCAATGATTTGAGGCTGCACTACTTTTCACTTCTAAATGCCCCATTGTGCGGTACTCTCCAACTATCTTGTCGATATATCAATCTTTGTACCTTACCTATCAGCAAATCTGTCTTTGCCCGTCTCTGATGATAATGGTGGGCTGATGAAAATGCACCATAGTTGTTTTCCCCTGTTTCAAAAGTTGCCAGCCCTTCCCTGTACATAAATTGGATAATATGACTTCCTTAAACCGATGGGTCATTTACCTGTGCACATGGTCATAGTGATCTTTCAAGGTGACTGTTTTGTCCCTCATAGTTGATTGAGACCTTAACTCACAATATCATAATAATAATAATATTTTATATATCACCTTTCCCAGTGGGATGCAAAGTGATTTTTTAGCGCACTGAAGAAGCATCTACATAATAGATGTCATTGTTCCCCAATTGGTGGTACTCATCTATCAACCTCGAAAGGATGAAGGACTGAGTTGAGCCTGCCAGGATTTTAACCTGTGACCATGAAGTTTGAACAGGCTCTGGCGCCGGGGTATTTACCAGCTGAACTTTTTCGTGATCAGACCTTCCACTTTTCTGGTTATACACAGAGAAAAGAATTACACTTGAAATTGCTGTCCTACCAGTTGCATTTTTGTATATCAATCAATTTAAAAAAAAAAATATGTCACCCTACTTACAAGTCTTGTTCTATCTTTGGGCAGGGCCACTTCAAGGCTCCTTACATACACAATTTTTCTAATATTAGAAAAAAAAATTAAAGTGGTGCAAACAAGAATCCTTTATGGCTTAACAACTTGTCAGTGCCAGCTTTACCTCCATTCAGCTTGCCAGTGCCATATCTGCCCCCCAAAAGCTTGCCAGGGCTCTCTTTGTCCCCAAACAGCTTACCAGAGTCATCTATGTCCCCATACAGCTTGCCAGTGACATTTGTTTCTCCAAATAGCTTGACAATGCTCTCGCTGTCCCCAAAAAGCTTGCCAGTGCTGTCCCTGCCCCCAAACAGATTGTCAGTGCAATCCAGGGACGCCATCACACATTGTGGGGCCCTTTATAGACCAATTGGCCTGGGACACTCAATTTCTGCTTTTGTTAATCCCCCCACATCCCCTGCCATAGAAACTCCTTACACACCAAGGACATGCCCCTGCACTCACATTGTACACCCAGGACCTACCCCAGTCAGCACCCACTTTGCATTCACAGGATATGCCCCAGAACACACATTGCACACCCAAGACTTACCCCAGCACATCGCCCACATTTCACACCCAGAACTTACCCCAGCACATTCAGGACTTACTCCAAGGTATGCCCCATCACCCACATGGCACACCCATGAATTACCCCAGCACCCCAGGACATACCCCATTATCCACATTGCACACCCATGACTTACCACAGCAGCCCACGACATGCCCCATCACCTGCATTGCACACCCAGGACTTACCACAGCACCGCAGCACATGCCCCAACGCACACATTGCACACCCAAGACTTATCCCAATGTATGCCCCATCACCCACAGTGCACACCCAGGACTTACCACAGCACACCAGGACATGCCCCATCACCCACATTGCACACCCATGACTTACCCCAGCACATAACCCCATCACCCACATTGCACACCCAGGCCTTACCTCAGCACCGCAGGAAAAGTCCCATCATCCACACTGCACACCCAGGACACACAGCACATGCCCCAACGCACACATTGCACACCCAAGACTTATCCCAATGTATGCCCCATCACCCACAGTGCACACCCAGGACTTACCACAGCACACCAGGACATGCCCCATCACCCACATTGCACACCCATGACTTACCCCAGCACATAACCCCATCACCCACATTGCACACCCAGGCCTTACCTCAGCACCGCAGGAAAAGTTCCATCATCCACACTGCACACCCAGGACACACAGCACATGCCCCAGCGCACACATTGCACACCCAAGACTTATCCCAATGTATGCCCCATCACCCACAGTGCACACCCAGGACTTACCACAGCACTCCAAGACATGTCCCCTTATCCCCATTGCACACGGGAGTGCACTTCCCCACTCTGTTCTCCCTGCTCTGCGTGTAGGACAGGCGGGCATGTGGGCTCCCTTTACCAGTGGGTCCTGGACAAGTGCCCACTGGTTGAGGCCATGCCTAAGGGAATTATTTAAGACTACCTAAAATTACCTTCACAGAACAGTATCTAGCTCTTTCTGTACCAGAGTCAAAAATAGAAAAATGTGAATCCTTTTATATAGTTTCTGAGAAGTTATTTTGCATAAAAATGTAATCAGTTGGTTGGGAGACTTGTTTCCTCCTTGTTCTTCCTGTGGGCCAAGTTATCAATAGTGATGAAGGCACTTTAAGTCTTTGCCTCTTCCCAGCAGACTCCTGCTACTCTAAATGCTGTAAGATGGGCTTGGTGTATTGACATGGCTGCATATCCCCCTCTTTGATCTTGTTAGTTGTGTGTATGACTTGACACAAGAGAAGGTCAGAACCCTGCATCTCTGTTGCATAAAAGGACATAAGTCAGTTATGCCTCACCCTCATAATGCTCTGTTCCTACCCTTATTTTATCTCGGGTGCGACAGGGATTAATCTGGCCAATAGTTATACGACATCCTCGAAGAAAACTAACAGGGAATATGTTTTTATTCTCATTAATTATCTAGAGTAGAACATCCATTTTTCTGACACTAATAGAAAAAAACAAATTCTAGAAGAATGTTCTAATTTCTTACATGCTTCAAGGTCAGCTTCTGTTATTAATTAATAGCCTGTGATTGGTCAACAGTCTTAATTCCTAAATGCAGCACTTTAACATATTAGGTCAGAGGGAGATGGCTAATAAATGACTGAGAGGGCTTGAAAATGATTTAACCAATTCCCTACTGATGACTTTTCTCACAGGGTAATTTAAATGCCTTATTATAATTTAAATGTCACTCTTTTTACAACATAGGGGGAAATAAGTGCAATATTATCTAATAAAATATATTTATCAAGAATATAGTAGAAAAAAAATAGTTCCAAACCCACCTAAAGGTTAAAGGAGCATTGAACCTTGTTTAACCCTTGCTTCCTTGAAGGAAGCAAGGGTTAAACAATACATGTCCCAGTAGAATTAAGTAAACCCGATGTGTATCTTAATAGATACACGGTTTACTAACTGCTGTGTATCAGCACGCGACAACCAGGAACTGGCCCCCCTCTGACAGCGGAAAGTGAGGGTCTCTCGCTGCTAGTTAAGGTCCTCCCTGCTAATCCCATGCAAAAACGAGGGGCTCTCTCTGCGCTGGCTGAGAGAGCCAGTAGCCATACAGACGGCTGCCTGCTTCTTATGGATACATGGCAGCTGTCGGTCAGAGGATAAACTGGCGTGTACTATCAAAAGTATATATTGGAAGCATAAATGAAAAATAAAGTTTAGTGTCCCTTTAAGTAGCATTTAAGATAAAAAGGTACATTTTGTATGTAATTAAAGGTATTCAGTTATGTATAACATGACAAAGCTCCAATTTATTATACTTCTATCATCAGATATACATTTGCTAGCTTTATAGCTTGCAAATGAGTTTAGGAGTTTTCTAAAATATACTTATTAAAACAATGTTTAGGTGCTGGAATCCCTTGAATTTAAGTCACAGATGATCTTCTTTATAGTAAAAATAATTATTGTTTGCATATGCATGAAATGAAAAACATGGTGGTCCGAGGTCTTCTTTAAAGGGACACTACCACTTACATAAGATGTAACTAGATTACCTGTGAATTTAAAACAAACACACATATAGACTTATGCCATTGTTTTTATTCTCTATGTTTGAATTAATTGCATATAAAAGTAAAAATAAAATTAGGTGTCTGTCTCCAGCATCCATTTTGAGAATTGTACCCATTCTGCAAAAAACTTCCATTAAGTATCACTTTACATCTGTGGCCAAAGCCTACATGATGATGTCATAATATACACCCCTGCTCTCTTACTGGCTCCTGTGTATCATAGCGGACAGGACTAGGTGACTGTGTGCAACTTTTTTTTTTAACTGCCTTCTAACACAAAGAGAGGAGATTAACCTGATCAAACAGGATCATAACTCTGCCCCCTTGTGATGCAATAGTTACATTACCCTCCCATTCAATGCAAGTCTATGGTCAGAATTCTGACTTATAGACTGCATTCTGTCCCCAGCCCAAGAGTGAGATACTAGTTCTGTAAAGTCACTAGGGGGTGGCACCCAAAAACACTATATTTCACAAAATGGCAGCGCCCAGTCGCACTTGTTTAGTAAAATATTTTATAAAATAAACTCACATAATAAAAAAACAAAAGACAATCAACAATGCATAATAAAAAAAAAACATTCATTTTTTGGTGGGAGTGTCCCTTTAACTGATGACACATGATGTATCTTTATAGAGAAGGTAAGATAATCCTTCTATAAAAGTTTATCATTTCAAACTTCCCTCTATGTGCCATGCAGTGACAGGAGTGACAGGATTAAAAGGGGCTCTGGTCCTATGTGCATAACTGATGTAATGTGGACCCTTATCCGCTGTTACAATGGTCATAACAAGGCTAATTTAACAATGCACTACAAATTATTTTAATCCTAGTGCTTTAAGATTGCTGCATCCACTGGGTATCAATGAAGGATCATATTTGTGTTCCAAGAACAGAACAGAACAGGTAATGTCATATTTTAGGATCATTTATTAATGTTACATTTAATAAAAATAATACATAAGTGGAATAATTCATAAGACCGAGGGACATCCTGAACTCCCCATCAGAGCTGACCTTGAGAAGGGGGTATGGCATATGTTGGCACCCATTACATACTGTGTAGTGTGAAAAAATTGAGTGTGATCAGCTTCATTGCAATTTAAGCCAAATAACATGTACATTTGTATTTTTAGCTTAGTTACAGCTGGGAAATGTTTGCAATACACATCGAGCCCAAATCTGGTATGAATTATAGTAATAAAACACTGTGCCGATATCACCTTTTGTCAGAGATGTATCATCCCATGAGGCTACATTTTCCAAAAATGGTCATCGCCTCTTGGGAACCAATGGTGGTTATGCAGAAAAAGTGACGCTAAAAGAAAAAAAAAGTGATGCAGAATAAAAGACCTGTTTTTTCCCATCATAATTTTGTTGCAAAAAAAATCACTTTGCTGTTAAGTCGTAAACCAGGGGTCCTCAAACTTTTTAAACAGGGGGCCAGTTCACTGTCCCTCAGACCGTTGGAGGGCCGGACTATAGTAAAAACAAAAACTATGAACAAATTCCTATGCACACTGCATATATCTTATTTTGAAGTGAAGAAACAAAACAAACAAAACGGGAACAAATACAATATTTAAAATGAAGTAAAGTTAAATCAACAAACTTACCAGTATTTCAATGGGAATAGTGTGCCAGTCAGATGCCCAGGGATATTATGCCAGTCAGAGTCCAGTAATATTATGCCAGCCAGAGCCCAGTAATATTATGCCAGTCAGAGCCCAGTAATATTGTGCCATTCAGATGCCCAGGAATATTATGCCATTCAGATGCCCAGGAATATTATGCGATTCAGATGCCCAGGAATAGTGTGCCAGTCAGATGTCCAGGAATATTATGCCATTCAGATGCCCAGGAATAGTGTGCCAGTCAGATGCCCAGGAATATTATGCCAGTCAGATGCCCAGAAATAGTGTGCCTGTCAGATGCCCAGGAATATTATGCCATTCAGATGCCCAGGAATATTATGCCATTCAGATGCCCAGGAATAGTGTGCCAGTCAGATGCCCAGGAATATTATGCCAGTCAGATGCCCAGGAATAGTGTGCCATTCAGATGCCCAGGAATATTATGCCATTCAGATGCCCAGGAATAAATGTGCCGGGTAAATGTGCTCGGCGGGCCGCATGTGGCCCGCGGGCCGTAGTTTGAGGACCCCTGTCGTAAACTATGCATTACATTAACATTTATTTATATAGCGCCAAGAATTTATGTAGCTTTTGGTACAGAGCATAAAGGGAACAACATACAATGTTAGACAAACGGGGACAAACTGATTCATGAAGCAGAGAACCCTGCTTGTAAGCTTACAATCTAAAAAAAATGACACCGTTTTTTGCCATGTTTTTAAATCTAAACTTTTGCCATAATCATTTAGACAGTTTTCATTTGAATTATTAATGCAAATTTTTGGACCATTATTCTAGTAACAGACTTTGTGACACTCATTTTACATGACCGTCGATGTCCCAATGATTCTTTGGAACATCCCCGTCATGTGTGCCCCGTGATTTCCCCTTTCTTTTCTTAACAGGTGAAATGCTGGGCATGCACAGTTTTGAGTGTACAACCGTACTTTCAGATTCAGCAAAAAAAGTCCAGGGGATGGAGCATGCTCCTGTTATTGCATGCACTGTCATACAAAAACTACATTTACAAAAGACATTGTTGCAGATAACGAAGATGAAAATCAGCTTGTGGGTGATGGTGACACTTGCATAGTTGCCAATAGTCCTGGATTTAGCAAGGCAGTCCTATTTTTGGGGGGTCATCTCCCATCAAAACCCAGGACTGGGAGCAACAAGTAATTGTAACACATTCTTTCAAACTTTTTTCCAATGGGGAAATGACAAAGCATGCACCACTCTAAACATACAGCTGTCCATTCAGAATCTTCACATCTGAACCAAGGGGTGGGGCATACAATTTGTTAAACTCAAATATGTAAAAAAAACAACAACTATGCTTTAAGAAACCTGTTCCACCAAACTAAGTGACACACAGACACAAACAATGAGCTATGGTTTATTATCATATGTAAAATATGATAATCATATGCTAAAATACAGGAGACCCCCACTCATGTTTTTCTAGGTATGACTATTAAAAAAATATATACTGTAAAGTGACACTATGATCATGGCTAACCTTCAGGAGACCCCTAAGTAAAAGGAGCCATACACTGACTCACATACCCATGTGTTTCAATGTACGTCTTGATGGTCAGATTTGGGTTGTGTAGATGTCAGGAGATACTGGTTTCTACCATAGAGTACAAAACCTCAGCTTCACTATGAACACAATCTGTGTTTCAGACATCAACATCCATGTAAGTAGAAAATTCATCCCAGCAATCTCAACGCTATAAAAAAAATTGCTTTCAATCTACTCTTAGACATGTACACAGATAGCAAGTGCAAAGGGTTAAATCTGCTGTGCCAGGGAAGGAGTGCACTCCCAGTCTAAATTTGGGCTCAGGCAACAGGTGTACGAGAGAAGCATAACAACAGGTGTGTGAGAGTTTCAAATAAAAGAGCTGAGCATGTCTCAAAATCAGCTACACCCCTGACACGGAGATTGCCCTATTTCCCCCATTCCAGCTAAATGCCCATACCTGTCACATGGTACTTACAGGGAAGACCAGAAGGTGCTGCCATTATTGCCCATCTTGCTCCTTATTCCTCCATGGACTGAGTGCTCTGACAGTATAGATCTCAGCTGTAGTTTCCTGGTTGTGGCTGCTTTCTGCACTTTGCCCAGAGTCACAAGGAGTGTCAGATTACTTTACAGAGAAAGGAGTGGGGAGGAGAAGGGAAAGTGTAGAAGGAAATCACCTACATGAATACTCACATAATGAGGCATCTGTATATGCACAGTGTGAGCTGACTGTATCAAAGGGATGCTGTCAACCTAAACATTGCTTGTAGTGTTAATGTACAGAATAAAAAAAATTATGAAAAAGGATCTTTATGTTGCAAGCAAATGCATAAAAGAAGAGAAAAAATATGTTTTAAAGGGTGTATCCTGTTTATGACATCACCTGTGACTTGATATGCAAATACACTAATTTTCAATCGCAAATATGGAATTTGCAAATGAACTCACAAATAGTGAAAAGTTTGTGAAGCAGCAATAAATTCAGTGACTCAAGTCAGAGAAAAGTAGAAGACAAATATACAAACTCAGTGTAGATATACCCTAAATAAGAGGGGGGAGGGGGGGAAGTATTTAGGTGTCCCCACCATGTGTATAATTTAGGCAGAAAGGAATAATAAGGAATACACCCTTACATGGAGATGAAATTGGTATTTGTCTTAATTGCATGTTCCACCAATCTGGAGTTTACATGTACAATAAAAAAATATAAAAACACAATGGACTGATATGTACAAACATAAATAAAATGAGTATTGGGGTACTACATGTCTGTTCTTTTCAACTTATTTTGCAATTTATAAGACAATAAGTCCAAGAAGCGCATTGCTTTATCCTAACCATTTTTTCAGGATTACCTATAGTGACATTGTAAACCTAATACGCGACCTAACCACAACTTTAAAAAAATGTTAATTTTTTTTATTAAAAACAAAACTTGGGTAGGTGGTGCTCAAGGGACAGAGGCAGGCTGCCCATACTGTAATTGGTCTCTAGGGAGAAACTAAAGCTGCCAAAATCAGGCACTAGTCATGATATTAGAATATATTTAGCATGTTTTTTTTCATTAGCTTTTATAGATGTGTAAAAGATTTATCAAGTAAAAGTTACAAAAAGATTTTGTTTTTCAATTTTCCACCATTTTTTTTATATATAATTTATATGATACGATTAAAATAATGGTATCTAAAGAAAGTCCTTCGTATCATGAAAAAAAAAACCCTAATATCTATTTTGTGTGGGTACATTAATTGTGAAAAAGGAAAATGACAGCTAAATAAAAACACCACAGAAAGGTTAAAACAGCCATTGTCCAGCGAAACCAAAAAAGTCCGGACATGAATGGGGTTAACCATCCTGCTTGGAAACAACACTGGAACTCTACAGACCATGGTTCATTAGTTCATCATAGATGCTGTCAGCTTTGCCTTGGGACTAGTTACAAATGATGTAGCTGTTAGCATGAATAATTTAAATACCTGATGACGGCAGCAGAAGTACCACATCCCAAGAATAAAATAATGCATACATATTAAAACTAGTAGTTTAACTAAACATTTTCATTTGTTATTTTACTTAGCTGACATACATGCTTTCAACTTGTCCACATCACTGTTTTATTCAGGAATGCATTGGCTAACATGAAGACTGCAGACTTGTCTCCATCTTTTACCAATTACAGCCTTGGAGTATCTGTTTATTATAAGGATCCCTGACAAATGTGGGACTCACTGTTCATCGGCAGACGGTTTAAATAGAAAGAATTTAAACAAAGTATCGTATTGAGCCCTCTCAGCCTGATTAGCTCTACCAAGGAGCGGACATGTTGTTCAGTATCTTGGCTCACATGAGTCAGATGAAGCAAGATCTGACCTATCTGAACCAAGATGTCAGCCTCCTGATAGAGCTGTATAGAGCAAAGAGGGCTCAGTAAGGTATTTTATTTATAATTTTTAATGACATTTATATTTGAATTGTCTACATTTGATGCAATATTTCAATTAAATATATATATTTTTTGCTGACTAAATTTTGTTCTATATGTAGCCTTTTCAACACACTGATCACGTGTTCTCCTTTACACCATTTTACTTTCTCTTCCTTCCTGGTCAGACTCTCCAGTACTTTTCAATGCTTTGTGTATGTTTCATTCTCCCTCTGTTCTTTTCCGTTCTATCTCTCAGCCTTCAATTTGGGTTTCAGCCCAAACCTTCTCCATCCAGTTCAACCACCTCTCATGCAGGGCCGGACTGGCCTACCGGGATACCGGGAAAAATCCCGGTAGGCCGTCATCCCTGGGGCCGAAATGGGCGATAAGAAAGCAGCTGCGGTGGCTACTTTAAGAACTTGGCCGCGGTGGCCGCTTTAAGGACGCTGCCGCCGGGGCCGCTTTAAGAACGCTGCCGCCGGGGCCACTTTAAGGACGCGGCCTTCCAGGCCACTTCAAGGATCCAGTTACCGAGGCAGCTTTGAGGTCACGGCCGAAGGGGCCGCTTTAAGAGTGCTCTGGCCCCCCCCAACTTCCCCCGAGACTGTCTGAGCGCCGGATGAAGGTGACATCCGACGCTCAGGAAAAAAATTAATAATGGTGTCCTGCCTCTGCAGTTATACGAGGCAGACACCGTTTCATCCTTAC
Source organism: Pelodytes ibericus (assembly GCA_036172795.1). Classification (NCBI taxonomy): domain Eukaryota; kingdom Metazoa; phylum Chordata; class Amphibia; order Anura; family Pelodytidae; genus Pelodytes; species Pelodytes ibericus. The sequence goes on from CM069866.1 coordinate 25,552,135, forward strand.
TGCATTTTTTAAACATTTTATTATAAAGAAATTGTGTGTATGTGTAAGTATGTCTGCGTGTGTGACAGTGTGCATGTGTTACTGAGTGTAAGTGTATCTGTAAGTGTGAATATGTAACTTTTTGTAAGTGTGACTGCATGTAAATGTGACTGTATAAGTGTGTGTATATTTGCAAATGTGTACATCCACCTCCCTGCAGACAGCATTTAAAAAAAATAAGTATGTATGTGTAAGTGTGTCTGCATGTGTGACAGTGGGCATGTGTTACTGTAAGTGTGAATGTGTAACTTTTTGTCTGTGAGTGTGACTGTATGTAAGTGTGTCTCTATAAGTGTGACTGCGACTGTGTGTAAGTGTGACTGTATGTTAGTGTGTGTATTTCTGGATATGTGTGTTCACTGCTTGGTCTGATCCAGCCACCTGCCTGCAAACAGCATTTAAATAAACAAATCTGTGTGTATATGTGTGTCTGTGTGTGCAACAGTGTACATGTTACTGTGTTTAAGTGTGACTGTGTGTGTCTGCTATTGTGACTGTATGTCTGTAAGTGTGACCGTGGGTGTGTCTGTGTAACTAAGTGTATCTAAATGTGCGTGTGTGTATTTCTGTATGTGTGTGTGTGTATTTCTGTATGTATGTGTGACTGTGTGTGTGTAAGTGTGACTGTCTGTAAGGGTTTATGTCTGTGTGTATCAAATATAAAACAATATCAGAAAAAGTAGCAGTGCAGTGCAATGCGATATGGCCGCCTTTTCCCTCCTACACGATGCTGGAGCCTTCTTTCGTGCTGGGGCAAGGCCTGTGAGTGCAATCTAAGTGATGGGGTAAGTCCTGAGTTTTGGGGGAAGTCCTGTCAGTGCATTCTAAGTGCTGGAGCATGTCATGTAACTGCAATCGGCTTTCTGAGGTGCTGGGGCAAGTTGTGTGAGTGCAGACTGTGAGCTGGGGTAAGTCCTAGGTGCTGGGGCAAGTCATGTGAGTGCAATATAAGTTCTGGGGTAAATCCTGTGAGTGCAATCTGCATGCTGTTATAAGTCCTGTGAGTGCAATCTATGTGCTGGAGTAAGTCCTGGCTGGGGCAAGTCCTGTGAGTGCAATCTATGTGCTAGGGTAAGCTCTGCCTGGTGCAAATCCTGTGAATGCAGTATGAGTGCTGGGATAGGCCATCGGTTGGGCACGTTCTGTGAGGGCAGTCCGGGTGCTGGGGTAAATCAATATATTCACTTAGTATGTTCACAAGTTTAAATCTCACACACTGCCCTGATATATACCCCACGCACAGGGCAATTCCTATAACCTTGTGTACATACTGGGGTACTTAAATATGGCAATGTGCATGGGCATTATATTAGGGCACTGTATTTGATATAACCTTGTGTACATACTTGGGGCATATATTGCCCTAGGCGCAGGGTTATATATCCGTGCTATGAGGCTGGTATAATGATGTTATGCTATGGTGCTGGTATAATGATGTTATGCTATGGTGCTGGTTGATATAATGATGCCATGCTATGGGGCTGGTATAATGATGTTATGCTATGTGGCTAGTATAATGATGTCATGCTATGGGGCTGGTATAATGATGTCATGCTATGGGGCTGGTGATGTTATGCTATGGGGCTGGTATACAATTATTTCCAGGGCTGTTTTTTTTACCCAGTCCGGCCCTGCTCTCATGTAACCCTCAATCATTTCTAGTCCCAACGTACCCATGATGTGCATCCTTTTCACACTATGCACTATTTTACCTCTCTTTAACCTCATTCCACCCATTGACCCTTTATCCACATTTGTTGTGGCCCCTTAAAGTGCCAGAAGTAAACTCAAAAGAGCAGTGCATAACAAGCTGCAAACTGAAAGGATCTGCACCCTTCACCCTACAATAGTAGCCTTATTACTAGTAATACCCTATTAATCAAATTATGTTAAATTACATGCACATTACATACACAAGCATGTCACCAGCATTCACAAAGGCTTTTGAATAGCTAGGGCCCAGCATGTAAAGCTTTAGAAAATATAATGATAGCTCACTGCAGCATGTGATGCAAACATTAACTCTCCAAATAAAGTCCTATGTCAGGTAATTAAAGTCCTACTATTGATCATGAGACTCTTATTTTTTAATTGATGAGCTCAAAGCAAGAGGGCATATGGCATAGTAAAGAGGTAGAATGTGGCAAGCAAAAAAATAGAGCGTTAGAGAGGCACTACACTTTTTGTGGCACTAGTATAAGGATAAACTGGCATGTACATAATGCCATAATGCTTCTTTAAGAAGGCCCCATTAGATCCCGATCAGACATGCGGGGCAAGAGTCTGCGCTGTTTGTTTGAGCAACCAACTGCACCAGCATCAGACTCGCTGTGCCTCAACTCAGAGGCAGAGTTCAGAGTAAACACTCCTGGAATTGCAGGGATACACCTTGGGTTTACAGGGGCACAGAATTTAAATTTTTTTGCTTCTGTTGGTGACGCAAAAAACAAAAACCTTTACTGACACTTTAAGGTATTTAATAAAAAAAAAAGGTTATTAAGGAACCAATTAAATAATGAATGGTTCACATGTCAAAGACAAATCGCTCACATTTGCAATCACAGTATTTGATTCCATTATTTATTAGTGTTTTCTATTTGAATCTGCCAAAACTGCTGTCTTCTGAAATTGGCCAGAGAGGGCTTATAATGTAGATTAATTTGCTATTTTACATCAGATCAAAACACTTTATTCAACATGGATGTCCCAACTACTGGAGTTTTATTCACAATTTATTTACAGTTCTCTTTTGTATTTGAGAAATCCATGGGACAAATCCTCCCAAATCTTAGAAAAGTAGTAAAAGTTTAATAAACCATCAATTATAAGTAGTAGAAAGAACATTCGAAAAACACTTAACTCATCATAAAATGGCATTTCATTTATGAAAAATAAACAATTTGCTTTTACTTCCTAATTTCAAACAATTGAGACAGTATTAAAAGATCCATGCATTATTATAGGAAAATAAATTACTGGCTAATGTAATGTTTTACAGTGACACTGTCGTGATGGGCCTGTCTCCTTTGTACAACATAACTTAATTCACTAGAGCATGCAAAACCATTATTAGAGTTAACCATGTTCCACTATACTAAATTATTCAAGACCTGTTCCATGGCATCCTTGTGACCTACCTATTTTATTCTTTATTTTATTTTAATATTTTTATTGTTGAAATGCAAAAATATTACATGCAACATTGGATGCAATACCAGAAACAAACAGTGTATTGTAACAAATGATGTAATAAATAAAGTGCAATGGTATTCAACGTTGCCTTTTCAAATTTTCCCTCCTTATGACTATCCCTTAATATTTCAGTATTCTGCAGCACTCTAGGTTCATTGTAGCAATGATCTATGTTACTTTATGGGTCAACCTAGTATATTGTTAAACTTCAATATGTGCTAAGCAGGAGAATGCTTATAATGGCATGCTTTATGTGCTTCTTCAATTGATTGATGATGACAAAGGCAGGTTCAAAGGCTTTTATAGAATATGCCTTGGATAATTTCTCATAAATAATTAAATATTGTAATAAAACAGCTTCCTGAGCATTATTATTTGGTGTATTGCTGATCACAAAACTCTCAACACAGTCTTCCCATGAACAGAATGACTATGGCTACTACCCAGATACCTTTGTGTCCAGGTTCAGACATAACTTGGGCTCCTGTAGACAAACAAGGACATGTATATTTAAGTTTCTGTTTAACTTCTGAGTGAAGGGTTTATCACAAAACACCTCAGCATACCTCCCAACTATCTCACATTTTTCAGGACAGGTTTGGGACTTTTCTCCCTGCTTCTCATGAGTGCATGGCCCACAGATATAGTTAATTCAGTGTTTGACTGATGTTACACAGGGCCTTTCATGGACCTGGCGGAAACATGCTGGCTGGGGATTTCTCCACTCGCCATCATCTCCTCGCGAGAAGGCAGCATGGTGTCCATGCAATTCAGCGAGAGAGAATGCATGGAAGACTGCTGTCTCTCGCTTGCAAAGGCTAAGTACTGGGGAAGTGGGAGGAGGGAAGGGGAGGGGGCTGTGGCATATTAATGGGCATACTACTGACTGGCATATTATTGGGCATACTGGCTATGGCATATTGGTGGGTGTAAAGTGGCATATTAATAGGGCATACTGGTTGTGGCACGTTAATGGGCATACTGAGTGTGGCATATAAATGGCAATACTGGCTGTGACATTTTAATGGGCATACTGGCTGTGGCATATTAATGGACATACTGGCTGTGGTATATTAATGGGCATACTGACTTTGGCATATTAATGGGAAAAGTGGCTGTGGCAAATTGCAGTGGAATATTAATGGGAAAAAAATTGAACTTTTCTTGAAGACCCGTCACTCAAAGGGTATCACCCTTGAGTGGGATCTCAGCCATATTTTTAGACATTGATATCTATACCTTAATAGCCTATGGGGGTCTAGTATTCCTGCTCTCTTCGATTCTATGATAAAAGTCTGCTGGTGTCTTTGCCATTCGTCTCTATATATTCATGTGAACTAATCACAATTATTTTAGACATGTACTTTAATGGTTTCATGACAATCAAACTGTTTGTAAATTTTCCCATGTATATTTACCCCCCCCCCCTCGAGCCTTTAATGTAAAAATACCTGCAATAACGCTTAAGAAACTCAATATCTGTATTTATCTATTATAATGTAATACAGTACCCAGCATGGTTCTTTGCATGGTATGAGCATAGTATGAGCCTATGATTAAGAGCCGTGATAGGGCGTGAAACGCGTAAGGAGAGTTATTTTTGCCTGGGGTGGTGACCATGCACTTTTTTTGCTACTGTGGATTGCAATACACTTTTTCATACTTTGAAGATACAGCAGTGATCCTGATTTTATTTGACGCCCCTCTCTCCGATACCCATGTTTATTACTCTTGCATATATGCATACCTCCCAACATTTCACATGGCCCAAGAGGGACACTTTTTCTAAAGGGGCAGTGGCAGAAAGTGTGGCTGGACATTACCAGAAAGTTTTAAGTGACATTATGGCCAATTGGTACTGAATGGGAGAATGTTTCCAACTTCACTTCTTTGGCCTTAAGTTTGAAATTCCCATCTCAATTCCTTGCAAATACTTTGTTGAGAAGATCCTATAAAGTTCTGAATTCCTGAAGATGAACAGAGGGATCTGGGCTAAAAATAGGGACTGTCCCTCCTAAATTGTGACCCTTGGGAAGGATGTCTACGCTCACACACTTGTCATAATAATGTAGTGTTTACAAACTGTAACTCAGAAACATATAAAATACCCTTTTGGTACTGCGTCAACTGTTCGGTGAGCAGGAAAGAGGAGCAGCCTTCAAAACACTGGGGTGGTTCCCTTCCCCAAAATAAAAAAAAAGCAAAGACAGATAATAGTTTGTTTTGGTGTTTCTACCCAATAATGTGCATCGTTGCATAGCGTTTGGTCATCTCTTGCTGTACTATTTACTAGACCACCAATAATTTCTTTTATCATCCACGAGGGAAGAACTGTTCACTAGATCAGCTGGTCTGTGGCCTACTAATCTAAAATAACCATACTGAGCAGCAGGTGTCAGTATAAGCTTAGATCCATGGCCTTTTCCTCATACAGAGACGGAGTCAGATGCTTCAACTGTTCAGTGAGCGGGAAAGAGGAGCAGCCTTCAAAACACTGGGGTTGTCCCCTTCCCCAAAATAAAAATGTATGTCTCTGAGATCCATATTATCCAGTTTCCTAGATAAGTATTGACTTTTTTATTTGTCCGTGCGCAACACTCTTTTTTTCTATACATGTGTTTCCCGGTGACAGCACCAGTTTCTGCTGCATTTTTAAATACATTTTTGATCACTAATTACAGTATTTGTTATATTATATCTATTATTTATCTTTTTCAAATTGCAAAATTGGCCATATTGACTGCAGTTCTGCTACAAGACTTCAGTCCAGATCAGAGCATAATGAGTTATCCACTGTTTTGTTACTTGTATCCTAGACATCAACTTTTTCATTCATTCGTTATAAATTGCTACTGTTGTGGTGTTATTAACATGAATAGATCTGACCTTAGCCCCTCATACTTTCTACATCCATTTATACAGATGTATGATCAGCCATTTAAAGGAAAAGCAATATACACTGGTCAGCAAAAACATTATGACCACCTGCCTAATATTGTGAAGGACCTTTCTGGATTCCAAAACAGCCCTGACCCATTAGGCATGGAATCCACAAGACCTCTGTAGCTGTGCTGTGGTATCTGGCACCAAGACGTTAGCAGCAGATCCTTTAAGTCCTGTAGGTTGCAAGGTGGGGCCTCCATGGAACGACTTAATTGTCAAGCACATCCCACAGATGCCCAATCGGATTGAGATCTGGGGAATTTGGAACTCGTTGTTGCTTTCCTCAGACCATTCCTGAACCATTTTTGTTTTGTGGCAGAGCACATTATCCTGCTTAAAGAGACCATGCCATCAGGGAATACCATTTCCATGAAAGGGTCTACATGGTCTGCAGCAATGCTTAGGTAGGTGGTATGTGTCAAAGTAACATCCACATGAAGGACATACACATGAAAGTAACATCCACATGAAGGAAAGCTTGGGCAGGACCCAAGCTTTCCCAGCCGGACATGGCCCAAAGCATCACACTGCCTCAATTGGCTTGCCACCTCTAAGTGGTCATAATGTTATGGCTGATCAATGTATGTTTGCACAGTTATACACATACACACAATACATGTATGAACGCATTGCAAGTCTAGTTATCATTTGGAATTAGGGTTGCCACCTTTTCTTCAGCGTTATATGCTGTCTACATAGACTTAACATTGGCCATATGCCAATATTTTACCAGCCTGCGGGTAAAATACCGGCCAGGTGGCAACCCTATTTGGGATAACTTATTTGTTTTTTGCTTTTTAACTCTCAGGCTCCATCCACACGCTGGAGAGCTGAATGGGAAGGTAACTAGAACTATATTTGCAGCTTAAAATATATCCCACCTGTAGGTATAAGGACAAAACAATGTGATATACAATGTTAATGTGTGTTATGTAATACTTCATTGTTCTGCTGGAGAAAAGAATGTTTAATATTACCTAACAATCTATTGTCCTTTCAATGTAACCCTGTATTTGGTGGGTATGTAAAGGAAACCTGCCAAATGGTCATTGAAATGCCCAATCTTCCCAGGATCCTGTTGATGTTTTGGTTTCTGGTTAAATAAATGAGAAACTGGGTGTTCTGTCAGTCCCACTAGCAATGCCAACAGAGCAACACAAAGGCAGATCAGCCGTTTGCTTTAGCAGCATCAAAGACAAAGCAGACATATCAACATTGGCAGTAAAGCAGGTCACTTGGCCCGCCACCTTGCATTCCTGTGTGCTGTAGAATAAAAGAAGGGCTCTGCTCCGGATCTCTGCCATGCTCAGTGAATGACATTTTTTTGCTTAGGAAGCATGGCATAAAGAAGCAGAGCCCTGGCACATTGGCTCCCGCTGAGTTCAGGTTGGCACCTGTATCAAAGCCAGGCTTTTCATAGCAATGGCGTGAGATAGCATTAACCGCAGGGCAGTGCTAGAAAAATGTTTAGAACTAAAGCAGACTGCAAAGTGCAACAGTATCTACAGCTGAAAACAAATCTACACAAAGATATGTGTAACGATTTCCACTTGTCACACAAATGGATGGAAGAATGAACTTAATAAGGAATGTAGTAACCAAAAAAATAACAAATTTTATTATTAGAGAGACTGTTTACTTGCATCTGCGGGTAGATGACAAGAAGGAGTTTAAGCATGCATGGGATAGGCACAAGGCTATCCTAGATATAAGTTAAGGCCAGGAACTAATACAAATATGTGTAAAACTGGGCAGACTAGATGGACCAAATGGCTCTTATCTGTCGACACATTCTATGACAGAAAAATCTCTCATACATAAAGTTACCTACTGTATAATTTCCTCTGATACACAAGTTTATGTTACATAAACATTAAAGGACCACTAAACTTGTGCAGCAGCAGAGAGAGTTCCCCAGAACATGCAGACCCCTGATCAGTCGAATGGAGTGACCCTCATCTGTGATTGGCTGTGTGCGCCAGCATGCGTCATCCTTGAGCCTTCTGTTTCTTTGCTGTGAAACACCCGTGTGTATCAAGATACAGGTTTACTTGGAAGATGCATGACACATTTTTTAACCCTTGCGTCCGTTAAAGGTACTACCTTTAATGAACTGTAACCAGTCGTGAGGCCATTTAAGGCAAGTCCAGCTCTAGGGTTTTGCAGGACCAGATGCAAAACAATTTGTTGAGCAGTTTCATTTTTTTTAAGATCAGTGTCTGTGATACACTGTCACACATTGCATATTATTGTGTGTTTTATTGCTGTGGACCACTTTTGGATCCCTTTCCCAGTATTACAACTCCCACTTCCCTTGGAGGGAAGTACACTACAATCCCTGGTGGTCTAGTGGTCAGAGGTTTGTGTGATCCCCTGGCCTTTCTCTTGTAATGCCACTATTCACAGGTGTGCATGTATGCACCAATGATTCATAGAGGAATAGGTGTATGTTACTACTAAATATATGTCTTATTTCCTCATTTTACAAAATTATGCTTTGTAAATTATCAATAGTAATATTTAATAAACATTTTTGTTAGAAATATTAAACAACACTAGACATATTAGACAACACTAAATAATGTAACCAATTGTATCCCCCTTTTCCATTAAAACCACTTCTGACCAGACTTCTCCAGATGGGTGCACCACGATACGACTGTTTCCTGTCAATATACTAAGCTGATGGCACTGCTTGACATCTTCCGATGGCGAAAGAAAGTAGGCATGATTTTTTTTCATCTGCTACACTAAGTTTCCTTGGCCGAGCACTGCGTCTATGGTCCTCAACGTTGCCCGTTTCTTTCTGCTTCAGCAACAGAGCATTGACAGCACATCTGGAAACTTCTGTCTGCCTTGACAGTTCTGCCTGGGAGAACCCTTGCTGATGTCTTGTTGCTGTGCTCAGTCTTGCCAGGGTGCATGTCTTTTCACATTAAACTGTCTTCATCAACCTCACCTTGTTAACTGAGTTTGGCTGTTCCTCATCCAGTTTTATTCCTCCTTCACAGCTGTGTCTGTTTCAGTTAATGACTGCATTGCACCCTACATTTTAAATTGATGACCATTAGCACCTGTTTGGTATAATTGTTTTATCATACACCTGACTAAATGAATACAAAATCCCTGACTTCATGCATATGTATCTAGAAGAATTGATGCTGGCAATGGGTGCTGACACCAAATATTTATTTTATTTAAGTTCTTCTTCTGTTCCCTGTCTTTGCATTTTGTTAAGTTAATTGATAAGAGTAAACACATCAATTTTGAAAGCATTCTTACTATATAGCATTTTTTCCCCAAAACCTGCCTAAAAGCGTTCCGCAATACTCCATCTCTCTTTCTATTTAAATTTAGAGATGGAGCAATTTTCCAATCTTTCTTCAGGGGGAAAGGGAGTTGGCTACAGCTCTAGTGCAGCCCACCTGAATTAACTTTCCATATTTCTGTTAACCTTATATATGTGTAGGTTTGTTTGAATACAGTTGATTCAAATAATTTGGGGACTGTTTCTGTAGTATGCTAAAGAACCAAACACTTGCTATGGCTGGCAAACTATTACAGTAATTTTTTAAAAAAAATTTTAAATGTACCAAAACATATTTTCAATTCTTATCATGTGACCGCCTCCAGAATATACTGGGACACCCCCCTGTTCTAGAACATAGCATACCAGGGTTGGAGAATGGACAAGAGCCTTGATCTCTAAATGAGACAGTTCTTTCAAAATTCTTATTATATTAAGCATGCTTCCATCTCAGTTGTGTTAATAAAACATTTTTAATGAATGAAAATGAATAAGCCACAGTAATTCAGTAACATAACAGTAGAGGGTCTACTCCACAAAGAGAGAATTGCAGGGAATTGAGAAGGGAACCAAAGCCAAAGCCTTTAGCATATCATGATTCTATAATAGCTTATCAAAGAGATGCTTATTGGTCCTTCTGACCAATAAGGTGTCTTAATAAGCAGCTCCTGACCAGGAGAAGGGCTTTCTTATTAGACCTTAGCCTGCAACTCAGTAGAGCTTCCATGGTCCACTTCAGGAGAACCCTGAACTTCTATCTTCACCACAGTGACTTTGCTTTTCAAATCTACCCCTTTCCTGGGGGCTGTGATGCTGAGGATTCCATCATGAGATAATGTAGCTTTTAACAGAAAGGGATCTACATCCAAGGGCAAGACATATGTTCTTTTAAATGTCCTGGTGACAAAGCCATGCCTGTCCATTTTTTGTGGGTGCTCAGCAGTCACCTCCAGAAGGTTGTCTGTCGTACGGATGTTGACCTCATCTGGGAGAAATTGACACACATCCAAGAAAACTTGGAATTTATGCTCATTTCGACTGATTTCAGAAAAGCCCCTATCGGTCTGCTTGTTGATCCTAGGTCTTATGTAATAGCCATGGTATAGTGTGGGGTATAGCAGGTCTTCTGGGGCAATACCTAGAGATACATGGAAACAAGGAGACAATGCATTATTAGCTCATTATTAGCTCATAACAAATCAATGTCATGTCCTGATCTGGACAAAGATCTGTCCTGATCTGGACAAATCCAAGAAATGGGTATATTTACCATGCTATAACTAGGAAACTATGTAAGATGGTTATTTGCAGTGACAATAAATTATTCTTCTTATTTCAGACCAACGATGACAAAACTTGTCCTAAAAGGGACTCAATGTATTTGTCCTAAAAGGGACTCAATGTACTTGTCCTAAAAGGGACTCAATGTCTTTTTTTGCGTATGGCATACTCGACAAACAATTTGCTGGACAGTGGCAATGCATAGTGTTTTACACTCTATACAGGCAGCAGTGTGTTTGAACTATGTTTGCCTTTTGGACACACAGCTTAAACAAGGAGAACTGAACTCAAGATACTTGTGCTTGCTGGAACTCAATCTCCCCGAGTCATGCAACGCTGCGTGATATGACGCAATGCTGCGTGACATCACGCAGTATTATGTAGCCCCATCCCCTTTTAGCTCTGCACTTTTATATCCTGGGACCCCATGAAAAATAGTTGAGAAGGTTTTATTCTTTTAGACTTTTTTTTTATGTGCGTAAACATGTACAGTTTGAGCATGCAAAAATACAGTTTGCAAACCTCCACCTTCTGCTAAAACGTTGAAAATTCTGAGCATACAGATGTACAGGGAAAGTATTTCTAAATAAGAAAGTCCTGCAGGCACCTTGCACCATAGACTAAATCATATATTGTGTGTCAAATTGAAAATGCATTAATCAGCTTTTTTGAGCCTTTGTGACTCTATTTTTACAAATTTTCAAGTCACAACAATTCATTTGTTTTACCCTTTAGACATAAATTCTAGTTGGACCTATTTGATACCACCAAATATGTGAGATCAATTAGCATTTTAATCCCTTAAAGACATAGTTTTTTGGTCCCCAAGGACCAAAACACCATGAGTATGATTTTGTGTTCTTGGACCTCTTGTGGGTGTTGGTTGGGGCATGTTCTAGAAGAGCAATGTGGGTGCTAGGGTATGTCCTGATTGTGCAATGTGGGTGCTAGGGTATGTCCTGGGTGTGCAATGTGGGTGCTAGGGTATGTCCTGGGTGTGCAATGTGGGTGCTAGGGTATGTCCTGGGTGTGCAATGTGGGTGATGGGGTATAATAGGGAGTGATCAAGTCCCAAGCACACAGAAGCAGAAACCCTGTGAATCTCTGGTAGAAAATGTCAATGTCCAGAACTTTGAACACCAAGCGATTTTCCTCAAAGTAACTGGCACATACTTTCAGCATCAGCTACATTTAACCTGTTAGTCTGAGGTCTCCTCAGAGAGTATCCTGCTGCAGTTGCCTGTCCACATGACAAGTGGTTAACAGGGACCCCCATATGAGAATCCCCATCTCTTGTACTATGGTCCTATTGATGTCAACATTTTTGTTCTGTCAAGCTGTTTCTCAAGTGATTTTCAAACTTGTTGTTTTACAGAAGTTCCCAATAGTCTTTTTTGCTAAGCTTTGATATGGAGTAAACACGAAGTTAAAGAGATGCTGAAGTCATTGCCGTGTAAAGTTACAGTGATAATCTAATGTCAGTTGTTCTGTGTGTTTGTCACAAGTGAGGAATGCAAAGTCATCTCAATGTAATGTCAGCTCACGGTCTCTATCAGAGCCAATATACATTCAGAAACAGAGCAGCTGCCTGCATATTTATATCACTCGCCTGGAACAACAGTTAACAATAGAAATGATGCACATCAAAATGGGCAACTTGTAGAGCTTAGAAATGAAATTAAAAAATCAAGGATTCGGAGCCAGCCCAAGGACTCTATTGGGTCTATTCACTAAAATTGAAGAATAGCTCAAGGAGGTCAACTTTCATTTTGAGACTAAGTCAAATTCAGCACCCGAGTTAGACTTACAAAAAGTACCCAGGTTCGAATCTTCCCCATTGAAAGTAATGGGAGGTGAAATAATCATAGGAGACATAAGACTAAGTCAAATTCGGCTCCTGAGTTTGACTTAGTGTCAAAAATAGCTTCAATCATTTTTCCTCCTATTACTTTCAATGGGGAAGATTCGAACCTGGGTATTTTTCGAAGTCTAACTCGGGTGCCGAATTTGACTTAGTCTCAAAATGAAAGTTGTCCTTCAAAGTTGATCTCCTCAAGCTGTTTTCGAATTTTAGTGAATAGACCCATCTGTCTGCATGGTAGGGTTGCTACCCAGCCTTGTTAAAGGGACTGTATCACCTAAACATTGTTTTAATGGAATTATAGAGAATAAAAAATGATGTAAAATTATCTAAACACTGTTTTAGCAAAATTGCAAATAAATGCCTAAATTAGGAGATAAATGTGTTTTAAATGAATCTGTAGTGTCTCCTATATATGACATCACCTGTGGCTTAATATGTAAATTACACATTTTTTTTTGCGCAGAACTTCCCTCTGTGGGATAGCGTTTGATCATGCAGTGATAAGGTTATATTTGAGGTTATCGCTAGGGAAAAAAATAGCCTCCTACCTCTTGGGAATTTAATTCCAAGGGATCTCTTCCAGTAGATTAAATATTGGTGGACGATCTTGCAAATAAGTTGTGCGCACAGTGGCAATAGGAACTAGTGCTAGCCCTGCCAGCTGCTGACCAAGCACATTGGCTTGTGTGACACACTCAGCCCTACAGTGAACTAGAGATTGTCCAAGTGGATGGTCAGGAACCAACACAAGTACAGTTTCTCAATGAGTACTGGTGAATTGATCACTAACCATCAAATAACTTATGAGAACAGAACTAGGAGAACGTTTCCAAATAATTCTAGTTTCAGTTAGTAGTTACATAAACTTACCTTCTGCAAAGTTTTGATCAAAAATCTTTGTCGGGTTTGCAAACTCATATTCGGCACTCATGGGGTAAGCATGAGGTATTGTTCTATCCGCCATCGGTAAGGACGAAATTCGTAGATTAAGATGGTCTTCGTGAAAGTTGTGGACAGCAGCAGAGATGTGAAGCAACAGGCTGTGCTAGTAAAACTTTAATGAGTGGAAAGCTAATGGGAGGAGAAAGTTCTGATAAAATAAAGCCCCAAAATAGCCTTAAATACTACGGCTTAAAGCTGACTGTGAATAGAAAGGAAGTAAATCATATTGTGCTCCATTGGGACTTGGTCCATGGTGTGCAAATAGATACGGCATACCAACAACATTGAAGTAAGTGATGCAGAAGGCATTTTGGAAAAGAAAATGCTGAACATTTGTGAAATAGTCTCCAACCATAGGTGACTGTACTGGGAGCATTAGTAGCATTTCCGAATTGAACAGACACCAAGAATGAAACATTGTGCAACTAACTCTATGAATGCCAGTAGTGGGTACAACTCTTGCAGAAATAAGGCCATAAGTGGAGCATAGCCAAGATCATGTAATACCTCATTGTATCTGATAGTACTGACTTATGACCTTCGCAAACAATGACACATTTTGATGATGCTAACTCAAGATATCAGAAGTGATTCCAAGTTTGGACAACTAGTAATGTTTTAACTGCTGTTGGATTCCATCTTGGATCTCCCAGTCTAGACTGACCATCAGCTGACTAGTAAAAATCAAAGTGGTAAAAATAAATGGGGATGGCTGAAATATTTTGTTTGTGTGATGTTAGTGCCTAATGGGTGCAGTATGTGTGTGACAGGGCTACTTAATGGGTGCTGTATGCACCCTTTGCCCGGCATCATGATTGGCAGTATCCTTTCCTGCTCTTAACGCAGACCTGTCAGTAAATTACATACACACACCTTCAGAATAAATTAAAAATGTAAACAAGCCTGTAAATATTATATTATTTCATCATTCTAGACCTCTACTTTTTCTCATATACAAAGTCACCCATACACAATAAAGCCACATACACACACACACATACAGTCAAACTTGCACAATCATACATACACACGTTTACCCATCCACCATCCAACAGCATTTTGTAAATATGTTGTGGGTTTATTCATGTTAGCCATTTGCCAAATGTTTGGTCATTTTGAGGAGGTATATGTAGGGAGGGCCATAAAGAGTCATATAAGTGACTCTATATGGCATTAAAAAACACAATTGAGAAGAATATTTTATTCCATTAAAAAAATTATAATAATTAAGTGTAGTAAGTCAATAGGCCTGTATTGTCTTGACCTATTTCTGTGACAAAGACTAGGGGGAAATATCTTTTTGAAATAGTGCTGATCGATCCACCATTAACCAGGCTGTTTTAATCAAGTAGAAGTGGTTGTCTGCCTTTGTTACATGGATGTTTGGGTTTCTTGCCCCTTTGATCAGGGGAGGGCTGGCAACTTTTGGCCAAGGGGGCAAAAACACTTTAGTGGCCTGTTATCATCAGAGACATAAACAAATGGACAGACTAGGACAGATATACTGATAGATATGGCACAGAGATTGATAGACAAAGAAATTAAATAGAAAGCGCTAAACACTAAGGCCTAGGCATCCAACTGCAGGCCTCCAGCTGTTTATGTACTACAATAATTCCCATCCATTCTAGAAATCTGGGTGGGAATTTGGGGGTTTGTAGCTCTGCAGCAGATGGAGCTTCACAGATAGATACCAAGGCACTAGGGAATATAGAAATGAAAAGTGGTGCAGTTCCATTGAGCATGGATAGAGGTCCGCCCAGGGGGCTTTTGCCCCTCTGTCCCCCTTGCGAGCCCTTCCCTGTCACTGGTCTCACCATTTTATGACTCACTGACAGTGCTGTATTTACCGCGAGGCATCCTAGGCGGATGCCTATGGCGGCAAATTTTGGGGGGCCCCAGCACCAAAAAAAAAAAAACGGCCCTTTAAAAAAAATAGACCGCGCTTGCAGGCAGAGACAGAGGTGAGAAGGGATCGGAAGATCCCCTCTCACCTCCGCTCTGCCTGCCAGGCTGCACGGGGAGCCGAACAGGCAGCACAGAGAAACCTCCGTGCTGCCTGTTCGGCTCCCTGTGCAGTCTGACATGGAAGTGCCGACAGTCACGTGACCTGTCGGCACAATCGCCGGGAAGCCGAACAGGCAGCATGGGGAAGACCATGCTGCCTGCCACTAGCCACCAGGGGATAAGGTAAGTGCTGATGGGAGACTGTGTGTGTGTGTGTGTGTGTGACTGAGTGTGATGGGAGTCAGAGTGTGTGTGATGGGAGTCAGAGTGTGTGACTGAGTGTGATGGGAGAGTGTGTGACTGAGTGTGATGGGAGTCAGGGTGTGTGTGATGGGAGACAGTGTGTGTGACTGAGTGTGATGGGAGTCAGAGTGTGTGTGATGGGAGACAGTGTGTGTGACTGAGTGTGATGGGAGTCAGAGTGTGTGTGATGGGAGACAGTGTGTGTGACTGAGTGTGATGGGAGTCTGAGTGTGTGTGATGGGAGTAGGAGTGTGTGACTGAGTGTGATGGGAGTGGGAGTGTGTGACTGAGTGTGATGGGAGTGTGTGTGTGATGGGAGTATGAGCTTGATGTGAGTCTGAATGATGGGGCATGTCTTAGGTGTGTAACGTGGGTGTGCAGCTTGGGTAGGGGGGTGCCCGGATTTTGTCTGCCTAGGGCAGCACAAAATCAAGATACACCACTGCAGAAGGTCCATTTAAAGGTTAAACTGCATGATACTCCTAGGTTGGTAGAAGGCAGTGTAATGTGGATCTTTTTGTGTGTATAATAGTATGCATCCTTAGATGGAAACCAGACTACAGTAGATTCTATTAAGAAAACTGGACAGTTTCATTCTCAGTTGATGCCTTGCGCAGAATAAAAACAGCCTCTCCATTACTTTGTCTATTTTAAGCTAAAATGGAAATCCATGCCTATGGCTTGTTTCCAAAAGATATATTAAGACTGTTTGTGTTTCCCGGTCTATTTAAAGAGAGACATGGAGACAGACAGACATAGAGTGTGAAATACAGGAATGGCAAAGAGGGAGAGTGAGACAGATAGGATGATATTGCATGTGTGACTGCATGTGCATGTGACATTGTATGTGTTACTGTGTGTGCACGTGTAGCTGTATCTGACATTGCATGTGTGTGTACATGTGCCTGCATATGTATGTGACACTGAAAGTGTTACTGTGTGTGTAAATGCCTGAGGGCAGGATCAGCAAGGGGCGGCAAAAAGTAAGGGGCGGCAAAAAGTCTGGCACTGGCCCTGGGTGAGATGAACATTCCCCTACTAAGCAAACTTACCAGGCTTGCCCCTGCACAATGTAGAGCTAATTTGGTAAGATGAAATGTTAATCTCACCTGCAAAGCACTTTTCAGTGAATAGACCCATATATCATGAATTTTATTGCTTTGGACTTCTGTGATGCACATATATACATCGAAAATACAAAATAATAGGGGCAGTATAGGAGGAAAGGGGGAGAGAGTGTTTTGGGGAAAATAGGGACTGCTTCTCCTAAATAAGGGTAATTGAGTGGTACGTATAAATCCAATTCAAATCTGAGGAAAGTCAATGTATCTGAAGCCATGTTCACCCGGGGCGATGGGACAGTTCATCGCGGCTACATGAACACAGCCGCTTCACCATTCCCTCTTGCGCGATGGCAAGTGCCAGATATTTCATCGCGGGACAGTTCATCGCGGAATCGCTGTAGGTGAGGCTGAAGCTGCCACGTTGATCTTCACCGCTGATAGTTCAGCGTTCAAACATCCGCGCTGGACTGTCACCTGTGAAGCAGCCGTGTACAACTGTCATAGACCACACACAGGTCTCTGTATTCTGCAATGAATCTATTTCCAGAATATTCTGGTAACTGAGAGTGACTGAACATTTACACTGGCACTGTGTAGAACCATTTTATTATAAAAAAAAAGACTACACCAATACTTTCTTCCAAAACAATGCCTCTTCTGTTACGCATGCTGGCGTATTCCTGTACCCACTGCTCATTCCAAACAAACAATTTTCCAAGTGTCTCATGATAAGTTTAGCCCACAACACTGATTCCTTAAAGGGCAAATGATGTAGGGAAATAGCCCCTGTACCACATCCATGTGTAATAAAAACCATGTGTGTTTTTAAAATATAAGCAACACATCTAAGTTCTAAATCTTAATGAAGACTATGCAACATTCAGGGATGGCCAAGGATGAAATGCTGCCCCTTGCCCTTCACTAAAACTATCCTCTCCAACATCACACCCACAAATCTATGCCTATAGCCATTTTGTAATTTCATGATAATATATTGCATTTTAGCTTTAATCAGGAACAGCAACTTGTCTATGTGTAAAATATATGAAATACTATTAAGATGCTATTGAGCAGTAAATACATAAACTTTGTATATACCAATGAGCAGTAAATGCATAAATGTTGTGCATGATGCCAATGAGCAGCAAATGCATTAACTTCGTATATAATGTCAAAGAGCAGTACATGCATAAATGTTGTATGTGATGCCAATAAGCAGTAAATACATAAACGTTGTACATACCAATGAGCAGTAAATGCATAAATGTTGTATGTGATGCCAATAAGCCGTAAATGCATTAACTTCAGATGAAATGCCAATATATTGGATATCATGCCACTGAGTTTGAAATGCATGAACTTTGTATATCATGCCCATGAACAGGGGTCCTCAAACTTTTTAAACAGGGGGCCAGTTCACTGTCCCTCAGACCGTTGGAGGGCCGGACTATAGTAAAAACAAAAACTATGAACAAATTCCTATGCACACTGCATATATCTTATTTTGAAGTGAAGAAACAAAACGGGAACAAATACAATATTTAAAATGAAGTAAAGTTAAATCAACAAACTTACCAGTATTTCAATGGGAATAGTGTGCCAGTCAGATGCCCAGGGATATTATGCCATTCAGAGCCCAGTAATATTATGCCATTCAGAGCCCAGTAATATTATGCCAGTCAGAGCCCAGTAATATTGTGCCAGTCAGATGCCCAGGAATATTATGCCAGTCAGAGCCCAGGAATATTATGCCAGTTAGATTCCCAGGAATATTATGCCAGTCAGATGCCCAGGAATATTATGCCAGTCAGATGCCCAGGAATATTATGCCAGTCAGAGCCCAGGAATAGTGTGCCTGTGAGATGCCCAGGAATATTATGCCATTCAGATGCCCAGGAATATTATGCCATTCAGATGCCCAGGAATAGTGTGCCAGTCAGATGCCCAGGAATATTATGCCATTCAGATGCCCAGGAATATTATGCCATTCAGATGCCCAGGAATAGAGTGCCAGTAAGAGCCCAGGAATATTATGCCAGTCAGATGCCCAGGAATATTATGCCAGTCAGAGCCCAAGAAAATTATGCCAGTCAGATGCCCAGGAATAGTGTGCCAGTCAGATGCCCAGGAATAGTGTGCCAGTCAGATGCCTAGGAATATTATGCCATTCAGATGCCTAGGAATATTATGCCATTCAGATGCCCAGGAATAGTGTGCCAGTCAGATGCCCAGGAATATTATGCTAGTCAGATGCTCAGGAATAGTGTGCCAGTCAGATGCCCAGGAATATTATGCCATTCAGATGCCCAGGAATATTATGCCATTCAGATGCCCAGGAATAGTGTGCCAGTCAGATGCCCAGGAATATTATGCCAGTCAGATGCCCAGGAATAGTGTGCCTGTCAGATGCCCAGGAATATTATGCCATTCAGATGCCCAGGAATATTATGCCATTCAGATGCCCAGGAATAGTGTGCCAGTCAGATGCCCAGGAATAGTGTGCCTGTCAGATGCCCAGGAATATTATGCCATTCAGATGCCCAGGAATAGTGTGCCAGTCAGATGCCAAGGAATATTATGCCATTCAGATGCCCAGGAATAGTGTGCCAGTCAGAGCCCAGGAATAGTGTGCCAGTCAGAGCCCAGGAATATTATGCCAGTCAGATGCCCAGGAATATTATGCCAGTCACAGCCCAAGAAAATTATGCCAGTCAGATGCCCAGGAATAGTAGAGTGCTCGTTATACCTCCCTCCTCCCCCTCCTTCCCCATCACTTACCTCCAGCTGCTGTGTCCCCGGGCCGGACGTCTCGCGCAGTGTTCCCTCCTCCCTGCACGGAGGAGGGAAACAGTTACCGGGTCCGGATGTGACGAAACGTCACATCCGGTCGCGGTGATTTTTTTTTTTTTTTTTCTGTTTTCCTGCAGCCGCATCTTCTGCGGCTGCAAGAAAAAAAAAAAAAAGGTAAACAGCGGGGAGCGCGGGGTGCCGGCAGCACCCCCCGCGGGCCGGACAAATGTGCTCGGCGGGCCGCATGTGGCCCGCGGGCCGTAGTTTGAGGACCCCTGCCCATGAACATTAAATGTATAAACTTTTCACTAGTCTGGCACTGGGAGAGCGCCTCACCTTGTTGCTGTCTGTGCAATTGCGTGTGGTGCGTGTGGTGCATGAGGCGGAGCAAGCAGACTGTGCCAATGCCGCTGCCACAGACTGTCTCCCCTTGCGCTGTGCTCACTGCACATAACTGATCTGTGGGAAGGGCATCGAGGGTGGCATGCCGTCCCCCCTTAAAGTGACACGATGGTCAACGGACACGTTATGTGCAGGATTTGGCAACATCACTTCCAGGTCAAAAATTTGATTCATATAGTATATGAATCTCTTTCCAATAGGCGAAAATTACCAGTAGTTCAAATAGGCATTCTTGTAGTAACATAGTGAGATGTATGGAAATAGAAATGTAGCATTGCTTTTAATATATATATGTACAATGAAACATTTTCTTACTCCACCTCTACGTTAATACATGTCGCCAAGTGCCAAAAAACTCACAGTTGTTATATAACATAATTGTATAATTACTTCAACGACTGTAGATAATATGCTGTCTCATGATACTGCAAAAAAAGTAAGTTGCGGTTGGTCCTGGAATTAGGGACCATATGTATAACACCTGGTGTGGTTCCCTAACACTTGTGGAACCACACTAAATATTGTACACATCCTTATTTAAACTCAACTAAGTAATCCCTAAATCCTGGACCATTGGGGGTCCTTGAGGACAGGTATAAGAAGCACTGGTCTCGAAGACATACATAGTACCAGCAAGCTGTCTCTAGGAATATGTTATGGTATGTCTCAGTGGTACCTCCTATTCTATTGTATAGAGTCAGTCTATTCCTCATCTTTCAAAGGAGATTCATTTAAAGAAAGCTGGACTTTCCCCTACTAGTAAATATACCACCTCATTGGGATAGCTTGGAAAGTAAGGATAACTTAGATATTTGAATCCATAAAGGGCTATAAAAGCCAAGGTTCGGCCTACAGTGGGATGCTAAAATTAGCATCCCACTCTAGACCAATATTAAAAAATACAACTGTCCATTACATGGTAATATTTATAACACTAGTAATGTATAGTAGTTAATATAAATATTTAACATTGCATACTCGTTATCATTTGAAAACCATTGTTTTGGTTTCAATATAGGTTGCCCATGAATTTAAGGCTGAACTCGCAATATTCAATGCTCTTGGTTCTGATTTGCTGCATGTGTCCTAGCGGGTTGATTTTAGACTACATATTAGTTTTTTCATTAATAGATTTGCGGGAAAATATAGCCTAAAATTAGTTTGTATGTGTTCTAATATTTGCACCAAACTTTAACACTGCTGACAGTGACACTATTGTGACAGGAACTCTTTGTTAAATACATGGGCTGCCAGCGCATTTCTCATATTGATTAAATAGATCAGACCATCCTGCTCACAGTCGTTACAGTTAGTTACAGATGGGAAATGCTGCTCTGAAAGGAATAAGCAGCTACTTCTATGTGAGAGGCTGGAACCACTATATCAGCTGTCAGATCAGAGTCTGAAATCACCGCCTGTCAAATTACAGCACAGTAGCTGAAATGATTCTCCTATCTGCTAAGCCAATATGCACAGTAGTGGGAACGAGAACAGAGAGATAATCAGCATCTCTTCTTGCTGATCCAATTGGATATAGAATGTGAATAGAGAGTTTGTCATTGCTCATATCCTCCATGTCTCTGCTGAATGGGGGCAGACAAGCGTATTCGGACAATTAAAACCCCTGGCATCTCTTTTTCCAGAAAGTTCAATGTCGGGGTACCAGGGAGGAGCTGAGCAGACTGCCTGGATGTATATAAGGCCTTTTGGTTTGATGGGTAACTCAAACTTTAAACAGTTCTCTCTGACAGTTGCCTCAAGTAACTAGAGGAAGATGGATGTGACCATCCAACATCCTTGGTTCCGCCGTCAATTTTACTCCTTCTTTGGACCAAGCAGGATCTTTGAACAGGGTTTTGGAGAGCACCTCCAAGAGTCTGAGCTGTTTCCATCTTCCACAATCCTGTCACCCTGGTTCTTAAGATACCCCTTTTTAAGAGTGCCAAGCTGGATGGAAAGTGGCTTGTCAGAGGTAAATATTAACTTTACCTTAAATCTATGTCCTATATTATAACACTGACACGTGTTTAATAATGTGGCTATGTATCAGGCTTTTAACCTTAATATCTAGTTTAAATGATGTCTATATGTATTTTATGACATTCACTGTCATATATCAGATAGATATGGTACATCAAATTATACATATTAAAAAGAGAACACAGACATACACTAATAACGTAAGTGTTTAATAATAAGAAGCTGTGTGACATAATCATGCAGACAATAAATAATTATGCAGTATGTGATTTGAATGTTTAACATAAACTATATACAGTTGATGTTTACAAGGTTACCTAAGGCAGATAAATAACATAAAAGCTCTGATTCGAACAACTTTGTCATTTTTTTAATCTATAGCTGGTTTAGCATGAAACCTGTATGGAATGGTTTAATTAGGAGCATTTAGCATTTAGTTTTGTATGGGATGCCTTTAGGGTTGCCACCTTTTCTTCAGAAAAATACCGGCCTTGCTAGTGTCTCCATAGACTTAACATTGGTCTGATGCCAATTGTTTACCGGCCAGGTGGCAACCCCAGATACCTTATAAAAACTAAAATTATTACTGTGATAATAATAATAATTCAGGTTACACTCAAACTTAAGTTTGTGAATCCATGTGGCATTTAAATATTGTCTCTTTGATCAAATGTGCATCACTTACTTTTTGCTTTTATACAAAAAAAAAAAGGATTGTAAGTTTCCTGGTATAAAAATGATGTACTACAATAAGAACATAAATAACAGCCCATTTACAGGTCTGGCAGTAAATTATATATGTGTTATTGTTACCTCTTTTTTTTTAGATATTGTTCATAGAATTAAAGAGTCAAAATGTATTATATGCATTTTTACAATGAAAAAAAAAAAGACTTTATAAGAGTTTTAACAATATTGTTCTCTTAATAGAGTACATTTTAATGCTATTATCAATACGTTGGTTGCTTTGATGTCAGAGTTAACTGATTTCCTGAAATCAGTGTCTGTTATTGTTGTTATCAAGAGGTGCACAACTTTTCATGCTATTTACCAGTTAGTCTCCAAAATTGTCAGCTCAAAGGAGTAGAAGCATGGACTGACGACAGGTAGGGAGATCCTAACTGCCATAGGGAAAGGGAAGTTGAGATTTTACATTAAAAAACGCTGGGGGTGGATGACTTCATCCATATCTTGTCAACATACCAGCTGACCCTGATGATCTTTGGAACTCCAGCTGGTGTGGACTATCTTTACCTTGATGCTCTGCCAGCATCATGTCCTACACAAGCATTATGGAACTGTGGTCCACAACAGCTCATGTGTCAGGGATTAGGTGATAACTAGGCAGTGGTGCGTTTCTCATAAGACTCAGACAGCATAAGCCTCATGGGAATTGTAGTCCATATGGCTGTGGAGCCACCACTGAGCACGAAATTATGATATGTAGAGATATGTAGAGCATAATATGGGGACAAGAAGGAGCTATGTTATGTCACCACAAACACTCATCTGATGGGGTCCACAAGTGCTACTTTTTATATATCAAATGAATTTAGCTCATTTCCCAATAGAAATGTTCCATGTCACATTATTCGTACTGAAATATTATGTAAATAAAAAATATTAACATGTACCTGTATAATTTTAAGAGAGACATTGATACATCTGATCGATTTTTATAAACAATTAAATCAATCCCAAAAATCAGATCCTAGTTAATCTCTGCAATAATTATACACAATTTCAAGTTAGAATATCATACAACACAAACAATAAGTCACTCTGGCTTGAAAACTACTCTGTCTGTTTTTCTTGTGTAATAAAGAATAATTGTTCTCTAGGATAGGACAATATCTGGCCAGCAATGAACTGAGTCATCATTTTGCTGGTTACCAAACATTTTTTTCTTTAACATAATTCCAGTACAATGAATGCTGTGTCTAATAGCTGTGTGTTTCCAGTATGAATAGCAAAGCATCATGGCTAACTTTGTGAAATATAAAAAGACTATTATCACAGGGTTATTCATAATACACCAAACATTCTTCAGCACTGTACAACTGACAGACACAACATACAAAGGGTATGCAAGGGTAAGAATACACAACATGTTAAATGCGAAAGATTTAGGAAATCCAGCCATATTTGAGTAGATGTATGATAAAGCACTATGACGACTGATGCTATCCAGCTATATATATATATTGCTATCTTGCCATATATATTATCTGTATATGTCACTGTTTATGTATATTATCTGTTAATGTCACTAGTCAGACAGGAGTAACTGGGCAAACAGTGGCTTGAAATAGCATGAACTGAGTGCCATACATAACAAATAAATACACTGTATTGTGTTAAGTGATCATGTGTGAAACACACATAAAGAAAAATGCACACATTGTGGAAGTAGTATACATGTAAAACACAAAAAAATATACATATAGTGTAATACCACCAGATGTAAAGTTGTATAAATGTCCACACCCTGGTAATACACTCACTTGTAAGAGAGCAGACTGTCTGCTCACCAACGTAGGCTCCAGGAGACCCCCAAGGGACCGCCGTCAGTAAATGAACGTCAGAATACTCCTGTTTTATGTAGCTCTCAAAGGAGAATTGGTTAGAAAAATATCACAGTGGGTTGCAACAGCATAGCAGGAAAGATACACAAGAAAAGGAACTGAAAGCAAATTAGAACTAGCTGTACAGTCAATTTGTGGTTGCCTATAATAATGGTTCCCAAACCAGTCATATAGGAATCCCATCTAGAAATTAGAGAATACCTAGTGTATTTTAAAAGGGGATATCTATAAAACCTGGCCTGCTGGGATTCTTTGAATACATGTAGATAAACACAAAATCATCATGTGGTTGTTAATACCATATATATATATATATATATATATATATATATATATATATATATATATATATATATATATATATATATATATATATATATATTTTATATACACAAATTCTTCCATTCTTACACCCAATACACACTACTGTCTCCAACAAAATCCAGTTCCATAACTCCCTCACAATCTTCATCTACCCATGATCTTTATATCACTCTCAGTCTAACCATAACTTTTTTACTTTCTCTTTTGTGTTTCTGAAATTAAATTCTCTTTTCAAGCTGCTAATTAATTACCAGATCCCTAGTTTTAAACATGAGGTTAGCCTAAAACATGCCCTGCGGGATGAGTGTTACGAAAGCTTGGGCCAACTCAGCTACTGAGAAATCATGGAATTGTTCCTCAAACCAACCTATTATCTTTCTTCTCTCCATAGATGAGACTAGAGAAGGACAAGTTTTCTGTTAACCTCGATGTGAAACATTTCTCTCCAGAAGAACTTAAAGTAAAGGTTCTTGGGGATTTTATTGAGATCCATGGAAAGCACGAGGAACGCCAGGTGAGCAAAAATCAGCTACAGGGAATACTCACAATGATATTTCAAAAATGGCATACGTCTCTTATGGCCTCTTTAAAAAGAACTTTTAAAAATATTAATATTTTTAATTATACTGGTAAGACGTGCAGTGCAGATTTACTTACATCTATTAATACCGATATCAATAATATTGTTATAGTCTGGACATCTATCCAGAAACAATATCTTCCTGCTCCAATTGTTTAAAGGCACTGTATCACCTAAACATTGTTTTTACTGTTAAGGGAGACTGGAGAGAATAAAAAAGTTTGAAAATTATCCATACATTGTGTTAGCAAAACAGTAAATACCTAATGTAGGAGAAAATGTGTTTTAAATGTGTCTGTGGAGACCCTGTTTATGACATCACCCGTAGCTTGATAATACAGTATTACAACACCTCTTCATATAAAAGGCCAAATCTTTAGCTCAGTTCCAAAACTATCCAATATTTCCCACTACAGATATAATTAGACATTATGCATCAACGAAGAGTCATCTGGTCGGGCTAAATGTAGTTGAGTATTACTAATACATTTGATTTGAATTATAGATCGTTTAATAAGAATTTCAAAGTTTAGCATATCATTAGATTCCAATAACGTGGACATAGTGCATAAATTGTCTTTATCTTCAGATTACTGCACAAAGTGCTCTTTACTCTTTTCTTTGTACAAAGAACAGCAACTTTATTAGTGTGTTTTGTTTTTCTAGGATGAACATGGCTACATTTCCAGAGATTTTCAACGAAGATATAAAATCCCAATGGATGTAGACCCCCTTTCCATCACCTCATCTTTGTCCTCAGATGGCGTACTGACGGTGAGTGGACCAAGGAAACTGGCGGATATTCCTGAACGCTTCATCCCCATTACTCGTGAAGAAAAGGCAGCCATTGGTGCTGCTCCTAAGAAGTAGAGTCTCTTGACCTATCCAACCAGAGGATTACCTTCCACCCTGCCAGAGATTGCGCGTACTACACTGCTACATGTATTTATTTGTGCTGTCCTGTGACCAAATCCAATTACTAATGCAAATAAAAGCAAGGAGAAGCATCTAAGTCAGGGGTGTCCAAGTTTGTTCTGCAGTGGGCCACTTCACCGGAAATGTATTTGTGCGTGGGCCGCATTCATGTTTCATCTAAGAAAAAAAAACAACTATATATAAATATATACATACACACACAGACATACATGCATACACACACACACACACACACATATATATATATAAAACTCACAGTAATGTGTATATCACAGATTCTCCAGCAATAAAAATCATAAAAAATACCTCACATTAAATGCACACACATGCATACACATTAACACATGTATACACACAGTAACACTTCCACACACACAGTTACACCTACATACACACACACTCTCAAATACACACAGAGTCACACTTATACACACTTACACAAACACACTCATGCACACTCTCGCATACAGGCAGACTCACACGTGCATACACACTATCACATACACACATAGAGAGTCACACTTACACACACACACACATACACACACGGAATCAAACTTACACACTCTCACATACACACATAGAGACACATTTACACACACATGCACACATTTAGAGTCACACTTACACACACTCTCACATGCACACATTGAGAGTCACACTTACACACACTCTCACATGCACACATTGAGAGTCACACTTACACATGCACACTTACACACAAACATAGAGTCACACTTACACATAGTCACACTACCACACTCACACCTAGAGACTGTCCCCCTCCCTGCTAATTTACCTTTTATCTGCAGGGAGGGGGATTGTGGGTCCTACTGCTGCTGTCCCTGCTTACGTTGGCTGCAGGCTGATCCAGCCACTTGTGCAACTTGAGGGGAGGAAGCTCCGCCCCGCCGCACTCTGACACCTCGCGCTTCACAATTGGTTGGCTCAGCCTGCGCCCAATGTAAGCAGGGCTCAGGTGCGGCTACCGCTGCCAACCTCAAGCGGGCCGCACCTGTCCCGCATGTGGGACGCCCTGGATCAAAGTGTTTCATTAATAATTCCAGATTTTCCTCAAAGAAGTTCCATTCCACTCAGCTAACGCATGTTTAAATAACATAGATTCTTAAGTTGATTTCAGATTGTTCCATTCATCTACTGCTCACATGGGGTGGATGGCAGAGATGCTAAATGGAGTAATATTACATTTCCAACATATACATTTTTTTTTATTATAATGATAATTTAATGAGGGAAACTGGGAACTCTCTCAAAAACAAATCAATAATCCATATTATTTCTGGGAAGCTTGAGAATGTGGCATCTCTTCTACATTTTTTTTTTACATTTTTAAGTTGTAGCTTTTTGGTTAAGTCGAAGTAGAAAAAAAGCCCACAAAATGTGAAACACTTGTTTTGCTTATTAAAAAATGGGACCCCTGCTTTACAGTTGTTTGGAAGTTAATATACAATGATGTAACATGGATATAAAGATTATATACAATCATCAGCATAGAAATGTAGTTCGGGCTCAAATAGAATTGATTACTATCTGATTTTTTTTTTAAACCTGGCAACACAGGGAAAACAAACTAATATTTTTGATTGATGATTTAAAGCTAGCTCGACTAGCACTACTAAAAGTATCATAGAGGCCACAAGCTATATGTTATCTGAAATTATTTTTTTAACTTTCAGGTTAAACTTAGATCAACAAGATAGCAAACAAAGAAAGACAAAACTTTCAGTTTAAACCTATTAACAGACATGCAAAAAGAAACCGCAGAAAAGAGGATAGTTTTGGAGGGAAAACACACCCATAAAGCATCACTGAGGGATACTCTCCTGTAATAATAATTATAAAAAATAACGGTGTAAGATGATTGAAACTATATCGTTAGTGATTAAAAAACATGTATCTAACTGACACCAAATTCAATTCTCTCAACTCATTTCACAGGATTTATACATTTTCTATATGTACCATTAAATACCTCAACCAAATCCTGTAAATGTGAACTGCAAATAAGAATAAAGAGATGGTGTTCTTTCAGTCCCAAACAATAGTTTTCATGCATAAAATATAGGCTGATTTAGAGTTATCAATGAAGCATTTAAGCAGAGTTAAAGAAACACAATATTGATCTTTCTTTCAAATTAGACATTTAATGTGTTCCTTCTTTCGTTAGGCTTCAGTTAAAGGGACACTAAACATTTTTTTTCACTTGTGCTTCAAATATAGAAGCACAAGTTAAACGTTAGTTGTCCCTAGTATGAGGATGTACTGGCGTGTACTTTTGATAGTACACGCCATTTTATCCTCTGACCGATAGCTGCCATGTTTCCATAGGAAGCAGGCAGCCGTCTGGTCGGTGACTGGCTCTCTCTGCGCTACCTTCATTTTTGCATGATATCAGCATGGGGACCTTAACTAGGTCTTAACTGTGCTAGCAACAAGAGACCCTCGCATTCAGCTGTCAGAGTGGGTGAGGCCCCCGCTCTGATTGGCTGTGCGCATGCTGACGTTTGGCTGTGCGCATGCTGACGTTTGGCTGTGCGCATGCTGACATTTGTCAGCACGCGACAACCAGGAACTGCTGTGTCTTGCATTCGAGACACAGCAGTTAGTAAACCCGCGTATCTAATAAGATCCACGTCGGGTTTACCTAATTCTACCGGGACATATATTGTTTAACTCTTGCTTCCTTCAAGGATGCAAGGGTTAAACAAAGTTGAATTTTCCTTTAAAGCATAAAAATATTTTATGTATTGTTTTTCATCGTTCATCCTTAAACTTTACAAATCCTTAAAAGTAAACTTTACACAAAAACAAAACTGATGATTAAATGTCATTGCCATCAATTGTATGAAAGAATGTAAATCATGTAAACCTTTTGATTCCTGTTTGCTCCCTATAACTATATCAGGGCGCAGACATTGTCAGAAACTTGGATCAGATATTCTGTCATCTGACTCAAGATTCTAAACATGTCTGCACTGTGATAGAGCAATACAGAGAAAAGTAAGCTACTTATTTACATTCTTTCAGTAAAATATTTCTATTTAGAATTTCTGCACTTGTAACAAAGCCTGGATGTTGGGCACTAGTAACATTTGCAGGAAGTACTTGGGAAAAAGAAAATATCTCAGTGTTGCATTCCTCATGTGCGATCCATACGAGTCATAATGTCAAATATCTCTGTATGACAATCACATTTGACATTTAGCTTTGTAGCGGTGCTCCCAAGAATCCATTGAGTGTCAAATATTGGTATTCCGCTTGATGGTTACTTGATAGCACAGGTAATGATGCTGTTGCTGACTTGAAAACAAGTCAGTATCAGTATCATATTTTTGTTTGGGAAAATTACTAATTAGACAATACTCCAAACATTACTTCCAACTCTGTAATTAAAATATTGTTTAAGTAATGAAAAGCCATGATCTCCATATTGAAAAAGCTCATGACCTACCTCTTTGTAGGATTTTTATTGATTTTAAACACATAAAAAAATTTTGCCCATTGGCTTTTTAAAAAAAAACCACATATTATAAAGTGATTTTAAACTGAGCCTGATAAAAGCTGCTAAATAAAACTTTTAATATGAATTAATATCATGTCCCCAAGTGTATCAAGCACAGTTGACTATGGACTTGCCAAGAGGCAAACTGTTCTCCATCTTAATTGAGTCATTGTGTTATGACATCACAGGTGTGACTAATAAAATATAGTTTTACCAGCACCTTAATGATGTCCATGCAGGCAGTCACATAGGGAGTTATTCACTAAAAGGGAGTTGAATGTGAGTTGAGGTAGGATGAACATTTCATCTTCCTGACTTAACTATGTTTTGTGCAAATAGATTATTGTGCAAGGTGAGTTTCTTCTGCTAGAAGAGCTCAATCAACCTGGCATACTGCATTGTTAACTGTTTAGGTACAAAGAAACATTCATCTCTTTTCAACCACACCGGCATACCCTTCTAGTGAGTAGTCCCAATGTAACTTCTATACAATGACAACACATTTGGTAATGTTCAGTACTTTAACAGCACTGCAATTTTGTTTCCTAAAAATGAAGAGAAAAGCAAACATTTGAGACAGTTCCCCATGAATTGTTGGTGAATGGAACATTCTACGTGATTTCTGTAATATGGTTATGATACTGTGATCGTTTTCAGTTCTATTATTCAGGTCAGCATATGTTGACCAGGTACATGGGTTGCTGCTCTGTTACTAGTGATAGTAGAGCCACTTGTAATATGGTAAGGCAAGCTTAAAATACCAGATCTAGAAGGGGCATTAGTGTTGGATGTTTGTAAAAGTTCAGAGCATGTATATAATGGTCCCATTGACCATCACCTCTAGAAGGACGTTGAATTATAGAGACCTGTTAATACTTTTTACCATGCATGAAACCCCTGATTTTCAGTTAAGTTACACAAATAGATGCACGTCTTTCTGGAAGTTAAGCTTGATTTTCAGAGATTTGTAATGCATAGATGGATACATATTTGGTTTATATAAGTAATTTAACCTCTGTACTTATGTTAACCTTGCTACAGCCATAAAACAAGTAGATTTACTAATACATAACCAAATAACATCTTATATTTTTAATATAGCGGATATTATTTTGAAGCATTTAAATGGTTTTCAGGGTCGCCTAATGTGTTCAGTTAAACTTTATGGCCTAATCCTGTTTTGTAACCCTACCTTTATATAAAGAGAAACATTCTCATTGCTAGTTACAGGGTTCGCTTGTATTTTCAATAAAGAAAGAGTAACACAATATGTTATGTCTTGTGCTTATTTATTAATGAATGATAGAGAATAGACCCTTTTTTGTGGGAGAGTGAGTGACTCAGTGGAGAATTCAGTTTGGGAGAATTAGCTAATTTGGGCACCTGAGCTAAATAGGCTTTAGCACACAACTGGGAAGCGACATGTTAGGGCTTAGACAATGAGAATCTAAAAGACAGAGTACTTAGCAAATAAGTCTTAGGACTCAGCATAGTTGCCAACATCGGCCATGTTTCCAGGGACACATATTTGTTCCACATGCTGCAGACAGAGCATGCAAAGTGCAGCCCGGCAGTATGTAGGATGCACATACGGACAGACAAAATCCAATTAATGAATCATGGTAGGTCCTATGAGATCTCCACCCTGATTAATTAATTGGATTCTGTCTGTGCGTATATCCATCCTACATACTGCCGGGCTCCACTTTGCATGCTCTGTCTGCAGCATGTGGAACAAATATGTGTCCCTGGAAACATGGCCGATGTTGGCAACTATGGGACTGAAAAAAAAAAAAAAAAACCACTTTCTAATATAATGCTTTAAACGGCAAGAACTATGTAAAAAAAATTATAATCCTTTAAGTTGTAAATATACCACTAGCCTGTGCATTGAATATTTGCTACAATGAAAAGTAACTGACCGATTCTCACAAAGCACAGCTGTCAAATCTGTCAAACAAAGTTCTCCATGTAGAAAGAAATTCTGCAATAAAACAATCCTAATATTTTAGGATTAGTATATTACAGAAACTAATTCCAAACCCATTTTATATTCTTTTAAGAAATTGTTGCTTTACCACCAATGTAGCAATTTAACAAATTTAAAATATGTGTTTCAACCAACTAACGACTTTGCAAGAAAAAAAAACTGTGACATGCAGTTATTTATTTTACTTTTAAATGTTGTTTTATTTTAAAGGCACAGGATGCAAAGAGGTGTATTTGCAGTCATCCTGTCCACAGTGAGGAATTGTGGGCTGTGTGTAAGGATTGGAATAATCAATCATGTAGCAGGTTCTCTTAAGATTTTTCCCTGGTGAGGTATCCAGCTCTGGTTGGTGTCCTGGGAAGATATGAGGTTCTTCTTTGAAGACTGCAAAAGGAAAGAGAATCATGAATGAGCATCCCTTGGATGGGACACTGGTTAGTGGAGTTAGAATTCAAACATGTCTATTTTAGAAGCACAAGTGAAAAAAAAAGTTTAGTGTCTCTTTAAATTCCAAAGATATTTGTGTACCTTTTTGGGAGAAAATGTAACATATAAATACATTATTATTATGATTATTACAAAAGTAGCATTTTTTTTTCTTTAGACATTCTATGCATTGCCACCTGCTGGCCATAAGTGGCAGTGCATCGGCTCCGTTTTAATTATGGTAGTTAGAACAACCAGTGAAATTGTTCTGTTTATTAAAGTTTCCAAAAAAAAACCCAAAAAACACGCTATTTTCTACTGATTATATGTGACCTATGACTGGTCCGTTAAAGTCTGAAAAAGTGAACCTGATTTTTTCAAAAAATAATTTTAATTACAACCAACAGATTAATATCCTTTTCATATAATCACGTAATTACCATGGAAATATATGACTACTTTTAGGATGTGGTCACCTTGGAACTGCATCACACCCCTGTTTTATTTCAAGAGACCTAAAACTGATTATAATGTGAATGTAGAGAATACAAAAAAAAAATCAAAAATGATCTGTGCAATGTGTTGGCAGAACTGATAGTAAAGGCGTAAGTTAAGAGAAGAATATATTTATGGTGTCTCTTGTTCATGTCATCACCTGTGGCTTCATATGCAAATGACCCATTCTCCATTGAGAGCAGTTCATTTGCATGTAAAGCCACAAGTAAAGTCATTAACAAGAGGCATAACAGACACACAATTTCGCTTAATGTATGTATACACATGCAATTCTCCTAACATAAAGTATAGATCATCTTCTCTCCTGCTATTGGCAGAGTTTGAAGTTTAGCTGATTTGGAGATTTTTCCCCAACTCAGCTACTTTGCCCTTAAGTCTTCATCTCCCTTGTCAATTTTTATAAATAGAGCCCAAAGAGTGAATAACTTTTGAATGAGGCAAAAATGGCCATCTGCTTCATTAAAAGAATGAAAATGGGTTTATTCGCTCTTTAAACACAAGAGTGACTTTATTATACCTAATTAGACTAACTGATATAAACCCATGATGGGAAAGGGCACAAAGTAATCCAATCAATGATGATTTGCATCCTTAGTTAAAGGTAATAATATAGTGCCTTTCTTTTTGCAAAACTGAAGACATCAGAGTGCTCTTTTATCATTGTTTTGCCAAATTAGTAAGAAACACCATGACAGCACAAAAGTAAATGTTTAAATGAGTGGTGAAAGCAATCAATGATCAGCTCAGCTCAGCTGGCGTTGCTGTAATGCCTCGATGTCAAGGCATCCAGCAACACTGAAAGGCAGCAGGTCTCTCCAATATGGTGCTACCCTGTTGTGGACAAGAGCTTCGGAAGTGATTGGTTACCACTTCTGTTGCTCTGTTTGTGGCCTCTAGAGACAGTTAGCAACATTACAATACAAAAAAATAGGTTAAGTTAGTCTTAGCTCTAGGGTTAAAGTTATAGTTAGGTTATTGTTAGTACTAGGGTTGGGGTCAAAAGGTCACTGTAGAAGAAAATGGTTAGAAAAAAATGCTACTCTCAGTTAATGCCCTATAAATTGCAAGAATACAGCAGAAAAACGTGTTGGATTTTTCTAAACTCAGGTCAAATCTATTTAGCAGGCTTTTTTTTATTAGCATTTATAGATGTGTAAAAGATTTTTCATGCAAAAGTTAGAAAAAAGAATAATAGTATCTTAAGAAATTCCTCCTTATACCAATAAAAAAAACAACATAAAATATGTGTCAGTATATTAATTTAATATAATTAATAGAATGTATACAAGGGGTTAAAAATATAGAACCCAAAAAGTAATACCTGCATGGCTGACGTAGTGACCATTTCTGCAGAGAGACATGCACTCTTACACTTACCTTGTCTACCAGCATCTTTCTTGGGATGTGCAGCAGAGTAAGACGTTTGGTAATAATGATCATACTGAAAGAGAAGAAATAGGTTAACTATTATTAAGTTTACTATTGCCTGGTTGTTGGGCATAAATGATTAAATTTACATTCTCTCTCTAAAGTTGCTGAACTTGTTGGTGGTATGTATAAAAAATAATAATATTAGGTATATCCTATTATTCTATGGAAGTAAAGGCTAAATCTTGGTGCACAAATCCAGAGGATTAAGCATAATATGAGAAGGTAGAAGGGGAGTAGCAGAATAGGTACTCATTCCACATGCATATTATGAGTAAATTATTTTTAGCCATGTTTTCTTTTTAGGATAAGAAAGAAAAAAAAAAAGGATCACATACAGAAAGGTAGAAATAAAAATAAACTTCTATCTTGTCTAGTGTCTCTTTCCTTCTGTAACATAAAAGAAGGCTTAGAAAATCACCACATCCCTTAACAGTACAGTACCTGGGAGGGTATGGGTTTCCTTTCTGCCAGTTTACACAGGTCATAACGTTCCTGATTCCAGTTACCCATCAGGCTCTTGTTGGAATAAGAGTCTTCCTTGGTCGTGCACCTCCAGCCATATTGCTTGAACTTCGTTAAAGGTCCCAAATCAGTCCATACCTCCCCATGTCCATCTGCGTGTAATATGGACCCAAAACCCGGTCTGGAATACAGGCGTGCTGACATTCTGTTAAAGCAGAGGAATTTAGTTCAGGGGACAGACAATCCTGAAAAAATCTTGAAGGGACATACAAATTAGCATGTGATTTGGATTTGCATTCGTTCATACCAGGATACTATGTGGAATGTCTACAAAATAAAAATAAAAACAGATAGTACTTGGCTCTCTCATTAAATGACACAAACAGGTCTAATAGGCTCCTTTCTTGTCAGTATGACAGGTGCAAACAAAGATTCAGTGCTGAGCTAGCCAATTCTCCTGAGGAAGCTTGTACTTTCACACCCTGCGAAATGCGTTGAGAGGCTTTGGAGTTGCCATCCCTGGACCTGCTAGGGACCTGTTGGGACTGTGTACTACATGGACTCCCTGTTTATTGTTATGGGTGCTTCTTGCTCATATTCAGTGTGAGCCATTGACTTTGGAAGTGGTTCTAGCTTGCGGATGAGGTTGTGTCATCTTATACTGCTCTATGTATTTACCAGTATTTCTTTGGTGCATGAATATCTGAAAATCTTAGCAGTGATCCCCCAAATAAAGAAAAACATGGGCAACTTCAAAAGTCATGATTTGTGAAATTAATTTTAACATTTAACTAACTTAAGAGTTAAAATATTTTTATGCATTGAGTTTCACTTGCAAATGTGCAGAATGTTCATAATTATAGCAGACATGATTTGAAACATATGTTTAAAAAAGTCAATTTGTTTTGCCAATCATCCAATTTTCTTCAAGCTGCATGTGGAGAGTTTTGGAACAATTCCCTGTTTCCATTTAAATTCATATAATTATATTAATATTTTATATTTAAAACAGACCTCAGACTTTTGGAATATAATAAATACACAACTAAACATGTATTGGTATCACTTAATACTTACCTGTTGGTACACCCCCTCTGCTCTCTGACCCATAACCCGTTTGTTGACTACATTAAGTTGCCTGGTAACCATGACGTCATCAGGACGCGCACCACTAAGCAGGCACATGCTCATGTAGCTTGGTGATCCAGTGACACTTCGTACTGGCAAACCTGCTTCATGGAGCAGTGTTATTAGCTCTCCTCTAGCACTCCATAACCCATGACCTATAACACACACAAAGCGCAGCCAGCATAATATGTGGATGGACATATCACGGGAGTCATGGATGATAAAAAGCAGCAATGCTAGAGCTTACTCATCCCGGTCACAAGAGAGTTTTGTTGGACAACCATCAGTATACATTAATTTATTGATAAATTAAATATATAGCACGTTGATATGAATTCGTATAATAATATATATACACCGGAGTCTTTAGAAAATAAAATAAAACCATGTTATGTACGACAGATCCGACACTAGATCAGCCTTGATACGTATTACTGAATATAGTGTGTGCAGTACTAGTGATTACTGGGCAGAGGAGGAATGTAATAGGAAGGGACTGGAAACTACAACTTCCTGGGGCGGAGCTGGCTCAATGCAGCATGGGTGAGCTACAGTAACAGCAGTATATGTGACATTTCCCCAATAAGACTACGTTAGCTGGCTACACTATGGGGAATGACAACCGCTGGTATGCTTTGCTGCATCCCACCTCCACATAGCGAGGAGGCTGACGTTTATTCGTGTCCAGCTATACCAAAGCACATCATTGTCAGCATTAGTTTGCATTATACTATGGAATTTAATAATTACTGTTTGGCACCATACATGATTATTATAGGGTTACCAAGAGCCCCGTTTAAACCTGTACTGTCCAATATATGGGATCTGTGCAGGAATAAAAATAAGGCAGCATTGGACATTTGCACTAATTTCTATGGGAGGATGTTTTAGTCAGAGCCCTCTATATACATCCTTAAATACATGGTAAAGAACTTGCAAAAATCACAGAGATTAAATTACTGTCCTTGTGTATTCCGGACCTAGACTATCTGAGGCACATATGCATTAATACAAACATATTTTTGTTTCCTTGCCTTGAAATACAATTGCACTGAAAAAAATGACATATGATAGCAGTCATTTTTTATTTTAGCATAATTTGTTAATCAAAAAGTTTTTTTTCTTTTCTTTGTACATTTCTGTGCTGGGATAAATTCCTACTATTGGAAACGCGCACACACTTTTATGAATGCACTGAATCTGGGACAGATTGGCTTTAGCAGTTGCTAGTAATTTGGCATCTTAAAGCCAAACTAGTTGATAGCAGTTACCAGTCAGTAGTAATGAACAAGAGTACTTACCAGTGAGCTTGTGGCGATCAGTTGTAAATTCAGCTCTATCTTTCAACAATAAAAATGCTTTGATAAACTGTATTTTTGTTCTCTAAGCCTACTAATCCACTTTTTTCCTTCTAGGTCAAGATCTGTTAGGGAAGCCTGTGAATATCTTGCTGGTTGGTGAAGGGAACTTTTCTTTCTCAGCTGCCCTTTGTGATTGCAGTAATGGCAAATATCACATTACTGCTACCTGTTATGATGCAGAAGATAGTGTATCCAAAAATCCCTTTTCTTGGGTGAATGTGCAGCATCTTAGAGACAATGGTAAACATTCTAAACATGTGCTGGTGATTTTATTTGATTAAAAAGCTAGAAATGATTTCCTGGAAATATTAATTGTGTTATTATTGGTGGTATTTTTATATTTTTCAAGTTTTAGCATGGCCTTTTAACCACTTTGTGACATGGTGCACGTGTCCCAGAAGACGCAAGCACCAAAACACCATTTTTTGTTCCTGGCACTGATCACAAGGTGGCCGGTAGCGAAGGACACAGTATCAGAGACCCGATCAGGGTCTTAATAGACCCTGTGGGTCCCTGCCAACCAATTATGAGACCTCCCGATGTCACTTGTGATGTCATGGAGGGGCTATTTAATCAAATGGAGCTCGGTTTGAGCATCAGCTACATTTTCCCTGTCAGTCTGAGGCCATGCAAAGTGGGGAACCGCAATGAGCTGTTAAATGAAGGTTGAAATAGCTGAAATCCTCCCAAAAGGAAATAAAATTTAAATCTGTACAAATAAAATAAGTGTCCCATTAATTAAATACATTAAAATAATATAAACTAATTTTTTATTACAATTAAAAAATGCTTATATTAATGTAAATATACTATTATATATAACATTAATATATCAATTGTATATTATTATTGTATGTCTTTACATTCTGGTAAAAACCCTAAGGCTTAACCCAGTCATTTGTCTTGATGGGAATCCTCAGCACCAACACCGGTAACAAATAAAAAAAAAAAAAAACAACAGTCCTGTCGGGTTCCACGAATTAAGCAAAGTCACCACTAACTGAATAAAACCCTCAATAACCACCTCAATAACCACCCAACTTCAGATCAGACTGCTTAGGAAATGGTCAGTTTGCCCACTCAGCTGACTGTGTGAGGGATGGAATGGGTAACAAACTTATCCCATTCTCCAGTGTACTATCAATAATTATTACATACTTATGATATTGGCCCTATATGTAAATGTGTATATTTGCCTTTCATTTCACAATAGCATTTCTTGCACTGACACAAGATAATTCAAAATAGGCCCTGATTAAGAGTGAGAGAAACACTGTATTCATTTATCTTCGACAGCAAGGAATACCCAGGCAATTCAAAATCTTATAACATCAAAGGATTCTTACTTTTATTAGGTCCTTAGTCCTTCCATAAAACACATAAGTTGTGATAGAAAAGAGTGCCATCGGCAACATTTAGGACAGATGCTTCCGTGCATGAATAGGATAAATAGGGAGGTGAACGCTTGACGCATTTCGCACAAATGCTTTCTCAAAAGCCATCTCGCTATTGGATTTATGCTGATCATGCACTGAAGTATCCGTCCTAAATTTTGCCAATGATGCTCTTTTCTATCTTCATTTTTGTTGTTTGTTTCTGGAAGGATTAAGGATTTAATAAAAGTAAACACATTTTGATTTTATGAAAATCTAGCCTGTTTTTTTTGAGTGCAGAGGTATTGTAGGTATTCCTTGCTCTCTATGTCGTTTCAGGGATTGGGTCCCCTCTAACTGTCTGAACACCACCAATGACCCATCACTCTAAACAGCCTAAGACTGAGTTTGCAGGAACTGCTAAATTAGTTTATCTTATACTACCATAGTTCCGTGAGACTCACCACAGGATGTTTACTAATATACTATATATATTTTTTACATGCAGTGGTTTGCTGCCCCCTTTAACGAGAAACGACAGAAACCAAGCTCTCCTCTTTAACCCTAAACTTCCATATGACTTTTGTTGAACTGCATGATTATATGTTTCAATTCCACAGGAGCAATGGTTCACTTTGGAGTGGATGCTACAAGACTGAAATCTTATGCTTGGTCATCTAATGCACCTTATGATAGAGTTATATTCAACTTTCCTCATTGTGGGAGAAAGGCTGGGGTGAAAAAGAACAGGGAGCTGCTTGTTAAGTTCTTTTACAGGTTAGTAAATATTACTAGAGACCAAATCTTTTTAAGGTTTCCTTCCAAGGAGACTCCTAGCAGTCACCTGGTATGGTTAATCTGAATAGCTGCGCTTCAAGTATGATGCTCCTCTATACCATATGACCATCTGAACTTATACTTTATGCATTTTGCATGTGAGACCATAAAGGTCCACTCAGTTTTACAATACTTATTGTGGAGTATGTTACATTAGAAAGCCAAAAGACCTTTTTTCCCCCTTTGCTTTGATAATACAGTGGTATGGGGATAACATGGCTGTACTTTCAAGATTTGTGCCATTTTAGCCTTCCCATCAGCTTTATACAAGGTGATGTCATAAGCAAGAGACACCACAGACATTGAAAACATTTATTTTATGCATTTTAATGCATTTTGCTAAAACAATGCATAGATTATTTTTCATATTTTTTTTTAAATTCTCTATATTCACAGTATAAGTTGTGTTTCCCTTTAATTAAAAGTCAGATAAAATAACCAATACAGGCTCAATCTAATAGGTCAAAATTATTATTATTTGGCCATCTTCAAAACAAGCTGTACATGGGATTCAGTTGATGTACAGATTAAAGCACTTTGATTCCTTGAAAACACAAAATGAATAATCGGTAATGTTGGTTTTGTTTAAGCTGTGCAGATGTCCTTAGCCAGAAAGGGACCATCCATGTGGCTCTGTGTCAAGGACAGGGAGGCACTCCTGCTGACAGACCTACGAGAGAATGGCATAACAGCTGGCAAGTGGCGGCCATGGCTGCCAGAGCAGGATTTATTTTAAGTGCAGTGGTTCCTTTTGGCGTTGATGAATACAGTGGATACCAGTGCACAGGATACAGGTGAGAGCAGAACTTGTCCTCAGCTTCAAGCAACAAAGTACTTATCCGATTGATGATATAAATTGCATGGTTAAACTAGTCTGAGCAGTTTGGGTAGTGTGCTACTTCCTAGAGATATTGTCCAATAATTCTTGCGGTTATTTATGTAAATTTGTTTTAGATCCGAGCTTGACAAATATTTGTTGACGTTAGGATCCAAACAGAACAATTCAGTAACCAGCCAAGATATTTTAGGAGCCAAAAACAGTTAAGTTAGGGTATTTAAGAGCTGTGGCTTCTGGGATTTGTCAAGACTTGTTTTTAAAAAAAGTTGGCTACTTGCATTTGTTTATTCTTTGCATGATATCTCATGCAAAATCTTTTATTTTTTGCAGAAGTCAAGAAAAATCTTTTCATGTAGACGGCTCATTGAACCATATCTTCAGCAAGAGTTTGCCGTTAGAGAACATGATTCCATTGGACGTCATCAGCAAGTTGACTGTATTATCGCCTACTGCTCTCAACTTGGACAAAGCTTGTGAAATTACAACAGAAAGGTATTGGTACATGTGTTGTCTTTGGCTTTTGGTTCATTTGTTCTATTCGTGAATAAGCCATTTTTTTTAGATGTTCCAAGCTCATGCTTTGTAAATGTAATATTTAACTTCTTCAAAAGCAAAACATTTATTTCTGCTAATAAGTCTTTAAGGGACAAAATGTCATTATGTCATTAATTGTGATTGATTCTCAATGGCTAAAATATACCTTAAAGGACAACTGTCATGAGAAAAATAAGTTATGTTTAATTGAAAGATTACATCAAGTGTAGGCATTTTAAATATACCTCCTTTAATGCAGCCAACAAATAAAGTACCTTGGTGAGCCCTATCTGCTTATGTGGCTGGTATAAGACATGTTGGGTCAGATTTTTATTAATTTGACCCAAGATTCTAAACAACATGTCTGCCCCCGAGCTATACAGCAAAGAGGGCTCGATAAGGTTCTTTATTTCTATTTAAAATATCTACACTTGATGCAATCTTTCTATTAAACAGAACTTAATTTTTAACAAAAGTTGCCAACTTCTTGTTAATTAATAAATTATCTTACAGTTCAGGATTCTTGACGTAATGAAATGTAGAATAGTTGGCATCTGTAGATATACTTAAAGCATATCTTAATATACCTTGCATTGTTTGTACTGAGATGCATCTCCTCAGATGTTTGTTTATCAAGACAAAAAATGTTATTTAAAATCTCCTCTTGATTATGAATTATTCTGATTGTAAACCAGTGAAGGTATATAATTTCAGCTAGTATTTCAGGATGGAGTGGTGGCAATGAGAGGGCAGCAAATTAGTTTTGTAAAAAAAAATGGTAAAACTTGTGTGGTTTATCTCAGAATTCACAGATGAGTTCTGATTGGCTTATTGGAGATAGCTGGTCCTGATTTTAAAAAAGAAACTGTTTAAACAAGCATGTTGCATAATATAAAGACCTTTTCTAATGTATCTAAATCTGCTTTGTAATGTAAGATATT
Organism: Pelodytes ibericus; assembly: GCA_036172795.1. Taxonomy (NCBI): domain Eukaryota; kingdom Metazoa; phylum Chordata; class Amphibia; order Anura; family Pelodytidae; genus Pelodytes; species Pelodytes ibericus. The sequence continues at coordinate 25,593,974 of CM069866.1, forward strand.
TGTATGGCTAAACACCACTGTGACTTTAATAACAACGTTCCTACAATTATAGCAGTGTATTCTTTTCTATTTTCTGATAACAGAGAGTTACTGAATAGAGATGAGCTTCACCCAGTCAACATACTTAATAACAAACTTATGGATTCCTTTGGCTACCGTTTGAGCCATTTAGAAGACACCTTCCCTCTTATTTGTGAGACATCCACTGCTCCAGCTTTTTTCTGTTGTTCAGATATCAAGCTGTGTTATATAAGGACAACGGAGAGAGAAGATTCCCCTCCATGCTCTTGTACTGTACAGGAGAAGAAAGCTTGGTGTCATCATCACAAGACAATGAAAGACAACCATACAGCTCGTGATAGTTCCTCAGATGAGAACTCTAAGCTGTATTATTTGAGACCATCATTGACACACTGGATTGAAAACATAATTAAGGAAACTGATTTAAGATCGGATACGTTGTACACTCTAAGTGGACCTGTTTTTAGGAAGTGTATGATATCGCAATGGACCATGCCAGTTTACCTCGAGACTCTTGTAATGCTGGGTTATCAGAAACACAATATTACAGCCCAACTTCAGCTACTGATGGATACAATGGAAAACTCAGTGGCCTCTATACTTCCCTCAATCTCTGTCACAACTGTCGATAAAGAGTTGGAAAAACTGAAAGAAAAGAAAACTTTAACTTTTTTCCAAGACATAACAAATAGTGAACATTACACCATCAGCATGACATCAACTGCTTGCGATAATGAGCAAGTCATTGGACACATATTGACTGTGGCACCAGGACAGCTCAGCAATGACCTTGGTCTTTTTTTGGTGACCTTCAATGTAGACTTAATGGCCATGTGTCTTCTAGATATTCCTGACTGGAGACTGCTCTGGACAGAGGATGAACGCTTCATGCCACAGAATGACCCATCTGTACTTAAACCCTTTCAAAGCTTCTCTGTGCACCCACCGTATTATGTCCATGATGTCAGTTTCTGGGTTGGAGAAGGATCAGCATTTGATGATGTAGAGTTTCACACTTTAGCCTGGAGAGTCTCTAAAGGAACTATTATCAGCATTCAGCTACTGGATCGATTCCACAATACGACGACCGGACAGACCAGTCTGTGTTACCGGATCACCTATCAGTCATGTGATAAAGCCTTAAGTTATGAGGCAGCATCAGCCATGCAGCTTCTGTTAAGAAAAGAGATGGAAAAATGTTTAAATGTCACTCTTAGATAATCAAGCAACAGCCGGCATGAAAACAAGAGATGGACATTAAAATGTGGAGTCATTGAGTTCTTTTCACTGAACTTACAAGAGAACTGCATAATTCAGGCATTTTGTGGCTGAATGGGAATGAGAGTATACCTGTGACAGAGTTGGAATCATAAGAGATACACGTGGGTTTACTCTGGAGAAGGGACACTCATTTCTGTAACCCTTGTTTAGTCTAAAGGAAGTTTGGTGTCTCTTTAATGACTTGCTATTTCAGTTACCAGGGTACACTGTTTAATGAATGGACCCTATGATGCCCAGAAAGTAAAAATAAAATAAAAAACAACAACTCAGAAATGGAAACCAAATAAAAAGAGAACAAGCTCAAAATCGGGTGTTTTTGTACAGATGAGATGAACATTTCTTCAAAACGGAAAGATTTAATTATGCATTAAGCCCGGATTTGAGCTCTTCTGGGAGGAGAAACAGGTTTGTCCATAAGTAATGCATAGTTAAGTCAGTGAGATGAAATGTTCATCTCACCTCATATCATCTGCACCATGATTTTAGTGAATAGATCCAAAAGTTCATTTTTAATACACTCCTGACTTTTATACGTTTCCTAGTCATGTGGCTAGCCTATGAATAGTTTAGGAGTTATATTAAAACCAGGCTCTTAAAATCCTAGCTCCTAATTTTTTTATTGATTAACATACAACACTATGGAAGAACCATTTATATGGCTCCTAAAAATAACTAGGCTGGCTCCTGAATTGGTCTGTTTGGCTCCCAAAGTCTGTCATTATTTGACAAAGATTGTTAAAAAACAAAAACAAATACAAAGATTGCATAAAATACATTTACTACTTTCTAATTTGGAGGTCTCAACACTCTAGTATTTGATGTTTCATTCTCTGTTCCTGTTATATAAATAAATGTAATTAGGTTCTATCTTTTGTTTTGTTTTTTTATAACATAATGGCACCACTATAATTCCTCTTTTTGCATTCTAACATTTCTCTTTATCCCCATGTACTCTAATGCAAAGTTCCTTTGATAACGAAAAAGAAGATACAAATCGTTGTTGTTTATTGAGGGAACATCAAATCTATTACTCATTAGATGACAAGATTCAAAAAGGCTGAAACACATTATTATTAATGGCAGGTATTTTAGCCAGAACCATCGTGCAAACCTAATCATGGTGGAGATCTCATAGGACTTACCATGATTAATTAATTGGATTCTGGCTGTGCATGTATGCAACCTACATAATGCTGGGCATAATGCAGCACGTGGAACATGTGTCCCTGGAAACATGGGAACTAAGCTCTTGTACTAAATTTTACTAAAAACTGATAAAAAAAAAAAAAAAAATCAGTGCAAATGATAAATTCGTTTGGTTCCAAACCTGGACTAGTGTGTGTACTAGATACTTGTCATGTTGCATATCTCCCACTGTCTGCTCCCCGATGAATCGGGGACATTAAGTGGGCGTAGTTAGGGAGGTTGAGTGAAAAGTTAATTTTCCAGTGTTTTTGAGAATATTGGGACTGTGGGATCGCAGTCCTGAATCCCACTGAGCTCTACCTAACTTTGTATTGTAAAGGGACAAACCTAGTGAGTTTCTCCTACCAGAAGATCTCAGAGTGCAAAATACAGGACAGTGCTGTGCAAAACAGGACAGTTGGGAGGCATGACTTAGATTCATGGTTGTTTCTTCGTGAACTTCCTGTATGTGCTGTCAGGTCATCTGACATATAATATACATGCATTCCAAGAGAGCAATCTATCATGGACAATATCTCATAGGAAGCATCTTAAAGGGACAGTCTAGTCTCCAAACTGACTGGTGCATGTTAAAGACTACCACTTGTACAGTGTACAGGCTTTTTTGCAGTGTGATTTGTTGCAGGCATTCTGCATAAATCATATTTTTAATATTTGAATCACTGGAGCCCTCCCCCAATGATTACTCTGCATGTATACTATAGGTGCTGCAGCACTGATTTTATAGACACTAAGCATATAAAGTGTTATTTCAGTCACTTCCTGTGCTGCTGAAATAGAATACATTTTGTGGAATGTAATGAGCTTGCTCTTGTACACAGTAGGATCTCATAACAGTGCAACACATTGTCTGATGACATCACTAGAGAGACAAAAAGTTCCATTCATTTGAATGGCATTATTTTTATTGGTTCCCGCAGCAAAAAAAAGGCAATTGACTTTTACTCAACTAGTGTGGGCAGGACTGTTAATTTTTTTTTTTTCTGCAGCAACCAATGAAAATTTCTTGCAAACTGCTGTAATTTCCCAAATTCATCTAACTGTAGGTTTTTTAGATTTTAAACAATGCAAAATATAAAACCTTCAAGTACTTTGAACACACATTATTATGCATTAACATTTGGAAGATGCATTAAGGACCCCCCCCCATACATACATTGCTAATGTTACCATAGTGCTCTAAATCTATATATATGATATATTTCAGTGTTTGTGAGTCGCGTTGTGTTGTTCACACTGTTGAATATTAAAAGGTATTATGATAAACACCTGTTAGGACACGTCAGCTTTCCATCCAAGCTTGTATGTTTTGCCTTCAGTAAACATGGTGTCGAACTGGGTGTCAGTGATGACGTTAACCCGGAAGTGAGTTAGCTTTGCCCCCCGTTATCATGGCGTCTAAGGGGGCTCGGCAGCGGTGCAAGGGAACCGGCGGAGAGAGGGATGAAACCAGCGGCAGGCAGAGGGAGGAAAACCGGGTGGCGGAACACAAAGCCGAGTGAGGAGACAGGATTGTTATTATGTGTAGTACAAAAGCCTGGAGCGTGTATGACTGCTTGCCCACAACCATGATAGCTAGCTGGGACGAGAAGGCATGCCTATCCATTACAGTCAATTCTAGTTTGTAGTCCCAGCTATTGAGGACTACAAATCACATGATGCTCAGCCGGATGGCTGGATGAGCATCATGGAAAGCATACTCAACAAAAGCTGGAGTGCCAAATGTTATCATTGACTGTTATTTAATTGTAAATCATATAATAAGCATGCCTGAGCTGCAATAAAGTTATGTTAGCTATACTATTAAAAAGTCAAATGATTATCACCTTCAATATTGTGACTACATGCACCTGGCCTCATGTTCTTGAGTAAAGCACTTTCGTGGATAGAAGAGAGAGAACTCAATGCTATGAATTGCATTCTTTAAAATGAGGGACATAAATGGAATTAATTTCCACTTTGCCAGTAAATTTAGTTATTTTAATCTCATCAACCTCAAAATCTAAGTTTGCGGTTGTAGTATGTAGCATACTGTGATTATATAATTAAATACAATCACTCCATGAGTTTACTAAAACACAAGTTCAAATTAAAAATGCAGACGTAAAAGGTGAAGTTACATTATTATATACCATGAGTTGAATTTGCAGCAACGTTTAAAGAAACACTCCCTGAAATTCTATTTTTGCTCTATAAAATAGAGCTTTTGATGGTCACAGACAGAGAGCACACAATTAGATTACCTAGTCCGGGTGGATTTCATTGCTTGTGTGATGACAACACCTACTAGGTGTATAAACCTGGACTTTTATGGGTTGGAAATTAAAATTTGCAGGTATACATATTGGATTAATGTTACCCCAAATGCCCCGTGGTCTAATGTATCTCACCAGCCTGCCGCTTGCTTGATTGCTTGCCAGCAGTCCTGATTTGAATGATAGTCACAACACAAGTCCCGTCACAGTCAGTGTCCAAAATTCCCAAATTTGTAGATTAACATGGTATTGTGAATGCTCAAGTTGGCTATGTCCACAATCCACAAGTGTGCCTAATGTGGGCAGATCTACACAGAGACAAAATGCATTACAAATAAAATATTGGGTACACATGCAGTTGTGTAATAAGTTGGATGCTATTTCAACTACCCAGTAAAGACATGTCTGGCGGGCTTGCACTCCGTCAGCCCGGCTTTGAAGTTGACTGATCTTCCCCTAATGCAGGCTACATATAATAACATCCCCCAGGCAAACAAGGCACTCGCCTAGGGCGGCACTTTGCCAGAGGGTGTTAAAGCACACTTCTGGTGCTTCAAACATTTTCGCTCCCTCTCCCACCGTTCAGCAAGCTTTAGCTCCTTCCAATTAATTGGGGTGATGGGGGCATGTAATGGATGTGGTGGGTGTATGCAATGTGGGTGATGGGGGGACTGGGCATTTAATGTGTGTGCAATGTGGTGATGGAGCATGTGATGGGGCATGTCGTGGGTGTGCAACGTGGGTGGGGTGCCCGAATTTTGTCTGCAGCACAAAACCAAGATACACCACTGTCCCCCAATATGCCCATCCAAGATATTTAGAAGTTTTCTAACCTTTCTTTCCCCCTCCTGTTATTACATCTCATGATTTACTCATAGAAAGGAGCTGAATGAATGTGATATATTGATGTGGTCTGGCTCAAAACTTAGGTAGGTATGCCTGTCGAGAAAACAAACAATGCTGGAGGATGTCCACCATGTTTCCTGTGTTCATAAAATCTAAGACCAATTGATTTTCAGGACAGTTGGGAACTATACCTTAAAGAGACTGTATCATCTAATCATTGCTCATACTGTAAATGTAAAGTATGAAAAATGATTGAAAATGATCTATACATTGTGTTAGCAGAATTGGAAGCAAATGCCTAAATTAGGAGAAAAAAAGTATTTTCAATTTGCAGAAAAATGTGTTTTAAATGTGTCCGTGGAATCTTCTGTTTATGACATCACCTGTGGCTTGATATGCAAATTACACAATTCCAATAGAAAAGCAGTTTATTAGGTGATGTTATAAACAGGAGACTCCACATACACATTTATTGATCATTTTCAATAATTTTTTTTATATGCTACATACTTTAATTTGATTATTGTTTCTAGAAATTATTTTTTTAAATGCATCAATGTCTAATGCCTTCTGGGGTGTTGCTTTTCCACAGGCCAGCAATCAGTAAAGCAGGTCAGGTTTGGGCACCAGAAGGATCTACTGCATTTAAATGCCTGATATCTGCAAGGTTTTGTGCAGCACTGCTGAGCAATATCTCCGATTGCGATGAAACCTTCAACTATTGGGAGCCTGTGAGTATTTATATTCATAATAAAACTAGCATTGTTGTACATGCGATTTATATTAGCAGTAACAAGAAACTGCAACTTGGAACAATATACTTGAGGCAAATACCATAATGCAGTCCCAGCTCTCAGCTCTGTGTAGCCCTGCCCCCAAACTCAGTGTGGCCCCACCTCCTCTCATGTAGCTCTGCCCCTTCATGAGATTGTGCTGTCAATACATGTCTGGTAACAGACATCCGACCCAAGCTAGGAGGCAAGATGGCAGCCATTGCATACACAGCAGTTGCTGCTAAATGGAAAAATAAATAATGTATAGGTTTGTTTGTTTTTAAGAATGGCACAGCTTATATATTGGGGCTTATTCATTTATTTCGGAAAAAGTTACTTATGTAGTTGTCCTTTAAGTACATTCTTCAGTTGTTTCTCCTGTGCCCTGCCTCGGTCTCCAGTCAACATATAAAGAGCAATGCTAAATATCTTGGCTTTCACTGTAGCAATTGATCACAAGTGCAGACTCTTTCATGCACAAATGAGAGCTATCATGTACCAAATTAACGTAACTCAATCTGCCAATGAAATGCAGCAAAGCATTGGACAATGTTAATCAGAGAATGCACCTACTTTCTATTATACCAAACATCTACAGTGCCAAGGTTAATCCTCACTGGCACAGAAAGTGGAAATTCACATTGAAATCTTGAAATATCATTGTGAATTTTAGAAGCTCTAATTATCAATTATCAATACAATGCTGAACCAGTCGCATGTTATATCCCTTAAATACACCACCATAAATGAAAACGACCTATGTGATAAAAGTGACCGTGATAAAAGAAATAAAAATCTAGAAATACATTTCATACTGGATAACCAGTTGGACATGATAGCCAAAGCTCTGTGTTGTTTTTAATATATAAAAGAAAAAAAAATAATACAACATACTGCAGTCTATAGATAGATGGTGATATAGATAACATTCTCCCCTAGAAATTCACTCACATTTGCATGAGCCTTTTATTCCAGACTCATGCAGTATTCGCAACTCACGGCATCAGCAGCCTTGCTGTTAACAGGTTGAACCTCATAATGCTTTTCCCAAGCAGACAGACAGGAGAGGAACGAGACATTAAAATGTAGACAACTGCTCTTTAATTAAAACAAAATATCTGCTTTCTCCACAATAGACGACCAGCCTTTACAAATGGTAAATACATAAAACGTAATCCCAGTTTGTGGCATGTGATTGAATACATTGTATTCTGTATGTATATGTTAGCAATTCTTCTTTCCCAGTGCAGTGTTACCACTCTGCTTGTATATTGGAAACAGAAATATCAATTTATTTTTTGCTGGCAATCAAACATTTACTTTACGAGATTATGGTTTCTCTTGAACATTTAGTCTGTTATATTCACGCATATCTTCTTTATTGTGGTCATTTTAGACCCACTACCTCGTATATGGCAAAGGTTTCCAGACATGGGAATATTCTCCAGCTTACGCCATCCGCTCATACGCTTACCTCTGGCTACATGCGTTACCTGCCTGGTTCCATGCCCACTTCCTGCAAACAAACAAGGTAATTCGGTCATTTTGAGAAACGACATCTAGTATAAATGGCAGCCTTGAGGCTGGCTGAGCGTCATGGGTATATATATCTGTGTTATCTTTCAGGTGACAAACTTTTGTTTAAACATAGGTTTCAGTTTAGTAAGTAACTAATTTCATGTTAAAATACGATTGTAAAAAAAAGAACTGAGTAATTTTCTTATTTGAAATGCTAACAAGTAATACTTTGGAAGTTATGGGGGCAAGTCTTTCGGATTGCTGTCTTGGGGTCTGAGTTTAGGGCAGCACTTAGATTAAGAGGTGATATTTATGTTCATTTTTTATTGATTTGTGTCTGAATAAATTAAATTTTGCTGATCAATTTCCATTTGTTTTGTTTTTTCTTCTAGGTCCTGGTATTTTACTTTATTCGATGCTTTCTGGCTTTCATTAGCTGTGTTTGTGAGCTTTATTTTTATAAGTAAGTTTTTTGCGTCTAATAATAATTGCCAAGACAATTTCACATCTTCCTACTTAGGAACCTGTGCAAATTGTAAAGTTTAATCAATAACAGCGATTTATACACTAGCACTAGCCAGACGATTGTGTGACATTATTTAATTAAGGTTCCATCTTTGAGTCATTGCATTACATTAAAAAGCAATGACAAGAGATGTTTAATTGTTCTTTCAATTTCCACCGTTTGTTTAATACTACATGTAAAAGACAAAAAAAAACGTGAATCAGTACGCTTCTCCCAAACACTTCACACTTGTGATTACCCTTTAAACTGAGGCAATCCTAAGCATCGTAAACAAAGGGAAAATTATTAAAATATATATATTATAGTGTATTATTCCTCAAAAAAGTGACTTGTGATGATAGAAATATATAGGTCCACTCACATCTTACTGAGCAGTACTCTGCTCAGTATAATAGGCTTCCGGGAGCCCCTCGTGGGGTCTTGAATCAAATATTGTTCCAGGGGAAACCTCCAGTGACACTTGAAAAAGCCTCAGCTAGAAGGCGAAATGCGTTGAGTGTGGGAGGAGAGCACCTTACAAGAACACTGTGCACTTTACAAAAGATTTGGACTTCATGCACTTTATGCTGGATACTGCCTTTTTTAATGTAAGATTTTACTATATTTGTAATGTGCAATAAATGTGTTTTATTAAGGTATATCTCCTTCTTCCCCTGTACATTGGTTTTACATCTATACTGGAGGTTTCCCTGGAACATCATTGCCAAAATTTTGTCTGCCTAGGGCAGTGGTGTCCAAACTTTTTTCAAAGAGGGCCAGACTTGATGAAGTGAACATGCGTGAGGGCCGACCATTTTGCCTGACAGTTAAAATTAAGTACAAATGAACTATTTTATGCAAACTTTATTGCAAACGATTTGAATGACAATTCTAAACAGTAGTAAAATCACTCTGCCTTTCATATCTGAAGGCCAGATGAAAAAAAACAACAACACAAGATGCTGAAATATATGTCAGGAACACAACTAACCCTTCCCATATCTGTCTGTCTCTCCACTGCCATCCCATATCTGTCTGTCTCTCCTCTGCCATCCCATGTTTGTCTGTCTCTCCTCTGCCATCCCATATTTGTCTGTCTCTCCTCTGCGAACCCATGTCTGTCTGTCTCTCCTCTACCATTCCATTTATGTCTCTCTCTTCTCCCTTCCCATGCATGGTTCTCTCGGCCAATTTGCCCAATAATATGCCAGTGTTATATGCCATTTAATATGCCCCAGCCAATTTGCCCAATAATATTCCAGTGTTATTTGCCATTTAATATGCCCCTACCAATTTTCCCAGTAATATGCCAGTGTTATTTGCCATTTAATATGTCCCTGCCAATTTTCCCAATAATATGCCAATGTTATTTGCCATTTAATATGCCCCTGCCAATTTTCCCAGTAATATGCCAGTGTTTTTTGCCATTTAATTTGCCCCTGCCAATATTCCCAATAATATGCCAATGTTATTTGCCATTTAATATGCCCCTGCCAATTTTCCCAGTAATATGCCAGTGTTATTTGCTATTTAATATGCCCCTGCCAATTTGCCCAGTAATATGCCAGTGTTATTTGCCATTTTATATGCCCCAGCCAATTTGCCCAGTAATATACCAGTTATTTGCCATTTAATATCCCCTGCCAATTTGCCCAGTAATATACCAGTTATTTGCCATTTAATATCCCCTGCCAATTTGCCCAGTAATATGCCAGTTATTTGCCATTTAATATCCCCTGCCAATTTGCCCAGTAGTATGCCAGTTATTTGCCATTTTATATGCCCCAGCTAATTTGCTCAGTAATATGCCAGTTATTTGCCATTTTATATGCCCCTGCCAATTTGCCCAGTAATATGCCAGTTATTTGCCATTTTATATGCCCCAGCCAATTTGCCCAGTAATATACCAGTGTTAGTTGCCATTAATATTCCCCAGCTAATTTGCCCAATAATATGTCAGTGTTACCTTATCATTAATAAGCCCCTGCCTCTTTCCCCAGTACTTTCCCCCAATCTCCCCAGTCCCCAGCACTTACCTTTCCCTGGTGGCTAGTGGCAGGCAGCATGGTCTTCTCCATGCTGCCTGTTCGTCTCACAGGTGGTTGTGCCGATAGGTCACGTGACCCGGCGCGCGTATGACGTCAGCGCGCCGGTCACGTGACCTGTCGGCACTTCCGTGTCGGCACACTGCACGGGGAGCCGAACAGGCAGCACGGAGGTTTCTCCGTGCTGCCTGTTCGGCTCCCCATGCAGCCTGGCAGGCAGAGCGATGGTGGGGGGGGATCTTCCGATCCCTTCTCACCTCCGTCTCTGCCTGCAAGCTTTTTTTTTTTTTCAGAGAGAGACATTGATCAGCCGTGTCTCTGGGGCCGTATGGAAGTAAAGGACGGGCCGCAACTGGCCCGCGGGCCGGACTTTGGACATGACTGGCCTAGGGCAACACAAACCCAGGATACACCACTCGGTGGCATTGCTGTTATGCTTCCATGTCAAGGCATTAAGCAACACCTAAACTTGCATCCGAAATCAACCATGGTCACTCCACAGCGTCATATTGGCACAATATGATGCTGCTCTGTTGTAAGCAAGTAATTGAGAAAGAAGAAAATTACAGCTAAACACAAACACCTTAGAGCTGTTAAAACATCTTATATCTACTACCTAAGTACTGTACCTTTTCAGAATGATCCCACTGCACTTTCCCAGACTATGGTTTAAAATAATACAAATGTCTTTGATTAACTTTATGGCAGGGAAAGATGTCAAGACTGCTCTCTCTTTCTCCCAAAAAAAGGGGAGGCTTGGGTGTCCCATAAAGGGTACCGTGTACCCTTTATGGAATATTTTGAGCTTATAAAAAGGTTAACGAAAGTTAAGTATATCTCTGCCGTTATGTTGTGGAATAGGGTCTACTATTGTGCAGACATCCCCCGGCTGCCCCCTGGTGGGTAGTGGGGGCAGCCGGAAGATGTCTGCACGATACGCGCAGACATCCTCCGCTGCTGCCCGGCACATCCGCCAAGACTTCTATGATGAAGCCGGTGTTCTGACAAATTTCTGGAGCAAATTCTCCTGCGCAATCGCAGGAGAATTTGCTCATTGCGCATGCGCATAAAGTTACAGCTGATAACTCAGCTGTAACTTTGTGACCACCGCGCATGCGCCAACTGCGCAACCCACCTCACACCCCCCGCACACCCCTTCTCACCAGATCATCGACCACAGCGATACACAGCGCATGTAACACGGGGCGTCGGGACATAAGGGGGCAAGCATCCTGGTGAGGGCTGCCTCATCTTGATGGGATTTGTGATCCTCCTGCTGCATCAATAATACAGCAGGAGGATCACAAATCCCATCAAGATGAGGCAGCCCTCACCAGGATGCTTGCCCCCTTATGTCCCGACGCCCCGTGTTACTTACCACCTTAAGAACACAACAACGGACGCGCGCATTCCCAAACGGCTGGATAGGCGTGCGCATGCGCTGTGTATCGCTGTGGTCGATGATCTGGTGAGAAGGGGTGTGAGGGGGGCGGGAGGTGGGTTGCGCAGCTGGCGCATGCGCGGTGGTCACAAAGTTACAGCTGAGTTATCAGCTGTAACTTTATGCGCATGCGCAATGAGCAAATTCTCCTGCGATTGCGCAGGAGAATTTGCTCCAGAAATTTGTCAGAACACCGGAATGTCGCATGACCGAACGTGCAGTTTGAGGTCAGACTATAAGACGACCTCGAATATAAGACAAGGGGTCTTTTTCAGAGCATTTCTGTCTTTTATTCGAGCAAATACGGTATTGTTCTGTTTGGATGAGCGTGTGTGTGTTTTTATATGTGTATAAAACCAGGGCTCCCTGTCTTGATATGTATGGAAGTAAAACTAATGTGTGATTTCTTTATTTTAGGGCTGTGTGTAAAAAGTTTGGACTCCATGTTGGTCGGTTAACATTGGCTTTCCTGGTCCTTAGCACTGGAATGTTTTCTTCAGCTGCTGGTAGGTTTGATGAGGCTTTGGATGAATTTACTTGTAGTATCTGTAGCCACTGTCCATGAAGGGCCAACTCAATAAAGAGAGAACTGCAGGGAGGGGAGATAGGAATTTCTGACTTTAGGCCAATGAAGTCAGGTTGGATTTGTTCATTCAGCTGCATTGGAGAATTGTCCCAACGCTAATTGTGTCCCCTCTTTATCATTCCGTTATCCCGTAGTTTCAAGTAACAAACCAAGTGGCTACATATGGTTTTATTTTTTTGCCCCAGTGGTTGGAGCCATTTGTCATGTTCTGGCCGCTGGCTTCTTCCCCAGAGGCCCTTCACCCTGCCCTGGTCAGTACCGGTGTTAGTGTTGGGTCATTCTCCTTCACCGGTTTCTATTTGATACACTTCCCGCTGCCTCATGGTAGATTTCTCCTCCATGTCTACTCTTTTCCTTTTATTTTTGCAGCCTTATGATTAACATTGCACTTGCTATACTTTGTAGTAATATTTTTTTCTTACGCAACTGGTTTTATTCTAGTTATGCAATAACATGGAAAAACTCAACTGTGGCCATAGCCTGCATGATGATGTCATAAGATACACCCCTGCTTTCTTACTGGCTCCTGTGTAACACTAGTGGGCAGGACTAGGTGACTGTGTACAACTTTTTAACTTGCCTTCCCACACAAAAATCATAATCCCGCCCCCTTGTGATGCAATAGTTACACTAACCCCCCATTCAATGCAAGTCTGCGATCAGCATTCTGACTTTCTGCATTCTTTGTCCCCAGCCCCAAAGTGAGATACTAGTGCTGTAAAGTCACCGGGGGTTGGCACACAAAAACACAATATTTCACAAAATGGCGGCGCCCAGTCACACTTGTTTAGTAAAATATTTCATTCAAGAAAACTTGCATAACAAAAACAAAAGACGTATCTGAAATCAACAATGCAAAATAAAAAAAATGAATCCTTTTCATTTTTTGGAGGGAGTGTCCCTTTAAATGTGTGTCCTATCAGTGTAGTGCATTGCTTACCAGGTTGTGTCTTACATGTCTGTTCACCTTTCTTCCCTAGCTTACCTTCCCAGTAGTTTCTGTATGTACACCACGATAATAGCCATGACGGGATGGTACATGGAGAAGGTGTCGGTGGCTGTTCTCGGAGTAGCTGCTGGAGCCATTTGGGGATGGCCCTTTAGTGTCGTCTTGGGGTAAGGCCATGCAATTTGTATTAATCTCCTGAGGTCCAATATTTTGTTGCATGAAGATCTACATTTCCCCAAAAAGTTTATAAATATCTTTTGCAATACGGATGCCATGGAATTCATTATAGAACTGGTATAGCTGTCACCTTGTCATTCTTTTGTGCAAATGAATTATCGCAGTGCAAAAAACAGTAATGATAGTAATATTCTTATGTAATTGGTGTATATATACTTTATATGATCATATAAATACAAAATATCACATCACACTAAAATTTGTGCACAAGGGTATATTCAGCAGTGCAAATGAAATTCAATATCCATATAACGTAGACAAAGTGGTTTAATAAAAAATAAATTATTGAATAAGACCAAACGGTTTGCATAAATTACTGCTAGATTATGGGGGCAATAATACCTGTAAAAACAGAAAAAGGGAAAAAATAGTGCAATATGTCGTAAACAATATAGGAATGTAAAAAACCTATGTAAACAAACTCACAAGCGCAGCTCCTTTATCGTAAGGAGCAAAGGTGTAGCACTCAGAGGTGGGATACTTGCCGCAATGAACACAGCAACTCCTGAATCTGCAAAAGAAGGACACCCAACACTGCGCAGATTAGATTAAAATAAACTCCTTAGAACATGTACCTCCACACAGAAACAACGAAAAACGTGCTTTAAAAAAGTGGGATAGTGCTGTTGCTTTAACAGCCATCTTGTCAATCTTCTAAATTTCTCCTCTGTGTCTTTCAACTCAAAGGTCAGTTTAAAAGGACAGGCTAGTTACCAAACTCACTTTGGTGCAAGTGAAGATTACTGCTTGTATAGTGCACAGGCTTCTTTCCAGTGTGATTTGATGCAGGCATTCTGCATTAATCACATTTTTGATATTTGACTCAAGCCCTCCCCCAGTGATTACTCTGCATGTTTACTGCAGGTGCAGCAGCACTGATTAAATAGACACTGAGGATATAATGAGGTATAACGTTATCACTGGAGAGACCGGAAATTCCATTAATTTGAATGAAATTATTCTTATTGACTCTTACTCAGCTATTGTGGTCAGTCCTGGCTTCTTGCAAATTTCACAATTTCATCTAGCTGTAAGTATTTTATATTTTAAGCAATTCAAAATGTAAAACATGCATTTTAAAGTATGTTGAAAGCACCTTAATATGCATTAATATTTGGAATATGCATTTTTGGCACCAGACAGTCCCTTTAATGTATACAATCTTAGATAAACCCAGAATACCTAAATTATTAGGATACATGAAAAAGAATGAGTATGTGGAACAGTCCCTTTACAGGTCGCTAGCGTTTTATAACCTACAACCAGGTCTTAAATGCAGCACAGACTCTAATTTCACCCAAAAAAAGTATGGCAGATGTAAATTTTTCATTTTTGTTAAGTATTATTTTGCTCCTTTATGACCAAAATGCTCAAAGAAAGGCTGCTGAAAAAAAGCCATTTGTTTCCTGGAATTCCTACAGCAAAATGCAAATTACAAACCATAAAGTACAAATAATCATCTTCCACTATATGCTTATGACTTTTAATGCAGTATTATTACATAAACATGGTCTGTTGGAAATTAAGAGGATGATGATTATAGTTCTATTTTGGTGAGTTGATCACTCATGATTGTGAGAAAGAAACTAAAATGCCATCTCACCTGTTTTTCAGGTTCCCCATTGCTTTTGACCTACTGTTCCTGAAACGGAAATGGAAGAGTTTTATTAAGTGGTCACTAGTGGCCTTAGTGTTGTTTCTGGTGAGTCCCGTTCCAGCTGACTGAAGTTGGTTAAGAATTGTCTCTGCTTAAGCAGAGAGGTGATCAATCCCACTCTGCAAGTAACTGGTCCTCCGACATCAAGGGGTATCAAAGCTCGACCCTCCAGCTGTTGATGACCTACACATTCCATAATCTTCAGTCACCCCATGGGAGATGGAGTCCAATAACAGCTGGAGGACCACAGTTTGATCATAATTTTAGAGGCACAAACTGATTCCATGGGATATGCTTTCTTAAAAATTTTTTAGCAAAAGGGGGATATGCAGGATAATAACATGTTCTTTACTCATACTTGTCAAGGGAACAATCCATTTGGTGTTAGAAAGACATTTTTACTAAATGTCCAAAGGTGTGAGTTTTTGCTTTTTTCTAGTTGGTTAAGTCTAGGTACTTGGGAAGAGGCCTTATAGTTTCGGAAATGACAGTGCTATCTCTATAGACACTGCATGCCAAACAGACATTTTATGTCACATACTGTCATGACTAATTACTCAATCTCAAATACAATAGATGCCTTGACAAAGTGCCTGGATATTTTTTTTAAATAGAACATACCGGGCATCTTCTTTAATATTTAGAGGTTATCAATCCAAGGAGAGTTAAGAAGGAATCTCTCCTCCCACCCCCATGAGGCAAAATGATGGGGGGATTATTTTCGCCTTCTTTTGACTTGACAGCAAGAAACACAATAGGCAAAGAGTTGAACTTGATGGACTTTAAGGGACTGTATCACCTAAAGATTGTTTTTACGGTGGATGTAGAGAATACATGATTGAAAAATGACCTATACCTTGCTTTTAGCAAAACTGCAAGTAAATGACTAAATTAGGAGAAAAAATGTGTTTTAAATGTGTCTGTGGAGTCTCATGTTTATGACATCACCTGTGGCTTGATATGCAAAGTACACATTTCCCATTGAAATACAGTTAATTTGCAAATCAAGCCACATGTGATGTCATAAACAGGAGACTCCACAGATACATTTAAAATACTTTTTTCTCCTAATTTAGGCATTTGCTTGCAGTTTTGATACCACAATGTATAGATCATTTCCAATCATGTTTTATTCTCTACATTCACAGTAAAAATAAAATTTAGGTGATACAATGCCTTTAACCCCTTAAGGACGAACTGACGTTTCATGCTGTGATGGCTTTTTATGCCATTTGAACAAAGTGACGAGGTTGGTGGTGTTGCTTTAATGCGTCGTAATGGTGTTGTCTTGTTGCAGGCAAGAGCTTAGGAAGTGAATAATGTTCACTTTGACCGCTATGTTGCTGTTGCTAGAATGCCTCTAGAGGCAGTCAGCAACATTACACCTTAAAAGAAAACCTTAGTTAACTGTAAATGGAAGGTTAGGGTTAGCATTAGGCTTATGTTTAGGGTTAGGTTAGGGTTACGGTCAGTTATGTGTATCTTTGATTAGGGTTGTGGGTCAAAAGGTCACTGTAGGAGAAAAGGGTGAGGAAATATGAATACGTTACTTTCTTTATTATTACCCTATATATACATAAAAGTATGTAAATGTTGACTGTTTCAAAACGTAGGACAAATATTAAATCTGTTTAGCAGGTTATATCATTAGCTTTTGTAGATGTGTAAAATATTTTTCAAGCAAAGGTGCAAAAAAACATTTTTTTTCAGTAAATTATAATTGATCAAAATAATAGTATGTAAAGAAAGTCCTTCTTACCCCAATAAAAACCAAATGCAGTTTGTGTGGGTATGGTAAATGAGAAAGAGAAGAAAATGACAGCTAAACACAAACACAACAGAAGTGTAAAAAACAGCCGCTGTCCTACTAGAGCAGCATTCCAAAAACAGGGCTTACGTCTCTTTTCAACCGAAATGACTGATACTATTGTACAAAACATGCATTTGTCTCCCATCACCACCTCTTGTATACTTGTTACAGATTAGCATCTTGAAGACATGTATATGTTTAACACATGTTTTTATTTCACGGCACCAAATATATTCTGGACTTGTGTGACTTTGAATCTGTTGCTGGACTTTATCTCTCCTGGTGCTGATTGAGCTTCATGAGATTGGTAGTCCAGCATGAGATCCAGTGCTGCAATGATGAATATATGAGCCATGGTGATTGATGTATGAGTAATATTCTGTTTTGTGGTTATCACAGGTTCCTTTAGTGGCTGTTGACAGTTATTATTACGGCAAGCTGGTAATAGCCCCTCTTAACATCGTGATATACAATGTGTTTACAAACCACGGGCCTGACCTTTATGGTAAGTAGCTGTCATCCTGCTGCTTTTGTTTATTTTGCAGATAATTGTGGGTTTTTTTTTCCAAACACCACTTCCTTGTTTTGATGCCCAAAAAGAGCTTAGTTTGTCACCTCACAAACTTACTCTTTATTCAATTTCTTCCATGCTTTGTTTGATATCCTTTTTATTGTGGGTATTATTATTGAAATCAATATTTCTATCACACCACAGCAAATACCATGAACTGTTGGTCAGCTTTTTCCATTTATTTGATAGGTTTAAAGGTAATATGAAGAAGTATTACTTTACTGAGAGGGTAGTGGATGTATGGAATAGCCTTCCAGCAGAGGGAGTTTAAGCAAACATGGGATGCTTCCTAGATATAAATTAAGGCCAGGGTGTAATAAAATATTTAGAAAATTGGGCAGACTAGATGAGCCAAATGGTTCTTCTGCCAACACATTCTATGTTTCTGTTTTTTTTTTTGTTTCATTATACACTGGAATGGATATAGCAATAGCATAAGTGATTTTTCAAGATTGCAGAGAAACGAGAGGGAGGGGGGGGGGGTAGAAAGACAGGGGGGTCGGAGACAGAGACAAGGGGAGGGAGGGGGGCAGAGAGAAACAAGGGGGGGGGAAGAGACAGAGACAAGGGGAGTGAGGGGGGAGACAAAGGGAGGGGGAGAGAGAGACAACACTAAGGGGGGGAGAGAGAAAGCTGGGGGCAAGGGAAAGAGAGAGGCAGCATTGGCACATAAAAGGAAATAAAAACAAGAAATGCATTTTTTTATTTCATAATTTTTTATTAAAAAAGCAATTTACATGTGAATATATACACGTTGAACTTTTTTCCAAAAGGGTAGTCTTATATTCAGGCTTTTAGTTTTTTTCCTAATGGAATATCCAAAGTTTGGGGGGTTGTCTTATAATCAGGGTCGTCTTATAATCGAGCAAATACGGTATATAGCTGGTGTAAAAGTGATTTTTTAAAAATGCTTTTTAAAGACAGTGGTCAGTCTTTCAGACATCCTGACTGGACAGTACAATAAAGCTATGATTCAGGTGGGTGTGGTAAAATACAAGGGACTCAGTAGCTGTTTTAAGAGGAATACCTTGTAAAACTTAATAATGGTAAAACCTCAAAGAAGCCTCTCCTTTATAAGCTGCATTTGCACATCTCGACCACAAGATGTCGCCATCGTACTACCATTACTGTAGTTTTGTTGTAAACATTTAGCTTTTATAATTGTACACCTGTTTAAACCACCCCCCACTCATAAATAGTTTGAATACCTGTCTATGATGTGTTAATATTTATCTAAGTCATTAAGAACTTTAGCGTACTTGTCTAGACAGGCTAGAGGGCAGAGTAAAATCAATTGCCCCAGCCTGTACGCAATTAGAATAGCTTGAAAACTGGCAAGTTACAGTAGATCACCAATTACTCATTACCAGTAGGCAGACATAACCGGTGGATAATTGATTTTATTTTGAGATTGATTACACGCCAAAAATCAAATATGATTATTCCCGTGGGAAATCAATGATGAATGCGTCTGGATCTAATAACAGAGGATTATTGTGGAAAATGGATAATGCACTGGTGACAACTCTGTGATCGGCTGTATATCTGTTTCTGAATATTTCAGTGTCTTCTATTTTAGTCTATGCACCAACTTACAGTGCATTAGTTAAAGTGCGTTATACATTGACTTATGTTCAAAATTAGAACAAAAACTTTTTCCCAGTATGGGCTATTCAGAAAACCTTAAAGAGACCTTCCCCTAGCAGGGGACTCTGGAGACAGGTATGTGTAGAAATTAGGAGCTAGCTTAGTTATCTTAAGGAGCCAGGAAAATGTTGTTTTATGTAAAGGGGGCTAAAAGTAGGGCGTAGGGGTGTTTCAGCTTCCTGGGATTTGTCAAACTCTGACTTGTAGGAAGTTGAGTCCAGACTATTTCTCCTGGATGAGCTGTATCCAATTACAACTGATGGTGACCCAGCTTAAGGAAGCTTGGAGGTGCTTGTGAAATAGTGAATTAGTTGAGTGTTTTTATTTCATGGACTGTCCTATATTCTCTAAGTCTTCTGAATTGCGCCTTTACACAGATCTGCTCATCCTGCTCTGGGGAAGAGCCCCACAGCAATTTTGTTCTTTCATATGCACTAAAAAGTGCATATAACAGACATTACTAGATGAGTTGAAAAAATAGGTACATTTGAAAAGAGCTGGCTATTGGTGTTCGAAGCTGCCTTAATTGATTTTTTTGGGGTCCCTTTTCCATTTTCTTCTGTGCTTCTTTCGTCCTCTCCCCTCCTGTTATATTGAGTTATACAGAATTTCTCAAATTTGAGAGATTTCCTAGCATAGTTACTGATGTCCGATTTTTCTCTTTCGGTTCACCCCAGCTCCCTTTTTTTACGGGGTACACGCAGAGACAGCGACAAAAGTAAACGTCAGTAAGTCAACCACATTTACCAAAATGCTTAGTATCTTACTTGAAGAAGTGTTCTAACACACGCACACTTGAAATGAGTATATTGTAGCCAAATACATAGCGCCTCTTAAAAAATTGGGCGGGACGTCTACAAAGTATCCTATGGTTTGCAGTGGTCGTGATAGTCCAGTGGTGCAGATGCAAAACAGTCGAATGTTGAAGGATCTTGTAGGACCATTTTATTAAACTTGCAATGTTTGGAAGGGGAAGCTTTCATTAGTCCTCCCTTTACTTTTGACTTGATAAAGAACGTATCACAAGATTCTTCAATTTCCTATTATTTTGCACAAAGTGACCTAATAGGGATTCCTATCCTTTTCCACATGGGGTTAGGGAAAGCAGGAGAATGAATTTGCTGCCAGCAACTCAATGGATTTCGCGGACCAATTGGTTAACTTATACACAGCAATGGTCCATTGACGTGAGTCATTGCCACCTTCCATGCGTAATCTCCCCCCACCATTTTACAGAAACCTTGCGTCAGCAGCTCACTTATCTTGTCTGGCTATGACGCATTGCCTTCCCAGTTCAGCTTTGATATGCGTCAGGAATAACTCCTGATTATGACCCGCGTAGAGATAAAGGCCGCTTCTGCTTTTTCCTTAATGAACCTACTGTTAGAGAAAGGGAGCATGTGTTTGCCAAAAATTAAAGAAGGATTTGGTGTAGTTCTGCTTTTAGGATTGTTGATTCCAATCCTTTTTTTTTTTTTTATTTCTCTCCCCCTCCCCCCTGTCCTTGTTACACATTTTTTTTCAAAAGGTTTCTATAGCTCTGTAACTGCCGAACAGAAGGCATGTTAATTCCAAACCTTGCTTATTATCTGTAAAACCACAGGCTTTTTAACAAATTACTACAAATATCAATTATGCCACTGCTATTCTTTTGCCTTCCTACTGACGTGTTTGGAGTGCTGCTATGCTGTGTTTCCATTGTGTCATAGTGTAGTTATGATCCCCTTTTCCCAGGAAAAAAATTCCAGTGGGGGCGTATTTGCTAAGAAACCCCTATTCAGGTGCAGCTGAATGTGCATTTTTTAAGGAGAAAAGGCCCTGTTCTGCCTTTTTTGTACACAAATTCATCAAAAACAGGTTAATGTTGTTGGAAATGCTCAGGTCAGAACATACGTTTTGACTGTACATCAGTGTTCATTTTGACGGCAAATTTGTATTTCGTTTTAGTCGTGGTCTTTTGACTAATATGCCATTAGTTTAGTCATATTTTAGTCATCTGTGTTAGTTAGTCAACTAAATCTCCAGTAGTAAGGAAGAGACCAGGTCTGAGAAGGCCTTTTACACAGTGTTAAGTTAACTTGCTAGGCAGAGGAGAGGAGCATTGTTCCAGGCGGCAGACAGGCACAGGGATCCTGCATCTCAGCCAATCCAGCTGCAGATAGAGTCAGGGGACTGGGCTTTGGCAAAGATCCATGGGAAACTGAACCAGAAGTCCAAATAGGTCAATGCAATAGTTCCTCCCTAAGGTTTAGTCAGTTGACAAAATTGCAATGAATTTAAATTTTATTTAGGTATTAGTCACTGAAAACAGGCAGTTGACGAAAACTATGCCGAAAATGTTTAGTCGACGAAATTAACACTGCTGTACATAGGGTTGTCACCCAGCCAGGCAGGCCGGTAAAAAACATGTCTACAGGCTAATGTTAAGTCAGTAGTGGCAATAACATGGCTGGTATTTCTTTTGGGGAAAATAAAGGTGGCATGCCTTACAACGGGAGCAGGTACTAAGGAACAAATTGACATAAACAAATAACTGGGGGAACATTCTAATCTCATCACAGATAAAAGGACACATATAAATCAATAGAATTTTTTTTTGTTATAACGTAAGTGATATTAATATGATAATATAGTCACCTTTATCAGTTAATCCCTGTAATAAACCACATATATTAAAGAAACACCCCTTGCAGTGACCGCAACTGCTATTGACTCATGAAGAGAGTTTTGTCATGTAACAATGGCAAGTGAATTCCTGTTTCTTTATTTCTCTTCTTATTTTCCATCAATAAGACATTTTTAATGAATCATATAAGTTTTTTGTGAATGTAATTTCTTCCCACTGAAGTTCATTTATGCTGTCATTTCGTTAAAGGGAGACTCCCACCCAAAAATGTGAAGGTTTTAATTTTCTTATTTTGTATTGTTAATTTCAGATTTATTATTATTTGACTGTATTTAATAAAATATGTAACTAAAAAGTGTGACTGGCCGCCGCCGTGAAATATAGTGTTTTTGGGTGTCAAATGTCTCAATTTGGGGCTGGGGACATAGAATGCAGTCTATAAGTCGGAATTCTGATCATAGACTTGCATTGAATGGGAGGGTAATCTAACTATTACATCACAAGGGGCGGAGTTATGATCATGTTTGACCAGGTTAATCTCCTCTTTTTGTGTTGGAAGGCAGGTAAAAAAAAGTTGTACAAAGCCACCTAGTCCTGTCCACTCTGATACACAGGAGCCAGTAAGAGAGTGTCTTATGACATCATCATGCAAGCTTTGGCCACAGTTGTAAAGTGAGACTAGCTGGAAGATTTTGGACTATGTTACATCATGGGAAATATTCACAATATGGAACTAGGAGATAAACACCTAGTTTTATTTTTCCTTTTATATGAAATTAATCTATCATATAAAAAAAACAGTGGCATATGATTTATATATGTGTTTGTTTTAAATGACCAGGTTATCTAGTTACATCTTATGTAAGTGGTAGTGTCCCTTTAAATTAAAGGTCTTTCCATTGCTGATTTATTAACCCCCATTCCGACTGATCGTGCTTTGGTCCTTAACGACCAAAGTGCTAAAAGAGCCTTTTTTGGCTCCTGGCCAGGGACAAATAGGCAGAGAGACGATCAGGGTCTCTACATACACTGTGGGTCCCTGCCAAGGTAGCGCAAGACTTTAAAAGTGGCCTCATCTGACATAGAGGCTCCTGCTGCAAGTACCTGCAGCGGGATCCACAGCACAGGTGTTGAAGTCAGGATGTTTTATGTCATCCTACAGGTGCAAAATCTCTATTATTATGGATTAATTTACCAAATCTGACTGCTGAGCTATGTAGAGGTTCTTTTGAGTTGGAGAGAGTGTGAATTCTGAATGCATCAAAATTCATAACTGTAGCTGGAGGTAAATGTGCATGTCACTCGATGATTGCCTTATTTGCTTGACACATTGGATACGTCTTTGAGAGGCAAATGGGGCTGTGCTAGCAGCGAGAGACATTCGAAGCAGGGTCACGAACTGCTGTGTCTCAGATTTAAGACACAGCAGATAGTAAACCCGCGCGTATCTATTAATATACACGGCAGGTTTACACCAAACTAGGGGGACATCTTTTTTTTAACCCTTAAACAAAACTCCAGTGTTCCTTTAAATAGAAAGCTAAATATCTTGTCAAGGTTTGACTTACTTACTTTACTTACACACTTATTTTCATAGTTTCCAAAAATGATTACAAGTTTTCATTTGCCAAAAAATCACTTGTAACAAAAGCATATAATCATTATCACTCCCCATTGGATCTCACTACCGCTAAACCCCATCCCCCGCTAAATCCACTACAACGGGATTATAACTCGGTGCTTCGAAGGCGCTTTCGGGGCACCAGATCTCACTAAAGGTGCCATTGGGGCACCAGATCTCACTTATTGCACCATGGTGGCACCAGATTTCACTAATTGCACCATGGGGGCACCAGATTTCACTAATTGCACCATGGGGGCACCAGATCTCTCTAAAGGCTCCATCGGGGCACCAGATCTCACTAAACTCACCATGTGCCAGATCTCACCATGTGCCAGTGCCCATCGGGGCACCAGATCTCACTAAGGCGGAAGCATAGTGAAATCTCACTATAAACCTCCATAGTAATGCGGAAGCATAGTGAAATCTCACTATAAACCTCCATAGTAATGCAGAAGTATAATGAGATTCCGCTTAGATTGTGATGTTAGTCCATGGATCCCAAGCCTCTGGTTATAGCGGGTTTTTACTGTATTTGCATCAACAAACCTTTGTTTTGTTGTTTTGTTCCATGTTATGATCGCTTTTAGCGATAATAAGACAGCTATATAATATTTTTATTTAATTAAATAACTTGGAATGTCGTCATGGAATATTCTTACAAGTAGCATTGAATAATAAGTATCTATAATTTATGGTGTGGCGGTCACATTGGCCATAGGATTGCATTGTGACCGAATTACCGTTTTTAATTATTATTGTTGGTATAAAATGGTGGTTATACATGCATGGGTGGGGAAGACTATCCCATTGGACTGTTCTATTGGTTTCCAGTACATATAATCATTGTATTTTTTTAAACTACTTCATGTATGTTCCAAAAAGATTACTCTACACTATCTGCCCTCTATGTAACCTCATGGCGCTCTTTACATATCTTACCCACATTGCATAATATTTAGCCTGGAGAGAGAGCGTCAGACTTGCAACTCGAGTCGGATAATGACATGTGCTAGACACGCCATACACAGCTGATCGGTTACATATTATTTCACAATCAAATGTTCTGGATGCTTGGTTAAAAAAGTGAGTGATATACAGTTCATTGCAGTGTAAACATTAACAGACAGAGTCGAAAGACAAAATCAACCTTACAACTGTAGCAAAAATGTCAAACTGCATACTAGGGTTAGGCCCGAGCAATGTCTTTGGTAAACATTTAGTGGTGTTTGTGATAGACAATTATTATTATTTTTTTTTTTTTAAATATTCTTTATAGATTTTCATATTGTATAAAAAGACAGATGTACATATAAATAGATTAAAAAAAATAAGCATAGGTATGGTTGTTAAATACAGTGTAAAGAAAGCATCGCCAGGCCATGCTCTATACATCTATCCAATTATTTTCTCAAACATATAGACATACCATTTTCTATCCATCTACAAAAGACAATACAAATGACAACTAACACTGATGGAGTATATACAAAACCGCTATTTAACTAGACTTTATATGCCTGGGAGGGGGCCCCGTCCCCTATCTGATCTGTCCAAGCTTGATAGACAATTATAAGGGACGCTACACCTTTTTTTTTTGTCTCGCTTCTGTGAGACCCTGATCAGATGCACCGGGTGAGCCCCTACTCTGAGGCAGAGCTGAGCATAAATGTTGCGTTCTTCTATAGAAAGGGGTCACTAACTTTTTTTTTTAACCCATTCTTTTTTTTTTAAAGGAAGCACTATGTTCTATGGCCCTTCATACCCACTATTGTCTCTGTTCTGGAGGGAGAGCTAGTGACCTCATCATAAACTGAAACTTTATCACCGTGCCTGACTAATGCCTCTTTCAGGTGTCATATCAAATTAATAAACTAGTTGGCAGCAGATTGCATGAATACGTAAAGAGATATTGAATATGAAAGGGTAAAGAGTTCTTGCTGAAGATTTGGGTAGGCAGGTCAAAAGGTTTTGAACATCTAGTTATTTCTCTCCTTACAGCTCTCTGTTTCTCTCCTCGGCTCCCCTCTTTGTCCTCTCCCTCTCTCATCCCTGCCCCCTCCCCCCCCCACCCATCTCACTTCTCCATGCGTTGTACCCTTTTTAAGTGGCATTGATTGCAGCAAATTACTGTAGCTGGTAGCAGCTGTCACAACACTGCAGTGATTAAGAGCAGCGTTTGTGATTTCCCGGCTGATTGCATCGATCAGATAGGGGTGGGGGGGAAAGCGGATGTATGAAAAGGAGGGTGATCTCCCGCAGCTCACATCGGCATGGAAGTGTTGTTCATTTTTAACCTGCGATATGCCAGTGCCCATGTATGGTCAACCACTGTGCTGCATTGAGACGTCTTCACCTATTCTCAAGGAGTCCTGAGCAGTTCCAGGTGACAAACACTTAACGGCTCTCGTTAGCCAACATCAATGAAGGGCTTCATGATAATATGTGTAGAACTAGCTCATTATAAACCATTGGATATAAAAATCCCCCAGCAATGAATAAATGTGACAAAGGGCTGGATATTGAGGTAGATTAGTTGGATTGGTGTAAAACTTCAGATATGGTCAATAAAGAAGTTCATAGACTGTTTCTAGTTGAAAAACAACTCTATATTTTATTTATTTTATTTTATTTAGAAAATGTTTTACCAGGAAGAATACATTGAGATTTCTCTCGTTTTCAAGTATGTCCTGGGTAATAAATAGGTGGTATATGGTTCCAACGAGTTTACCTAAAATGTATCCATCACGTTCTAAAATCTGCTGAATATGCAGTAGAGGAGAAAGACATTACTCAGATATTTGGTGGAACCATAAAAAGGAGGCGAGGTTGGGGGGATATGGCGATGAGGGTTCTTGAAGAAGTAGGGAAAGTAAAATGAATGAAGTCACCCCAAACTGTGTTATTACATTTCTATTGGCCAAATGTAAGTAAAGATAAATTAAAATGAACAATTCGCTCTCTCGTAGAGTTTGCTTGGTTACATTTGAATCATCAGTTACTGTTTCAGCTTAATATGGAAAGGGGCTGGAGTAAAATCAGTAATCTCTGCAATAAAAATGTATGGATTTTCGAAGAATGCAGCAAGACGCTAGACTTAATGAGCTGGTTAAGGCAAAGATCGAACCAAAGCAAGAGAGAAGTATGAAGTAATGAAAGGGAAGCAGATTCCCGTTGGTTGGGGCGTGAAGTGGTTTTATTGGACACAGATAAGACACACAGACTTCATAACAATTAGAATAAATTCCGGTAGTCGATGAGCAGGTAGAAAGCTGGCCAGTAATGACGAGAGAGCATCGAATTTGCTAAAGATTGAGACAAAACTTTACAAGTGTGTTATCTAAAGATCTCTAATAATTCACTTAATAGTAACTGTTGATAATTGTAAACCTGTCATTACACATTTCCCTCTTGTAGTATATCCATTACCCACTACACTCGTACTGACGTTTTGTTAATCTGATCAACAAAGTATATATCTTCTGTTCAATATTCCTTTAAATGATTTACGACCCTAGGTGGTGATAACACTGTCCCTTTCATTGCTGAATTCCAGTCTATGAAAGCTCTAGTGTTTGACTAATGGAGCTTCAAATTGTGTTTACCAACAGTGACTCCAAGTTGGCCTTGGGTGCTAACTGTCTTTGTAGCCATGGTTGGACAACATCCAAAGTTTCTATGTAGGAATAAAAGCTATAATTTGAAAGAGAATTTGCAACATCCAATATAGCAGTACAATATATAGATCAGGTATTGCAGGAAGTATATGTTGAAGCAATAACAATTGCATCAAGTATAGATTTAGTATTATTTAGGATCTTGACCCAAGATTGTAAGCAACATGTCTGCTCCTTGTAGCATAGTGGGCTCAATAAGGTTTTTTACTTGTATTCACTCATTGAAGCTTTATTACATACACTTGATGCAAATTAAACAAAAGTATTTTTTCCCCCCTACAGTTGTCCTTTAACATGCATTGAGAATCATCCCTTAAAATAGTCTCTGGGGCTAAGCCAAAAGGGGAGGAGTCTTTTTGGCTCCTTGAGGGCCAACATTTTCTCCTCTGCCCGCTATTTGGCTCCACCCTCCACAGGACCTTTAATGTGCAGTGAGCGGTTATCCTTAAAATAGGCCCTGTTAAATACTGTGCAGTATTTCTAAAACCAAGGACATCTCAGGCTTCTCTCCTTTCCAGTGAGTTGCTGATACTAGAACTGGTATACTAATTTATCCCATTACAGAAGCAGAGGCTGCTCTGAACCTAAGCATTACTGGGAGCTGCACCTGTTGGGCTGTGCCCTATGGGAAGTATGCATATATCCATTTCAAGACTTTGATTTCTTCAGGAGCATTGTCAGTTCAGTCTGCTTGAGCCTTTGGGCAGTAATCACACTGAAATGAACTCCTCTGGTGCTGTTCCACTTTCATGCCATGAATATTCTTTGCTTTCTAGAACATGATGACTTCAAGGCAAGTAGTCAAGGATTTGTTTAAGAAGGGGCTATCTGTACATATACACATTACATTAACATTTATTTATATAGAGCTTGGTGCATAAAGGGGAAGTCCGTACAATGTCAGATGAACAGGAAGAGACTGATACATGAGCTTACAATCTAGAGGGAGTGGTGGACAGGAGATGCATAAGATGAGTGAAGAGGTCAGAGTGGAAGGTGGTGGTAGTAACAGTACATTTTGTCACATTTAAAATTCATTATTCCCATCACCCACATTGCACACCCATTACTTGCTCCAGCACCCCCATTGCACACCCGTTACTTGCTCCAGCACCCACATTGCACACCCATTACTTGCCCCAGCACCACAGAACATGCCTCATCACCCACATTGCACATTAATTACATGCCCCAGTAGCCCAGCACATGCTTCATCTCTTACATTGAACATCCAGGACTTACCCCAGTCAGCATCCACAGCTCAGTGGCAGGCAGCATGGTGTCTGTGCATTGCACCATGCTGTCTCTCGCGCTCCACGTTGAAGTCTGAGCGCTGGCAGGTCACTTGACATCATCCCCCCCCCCCCCCCAGTGCTCTGATGTCAGACACCCGCAGGCATGGTAGTTTGTCTGTGCGCAAGGGCAGCGCACATACTCCTTGCTGCCTGTTAGCGGCAGGGGGTTGGTGAGGGGAGATCTGATCTCCCCAGCCAGCGCCTCTCTCAGCAAACGTTTTCATATTTTCATGAAAGTTTTCATACGTTTTTTTTAAGGGGGTCCACTGGGTCCCCTCCAGGGCCGCTGGGTCCGTGACAGGTGTATCGCCTGTCTGTCCCCGATGGCAGCCTTTCTCATGGGATTTTTCAAGCCCTGCTGATAATGATTCAATATGATCTATTCATTGTGTTATCGGAATTGAATACAAACGCATAAATGTGTCTGTGGTGTCTCCTGTTCATGGCATCACATTGCGGCTTGATATGACAATGACACATTTCCAAATGATATTATTATATGTGCATATAAAGCCACAGAAGACCTCACAAACACATTTAAATAGATTGTTCTCTTAGCCTATACATTTGCATGCAAATCTGCTAAATATATCCTGTTAATTTTTTTTATTCTCTACATTCACTGTTTAAACAATGTTTATGAGGTGGTGTCCCTTTAAAGGACAACTCTGGGCAAAAAATGTATGAAACATAATCATGCTTCCTTTCAGCTAAAGATAAGTTGATTTGTTTTTTTGCCTACATTTGTCCTTTAAGTGACATTGTTTTATATTTGGTCTGTTAGCTGCTTCTTACACATCATCGGTTGTTTTGTTTATGAGTTAGTATTTGACCTGTGACTTTGCCAAGCAGTGTGACAGATCTAGCCTAATATAATAGATTCACTGCTCAAGCCATGATATACACGATTTCATTCCCCACAGTGATATTACTTTATATCAGGATTTTATATTGTGTAGCAATCAGTGGCGGATGCTCCATATGTGCTAGGTGTGCGCCGCACACCTAACACGGAGCACCCGCGCTGTGTATTTCTGGAGGTTTGTGTGCTCCGAGCAGAGAGCACACAAACCCCAGAAATACATCCGAAAGATGACGTTGTGTTGAATTCGGCAACAGAGTCACTCACTCTGTTGTCAATTCAACAAGCACGAAAAGTATACGCATTTTCGTTTACTTTTCGTGCTTGTTGAATTGGCAACAGAGTGAGTGACTCTGTTGCCGAATTCAGTGCAGCATCGTCTTTCGGATGTAACGACGTCTCTCGGGTATTTCTGGGAGTTTGTGTGCTGGCTGTTCTCAGCACACAAACCGCCGGAAATACACGAGAGACGTTGTGCCTCCGAGTGACAGGTGTGCAGCACGCCTGGCCCTCAGGGGCACGATACACCCCTGGTAGCAATTACATTACATTAACATTTATTTGTACAGCGCCACCAATTCTCGCAGTGCTTGGTACAGAGCATAGAAGGGAACTACATACTAAGTTAGACAAACTAGTACAGACTGGTACATGAGGTAGAGAACCCTGCTCACAGAGCTTACAATCTAGAGGGAATGGGGTCCATGAGACAATTAAGGGATTGAAGAGGTCAGAGGGATTGAAGTTGTAGTAACAGTAGAGTGGATGGGAGGCACTAGGTGGGATAAGTCATAGAGGGAGTGTGTGTTCCAGCTAGGTGGGATCGGCTAGAGGCAAAGTGACTGGTATTGTAGTGGGTTGGGTAGTAAGACACTCTAAAGAGATGAGTTTTGAGGGACTTTTTAAAGTTTGAAAAGGAGGGAGAGAGCTGGATGCTCCGGGGAAGGGAGTTCCAGAGAGAGGGGGCAGCTCGGGCGAAATCTTGGAGACGCGAGTGAGAAGTGGTGATGAGATTAGAAGAGAGTGTTAACCCTTTTGAGGAGCGCAAAGGTCATGCAGGGAGGTAACGGTTAACGAGGGAGGAAATGTACGTAGGAGCAGAGGAGTGGAGGGCTTTGTAGGTTAAAGACAGAATTTTAAATTTTATCCTCGAGCAGACCGGAAGCCAGTGGAGGGCATTGCAGAGAGGAGCAGTCGAGTCAGACCGACGTGCAAGAAAGATGAGTCTGGCAGCCACATTTTGGATAAACTGTAGGGGAGCCAGATGAGCCAGAGGTAGTCCAGTCAGAAGACCGTTACAGTAGTCCAGGCGAGAGATCACAAGCGAGTGCACTAGAATTTTGGCGGTCTCTTCGCTGAGAAACGGGCGAATGCGTGCAATGTTCCTTACGTGCAGCCGACAAGATTTGGCCAAGGACTGAATTTGAGGAACGAAGGAGAGAGCAGAGTCAAAAGTGACCCCAAGACATCGAACATCGAGCAATCTCTCTATGTGAGTGGGAGCTCACCCCACAGAGAGTTGAGCATCATGGGGGTAATAGTACACAATGACTGAGGTGCCAGTGATTAGCTATCAATGTTCAAGTTAAACTGGAGACTGCCTTACAGTGGTACCCAGATACCCATTATCTCGCAGATAATTGGACCTTGCTTTATTCCATCCTCGATAACCACAATTATTGTTGAAGAGAGAGAAATATCTTAATTTGGGGGAAAGAATGTTTTGAGCTGTGTAAGTGAGATGGGATTCTTGATTTTAAGCGCATAAGATTATCGTCTGGATTTATTGTATTTTGAAATCTCCTGAGAGTTGAAGTGTCGCTCAAGGACCCTTTGGTACTAGACAGGAGTAGGTGAAAGTTAATGAAAACCTGCAAGGGTTTAAACACTGTTTTAATATACAGATATGATCTGTATGAAGTTTTGTTTGGGAGAGCATACTTAACTCACTCCAATTGAGCATTAACGAGAGATGCCTACAAATTATATAGTGTTGTCTCTCGTCTGGCAGGAAATACATAACGTTTGAGAAGATTTTGTAAGTTAAATCTGAAATAAGAACGTACAGGTTTGTGTTATTCATGCGGTCATGTAGCCAGTTGGCAGTCCATCTCAGTACTGTGGTAATGAGATCTGTTAGTTTACTGTGACTTGTAGTCATTTTTCAGTATACAAAACAGATAAATTGCTTGTAAACCAGACCGCTCGCTTCTGTCTAATTCGGATCACTTCTAAATTATGTGTCTGTGACCAGGGAAGGAGATTCTAATCTCCTCTCCATCTATTGGCCGTGTGCTGTACGATTGTAGTGAGCACACGCCAAGGATATAGAGACACGTTAATTGGACTGTCTCTCTTTGCTGCCATGGAGTGCTGCTAGGAGTAAATAACTTTTCACTGACGAGGGGTGAATACCATTTATATGGTAGACCATTTAAATACTGTTTTGATGAGGAAAAAAGTGGCCTTCTTTCTCATTAAAAATAATATATATATAAATGTAGTCTCTCTATAACCAGTCTTATTGTGTGGCACTTAATAAGTGTCATAAAACATTTTCTGTATATACTTGAATATTTGGAACTTTTACTTCCTGTTCCTTCAGCCTGTTGGTCCATCATGTTTTTCTTATCCCTACTCTGGTGTATTGAAAGGGTGAGTGTTCATTTACAAAAAAGTATTAAGAATTATCCAGTTAAAGGCATATTCTCTGTTGGTTACTAAGTTGTAGTTATAGAAATTTACTATATAAGTCCAAACCTAAAGTATTTTAAAGTAGGTTTAAAGTCTCCCCCCCCCCCCCCCCCCAAAAAAATTGTAATAGAAAATGCCACATTAAGAATACGTTTTCATTTAAGCACTCTAATTGTTACATAAAAGAGGGTTTTGCTTGTTTAGTTTTCTCATCTCCGTGACCTTTTGAATATTTTAATATTCACACCTTGAGCTCACAAGAACATTTCGTATATCAAAGGTCTATACGACGTATCCTGTTTGAAATGTAAATGTACCTCCAGGGGAAGTGGTCAATTTTGACACATAGATAAGACACAAAGAATGCGTCAATGTCTATCTACAGAATCTTTCCCCCCAAGTACAAAATAAAAGATAAAAATCATTAGTGAAAGTTTAGTACCTGAGCAATAATAAATCATAGGCAATTAACTCTTAACCCCCTTTGCGACAATGAAGGTACTAGGTATGTCATGGAAAGTCTGGTACTTAGTGACAGAGGATGTACCTGGCACGTACTATGGTGAAACAAGCATTATGGAGCGATCAAAAGTGACTGCCTATGCTTAACCGGTGTTGCTGCAGTGCCTCAATATCGGGCTTTGTGATTGCAGGTAGGGTTGCCACCTTTTCTTCAAAAAAAATACCGGCCTTGCTGGTGCCTCCATAGACTTAGCATTGGCGTCAAGCCAATTTTTTACTGGCCTGCCAGTAAAATACCGGCCAGGTGGCAACCCTAATTGCAGCACCATATTGGATATAGCATGCCATTGCCATGGTGCTGCCTTGTTGTCTGCAAGAGATTTGGAAGTGATCAGCAACTTTGCAGTAAAAAAAGGCTAGATTTAGGTTATAGTTAGTGCTAGGGTTAGCTGTAGGGTTAGTAAAGCGCAGTGCGCTACTTCAAGGTATTGCAAAACTTGCAAAAAGTAAATAAAAACATGTAAACATTGGCCATTTCTAAACTCAGGACAAATTAGAATCTATTTAGCAGGGTTTTTTTTAATTAGGCTTTGTAGACATGTAAACATTTTTTTTTTGTAAATATTAGAAAATATTTGTATATGTTTTATATAAAAAAATTAGATCAACATTATGGTATCAAAGGAAAACCCCTTTTATGCTGGAAAAAAACTATATAATGTATGTGGCTAACTTTAATGAGAGATCGGAAAATTACAGCTAAACACAAACACTGCAGAGGTGCTAAAACAGCCAGCGTCATGAACATTACACCATTTTCAAAACCATCCTTATGTGTGTGTATGCATATCTGTTGATAATTTGGCTTTGTCGTTACAGGTACAGAACCTTGGCCTTTCTATTTTATAAATGGCTTCTTGAACTTTAATGTGGTCTTCGTAATGGCCCTCTTTGTATTGCCTCTTACTGCTCTGATGGAGCATCTGCTGCAGAAGATAAACAGTAAGGACCTATTAAATTACCTTATTTATTTTTTTACTGACGATCGTTTAGAATAGTAGTAATGATCAATAGAAATTGTACATGTGGCACATGTTTTTTTTATGACAAAGTTTACCTAAACCCTAATTTAAACCAAAGGTATTTTGTGTGATGTGAAGAGCTGTTATTATTGAGTCGAATGGGTCATACCAAATCTACCACCAGTATGAAGGAACCTTCCGTACCAGGAGAGTCCAACTGCTTTCCTCCAGCTGTTAAGGGACTATAACCTATCAAAGCCAGCCTAAGGAGGTGAATAAATGGGTGCTGAAGTTAAACGGTTGGATATCCAGACACTGTTCTTTTTCTGAACAACAAAAATCAAGTGAATACTAGCTTATGGAAGGAAGAATTATTATTTAAAATTAATTTATTCTAGTAAAGTTGAAAAATAAGTCTTTCGCCCACCCAAAAAATCCATTTGATGAATATACGTTTAATTTTGCGTCATTAACTGACGGGATAAGGGACTGCGGAGCTATTTCAACTGACTTTAAAAGAAGCAGGACAATTATTTATTATATTAGGTAATAAAAATGGATTGATCCCATCAACTAAATGATATAGGTGAGACATGGACATCTGTCATGTCTTATCTCATTGTGGGTCTTTCCTCTAGTGTGATCAGTCCTAAGGAACTGAAGGGCTGTTTCTGAAAGTCTTATGCTGAGTGTATTGTGTAATTAAGAAGTTTGGGTGTCTGCTAACAGAGCCATTTGATTTATCCAGCAGTCCAGAACCTTGGAAGACCCTATTGGCTGACGCTGGCTCCAATGCACCTCTGGATTTTGATTTTCTTCATTCAGCCTCATAAAGAGGAGAGGTTCCTGTTTCCCATCTATCCGCTGATATGCCTTTGTGGAGCTGTTGCTCTTTCTGCATTACAGGTGATGCATAGCTCGATGTTCACTTCCAGTGCTATCTGTGTTATTTATAGGTCTCAGCTTGTGTTGGACGAAATGCATCAGGTTACTATCCAGTGATATGTGCTTTGACTATAAAAACATTGGATTTTATGTCACATGTAACAATAAAAGTTATGTTTTTTGCAACATGTGACATTTCTCTACACATTTATTGCTGTGAGTTGGAAATATTTTAGCTGTCAGTCCCTCCCCCCTTTTTTTATTTTAATCTTTCTACATGTTTAAAGTAACATTAGCTACCTCTTCCTATTGGCTGCTAATTTGGAATTAGCATGTGGCTCAGATTTGCCCATAGTTGCCAACATTGGCCATGTTTTCCAGGGACACACATGGATTCCACATGTTGCAGAAAGAGCAGTTAAAGTACAGCCCTGCCGTAAGTAGGATGCATATCCACACAAACCGAATCCGATTCATTATTCATGGTAGATCCTATGAGATCAACTCCCTGGCAGATCCACTTATTCCTGTAAGTAAAAATCCAGTTGCTGAATAATCGTTGAGTTAAATTTTGTAAAATTAACGGACTGGAGAACTGGCTTTAAAATATGCGGGTATCCATCCTACTTACTGCCAGGCTGCACATTGCATGTTCTTTCTGCAGCATGTGGAGCACGTGTTCCTGGGAAAATGGCCAATGTTGGCAACTAGGTAACATACCTTCTTTTTTGGAACCTCTTGGATGTTCAGATTAATACTTCGGCCTGCTCTTTCATCCTTTATTACTTATTGAACATATGAAGCATTACAGACCAACATTTTTAATTCTTTATTGTTTTGCTCACAAACAGTGAATGGCGAGTCAATGTATATTTAATGCATAGACACAAAGGAGATGTATGGACGCAGTAGCTCTGTGAATATGCACCTGAAGGTCTGTTGTACGGCAGAAGAGATTTCATAAACACTGGACTTTGGAAACAGACCTGTAGTATATTGTTCTAGCGTCATTATTCTGTCGCACTTTATTATTTTCTGTCTACCCATTTAAATTGCTCTGCTTCTACTGTGCAGGGGATGATTTGATCAAAACATTTTTTGCAATGGAAAATGTCATGTTATAGAAGACCGTTTTAAGTGCTCCATCATCTGCTATCTGCTATTATTTTGGAGAGTTGTAAAATGTTCCTGAGGATAGTCATATGAAAGTGTAACCCTTTCCATGCTCAGAGAGCCAACTACAAATTATTTTAAATTGGAACGTTTGAAAATACAAAAAAAAAAGTTACAATAATTAACTCCCCAAAGAAAAATGTGATCCTGTGGAATCCTCATGAACTCATCCTTGAAGGGACACTCCAGGCAACAAACTATTTTTCTTTTTTTTTCAATTTGTGATAGCTCTTTGTATTTTTGTAAAAAAAAAAAAAGATATTTCACATTATTTTAATCCTACATACACAAATATACAAAGACAAAAGAAAGAGAGTCCCCACATTACCAAAACTCTCAGGCCCGCGGGGAGACATGACAAAAGGGAGATAGAGTGAGCGAGCCCCGTTCTTACTTCAATTTATTATTTTGTTTCACTTTACTGTTCCACTAGCCCTATATATAATCACCATCCTCCAGCATCTCAGTCCAATTTTTTTACTATTTAATCTATTCCAGACAAAGGGTTTAGAGGATCTCCAATTTTTTGTAATCATAAGTTTTGTACCCAATGTGTGTATTACCATCGGTCTCAACTCCATCTTAATTTTATTCATACCTATGTACAATAATGCCAACTCTGGTTTTTTATATATCTTATTTCTGCACACCTTTTTTGATCGTATTAAATAATTTCTGCCACAATCCTTTTATTAATTTATATTCCCAGAATATATGAAGCATATTCCCCCCATTTTCTCCACATCGCAAATGTCCTCACATACTGGAGACATTTTTGTCAGTAGAGTAGGTACTAGGTAATAACGATGAGCAATTGTATAGTGTATATCTCTCAGATTTAGGCAATGTACATACTTATATGTGTTTAATAGCATCATATTCCTATTCTGAAGATTTTTTTCCCATGTATTTTTTGCTGTAATGGTTTTTAGCTTTTTAGTCTCTGCTATAACCTTGGAACATTTTGAGACCAAGTGCCTAACAGAATTTCCCTGTACTACACTCTCTATTTTCTAGATGACTTCCGAAGACAGCAGTGGGCTTATTGATTCTAGAAAGTGTCGGACTCTCAATCTTTTATAGTTTAACCTGTACATTGCACTGGGTATTTTTTAGCATACAAAGGCAGGTAATCATTGGGAATCTCTTGCAAAAGTTCCTGCTATGTGCTTCAACCTTTAAATGAAATGGCTGTAAATTCAAAAAGGGTCATCAACATGGGGTTGCTCTGATTGGTCAAGCAGGGAGTGAAGCCGATGCCTATAATGAGGCCTCCCCATTCCCCCCCCCCCCTATTTTTCTTCTTCAAATCCCCCAATTTGTACCATGCACAATGGGTACCTACAGATTATAGAGATTATGTGTCAATGACTGTAAATGCTCATATATGGAAAGAGTAATGCCAAACAAACACCACAAGAAGGGCAGGGAGGTATCTCTTGACCTCTACTCTTTCACCTGCACATGTGTACAGCCTGGTAAAAAAAAAAAAAAGATGAAACTGTTGTTTACCCCAACCTGTCGCCAACAAGCTATTCCCACCAGATAGCTATTTATGGATTCTCTGGTTTGGTTTTGTATTGGACAGAAGCTTACAAGCAGTGATTACAAATCATTTATTATTTAGCAATCAGATCTATATACAAGCGCATCATGTGTCCTCTGGAGAATAAAGCCTGTATTTGGAAATGACAATCCTCTGGCTTTGCTCCATGACATTAGTATGTGATTGGCTCAGATACCATTCCAAATGAGGGACAATTGGTGATTTGCAGAGCCTTTGTGAAGTCCCCTGTTCAAACCTATAATTTGTTGGGAAATAAGATGTAATTGGCATTTATACTCTACTTGTTCCCTTTCCATGTTGGCTGTCTTATGTCTTGATTTTATTTCCTACCCATTTCTTATCGCGAGCTTTTTAAAATACCCATTTACTCTGTGTTCTCGCTTACATTAAAGGGACTTTATCATCTAAACATTGTTTACTGTGAATGTAGAGAATTAAAAAAATGATTGAAAATGATCTATACATTGTGTTTGTAGAATTGCAATCAAATGCCTAAATTAGGAGAAAAATGTGTTTTAAATGTGTCTGCAAAGTCTCATGTTTATGACATCACATGCGGCTTTAAATGCAAACAAACTGGCTTGCAATGGGATATGTGTAATTAGCATATTAAACCACATGTGATGTCATAAGTAGGGGACTCCACAGACACCTTTGAAATTCATTTTCCTTCTACTTCCTATATCGGTATGTACTTGCAATTTTGCCAACACAATGTATAGATAATTTTCAATCATCTTATATCCTTTACATTCACCGTAAAAGCATAATGTTTAGGGGATACAGTGCCTTTAATGAAAGAGAGAACCCACAGTGAATGAGTATTTTAAAAGGCTTGTGATAAGCAAAGGGTAGGAAATAAAATCAAGACATAAGACAACATGGAACAAGTAAAGTGTAAATGCCAATTACATCTTATGTCCCATCAAATTATAGGGTTGAACAAAAATGACATATTATTTTTATTTTTTCAAGGCCTCTGCAAATCACCAATTGTCCCTCATTTGGAATGGTATCTGAGCCGGCAATGTGTAGGCGATACAGTCCCTTTTAAAGAATGGAAAAGTCAATTTAATTGAATTATAAATATAAAAGTCAGAAAGAGTGATGTGGTGGTCTGGAAAGCCATTAAACAAATACATGCAAAGATCATACATGTTCCATCCAGACTCTACTTGTTTGCTATTTTCAGTTGTACATATGCATGTCTGAGTGTGACTTGGGAGTTCTCCGATCTGTCCGATATCGGACATAAACAAGTCCATCATAATGTGCTCATTCCATTACATCATCATTGCCAGATGACCTAACACTATTGATGAACAATACTGATTCCTTTTCATGCGATTGTATATAGTTATTAGATATACAGTTTAATACTGATTCCCTTTCATGAGATTGTATATAGTTATTAGATATACAGTTTAATACTGATTCCCTTTCATGAGATTGTATATAGTTATTAGATATACAGTTTAATACTCATTCCCTTTCATGAGATTGTATATAGTTATTAGATATACAGTTTAATACTGATTCCCTTTCATGAGATTGTATATAGTTATTAGATATACAGTTTAATACTGATTCCCTTTCATGAGATTGTATATAGTTATTAGATATACAGTTTAATACTGATTCCCTTTCATGAGATTGTATATAGTTATTAGATATACAGTTTAATACTGATTCCCTTTCATGAGATTGTATATAGTTATTAGATATACAGTTTAATACTGATTCCCTTTCATGAGATTGTATATAGTTATTAGATATACAGTTTAATACTGATTCCCTTTCATGAGATTGTATATAGTTATTAGATATACAGTTTAATACTGATTCCCTTTCATGAGATTGTATATAGTTATAAGATATACAGTTTAATACTGATTTCTTTTCATGAGATTGTATATAGTTATTAGATATACAGTTTAATACTGATTCCCTTTCATGAGATTGTATATAATTATTAGATATACAGTTTGAACCTCATTAACTTTTTTTTTCTTTTGGTTTAGAAATGCTACCACTTCTTGTTCCAGAGATATCGGTTGGAGCATTACACAGTGTCTTCCAACTGGCTGGCACTTGGATTTGTTTTTCTATTCTGTCTCTTATCCTTCTCCCGGTCCGTAGCATTATTTAAAGGTGAGCTATGCAGAGTGCAGAGGTGTTTAGACATACTCTGTCCTGTCCCCATCCCACTAGAGCCCGGTCACTTTACCTCTAGCTAATCCCACCTAGCTGGAACACACACAATTATTCTTTGGCCTATCCCACCTAGTGCCAACCATCCACATTACTGTTACTACAACTACCTTCCCTCTGACCGCTTCACTCCCTTATGTGTTTCGTGTACCCCATTCCCTCTAGATTGTAAGCTTGTGAGCAGGGCTCTCTACCTCACGTACCAGTCTGTTGTAGTTTGTCTAACTTAGTATGTAGTTCCCTTCTATGCTCTGTACCTAGCGCTACGTAAATTGTTGGCGCTATATAAATAAATGTTAATGTAATGTAACATAATAAGTATTGAATGATCCAGGAGGGGTTCAGTTTCTAAACCTACAAATAAATGCCAGAACAATTTGATTTTCCAGGGTACCATGGACCTTTGGACCTCTATCCTGAGTTCCACCGGATTGCCAAAGATCCGTCAATTCACACAGTACCAGAAGGCCGTTCTGTCAACGTGTGCGTAGGAAAGGAATGGTACCGTTTCCCCAGCAACTTCCTCCTTCCAGACAAGTGAGTTCTCCGCATCTTAGAAAGACAAGCTTTGATGACTCAAGTTACTTCTTCAGTCCTTGTTAACAGATTTCCCTTTATTCCACTAGTACCACTATTTTATTCTTA
Organism: Pelodytes ibericus; assembly: GCA_036172795.1. Classification (NCBI taxonomy): domain Eukaryota; kingdom Metazoa; phylum Chordata; class Amphibia; order Anura; family Pelodytidae; genus Pelodytes; species Pelodytes ibericus. Next base: position 25,634,062 of record CM069866.1, read on the forward strand.
TGGCTTATTCTGTTGCAGCCTTTTACTCAACAATGTTATACTGATCTAATTGTACTGGAAAATCCTTCCATTCTACAAATAAATAGTTTCTTATTTGTACAAATATAGGTATCTATAATAGGTATCTATATATCTATAGGTAGATCTGCATCTTTCCCCCGAAATGTCTATAACTTCAGCACAGTATGCTGGGTTATATTTCTATAATAGCTGTAATTAGAGGAAGTGAGTTACATAATATAATGTGCCAGTAGCTGAACAAAACCTTGTCTGCTCAGGGACTGCTGTTAGCACTTTAATATCACAATTATCTGTTGTAGTTTGTTATACTTTGAATGATCTGTTGGTTGAACATTCATTTGACCTCTACATATATGGGTGTGGTTGAGAGCTTTTATTCTTGTCCATGTCTTTATCTGCTACTTCTTACCTTTGTTTAGTTGAGTAGCCAGGGAGATTCTCAGCTCAGTACTTGTTCAAACCACAGGGTCACAGGTTAAGCTCACCCCTTCATCCTTCTGAGTTTGATAAGTGATAACCATTAAGTTGGTTAATAATGGCATTTACTACTCACTTGCCAATCCCAGTGGCGGACAATAGCTAAAGTCTTAGTAGTGAGCAAGTATTGCTTTATAGTTTCTTTTTTGATTTATATTTTTTTGTGTACAGTTGGCAACTCAAGTTTATTGAGTCAGAGTTCAGAGGTCAACTCCCCAAACCATTTGCAAAAGGGCGACGAGCAACAAGGATCATTCCTAAAGACATGAACGATCAGAATCGGGAGGAGACTTCGAGATATGTGAGTATGAAAGACAACCTGTCCTTTTACCATGACACTGGGCTTTCAGCCCTCTGCAGAGTGATCTCCGACACATTGGTCCCTTCTGCAGCATGTACACTGTGAACACACTTTCCTTATGGAGTCTACACCCAATGTTTCTAAACATAATATATCGGGTTAATGGAGTGCTTGTCATGATATCTATGAACAGTAACATCAGAAATTATTAGTTTATTGAGAGTGTGCTGAATGCACGGAATAGTCTTCCAGCAGATGAGGTTTATACAATGAAGATGTGTAAACGCATATTTGATCAGCATAAGGCATCTTCCATTATAGTTTATTCATATATAGATAGCAAGGTGAATAAATTAGGGTATATTTCTATATTGTGTTATAGTTTATTCATATATAGATAGCCAGATGAATAAATTAGGGTATATTTCTATATTGTGTTATAGTTTATTCATATATAGATAGCCAGATGAATAAATTAGGGTATATTTTTATCTTCTGTTATAGTTTATTCATATATAGATAGCCAGATGAATAAATGAGGGTATATTTCTATCTTCTGTTATAGTTTATTCATATATAGATAGCCAGATGAATAAATTAGAGTATATTTCTGTCTACTGTTATAGTTTATTCATATAAAGATAAATTACTATGGCAGTTTATCACCTTCCATCCACCCCAGAGATACTCCCAATAAACAGTTCTCACCACTGTAAGGGATTTCGGGTAGGTACATGTACTACTTGGTCACTGTTCAAGCATTTATTAGAGGTTATGCTTGAGCTTTTATATGGACTACTTTTAAACATTATCAGTTTGACCCTTTATATCTGTCTGTTACTTTCACGCGGGACTGTCCCGGACAAATCGGGACATGTGGTCACATTAGCGTCCACTGATTCAGTGGAATCGCTGCACCACAGTCATGTCAGAGAGGCATCACTGAGTTGAGTGCCTCAATAATCCCTGCAAAAAAAAATTATGATAGGGATTACTGGTTCTTTAAAGGGACACTAAAGTTTTTTTTCACTCGTGCTTCTAATATAGAAGCTCAAGTGAAAAGTTGTCCCTAGTATGAGGATAAACTGGCGTGTACTTTTGATAGTACACGCCAGTTCATCCTCTGACCGACAGCTGCCATGCTTCCATAGGAAACAGGCAGCTGTCTGGTCGGCGACTGTCTCTCTCTACTAGCACAGAGAGAGACCCTCGTTTTTGCACGGGATCAGCAGTCCCCCCTGCTGATTCCATGCAAAAACGAGGGTCTCTCTCTGCGCTAGCAGCGAGAGACCCTTGCATTCGGCTGTCAGAGCGGGGTAAGCCCCAGCTCTGATTGGCTGTGCATGTGCGACAACCAGGAACTGCTGTGTCTCACATGTGAGACACAGCAGTTAGTAAACCTGCGTGTATCTATTAAGATACATGCCGGGTTTACTTAACTGTACCGGGACATGTTTTGTTTAACCCTTGCTTCCTTGAAGGAAGCAAGGGTTAAACAAGTTGGAATGTCCCTTTAATGATGCTGGACAATATAAATCATTCTCTGCATGCATTCAAACAAATAAAAAGTGTTACGTGTAATTACATTTTTTTTTTTAAAGCAATCTAGTTTTGGAGTCATGTGTTCCAACAGCTAGGTTAATTTGTGATGACGTGGGTAACTTCTTTTTTAGCTTGAACACTGCTGTGTGGCTCACCCGCTGAGCATCATTTCTTGGTAATCTGTCAGCCTTCAATCAGACTAGGGCCCTATATTCCTGCACTTCTATTTGCAGGTTTGACTCATAGCATAATCAGACACACAAAAACCCTCTCTATTTCCGAATGCACACAGCAAGTAATGAACAGTCACTGATGTCATAAGTTTGCGAGGCCAGCTGTAATTAAAGAATAGTTATTTTTGCTTATAAAAGAAAGTAAAAAATTATATATTCAGAGCTTTACATATATATTTTTTTAAATGGTGTTCATGTGGTGTTTTTGTGCTGTTCATGGAACTCGCCTTTGTCACATTTTTAAATTACCGTGAATTATGTATAATAAATATACATCTATATTTGTAAGTTAAAGTACTGTACATTAGTTTGTACATTAGTTTACAATTTTGTTATAACTTTCAGATTGGGGGGGGGCGGGTTCTAGGTATATTTAGATGCTGATGTATTCACATATGACTACATATTCATATATTGTTTTAAAGAAATTAGCTCACCTATGGGTATGTCCCCTATCTTGAAGTTTTTCTCTATACATTGTTCTCGCTCAGATGCTAGATAGCAGCCTACAGATACAAAATACAGCTATGTCATCAGGGTGCATTCAACAAACACATTCCCATAATGCTTAGGATTCAATCCCTGAATGCTGCTCACACTTATCCTATATATATTCTGGCATTTGTGTAGGCATATCAGTTAAATTACATTATATACCTGGTGAGGACTTTTGTGGATGTCAGAGGCATGGTTGAATTCTGTATTAAACATGGTATACAGTCTGCTGTCATGAAATACATTATCTTTACTGGACAGGAGCTGTTCATGATAATGAACCTGCGATAAACTGAGAATATCTTCAGGTACCTTTTTTTTTTTCATTTTCCCTAATTCCTTACAGTTGGGAATATAGCAATTTGCTGTCCAGGGGTTAATTGGGAAGACTATTCAAGGACAGTCGGATTAAGCAAGGGTTAAAAAATGTATCCCCCTAGTTGTGTCCCAAAGTAAACCTGACATGTATCTTTACAAATACACATGGATTTACTCTTGAGCTCTGCCTCTCAACTGAGGCAGACCTCATCTGAAGCAGGGGCACTCTTAGTGTTTGCTGAGCCAATCAGAGCCCGGGCCTTGCCGCTCATCTTACCGGGGACTGAATATATGTGTCTCTATAATAGAAGCACACAAGTTTTGTTGTCCATTAATTAAGCCTTCCTTAACACATTGAAAAAAGTTTTGACAGCAATATGAACTTATCGGAGTGATAACTAGATACTAGTTAAGTACGTAAACCTATTTGGCATTTGTGGCGAGATGTTGGGTAAACTTGATTATACTTCAACCAAAATATATAACGAGAGTTTGAATTTCATTTCTATTGTGTTTTTATACATTTTTTTTTTTTTATATACATACTGGGATTTACTGAGCCTTCTAAATTTCTGTAGCACTGAACAATATCATACGAATGGAATATGTCTCAAAATAATTAGCTGTGATTTGAATCTCGTGTATATATATATATATGGAGATGTAAAAGCCTACACACTCCAAATATCCAGTACTAGCTGGAGCTCAATCTTGCCGGGGCAGGATGTGTTACGGGACTCTGCCCCCTTCCTTGGGATGTTGGCACATATGGATGATTTTTGGAAGAGTCCAAAAGAAAGCATTTTTATGAAACAATATATTTGCTGAAAAACAACCGGCGGAAATATTGTTTTTACAATTAATTGTACTGGTAACCTAAAAACGTTTCTTTGCTGCATTTAAATGTTCGTCTCCTGAAGAAGCCACAAGGCCTCTGTATGTCACCGTTTGGTTTCTTGTATAGTGGATTAGGAAGAAAATGTTTTTCAAGTGTCTGTTGGGCCATCATTTCTCTGAATCATTAACATTCAAAGTGAACGAACACGAGTGATGTTCAAACGCCAACTCACGGAAGTACTGACATGACATCCCAGAAAGCAAAGGTACCTGACAATAACACAGTGAGTTTCTGGATCTCTTTAGAGCGAAGCATATGCTCCCATTAGTACTATGGATCACAGTATAAGATGGTTCAGGAATGCGCACTGCTATGTGAGAATGACTGCATCATAATCTTGGCTCTAAAGACCCCAGGCTACCATGGACCTTCTTCCTCATGTTAAATAAACAGAGTGCTCCTCTGTGCATAGGACGTTCAAAGCCCACCAACTGTAATAATGCCATACACCGTCATTGACCCTTAAATGGTTAAATAGCCTGAATCTGCAGACTAGTGCCCAAATCACAATCTCTTCTGCTAATGATAGTCCCAAAGGTTCAATTACAAATCTCAAAGTCATCAAATTATTGGATAATCACATATCTGTGATGAGGTTACATTGCTCCAGTGTTGTCTGAGCAGGTTTATTTTTGGCTTAGAACAATTTAACCCAGCAGGTAGAACTGCTTACAGACTCCCCACAAGAACAAACCTCGGAGCCTCTCAGAGTTCAAGTCTCCTGGGTTTATTTATGGCACATTAGACCCTGCCGTGCCACGTTAGGAGTTAATATTCTGTAAATAGATGTGGGTTTTTACAGTTCTCCTATTTCCCTTTGCCAAGCGCTCGTTTTTGGTTAATTGTGGTACATTATAACAAGAAGTACGGCTAATGAGACTTTAAAAAGCTCGCTAATCGGGACAAAAGGAGGAAAAGAACCAATCTGGATTTTTGGCCAATGGTACCCATATAAACCAGCCTTTGTCTTTCTCGCTCGCTCTTCCATTGTCAGAGTAATAGCATCGCTAGCGTCCCGTCTTCCATATCCCTATTTCCTGAAGGGTGTGTGGAACACAGAGAGGATGGGGGGGAAGGAGTTCGTGTTACAATCCTATTCAAGGCATGTATTGTAGAGCGTAGTACGCGGCTCTCCATGCTGCCATCAACAGCACATTCAGGAAAAATCAGCACGGGCTGCAGCTCTGAAAAGCTCGTCAGCTCTATTGTCAAAGGCTATTAGAGGCACGGTACAGATTGGATCAACGGGGAAGGCAAGCGAAAGAAAGTAATAATAATAACGTGCGTTTTGGCTTCGGATCCGCTGTGAGAATGTTATAGAACAGGATTTTTCCAGCAGGTTCCAATCTAGGTTAGTAGTTAACTCTTCCACTGAAGAGCCAACAATTCCTGCTTAAAGGGACTGTGTCAACCTAAACATTCTGTGAATGTAGTTAATAAAAAAAATGATGAAACATTATCTGTACCTTGTGTTATCAAAATTGCATGCAAATGCATTAAATTAGAGAAAAACGTGTTTTCACCGGTCTCCTGCTGATGACATCACCTGTGGCCTGGTTTACAAAGGAACCAATTTTCCATGGGAAATGTGTAGGTGATGTCCTAAACAATAGGCCACAGACACATTTAAAACACATATTTCTCTTATTGTATGCACGTGCTGCCATTTTGTATAGATCATTTTTTTAAATATTTTTTTTATTTTCTACATTCAAAGTATTTGAAATGTTTAGGTTGACACAGTCCCTTTAAGAAACAAAAATCTTTTTTCAAACGTAACATAGCATCCTGTTTACTTTCACTTAAAGGGACATTCCAACTTGTTTAACCCTTGCTTCCTTCAAGGAAGCAAAGGTTAAACAAAACATGTCTCGGGACCTGTAAGTAACCCCGACGCGTATCTTAATAGATACACGTGGGTTTACTAACTGCTATGTCTCACATGCGAGACACAGCAGTTCCTGGTTGTCAAGTGCTGACAATTGTAAGCACACGCACAGCCAATCAGAGCGAGGGCCTCTCGCTGCTAGCGCAGAGAGAGAGACCATGGTTTCTGCATGTTATCAGCAGGGGGGGACCATAACTACGTTCCCCCTGCTGATTCCATGCAAAAACGAGGCTCTCTCTTCAGAGAGAGCCAGTCGCCAACAAGACGGCTGCCTGCTTCCTATGGAAGCATGGCAGCTGTCGGTCAGAGGATAAACTGGCGTGTCGTATCAAAAGTACATGCCAGTTTATCCTAATACTAGGGACAATGGACCTTTCACTTCTGCTTCTATATTAGAAGCACAAGTGAAAAAAATAAGTTTAGTGTTCCTTTAAAGAGGAAGGAAAACCTCCTGGTAACCACCTAATCAGACTGAAGTCCAAGCACCGTTCAGAAATTAATCCCATTTAAATAAAAGAGGGTCTATTTAGACTTGTTTTGTAAAACAGATGTTGAGTTCCAGACATGCCATGGAAATGGTTCTCCTCAACCTGGCAGCACTGATTGGTGTGCAGCATCCAAACCACTGGAGAAGATATCTCTCCATTCATAGGATTGGAAATTATAATATAAGAGAAGAGACACTGAGGAACTGAACTAAATAACTAAATACCTGCTTTTCAATGAGAAATGTGTCATTTGCATATTAGGCCACAAGTTGTGTCATAAACTGGAGACTCCACAGACATTTAAAACATGCATTTTCTTTCAATTTAAGCATTGTAATTCTGTTAAAGCAATGTATTGATCATTTTCCATCATTGTTTATTCTTTTCATGCATAGTAAAAACAATGTTTAGGTGATACAGTCCCTTTAAGATCAAAGTAGCCAAGTTTGAAAAAATTTCTAATTCGGTTGAAACTGCTACTTTGGCCTTGTCAATTCCTTCTTTTCGTGAATAAAACCTTATATACCGCATTATTTTTTTATTTGTACCATTCACCTTCTGATTTCTCTCAGTAAGACTTTTACACTAATCCAATTATTTTAACATTATGTTAATTAATGGATGCAAATTTTGTGAGTCTCAAGCGCTATACTGCTCCACAACTACATTCCCCATACTCCTCTGCAAGCCTGAAAGAGCATTGTGGGTGATGTAGTTCATCAGCAGCTGGAGGGCGGCAGATTGCCTACCCATGACATACAGTATGTCCCATGTGAGAGTCCACGTAGCAGAAGCTGCCATGACTTCCATTTCTCTTCAAGGGTTATATTTTATTTAAGTGTCCACAAGACCGAGCACCTTTAAATTTGCCAAAGCATTTCATACAAGTCAGTGAGCTAACGTGCTAAAGAATGGACTGGAGAATCAGCCCTCAAATTGAATCTAATTGCTTTTTCACAGCATGCAAGCTCTGCTTTTGTGCTAGTCTCGGCTCGATACACCGAATAGCTCTGGGCATGTGATTTATTTCATCTTAGCTCTGCAAGAGACATATTTATATGGAAGATTATATCCCTATCTGGAAATGGCCCCTCTGACGTCAATCCCCAGCATGTTTCACTGTGCCCTGGAGAAGTTTTACCATTTGCACACTTACGTTGCTTTATGTATAAGCATTTGCTGGGTCTAATCGGAGAACACATTGAAGTTTGATCAGTTTGAGCCACTGTGCTTATCAGTCTTGATCACATAGACTCTTGGACGAAGGGGAAGGATGACTTAATTCTGGGCTGGCTCCTTATATGAATTTCAGACTGGTAATTAGAGCAAGCCAGGTGTCTCGTTCTTGGGCGCTCTATCCATTGAAGGCAATACTGTACATCTGTATTGCTTTTTATGGGAGTATGCTGTGATGTTTTTGTGGAGTACAATATCCATCTGGCAACCCTAATGTATAAAAGAGCAGACCATAGATACCATTTGCTAAGATTACATTTACCACCAATATATTTATTCCACAACTAGATCCAGCAACTTGCAGGAAAAATATATTGCCCACTTCCCTTGAGTTACGCAACCTTCTTCAAACGATTCAAAAACCCTCCTGGACCCAGACTGTAGCACAAGGAAACTAAAACATTATCTACATAGACTACAGTCTCAAGCAGAATTATAGCTAGAAGCAGTCCTAATCAGACAAAGTCCCACAAGCTATGCTTTTTGAGGAATAGTAAACGTAAGATAAATTGGGGCCTTACTGTGCTATTAATAAGCATTTTTTTTTTAGGAACTACAGGTTGAGTATCCCTTATCCGTAGATTTGTTATCCGAAATGACCTGAAATATCTTTTTTCGGGTAAGGGTCAGTTCAGATAATAAATCTACGGATACTCACCTTCTTGGAGCACCGGTGAAGCAGTGAATGTTCTTGAAGAGAAGCAGAAGAGGAAGGTGAAGCCGCTTTTCGAACACACACCGAAATCTGGATACATACACGAAATTCGAAGATATCAATTCTCCAGATTTTAGTTGGAGAATTGAATCGAAAAGTGTAGAACAGTGGTTTAAACCAGTCTAAGGTTTAAAAACCAAAACAAAAAAAACCCCCAAAAAAACTCCTTAGACATGACAGGATAATCCCTAAATCCTGGACTGTTGGGAGTGCCTTGAGGACTGGTTTGGAAACAACTGTTGTAGAAGAATTAAAGTAAACATATTTTAAACACAAAAATATTTATATACAATTATAGTATATTAATGTTATATATTCTAATAGTATATTTTCAATAATATAAGCATTTTTGAATTTTAATAAAAAATTATCTTGTGTTTATTTACTTTATTTGTATGTATTTAATGTATCATGTAATTTTTATATATTTATAATAATTTTAATTTAATTACATGTCGGCCATTTCGTGAAGATATTGGTGTGGAATCGGCTATGATGTCCGGTTTGTGAACGTATTTGGAGGCACATCGGAGCTACCTGAGTAGCTTGAAATTTAGGCATTTTCGTGCCTCCGAATACATCCTAACTTTGGAGGCACCATTTCGGAGCCGAACAATCGGTGCACATTGTGTCCATCCTATAGAGTCATGAACACAGATGGTCTACAGGCACATGTAAAACCACTACACAACTTACAGAAATCTATGAACCATCATACTCTTCTATATGAAGAAATGCACAACTCTAAGATATAGACACCTCAATTTTTTAGCTTGTTTTTTCGGGGATGGGACAGTAGTTCATCGCGGCTACATGAACGCAGCCGCTTCACCGTCCCCTCTCACGCGATGGCCAGTTCATCTCGCGAGAGGTCATCGCCGGATCTTTCACCGCGGACCAGTTCATTGCAGGATCGTTGAAGGTGAGTATTATTAATGTTTAACAGGGGCTCATTTTAGTATTGGGGTTCAGGTGGTTAGGTATTAGTATTAGGGTTCAAGGAGGGTAGCATTATTATTAGGGCTAATGTTAGTATTAGGGTTCAGGGGGTTAGGTATTAGGGTTCAAGGAGGGTAGCATTATTATTAGGGTTAATGTTAGTATTAGGGTTCAGGGGAGTTAGGTATTAGTATTAGAGTTCAAGGAGGGTAGCATTATTATTAGGGTTAATGTTCGTATTAGGGTTCAGGGGGTTAGGTATTAGTATTAGGGTTCGGGGGGGGGTTAATGTTAGTATTAAGGTTCGTGGGGTTAATGTTAGTATTAGGGTTCGGGGAGTTAATGTTAGTATTGGGGGTCAGGGGGTTAGGTATTAGTATTAGAGTTCGGGGAGTTAATGTTAGTATTCGGGTTTGGGGGTGGTGGTAATATTGTGTTTGGGTTGGGGGGGTTAGTATGGGGGTTTGGGGTCACTTTAAGGGCATTGATTAATTAGGAGGGTTAATTTATTGTGTGTATGTTTGTAAGCGCTGACATTGCCGTGATGAAGTGGCCATATTGATCTACACCGCTGACAGTTCAGCGTTCACACTACTGCTAGTACTGTTACTAGACCCTGTTTTTTCATCCATTGTATGGTTTCATATTTTCAGATTAAGCAACCAATATTTTTTATACCGTACATGATCTATACACTTTTCTGAACGTTTAAATCCTTGATCATTTCATATCACCTTCTGCAGCTCAGCCTACCCAGGGAGGACGTTAGAAAATGATTAAATGGATGTTGTGTTGGGAAATATTTGAAGTTTGTTTACATATGGTTTACAAGGCAAAGGAAAATAAGAAACCTTGCGTCTCTCTGGCCTCCTCTGCAGAAGCAAACCAATTATTTTGTTAACATCCCACTGCAGATATCCCTAACAATCTGCCTTTCCCTTGCCCAAGAATCTACCTTAAGGCCTATGTCGTAGTTTGTTTTCCACTGGTATATTTGTATATAGCTGCTGTCTTGTTAGAGGCACAGAGAGTTCCTTTGATCACAAGTCTATTTCTGTTCCCGATTGTAGATCTAGGGTAGCCATACTTCATCTTTTCCCTGGACATGTCCTATTTATGAGGACCATTTAATCCGTCCGGTTTCTTATATCTTTAATAATGTCCAGGTTTGTGGTTAGCGTTTTTTTAAATTAAAGATTAACCTACGACATTAATAATTAGCCCACAAACTTATGGGGCCCCGAGGCGCTTGCTGGGGGAGATCAAAAAGATCACGCCCACCAGCCTTCTTGGTGAGGGTGGCAAGCAGTCGATGCAGTGCACATACATTATCTTAGGCTGCCTTGTACTCCCCTTCATGTTAGAGCATTTGGGTCATGTGACCTTCCAACACTCAGACTACTCAAAGCAAGTAGTTACGCTAGCACCAAGCACTAGGGGACACTGGGAGTGCAATCTGCATGCAGGGATCCTTGGTGCAATGTTGGTGCTGCAGGTAAGTCCTGTGAGTGTAATGTGGGTGCTGCGGGCAGTGGTGCATCTTGGTTTTGTCATGCCCTAGGCATACAAAATTCGGGCACCCCCCCACCCACGTTGCACACCTACGACATGCCCCATCACCCACGTTGCACACCCACGACATGACCCATCACCCCATTGCATGCCCCATCACCCAGATTGCACACACATAAAAATGCCCAATCACCCCATTACATGCCTCTATCGCCCACATTGCATACACACTAAATGCCCCATCACTCCCATTAAATGCCACCATCACCCTCATTACATACCCCCACCATGTCCATTACATCCCCCCATCACCCCAATTAAATGGGAGGAGCTAAAGCTTGCTGAACAGTGGGAGAGGGAGCGAAAATGTTTGAAGCACCAGAAGTGTGCTTTAACACCCTCTGGCAAAGTGCCACCCTAGGCGAGTGCCTTGTGGAAGATACAGTACTGTCTGCAGCATTTGTTTATTTGTGTTGTTTTATGTTTGTGATGCGTTATTAAGTTAAACATTTTTCTATCTTCTTATGAGTCTCTTTTATTGCTTGTACAATGGTCCCAAAAAGCTTTTTGTTCAACATGCAACTAATGTTGACCTCATGTAACTGTATTCGTTCCCGTCACACGTTTTATCACAGAGATTGTGTTTTCTTACTTCTTCAGCCTCTGCCTGGCTGTAAAACTGACGTACCCATCCTAGATGACAGATATGTCTGTCTGACATCTTTATTCTGCAGGCCAAAATCAACAAATAATACGTTATCAGGCAGAAGCTGACATTAAGTCTAACTGAAGGAAGAGAGATGTGGAGAGAATGCGCTTTGATAATCTTTTTTTTCCTTCTTCCCTTGTCTGCTTCTGAAAATTTGTCAAGAAAACAAATGCCATCTCTGACAGAAAAAGATGTTCGGAGTCGGCCAAGGCTTAGTTAGAATGTATTCACCAAGCTCCTTTTTCAATTTGTGTTGTATTTTTTTTATTTTGTTATTTTTTTCCTCTCCTGCATCTTTGGCTCATGCCAATGCTGATGAGGGAAAATTATATCATTTAACATAATCGTGTTTTCATGATCCATTCCGTGACAGGAATTACCAGATTTATTTTTAAAAAAGGTATCTGATTTTCTTATGTTAATCTATAACAGTTATAAGCTGTTCTTTACTCTAAGCTCATACTATTTACCAAAAAGCAGACCTCTGTTAGACTCACCTGCCGTAGGAACCAGGGTCATCTTATCCAATGTGCAATAAAGACCACCATTAAGAAAGAGGGGGGGGGGGGGGGGGGCAAAACAAGATTTGTTTCCCCCCAATTGAAGGGTTAAATATACAAAAAAAGCTGTTGATTTAAAAAAACAAATTCACTTGTACGTTACACATAGAATGTAATGTCCCAAGGCCCTAATATGAGCATAAACTGGAATGTACTTTTTAAGAAACCTTTGTTTATCGTGGGAAGCATAGAGGCTGAGACTGTCATTAGTGCAATGAGAGACATAGGGGACTTTCACTAGAAGAATATTGTTGCATAGTACATTGTATGTGATATGTTGTGTGCTAGATATTTACTTTATCTGATGGCAGCACTATTCTGCTTTTTCCTGAGGCTCTAATCTATTGTAATGTAATCTATTGATCCTCACAAAAATTCTGGTCATTTAAACACCCCTTGAGGCAAACTCAGTGCTTAATTAGGTCTCCTCTGCTGGTAGCTTGAAAAAACAATGGCCTTGATCTACACCAGCAGAGAAACACTGTTGGACGCAACAGACCTTGATCAGACTCAAGAGGAAAGCAGTGGCACATTTAGGATTTGTGCTAACCTAGACCTGACTAAACTCTTGCTCCCCTAATCTTCTTTTGCCCCACCCCTTCAAATCCTGTTTAGGATCCAACCATTACTTTGTAAACTTTTCCTCTTTGAATAAGTGTGGGTACCATCATTGTGGATACCGCTTCCTTGCTGTATATTAATGCTGTATATTAAGTGTGGATGCCATATATGTCCCCAAACAGCTTATAAGTGTCATATTTGTCCCCAAACAGTTTATCAGTGCCATATTCATCCCCAAAAAGCTTGTTAGTTTCATTTTTGCCACTATATAGCTTATCACTGCCACCATTGTCCCCAGAGTATCAGTCCCATATTTGTATCCAACCAGCTTAGCTTCCCTGTGCCATCAGTGTTGCCAAACAGCTTGTCTCATCTTGTGCCATCTTTGGCCACACACAGCTTCCCAGTACCATCTTTGGCCATATTTGACCATAAACAGCTTCCCCGTGCCATCTTGGGGCCCAAACAGCCTCCCCGTGCCGTGTTTGGTGACCAACAGCTTCCCCGTGCCGTGTTTGGCCACAAACAGCTTCCCCGTGCCGTATTTGGCCACAAACAGCTTCCCCGTGCCGTATTTGGCCACAAACAGCTTCCCCGTGCCGTATTTGGCCACAAACAGCTTCCCCGTGCCATATTTGGCCACAAACAGCTTCCCCGTGCCGTATTTGGCCACAAACAGCTTCCCCGTGCCGTATTTGGCCACAAACAGCTTCCCCGTGACGTATTTGGCCACAAACAGCTTCCCAGTGCCTTACTTGGCCACAAACAGCTTCCCAGTGCCGTACTTGGCCACAAACAGCTTACAAGTATCGTACTTGGCCACAAACTGTTTCCCAGTGCTGTCTTTGGCCACAAACCGCTTCCCAGTGCGGTCTTTGGCCACAAACCGCTTCCCAGTCCCATCTTTGGCCACAAACTGCTTCTCAGTGCCAACTTTTTCACAAAACAACATGTCTCTGCTATCTTTGTCTCAAAGAAGCTTAGAGTGGGATATTTTTTTTCAACCAGCTTAACATCTCTGTTCCCAAAATGCTTGACCGCAGATCTCCATTGCTCTCTCTGTGCAGACTCAAAAAAAAAAAAAGTGCTATCGGGCTCTTTTTCAAGTTGAGTTCCCGGTGTGGGTGGCCTTTTATATGCTGCCCCTTGCAAAGTGCCACCCCAGTCCTAGGCCAAGATGCACGCCTGGCAGCAAACCTACTGACAGTGTAGGTGTGTGACATTGGCCATATCAGCTCCGCAGAGCTGTCAGTCAACTTACATGAATCTCAAAGATAAGCGTCAGATTTACTCTGCGGAGGGGGTACCAGATTTGTAATGTTTGCTTCTATTGGGCATCCTTTTTGATGCAAACGTGCCTCCACCTGAAGTATTGAAAACTTGAGAGGTCACTGGGAGAGCAGCACAGCCTCTGTTCATAAATCTGTCAAATTAAACCCTTCCAATAGAAGTGACCATTCATTTAAAAAATGCTAAATATTTATTGAATAAATTAATATTGCTGAATTACATATTCTGCCTTTGACTGCCATGCTTCTCTTTTGAGATAAAATGTCCTCTCTGTATTGTTTATCTTAGGTGGACATTTCCAAGTGTCATTACCTGGTTGATCTGGATTCTGCCATTGAAACTGAGCGGGAGCCTCAATACTCTGCGAACAAGGAGGAGTGGACAGTTATCGCTTACAAACCCTTCTTGGATGCTGCCAGGTAAGGAGGAAGTATTAAGTAAAACATACCTAAAACCCAAGTACGGAGTGTCGACAGGAGTATATCCGTGAACTTTGACGTAGCAAGACAATGTTATTATAAATGCTCGTCCAGGGCGGTGCTTCCATCTATGTATTTAGTTTGAACATTTCAAGGTTCCTGAACTAATGGGTTTCTTGCAACTGATATGTGCCTCACTTCTCCAAAGATGGGATGTGTTTGTTCCATATAACAGAATATAGCGATTAGCCACATATACCAATTGAATCACTGTGCAAACAATAAAAGGGCAAATACCTTCATAGTTCAAACTATAGATCTGTTCGCTAGACTATTGTTAGAATGTATGTTAATTTTCTAGTAAACATTACAATGAACATGGCTCCTGGAGACTATTCCACATGTCAGAAACTCATCAGTGCTTGGACCCTACTGAGTTCAGTGTTAAATCTATCGTGGTTTGCTCAATTTGGCCAAATTTGCTCAGTTTTTGCAGAGAGCTAATGTAGTGAATTTGCTTCTTATGCAAACCTTGGGTACAGAATTAATGAATGAACTGTAGAACCTGTCCAAACTGAAAGAAGTAAGTAAATCTAAGGTGGTTTGCTGTTGCTTTTATTTAGTTACTGGGTATTGTAGGCCGAGCAGTAATGAGGGGGAGGCGACTGAGGCACTAACTTTTTATTGAGACACACATAACTGAGGCGGATGCACTGGTGATAGGTGTAACAAGACTGATAGTTCAGTTCTCTCTCCCCCCCCCCCCCCCCTCTGGCCTGCTCTTGAGTGTCAACCTCATCACGCACAGGACCAATCAGGCCATACCATCATATAGCTGTACCCCAGCATGTGGCAATTTGTGGCTGCACGGGCATGAGCAAGTGTCTGCTGGGTAACGGTCAAGACCTACAGCTCCCTCAACACCATTGATCACTAGGGACGAGGACAAACAGTGTTAAAAATGAACCTCCCAACCAACTGAGCTGCCCAACAAAGGGTGTATCAGATTTCATTGTTCTGCAAAATAACTGTTATGAAACAATATCACGCTAGAATGCCCAAATGTTGGTAAATCAGTGCACATGTTTACCAGCATTGATGGTACAAAGTAAAAAGGGAAAGGGATCCTTATTGCACTATTTGTTTTTCTATAGACATGTGATTGTATATTTCCGTAAAGAATCCAGTAATTAAGTTTTTTAACGCTTTTAATGCAAAAATGCTTAAAGATCTATTAAATTGACCTCAGCCACTGCTGTCAGTCAGTCCCATATTAAACCTGGTTAAATAAATAGTGGAATTGCTACATGGCTGAATGCTTTCAGCACAGACCGGGTTCTCTAACTCATCCTAAAGGGCACCTTAACTTGTCTATACTCTGACAAAGCATGCAGATAAGAGCAGCAGACCATTGTTTTGTACCGCATTGTCGCAGAGCGAGCCCCCTAGGAGACCATTAAATCTAAACCTGCCAATCCCCCTTCTTGCTTTTTTTTGTTTCCCTGGCATATTTGGCTCCTGCGTCATCGCGAGCCCTCAGGTGGAGAGGACAGTTTTCCCGATCCCAAGGTTAGGGCATTATCATTCATTAAACATCAGCGTCCTGATACAGAGACAGCTCATCTCTTCCCTCTGGAGATCACACACACACGCGCCTTGGCTTTCTAGTCCCACGGGCACAGAGCAAAGAAAGGCAAAAAAAAAAAAAAAAGCTTGGCTCAGCAAGGGCTTTTTATTGTTCTCTTGCCGTTTGTGAGGTTAAGGCACAAGGCATTGACGTAAAAGCACACGTCTCTGCTTCAGTTAAGATGTAAGACGGGCAGGTCTGCAGCGCTATGGATTCCATCAGTTCCAACGCTTTTAACCGCAGTCAAACGAAAGCATATCTCACAAGGTGGATTAATTCATTTGCCTCACAGTCATGTGAACCCAGGTCACATAAAGAATTGCTGGAAAAAGCAGTCTGATCTCTCACTCCAAATTACGTGCTCTTGAGTTTATCTTTTCTTTTATGTGCGTCATTTCCTCTGTGGTCTGTATTGTGCTTCAGAAATATAATTATGCAGATTAACCCTCTCTCCAGCTCTTCCGCTCCATCCTTCACCTCGAGGAGCTATGGCCAAGTGTTACCTGCATTGAATTAGGTGTCGAGCGTTACCTTGAACTCATTGCAGCTATCGGAAACATTTTGGAAAATAATAATAAAATGTTTTCATTATCCTATTTCCAGCCTTCAGTGGAATACAGAACATTTCAGATCAGTGTAAGATTCTGTTTATTAAACGTCGGGCGCCATGCATAAAGTGTCACAACGCCATCATAACTTAATAATGTATAACACTATCTCCCGACTAAAGTCCGACGTTAAAGGACAACTACATTTTATTTGTCATTTGTGCGTTTAATATAGAAGCAGATAGACTCACGTCTTTGCATGGAATCTCCATAACTAGGTCCCCTCTGTTGCTCCCATGCAAAAACGATGGTCTCTCTCTGCATTAGCAGTGAGGGACCCCCGCACAATACAGACCCCGATCAGACTAGCGGGAAGAGCCCCTGCTCTGATTGCTGTGCAAGCGCTGAAACGGTCGCCAGACTGGCTGTGTCTCAGCTGTGAGACACAGCAGAGTAAACCCGTGTGTATCTATTAAGATATACATCTAGTTCACATTAGAAGAAACAGAACAGTTTTTTAACCCATGTTCGCTGTAATGGGAATAAAGAACAAATTCGATTTTTCTATTTAAAAAACACAATACAAACCCTGCATTTTCAAGAATTTTACAATAAAGATGGGGGGTGCTTGGCAGCCCATGGGACTGTAATGACCAAGTTTTACCGTGGACAGAGTTGACATGATTACTAATAGATAATTATATTGTGGGTTTGTTATAAAATGAAATTCTGCAGGGAAAGTTATAAAAGTGATCTAAACAGCAGGGCCATGCCATTGGTTTCCACGGTGACTGGATCACTTTTTGAAATAACCCCCATAGAGTTCCTATGGGCAAACAGGATACAAACACTTCTTAACTCTTTTTTTTTCTCACTTCAGAAAGTCCTGATACTCTTGCAGGCCCAATAAATGGACAATGAATACTGTGCATGCGTGGCAGCATAATCTAGGTGACCCTTGACCTCCCAAGCTCTGCTCTCCGGCCTCCTGCCTTGCCAGGGACAGAAGTTCGGAGCTATGAATTTTTGTCTAATAAGTGGTCTCCAATGATATGCATTAGAGACCACTGAGAGAGGGGGGGGGGGGGGATAATGCAGCCCTGCATGTAGCTACATCATGTGACATAACTCATGCAAGGCCTGTGGATGATACACTATAATAACTTGCTTTGTGGCTCAACAGCGAGGAAACTAGCAAATCTTGTCATTTCTCTGTGGTAATAGTCTGGGTTTTTGTATCACCCTGTCTATATCATATGTAATACAGCTTTAAGCCCACAGTCCACTGCGGGAGCTTAAAGCCGCATGGTAACGTACTGTCGGCGGTTGCAAGTCGAGCAGCCGCGGAGGAAAGCCAGGTTGCCATGGAAACTGGAATGATTAGAATGCCTGGCTCACACCTTCCCAGCTGGAGCTGTCAGGACACACACACACTGCTCCTAATAGGATCAAGTCCAAAGAGATGCTGGTCTGGTCAAAACATGAGCCCACAGATATTGGTACTTGCAAATGAGATTAGTGGAGTCACTGCTGCGCTGTGCATGGATTGCTGCTGACAAAACTGAATGCAGTGTCTCATCTTCGGGCTTTCGAAGACATCCGTTCAGTTTCCACCTGAGAGGGGGGAAGGGAAATAAAATGCTAAACTACATATACATTCACACACAATCTCCATACATGTAGGTACATTTTTATACCTCTATAAATACAGAAAGATAAAAAAAAACAATTGATGAAAAAAAACAGCTTAAGCTAATAATACGTCTAATTTCATTATGTATCCATGTGTTTTTTCGTTTATTACTTAAATAATAATGTTTAATGCTGACTCCTTTAGTCAGGTTTTTGCTCTTGCGTCTGTGTGGGATCTATAAACCTGTCAGAATGGGTTGGTTTTTTTTTTATAAAAGAAAAAAAGGGGGACAAACTGCAACTTTTTATTCAGTGCAAATAACGCCAGATTGGGTTGGCGGAGAATTGTAGTCCAATAAAGTAATCTAAAATAGGCTCAATATTGCGGCCTTTTTTTCTACATGCGACAATATTCTTAAACAATAATTTGATCAGTTTTTTATTTTGGCGCACAGTGGCTGAAATCATTTTATACATAGAGGTAGATGAGAATTATGATGCAGTTGTGATACATTTCTGACAGAAATACTTTTATACAGAACTATCATATGCCACTGGGAAATGTACTCAGAGTCTTATCATGTTTGTTCAGGTTGATGCCAATCTTCTAATGGGAAATGATCACATTATTCTTTAATTGTAATGTGTATTTTTGGCTTTGATTATTCTAACCAAAACGTCCAGGTATTCCCCTAGGCAGTGTCAAATTATATTGCTGTATATTGTTTTATAAGTTATATGTTAACAGGCAGAGCAATCGCGTATCAGGGTTATCTTGGGTCCTGCAAAATTAAAAAATAACAAAGTTTTTTTTTTACAAAAAAACCCCCCAGTGTGTCCATTTGACAAGACTGGAACATGTACAGAACAGGAACATGTACAGAACACACATACAGGAACATGTACAGAACACACATCCCACTGTTTTTTTTTTTTTTCATTCGTTGTACTGTTTGGGTTGCCCAATTAGCCTGTTTTTTGCAGGACACATAACTTTTACATGCAAAATGAATAACATACATGCCTGTAAATTAGCCTGGTTGTATGTAGAGGCTAATCTCTACTTGGTGCAAAGTAGGAGAGGGTAAAACTTTGGCCAGATTTGTGTGGTCATGCCCACCTCATCATGCCATTTTTTGTTGGGTATTTAACAATTTTTGTCAACACAGCGCCCTATAGCCCAAGACCATCCTCTGGCTGCACCTGTAGTAAAGGGATTGAGAGATTTGTTTTTGAATACATCAAAGCCAAAGTTCCAGGTATGATATACTGCTTTTGCATTATGGAATAGATGTAGCAGTGTCATCTCTGCTCATTGACATTTTATTTTTATCATATGCTGTTTTAAATTGTTTATTTTACCCCCATGATCCATTTGCTGATATTCATTCATTTTCTGGTGCACTACCTCACCCAGGCCTGTGGCTGGTATGACCCCCGACTCTTTGGTGACATTCCACCCAGTCTCTATTTTGATGTTAGCGCATTGTCTGGTCCATTTTAACTTGGACTTGGACTTTAACTTGGACTTTAAGGCTCTAGATAACAGTCTGGATCTCTCCATGGAAATGCTAATTAAAGTAATTAAGAACTACTTTGATGTGCTTTAAGTTTAGTATAGCCAATTCCACGTAGACTATACTATTCCTTTCATCCAGTTATTGTAGACGGTCATAGTATATAGCCTAGAAATAAAATATAATATATTTATAATATTTTTTTTATAATTCTTTATAAAATTTTGTTTGAATATTACAAAATAACACATCGTGACTAGACATACATTAAACACATATTTAAAACATACATCTTCCGAATTCTCTATGTACAGAACCTATTTGAATAAACCTAGCTACTTTATATAAATTGTGATTTGATAATATCTTTAAATAAAAAAAAAAATTCTTAAACGCATATACACATACATTTATAAATGTATATATTTTTTTAGACCAAGAGGTAATCCAAGAGGAGGGCGACTTTAATTTCCTATTCCGAGCTAACATTTTTTTTAACCCATTATTATTATTAAAAATCCAAGAGACTTCCCATGGAATGTAGGGAATGTTCCAGCTCAGGTCGTGTTCTATTGTCAATTGATAACTAAGTTCTTTAAAAAAAAAGTGAGTATATTGAAATGGTAAACTGGATTTCCAATTTGTAACAATTAAGATTTGGGCTCTCACTAGACCATAGATCACTGCTGTTCTTATTTCTTTCCCCATTTTCCTTAAACCCAGGTGTAATAGTGCCATTTCTTCTCTCAACTGGATTCTGATTTCAGTCGCACGGAAAACCCACTCCAAAACATATTCCCATATAAGGGCCACTAACCTACATTTCCACCCGTCCAAGTCTCCGCATCACTAGCAATTAGGGCCATGGTTATGATACATCTTGTTTTTTTGGCATCTAGTACTATCTATTACTTATTAGCTTATATTGAGACTTGACTAAGTTCAGACAGTGTTTAACCTTCTTGGCCTGAGCAACTGATTCAACCCAGTCTTTATGCGTAACCTGTATTCCCAGTTCCCAATAAAGTATAATATTTCTGTTCAGGAATGAATCCCTCCTAGTACATCTCTCTTAGGCTACAGTTGAACACACAACACAGTATAGTAAATGAAAGAGTTATTGTAACAGAGCATTTGACAAACACAGCCCAAAGGTGTAATATGTGTAAACCGGAATATAGAGTGGATATTAATGTTTAGAGTATATGTTATTTTTTTTTCTTTACCAAGCATTAATATGAACCTGCGTGCACAATATGTACAGAGGCTTGCGTGGCTGCTTATGTCCACTAACTTGAGAGACACTGTGCTTGTACAGCAGTCAGTTATATCCATATATATTGCTGTGTGTGTCATTAGACTGGACTGTTAGTTTATTGTATCACAAACCCTACAGCAGTAAACCAAAAGACATACGTCTGTTGGCGGCTCATGCTTCATTAATCACTTGTCACACTCCAGCTTCCTCGTAGGCTCTGCTGCAGCACCGCAAGATGCTCCAGTGCTCTCCAATCTCTGCAGGCTGCAGCACTTCCTAATCCCTTTTGACGCACTTGCTTACGTATACCATCCGGCTGCCTTTCCATGGGGGGGAGACAGACTGCTTCTTTAGGCTGATCTCTGAAGACGAGCAATCTCCAGCCAAAATAAATGTAACCACTAATTTGTCTCTTGGTGTCTTCTTGTTAAGCACGTCTAGTATACATTCCGCTCTTCTTTTGGGTTATTGATTCTCTTGTATGTCATAGAATTGAACGGAAAAATATTATTTTGTGGGCACATTAAACAAAAAAAAAACACATTAGGGCCTTACTTTGTCAAAGAAGATTTGACATCCTTCAGTTCCTCTCCAGTTCTCTCCCTTTTCTCTTAGGGCTTTGGGAACAGCCCGTTGGAGCAAGTAGCAGCTTGTCCTGTTGTGTTTATTCAAACACCACCACCCCCATATAAGCCCCCCTTTTTTCTTCTTCCTCTCTTTTTCTCCATTGGTGCAGACTTACCTACTCTCGTTGACTTAAATTGAGCTTTGTGTTTCTCAATACTCTTGTTGGATAATATGTAGTGGAGTTAGAGAGAAACAAAAACAGTTGTTACTTTTTCTTTGTCTCGTTAATTCCCCCCCCCCCCCCCTAAAAAATATATTCTCTTCCCTTTTTCTATCTAATCCTCCAAAAATTACCATTAAAATGCATAAGCCCTCTGGCTGTGATGTGGCAGTGCATGCTACCTCCACCAGCTAATGCTGGGGCGTTGTGTTTAGCTGTCAAAGTCCGCTATCCCCACCTTGAACAGATGGCGTTAGGATGATTTACCCTGAGGATGAAACAGATGTGTGGGTCACCAATTGCCCACTCCCCTTTACCATTTGATTCCTATTCCACTGATGGTCGCAATACATCTCTTTCCTTGATTTCCCCTCTAATCGTCAAAAACTCAATAGTACACACACACAGTCTCACACATAACATTCACTAATACACGATCACACATTTACACACACTTTCACAAATAACACTCACTAATTCATACAAACACACTCACTCATACACACTCACACAAACACACTCTCACACATAACCTAACCCTAATACTGCCAACACATGAATTGACCCATTATGTAGAGCATGTTAATAACATTCGTTTTCTGACTAAATTTGTCTCTGTCATCCATTCATCCAAATCCCCTAACCATACCTTCATTCTGAAATGATTGAACTTCAGCGCAATACCAATTTTCCTAATGGAATTCCAAAAATGAGAATAATTTTGTCCAAAACGAATGTGTCAATGTACAAATTTCGGTTTGGACTAAACTAAAAAAAACAACAATTCGGCCAAATGCATGAAACTTTCGTCGCCACCCAAGTCTAGCGAACAAAGCCTAATTGAGACGGAGAGCTTAAATGTCATGAGACTCCCAGCACTCTGAGTAAAGACTCTGTACTGTAGGTGGAGGCAACAGACCTGCCCCATTGCTGTAAGGTTTGCAGGGATGCTCAGTGGAATTCTCACAAACATTCCAGTGTTAAGAGTACAGCGGCTGATCCATAGCCACAATTTGATTGCCTATGCACATATCTCAGGCATTTGTTTTTTTGTGGTGCTATATATTTATGCTTTGTTTACAATTATAAAATCCATTGACGTTGGTTTTGTAATCAACATCAAGCATCATAAAGCCTGGGATTTCATGTTCATTATTGGCAAGAATATTGTTTAGGTAGGAAAAACACACATTATTTAACAATAACATGGAAAAATACAAAACAATTGTTTGTTTAATAAATATAAATAATTTTTATGTGGAAAGTATTACTTAAAAAATCTGATTACCTCCTTGTCAGAACTCCGGACCCCGTCCCACGCCCTTACCTCCCGCAACTCTGTCCTCTTCTTCAGCCGCCCACTGGGGATCGACACTGTCACGGGGTAGGCCGCATCCCCGGCCTCCAGTACCTCACGTGCCGCATCCAGCTGGCGCCTCTGTCATGCAGGTGGCAGGGGGCATGTCCTGGTGCCCGATGGACCTTTCTCATTGGCGGAGGAGGGGGCGGAGTCTGGCACTCACTCTAGTGAGTGTCAGGCTTCACTGTGGGAGGTGGGTGGATTTTCCTAATTGGTGTGGTGTGCCCTTTAAATACCAAGCACTGACTTCACTATTGACCCCGGTTGTCTTTTCCTTATTATAACTGCCTGCACCGACCCCGGCTTGGACTCTCGTTTATGCTCCTTTGCTGCCTTCGTTTTAACCCTGGACTGTCCAACGTTTACGCTTTCTCTTTGCTGCTCCCCTTTGGGCCCGGGCTACCTCCTTGCCATAGGCCCCCAGCCTAACAGCCCTCATGCTCATGACAAAGCTTTTCCTATTGTGAAATGCGTGGTCATACTTGCCACATTTAAATTATTTATTTTAGCTTTCGAATTGCTGAATAAAGTTTTTTTTTTCTTCTTCATATCATTGTGAAGTAGGTTGATTGAGCTATTATGTTGGGATTGAGGAACATATCTGTTAAATACTCAGTAATATTTTTTTTTTTTTTAATAAATCTTCCCACAGAGGTTAAATACCCTGCATGTCCATTATATAAGGCTGTGCAAATTGTATGGGTTAAGAAGTGAGATTCTGAAAATGTGATCTTGGCAGGGAAAGGGTTAATAGTAAGTATTTGGCTACAGAATTTCCAGGTGCGGCCCACTGTATACTCAGGGGGATGACATAGTACCGCATTGACGTCAGGCTGTGCACAGCCAGAGATTAGTTCCTGATACATGGAGATGGTAATTGAATTAGAGAGCAGCCACCTAATTACATGGAGCAACCACTTCATTGTCAGGAACCATTTCATTACAGATAAGGCGAGTGCTATGATTTCGGCATGTCGTTACAGCTGCCGGCTATGACACTCTCATTCCTTACTCACTGTGTAATTGGCCTCCTGAGATTCAGTAACACAATCCACTTTATTCCCCATAGTATCCGCAGCCATTCCTGTGTATGGTAAGCAAAAAAAACGGGATGACCACAAACATTGTAAACCATGCGGTCTATTCAATGAAAGGTCAGCAGAGGTGAGATGAAATGTTCATCTCACTGACTCCTTTATACATTGTGCAGGGATCAACTTGGAGAGCTTTTCCTACAACAAAAGCTTGGTTAGCCATGGATAATGTGCAGTTAAATCTTTAAGTCCCTCTCACCTTTTTGGCCTTTTGACCTTCTGGTTTAAATTTTATTGTCTCTTTTCTTCGTGTAAAAAAAAAAAAAGCGTGGAACTATTGATGTCTTGAAAAGTGTACATAAAATCAGCTTACATCGTTGGGTCAGGTGACTCCATTTTGAATTATTGAACATTCCACAGCAGGTGGATGTATTTTGCATTGACTGTTTTATATACACGCCTAAACACCTCCTCCTATTTCCTTTCTTCTACTCATTATGACAAATGGTCTGAAAAGGCAGTTGCATGTTGGGAAAACTGTCCGCAAGCGAAAACTCACCCATAGGGTGTTTTGGACCCATCTTGCACATTCTCTGTGGCCCGAACAGTTCTGGGAGACGTCTGAGATATAAATGTGTTCTTTCTGATTACTGTGTGTCAAAATTGCTTTTTGAAACCTTCAATTTTAAGAATATCTTTGGCTTTCTGCCATTATGCTAAGAAGTAACATAATGCTAGTGTAAAAAGTAAACCATTCTCGAAAATGAAATTATTTTTGTTGTGTTTTGAACTTTTTCTCCTTTAAAGTGGTCAGGGGGATTATTCTGTGGCCTTCTCTTCTCTCCAGCTGAACCTGTCCATCCCCCTTCTGAGGTTTCCAGGTCACTTGTTCTCCGCTTTCTGTTTTTGAGCTTTGATCTCCGATGAGAGTAGCGGTAGAAAGACGATTGACATGGCTGCTAACTCCACTCATTTATGGGAAGAACGTGTATATACAGTAGGTTTGCAGGATCGCCTCTCATAGGCACAATTTGAATGAGATCCAATGATTTATTCGCATTAATAGCGGACCCAACGTATTAATGATACATTTATCCTCCCCGACCATGCTCAACAGGCAAACCATATTAATATCCTTACTTCCAAGGAGATGTTCAAAATAGGAATTTAAATCTGCCCTCAGCACAAGATACATAAAAGTAAAACTGCAGTGATACTCAGGCTTGGTGTAGAATATTTAATAGGTAACATTATTTTAACATATGCAGATTAAAGGTTTTCAAGCTGCTGTAGGGGAAGCAGGATTATGTTTTACTTTGATTTTGTTTTTATATATATAGTGCTATGTTTTGCCTGGAAGTGATTTTATTACCTGCCCACTCTCTGTAACAAACCTTCAAAGAGAATAAACTAATCGCAATCGAAGACCTGTGTACCAGGTTCATCCTTCCAAGAGTGTATCTTTATCCCACCTCTTAATGTACAACCAATGTATAAAAATATACTTTTGTAAGATAACTGCATACATTAATGAAACCTCCCTACAGTTCCATAAAATTTGGGACCCCTGGCTGACAGAATTCCACTTACTCGACCCTTCAAGGCTCCTATGGCATGCTTAGCACATTCAAGACCAACCAGACATTACCCCGCAGAAGGCCCCTCTCCTCTCTACATCCTACCCCCTCCCCGCCCCCCCTTTTTTCTTCTTCTCTTTTCTCTCTTCTTTTCTTCTTTCTTCATTGTTCCAAGTCTATTACTAAAGATTTTTATTTGTAACGTGTTGAAATATTTACAATCTATTTTGTTTTTATATATTGATGACTCTATGTATGATCGAACCGCCTTTTTTATTTATTTACCTTATTATCTGTTATTTTTATTGCAAAAAATATAACAAAATAAAAAATCCTTGCATTTAAAAAAAAATATATTGTTTTATCCAAAGTACATTCTCTTCAGTCGGTTCTGGCCAAAGATGAGCACACACGCAACTTGATACCAACTTGTACATGTGAGACCATAGTCATGCTCAACTTTCACAGCCTCTATATGAAGTGCTCTGTTTGGTGGTGAAACATGGACATGACTACAGTCACCATGTACAGGATGGCAGTGGGCTGTGGGTTCGCACATCTTAGGATGGATTTGACTGAAGAAAACTACAAGCATTCCATTTTTGCAGTACAGTAGTCCTGTACAGCAACGTGTTTTAAGATTTGATCTTCGTGTGTTACAGTGATTGGGGTCAAAAGGTCACCGTAGAAACGCATAATGTGTACGAGCTAATCTTGTTCCCCCCCACTGTGACGAATTTTAATATATATTTTTTTTATATTAATCCTTTACCTGGTGTGGAGCATTCATATTGGATTCCATCTAGTAGTACTGAATATCTTGTATGAGGAAACAAAAAAAACACTACTTTCGATTATTGCCATATAACATGCAAAAAACAACAGTAAAACATGTTATATTTCTGAACTCAGGTTAAAATTTAGGATCTATTTAGACAGGGTCATTTTTACCCTTTGTAATTGTGTAAAAGATTTTTCAGGTCAAAGTTAGAGAAAGGGTGTAATTATTAAGAAACACAATTCTTGCACTTTCCCAAATGTAGTTCAGTTAGATGTTGGTCACTATATCAAAAACTGAAAAACAAAAAATATGTTTTGTTATACATTTCAGGTCCTCAAAGCTGTTCCGTGCCTTTTATGTCCCGTTTGTGTCCAGCTGGCACACTTCATATTCCAACTACACCATACTGAAATCCCGCAGGCCCAGACAGATGAAAAGGAGGAGCGGCGTATAAAGGAAGACCCGAACAAACCTAGAAGATGACACCCGCTTGTACAATGGTTTTATTTCCAATAGTACATGATGACATTTTAAAAACACACAGACTTCTGATCAGAGAGCTGGCCTGTGGTGGCAGTATTAAGTTGAGACATTGCAGCTTCTGATATTCCTTTCATTTGAACTTTTACAAGGTCCTGAATGGGCAAGCTGTATCTAGTCAGATGGTTGTAGTAGAAGAAAAGGGTTCCCGTTAGGGAGTTGCCGGCTCCACCTGAAGATATATTAGGAAAGTTCTCCAATAATACCTCAGGCTGTGTGGTGCTCCGTCCGTGCTGTGATAGCAGCAAAATAATAGAAGTGAAGCAAGCAAATAGACATAGGCACTCACCAGTCCGAATGAGGTAAAATAAGTCGATTCATTGATGAAAAAAAAATTCATGTAGATAAATTCCAATGTGACAAACAGGATAAATATAGTGGCATCGGTAGTGGGGAAGCAGGAAAACTGCCTTACGCGTTTCGTGCCAGTAGGCACGAAACGCGTAAGGCAGTTTTCCTGCTTCCCCACTACCGATGCCACTATATTTATCCTGTTTGTCACATTGGAATTTATCTACATGAATTTTTTTTTCATCAATGAATCGACTTATTTTACCTCATTCGGACTGGTGAGTGCCTATGTCTATTTGCTTGCTTCACTTCAGATGGTTGTAGCTCAACACTTGCAGAAGAGTCATTCAACAAGATCAATTGTGGGTTAGACTTTTATGATTCATCTCATGTGTATATGTTAATCTGTATGTTATATCTGTGTATGTTAAATGTATGTGTGTATTTAATAGAAATGCTCCTGCGTGGCACTGAGAACAATTTTCTTCTATACTTCCTGACCTCTATTAGCGTAAGCGATGTTGCAAGAACTGACACTTTTCAACACCGAAACAGCACTAAAAGGTATATCTTTATCAGGAACCTCTTCGCTATTGTAAAAAGTAATGGAAGCATAGTTAGACCATGCTTCCCATCACTTTTTAATTAGAAAGAAGCAGACCTTCCATTAAGCCACACAATCGTGTTTCTTGCACATACGCCATATATGATGAGAGTAGCTGTAACTGTGTCATTATTTGCAATTGCTAATTCCTATTTACAGCCGGGGTTCAAAAGCATATCCAATGAATGTAAACGTGTTTGGTTCGCCCTATCAGTGAAGGTGTCTGAATTGTGTGATTTTGTGTGATTATCTTTATGACTGTGTATCAATGTCTGACCTATATAATCATCAATTCCAATTGGTACCAAACTATTTTTACGCCCATGAATCCGTGCAGTGGTGGAATTGGACAGTGGAGGCCTTGGTAAAGGAGTATTTTGGAAGACACAGAATCTTGGGATATGTTGTCCATAATACCTGGAATGTCATCAACACATACAACTAATCGTGTGGATACAATCTCCCATCATGCTCCACTAACTGTAATGGATTGTATTTCCCAGAATGCTTAGCCATGAGAAGGTTGGCGAAGCTTCACTGGAAATCTAATCCACAACTAGAGGCACACAAAGGGATGGCCTTTTTTTCCATCCCATTTTTCTGGTTGTGATACTGTTCTGTGTTGGAAGACTCCTGTCTTATATGCTGCCCACTCAAGATGGGTCACCACACGGAAGCCTAGATGTCAAAATTGTAGATCCCTGCTTCCTCCAATGTATAGATTGACACAATAGGGGGACCTTTTCTTTCCCCACATTTCCATCCCATTAGTAGGTCTTAATGCAAAGCACCCGCTTTACTGGCAGTAGTTATGTCTGTATCTACATCAGCCTAGTTGTGTGTTTAAAGGACCACTACAGTCTTGGGTAGGGTGAACTTTAGTATTGCATTTTAGGATTTAAAATATATGCCTTGTTAATGCATATTAATTATTTCTTTCCTTTTCCCAGGAAGACAACATTCGATATTACATTTCTTCATACAACTTTAATGAAATCTGTCCACAAAATGTCACCTTTCAAATGCATTTATTTGTGCCAATTTGATTTCTAGGCCTCAGTGGTCCTTTAAATAACAAGTGACCCCTATACAAATATTGACATATTACACTATATAAAATGCTATCGCAGGATGAGAGAGAGCAGTTCGATGATATTCTGGCCATATGTAAGTCATCTTTATATCTGCATTTCTAATTGAGTGCTATCAGAGGGTCATTGGAGCAAGCTGAACCTGCCTTAAACTTTTATTTGCTGTGTAACTTTAAATGTCTGAGACAATTACTGATGCAAATTCATCTGTTAAGGTTCATCATGGCACCTAGATATGGTAATGGTCTGGGTGTCTCATTTTTGTACCGTATTCTGTTTTGAAAAGACATATTTGTTCTTTTAGTGACCTGAAAAGGTTCTGCACGGCTAAGTGCTAATCAAAGATGGCAAAGCATAAGTGATGTTAAGCGGTCCTGAAGAGACAATCAAAATGATCTTGGCAAACTACCAAATAGAAGCATGAGTTCTAAGAACCGAGCAGTTAAAGTATTTTTTATTATTACCTTGTTTTTGCTGGCAACTACACAAAGCAAAACATTTATATAAGATTTTGTTTACAGGTTAAAAGGGTTGAAATACACTTAACGACAGAATCCACTTTAATGTGACAGCATCCATTTTTATTAGCCTTGCACTGTACACACTGTACACAATATCTTCATCTTCACAAAATCAAAACTGGCTAAAGCAAACTAAATGCCATGTTTAAATCCATAATTTGAGAAAAGTGTTGCTCTCACTTTTATAAAATACATTATAAGTCATATAAAGCCATCTGTTAGTTTGACGGCCATTTTGAACAGAGTCGCTGAGACCACACCACACACGGTTGGTGTTTCCCCTGATTAACCAAGGGTTGTCACAGGAACGTCTAACCTTTCGCTCTATGGCTGTTTGGATTACCTTTCCCATCATGTACTCTCATGGATCGGCAGGCAGTGCATTGTGGGTTATGTGGTCAAACAACTGTTGCCGTGTGAAGTGAAGTTTGTGGACGTCTAGGTTGTCTATGAATGTTTTTACTTTTACTAGCCATCTTCTAAAGCTCCCTGACTGAAACAGAACTTTCTAAAATAGTCTCTGTTGCAAATGTCTCTTTATAAGTTATGTTCAGCTGGAAATGTATTATAACTGTAAACCATTCCCACGTATTACTGGAGAAGAAAAATGAATTTATGACCAACGCAATCAAGGTGATCTTAGAAGATCGTTGGGCCAATAGATCCAATCTAATAATTTAAATCCAACTCATTGATCATCATCTTTGTCAAAATATTTCTGTAATTTTTTTGGTAAATTAAAAGATATCAAATGGCAATATGTTTTTTTTCTTTTTGTTCTGGATCAATAAGTATGGAAACTGTAAACAAACATTAACATTTTAATGTATAGCATACAGATTTTAGTCATTTGTGGCTGCGGTGTTAAGTGTAGCTTACATAAATGAAAAGGAGACTCCAATCTTTACTAGCATGCACAATGCAAAGTATTCCCACTGACTTCATTGTGGTGGTATTAAGCTCACAAGGGCACCTATAACTCTCTATACATCTATGTGAGAGCTGCATCATTGGCTCGGAAGAGGAGGGTTATGGGTGACGAACACAAGGGACAGATACTGTCTTACAAAGAAAGGTTAAAAGAGTGTTACATGAATAGGACAGGTAAGGTAATTGATTTTTTTTGCACTTTAAATATCAGCAGTAGAAAAATGAATTACTTATGTTTTGAATAGAAACTGTTTAGTGAAAGAATGAAAACAAAGTATCTAAAGCATAGCTCTACGAGGGAGCAGACATTTCGTTCAGAATCTTGGACTTCGGCAGGGTCACAGGATTTATTTATTTTTTAAAAGCTTGCTATCCCATTTATATATAAGACTAAAGCAATTGCGTATGTTTTAATAAATTCCCAACACTTTGCTGTGCACTTGCCTTTCACATAACCCACAAGATTCCCTCCTACAGCACTAGTAAAGGAGACCAACGTGACGATATAGTTACCCTTAAAAGGACACTCCCACCAAAAAATGAAAAGGTTTTTTTTTTGTATTGTTGATTCCAGATATGTCTTTTGTTTTTATGTGACTGTATTAAAAAAAATATGTAACTAAACTAGTGTGACTGGGTGCTGCCATTTTGTGAAATGTAGTGTTTTGGGTGCCACCCCCTAGTGAATTACAGCACAAATTTCTCACGTTGGGGACACAAAATGGAGTCTGAATTCTGACCATAGACTTGCATTGAATGGGAGGGTAATGTAACTATTACATCACTAGGGGGCAGAGTTATGATCCTGTTTTATCAGATTAATCTCCTCTTTTTGTGTTGGAAGGTAGGTTAACAAAAAGTTGTACATAACCACCTAGTCCTGCCCACAGGAGCCAGTAAGAGAGTAGAGGAGTATCTTATCACCTCATCATGCAGGCTTTGGCCACAATTGTAAAGTGAGATGTGGAAGATATTGGATGATGTTGCATCATGGGAAATATTCACAAAATGGAGCCAGGAGATAAACACCTAATTTTATTATTCCTTTTTTATGCAATTAATTCAATCCTATAAAAACAAACAGTGGCATATGATTTATATATGTGTTTGTTTTAAATGACCAGGTTAGCTAGTTACATATTATGCAAATGGTAGTGTCCCTTTAAATTAATACATAAGGATCTTCTTGACATCAATGAAATATCCTAAATTCTATGCCCCATTATTTAAAATATAATTGACATTAAATTGTTTATATTTTGTGCTGTATGAAATCTGCATGTAAAGTCTTTTACAGCAGTGCTCCTCAACCTTTTCTCACCCAGGGCGCACCAAAGCTCTTCCCAGAATTCTGTGGCACACCGCAAGCAAAAATATATAAAACTTAAGTTATAAAGTCAAGTGCAAACACAGAACAATTACCAATGATAAACAGACAAACCAAAGCAGTGCATTACAAATCATTAATAGACAAACCAAACCAGTGCATTATAAATCAGATACAGACAAACAAAACCAGTGCATTACAAAATCTTAAATAGACAAGCAAAATAGTGCATTACAAAATCATAAATAGACAAACAAAACCAGCCACAGCCAATTTACCTATTAGAATGCCTGTATTATTTTGACATTAATATGCCAGTATTACCTTTTCCATTAATATGCAGTGTTATTTTATTATTTTGCCATTTAATATGCCCAAGCCAATTTTCCCAATAATGTGCCAGTATTATTTTGCCATTTAATATGCCCCAGCCAAATTGCCTAATAATATGCCAGTATTATTTTGCCATTTAATATGCCCCAGCCAATTTGCCCAATAATATGACACCCTCCTCCCTCTTTCCCCAGTACTCACCTCCTTGTTGCTCCGTGTCCAGGCCGTCTCCTCCGTGCACGGTGGAGGGAAACAGCCACCAGATATGACGTAAACCCATATCCAGTGGCAATGATTTTTTTTTTTGTCTAAGTCAACATAGGGCTCTCCTCTTGGGGCCTGGCGGCTGCCAAAATAAAATTTATGTAAAAAAAATATATATATGTATACAGAGGCAGGCAGCATCGCGGCACACCTCCCATTATCCTGCAGTTGCGGAGCACTGTTTTACAGACTTGAAGCGCCTGTTCTAAAGCATAAAGAGAAGTTTGATTTGATGTCATTACCAAGTAGTTTTGTACTGTCCACGTCCCCATGAATGAATAGTTTATCTAAAGTAAACAAATGCTGAAGTAACAATACATTCAAATGTAAATAGTTATAATTAAAAAAGAAAACAAATGAGTCTTTTGCCATGATTTGCATATGCAATGTACACAGCCTGGGAATGTGAGGAAGCAAATGGGGCTGTTCCACAAGAAACAAACATTGTAAAATGGGAGTAAAATCTGAAAATGTTAAATTTGTTTTGTCTTAAGTAAATGACTACATTAAGACAAATAAAACGCCATTTTCAATATTGGTTTTATAATTGACATTAAACCTTCACTTATTTCTAATGGCAGATATCAGTTCCTAAAAATATTTGCTTTCTTGGCGATCTCGTTGTGACCTTTCAATGTTTCAATATTCACACCTTTAGCAGAGGGCCTTATTTGCATCTCATTGATTGAACTATACAATGTAATAAAGCTGATCGTCCCCTAAGTTGCTAATGTCCCTCACGCAGAAATTGTGTATATTGACCACTGAGAGAGCAACACTGTCAATCGACAGACTCTGTAATGTAAAGCTGTCGTACGAAACCCTCCAAGTACAATAAAATGTGCAGTAAAAATAAATCCACAGAATGAAGATTCTTAAAGTTACAATTCATTTAAGAAAAAGAAGATTTACATTGATTTCAGAGCTTACAGTTACAGAGAACATGCCCCATATAGTTTATATATGATATATTCTTTACTTTTTTATGTCTCATGTATACCACTGGTTTTAAATTCATTTTTATTCATTCTGTATGTATGTTTTAATAGTACTATATATTTGATACTAATTAAACACGTTCTTGTTATATTCCATACTCTGTTTGTGTCACCCTAATCTTGATTGTTTTCCTCTGAGAGCTGCGCCCACAACAGTCTCTCTACTAGATTTGCAGCTCCCCTTTTGAACCATTAGTGGAACCGTGTTTACTGCTAGTGGATAGCAGCTCATACACGTTGTCTTCCTTATATTCTTTATCTTTCCTCTTCCCACACTATTGGTGCAAACGTATACCTTACTGTACAGAGAGCAGACCATTTATCTATAGCCCCATATCATAGTTGCCACACAGTTTCAGTTCATGGCTTACATATGGCATAGTTGCCAACATTGGCCATGTTTCCACTGACACATATTTGTTCCATATGCTGCAGAAAGACCATGCAAAGTGCAACCCGGCAGTATGTAGGATGGATATATACACACAGACAGAATACAATTAATTAATAAGTGTGGAGATCCCATAGAACCTACCATGATTAATTAATTGTGTCTGTGTGTATATCCATCCTACACAGTGGCGTCCCGAGGGGGGGGCAGGGGGTGCGGACCGCACCGGGTGACACCTCCAGTGGGGGTGACACCCGTGCTGCTGGCACCCCCAGCACAGCGTTGCCTAACTTTTTTTTTTTCTTTTTTCTTGCAGCCGCATCTGCTAGATGCGTCCGCCGGAAAAAAAAAAAATGTAACGTCACATCCGGTGACTGTGTTGCCCTCCGTTCTGGGACACGGAGCAGCAGCAGCCATTCGGTAAGTTATGGGGCGGAGGAGGGTGGTTGAAAACGAGCACTTTCATTGCACACTATTACTGGGCTCTGACTGGCACTATATTACTGGGCTCTGACTGGCACTATATTACTGGGCTCTGACTGGCACTATATTACTGGGCTCTGAATGGCACAATATTCCTGGGCTCTGACTGGCACATTATTACTGGGCTCTGACTAGCACACTATTACTGGGCTCTGACTGGCACAATATTACTGGGCTCTGACTGGCACACTATTACTGGTATCTGACTGGCACAATATTTCTGGTATCTGAATGGCACAATATTACTGGTATCTGAATGGCACAATATTACTGGGCTCTGACTGGCACAATATTACTGGGCTCTGACTGGCACAATATTCCTGGTATCTGACTGGCACAATATTCCTGGTATCTGACTGGCACACTATTACTGGGCTCTGACTGGCATAATATTACTGGGCTCTGACTGGCACAATATTCCTGGTATCTGACTGGCACAATATTCCTGGTATCTGACTGGCACAATATTCCTGGGCTCTGAATGGCACAATATTCCTGGTATCTGACAGGCACAATATTCCTGGGCTCTGAATGGCACAATATTCCTGGGATCTGACAGGCACAATATTACTGGGCTCTGACTGGCACAATATTCCTGGTATCTGACTGGCACAATATTCCTGGGCTCTGAATGGCACAATATTCCTGGTATCTGACAGGCACAATATTACTGGGCTCTGACTGGCACAATATTACTGGTATCTGACTGGCACAATATTACTGGGCTCTGAGTGGCACAATATTACTGGGCTCTGACTGGCACAATATTACTGGTATCTGACTGGCACAATATTACTGGGCTCTGAGTGGCAAAATATTTTTGGGCTCTGACTGGCACAATATTCCTGGTATCTGACTGGCACAATATTACTGGGCTCTGACTGGCACAATATTCCTGGTATCTGACTGGCACAATATTCCTGGTATCTGACTGGCACAATATTACTGAGCTCTGACTGGCACAATATTACTGGTATCTCAGTGGCACAATATTACTGATATCTGACTTGCACAATATTACTGGGCTCTGAATGGCACAATATTACTGGTATCTGACAGGCACAACATTACTGAGCTCTGACTGTCACAATATTACTGGTATCTGACTGGCACAATATTACTGGTATCTGAATGGCACAATATTACTGGTATCTGATGGGCACAATATTCATGGTATCTATAATTGTACAATTGTCACCTCATGGGGCTCCTGTGTGTTGCATAATTAATGGCAGTCCCATGTGTGCATAATTATGGGGCGCTTGTGTGTGGCATATTTATTGGGCCCCATGTGCGGCATAATAAAGGGACTCTTTTGTGTGGCGTAATTAAGGGACTCTTTTGTGTGGCATAATTATGGGGCACCTGTGTGTGTGGCATAATTAATTGGGCAGAGGTGAGGCATAAATAGTGGGGCTCTGGTGTGGCATCATTTATGGGGCTCCTGTGTGTGGCATAGTTATGGGGCTCCTGTGTGTGGCATAGTTAATAGGCCATCTAACTTGCATTACTAAGGAATCTGTTGGCATTGTATTGGAGGAAATCCAGGGGGGTGACACCATGAGTTTCCGCACCGGGTGACACCAACCCTAGTGACGCTCCTGATCCTACATACTGCCGGGCTGCACTTTGCATGCTCTGTCTGCAGCATGTGGAATAAATATGTGTCCCTGGAAACATGGCCAATGTTGGCAACTATGCCATATGTAAGCCATGAACTGAAACTTTGTGTGGATCCCAATACATTATACTCTGGTCCTCTGACCCATGGGCCACAAATCCAAAAAATTGAATAGTTTTCAATTTGACATAATATCAAACTGGCAACAATGTACTATTTTTTGCTTCGGGCGTGGATTGAGATGGTTCTGACGCTGGGTTTGAAAACGTTAAATTGACAGATCATTGCATATGGTTGGATGCTTTCTTGTGCACCAACTGCAAGCCTCACTAAACAAGATGGAGATATAAAAGCTCTCTTCCAAGAGCTAAATGACTTTATCTTATTGGCCAAGGCAGACATCCGAGTAAACATCACAACACCTGGAGAGTGGGCCTTTGTTTCAGAAGAAGCAAAGGCAGTCCATTGCCACAGGCTCAGTATACAAATTTAGCTGAGCTTATTGGCTCAACAGAAGAACCTCAGTATTTACGTGAGGAGATTCTAGACTTCGCTTCTTATCCAATCAATACTCTCACACACTGCCATCCAGAGATCCCAACAAGCTAGTACTATCTTACTTTTTCCAAATTTCCAAGACCTTCTGAAGCAAACAAGAATAGTCAAGGGCACTTCTGATTTGGAGGGTTCCATGGAACATTGAATTGTCAAAGACCAGTAAATAGACACCATTAACATTGTTGGTACTTATCCCTGCCGCTAACCACTGGACAATATTGTCCACTTTTCACGGAAAGGTGGACAGAGCGGTGCTGCTAACTCACATAGGACTCGAATCACTTGAGTTCTGCAATTTTACCCTCCATGTCATGCTAGACCTGTCCTTCTCCATTAAATAAATGGATTCGGTGGAAATACAGCTGGTGTGAGATGTGTGGCGAGAAACTGATTTCCCGTAGAGTTTAATATCCTCCGAAACTGCTTGTGCAAAAAAAAGGAGAGTTTTTAGTTTGACAAATAGCCACCTATTGTTCTGTGCCCACTGACATCAGTGCTATATCAGAAAAGATGTCAAAACAATGTTGAGTTTAAGGGTTGAGCCTATGTTTTCACCTGCAGAGCTGCTAACAGGTCACATGTCTGTCTTGATCAGCTCTTGCTGCACAGAACATTACTGCAAAAAGTAGATTGAAAAATGGATATAGGATGAAATAAACCAAGTTATTATGGGGTGGAGAATGTAGATAAAAGATTCTTTCTGGATCTACACCAGGGAAGTATTAAGATAGTGATTGTGTATGAATAGGTTTAATACATGTCGATTTAACACTTTTTTTTCTACACAGTACAGTTAACATATTACACTTATTCTCAAAGCGCTAAAAATGTATGCAGCTCTTGGGACAGAGCAGAAAAGGGATATACATATGTTAGATGAACAGAGACAAGAAACATGCTGGAGAGAGCACTGTGTGAAAGCTTACAATCTACAGGGAGGGGAGGACAGTAAGAATCAGGGTCCCATAAAGTGATCTAAAATGTCTAGCGGTTTTTATTTTATTTTATTATGTTTGCATTGCATACTGCAGAATAATAATTTGGTCACTTTGTCCTATTGTACAGCTGGCATAGTTATTTTAGAACCAGTTTGAAAAGCGTCTACTGATTTGCTAGTGACATTTTTTTTAAAAAGTATACAAATTGTGTTTTCGAAATAGGCACCGATCATCCAATATCACTGGAGTATCAATATCATCGGA
This sequence comes from Pelodytes ibericus, assembly GCA_036172795.1. NCBI lineage: Eukaryota > Metazoa > Chordata > Amphibia > Anura > Pelodytidae > Pelodytes > Pelodytes ibericus. Next base: position 25,671,939 of record CM069866.1, read on the forward strand.
GTATGTCGTCTGTGGTATGATTGGAATGTTGTTTTTTCACGATTTTTCACAAGGTGACACTTTTAAACATGAGCTTTCATTCGTTTTTGCACTGCTGGACATTATCTACGTGAATAGACCATTGGTTCTGCATTGAAGTAATGTGTGAACAAGGCTAGGCAGATGTATTAGCATTCTGGATGTGCCCTTGCCCCTAGATTTAGTGCCATCTATGTACAAAAAAGACACTGCAATGGGCCTTCAAAGAGTCAGAGAAACTCCTCCATCCTCTGGGTGGAACACTTTGTCCTACATTTTCATCTTGGAAAATATTATTAAAACAGAGATGTAAAACTGTCAGGATGTATAAGACAATCACAATTGCCCCCTTCTTCGTTTTGGACCCTTATACATTCACCACATTGTTCAGCATCCACCTGTTAAATTTGAAATTCCTGTCTCAATTTCCAGCAATTCTCTTTTTTATTGATTAGACCCTTCAATCTTCTTTGTACCTTGGCGTTGAGACGCAAGCAGTTGAAGCTGAATAGGTCCACACAGCAAGTAAAGAAGAAAGAGGATCCATAGAGACTGCAGAGATTTTGAAGCCAGGATGGAGATAGATTAGACTGTTTTTGCAGAAGATTAGGAGCAGTAAAATATGAACAGGGCAGGCTCAGTAAACAGGACTATAGTAAATTTGCTTCCTGAAGCTCACTAAATACTGTAGCATTCATTACTCTCCAGACTCATTTGTTTGTGAAAAAGAAGCGGATGAAAGACCAGTCATCCAATTATGACGCAGATCAATACTGAGGTGCTGGCACAGAGGAGAGAGCACAAAATGAAGCGTGAGTAAGACTCCTGACCTATTTCCTGCATGCTTCATCATTTTGCTCACATCTTTTTGACATCAAGGGTATGTGTAATATGAGTGGGAAACATGCATGTACAAAGCTTTCTCAATGGCAAAAGACAACAGGGTAACCAATTATAATGGTGACCAGGTCATACATATAAATGGAATATAGATATGGACAGAACGTTTAATATTGCTGGACAATTTATTATTTTGTAGACCGGTTCAGTGAAATGCCACTTAAAATGCTGCACGAATACGCATTCACTATAGGGTTCGCTATAGGGTTGCAGAAATGACAGTTAAAATAAAATTATAAATCAATAAAAAGCTTCCCAAAAATGTAAATGTCTATACTGAAAATGTTATTTCTGATTTTTAGCCCTGTAAATGGCTCAAATTAAAGACACAGTTTGAGTATACCTTATCCGAAGATTCGAAATCCGAAATGAACCAAAATCAGAAAAAAGAATTTGGAGCCAGCGCTCATGGGAAATGTAGTTCCCAGAGCACTTCGACGGGGGGAGGAGGCGTGCGGACTTCTTCTGGATCAACAAATATGGGTGTGTCAAATGGTTAAACTTGATGGAATATATGTCTTTTTTTCAGCCTAATTAACTATATAAAAATGTAAGTACACAAAGTGACTTGGGAAATTCTACTCTTCCAAATACTGAGAGGATTATTTACTACAAGAAATTGGGTAAAACTGAAATGACTAATCCTAGAGTAGAGCAGGGAAGTCAAAGACAACCAGCTTAGCTATAGTTGGGGAAGTACACAATGTAAAAACACTATATATATAAGTCTACAATAATATGCAGTCAGGCTTTGAAGACTCAGATGGGTTAACCAGGATCCTACAAGATGTCAAATCTTGGGAAGGGGACACAGGGCCCATTATAAAAGTGCTGACTGTCAGTGGTGTATCTTCCACAAGGCAAACAAGGCACTCGCCTAGGGCGGCACTTTTCTAGAGGGCGGCACTTTGCCAGAGGGTGTTAAAGCACACTTCTGGTGCTTCAAACATTTTCGTTCCCTCCCCACCGTTCAGCAAGCTTTAGCTCCTTCCAATTAATCGGGGTGATCGGGGCATGTAATGGACATGGTGGGGGTATGTAATGGGGGTGATGGGGCATTTAGTGTGTATGCAGTGTCAGTAATGGGGACATGTAATGGGGTGATTGGGCATTTAATGTGCGTGCAATGTGGGTGATGGGGCATGTAATGGGGTGATGGGGCATGTCGTTGGTGTGAAACGTGGGTGATGGGGCATGTCATAGGTGTGCAATGTGGGGGGGGGGGGGTGCCATAATTTTGTCTGCCTAGAGCAGCACAAAACCAAGATACACCACTGCTGACTCTAACCCTCTACGCTCTGCTGCTGTCCGGGAATTGGTGTACAAAGAATAATCCTTAATCACAGCCTATCCCTAAAAAAGAACCATTTTGATTTTTTGGCAGAATAACCCAAAAACCTGGCGAATCAAGCACTCCTCATTGCCATCACATCCCACTTTCAGGAAAGCATTTATCTTGCTGTCAGCAGTGTAACGGAGCCAAAGAGCCACGTGGGTAACTAATTCAGAAGCCACTTGGAAGAGAGGAGAGTTAAATCCGTCAAACATTGTCATTCATTAACAGCTGCACATTGTGCTCATTTTGCACTTTCGATAAAAACAGGTTGCATTGTCACATCTGAATTGGGTTCAATTTCATACTGAAGAAAAGCTTAATTGTCTTAGTCGCCTGACCGAGGAAAATTTCACACATCTGAAGTCTGTTTGCAAACAGGCTCGGCGGATAGTGGATTGGAGAGTAAAAGGTTACAGTAGCGGTAATCTAAATGTTATTCTTTAATCAGCTCTCTGCATAGAAAATGAGGATCAGAGATTTTTTTTTTTTTTTTACAAAAGACCAAAGTCATCATATATTTCAGAAGGTTCTGAGCTAAATAAAGGAAGATTAAAGCGTTGACATAGATCCTTTGCTTAGATAGACTTGAGAAAAGTAACACACAAAAAAAAAATCATGGAGATTGAATTCTCCACCGCTAGGTAGATGACATCAAAGATCCAAATAAGTGGATGACATTGGACTGAATTCACTAGAGGTCGAATTAATCAGTTTATGAATTTTGCCAATCAATTGGCTGACACCAGCCATTTGGAACAGAATGCAAATAGTAACGATGCAAATGTGATTTTGGTTTCTAATCATACTCCTTAGCCAAAATGCTAAATTGTTTAATAGAATTGGTTCACAAAGGAGAATGGATAATTGTGAGAAATGTAAATGGAAAACAGCTAACTTCAAAATAAAAAAAAAATTATTAATTTAACATAGAAAGCTATTCACTAAAAGGTGAGATGAACATTTCATACAACCAACTATGCATTGTGTAGGTGCAAACCTGGTGAGAGCCTTTGGCTAGATAAATTAACCAGGCACTATGTGTAGCTCAACTGGTGAGATGAAATGTTTATTTCACCCCAACTCACCTGCACCTCACCTCCATTAATGTAAGAATCCATGGCAGAAGCTACTTTTATTGCCAAGTAAACCTTATTGCCAATGTGAGGTGCATTGCAAAACAGCTAGCTAACTGCCAGTAAAAGGCAATCTATCACCTTAAACATATAAACATCTAGTCTGCCCAATTTTCTAAATACTTTTATTAGTCCCCCGTTCCCCGTCTTATAGCTAGGATAGCTTTGTGCATATCCCACGCATGCTTAAAATCCTTGACTGTGTTTACCTCTACCACTTCTGCTGGCAGGCTATTCCATACATCCACTACCCTCTCAGTAAAGTAATACTTCCTGATATTACTTTTAAATCATTGCCCCTCTAATTTAAGACTATGTCCTCTAGTTGTGGTAGTTTTTCTTTTTTTAAATATACTCTCTTCCTTTACTGTGTTGATTCCCTTTATGTATTTAAATGTTTCTAACATATCCCCCCTGTTACGTCTTTCCTCCAAGCTATAAAAATATACCTTAATATTGCTTATGTTATCAATGTAGATTTTAAAGATTAAAGATTTAAAAAAATGATCTATGTGTTGTGTTAGCAGAATTACAAGTAAAAGTAACCTAATAACCATGAGGAAGCTGGCATTTCATTGCATCCAGCCATCCTAAAAGAATGAGTTGTAAGCTATGGCACTCCAGCTTTTGTGGACTACATTTCCCATGAAGCTAGGCCAGGTGCACAAATGACCAGATAAAACTTACAAGGTTTATTTTAAACTAGAGGTAAAGTTGAAGGTAAAGAGAGGATCATCAACCTAGCTAACTGCAATTACTAAAAATACCACAAGGGGGCCCGCCTAGCATGATAAAATTGATAAAACAAACACTTAATTAGCAGGTCACAAAATGCTGACTTGATGCTGTATTATTTTTTTAAACAGTACAGTAATCTTTAAAACATTTTTTTTTTAAAATGATCTATTTTATTTTATTTTTTTTCATAGCATATGAAAAGACAATAACAGACTTACATACAATTCAACTTCACATGTACAAAAACGAGGACATTCTATAAGATATGGGGCTATTCTAAAGTTTACACCAGGTACAAAGGGTAAAGTGCATCTACAGTGCATATTCTATGCAGTTCTCTAATAAGTATATTGATACTTTGGAGAGAGTTCAGAGAAGGGCTACTAAACTGGTTCATGGGTTGAAGGATAAAACTTACCAGGAAAGGTTAAAGCATCTTAACATGTATAGCTTGGAGGAAAGACGTAACAGGGGGGATATGATAGAAACATTTAAATACATAAAGGGAATCAACAAAGTAAAGGAAGAGAGTATATTTAAAAGAAGAAAAACTACCACAACTAGAGGACATAGTCTTAAATTAGAGGGGCAAAGGTTTAAAAGTAATATCAGGAAGTATTACTTTACTGAGAGGGTAGTGGATGTATGGAATAGCCTTCCAGCGGAAGTGATAGAGGTAAACACAGTGAAGGAGTTTAAGCATGCGTGGGATAGACACAAGGCTATCCTAGCTATAAGACCGGGAACGGGGGACTAATAAAAGTATTCAAAACAATTGGGCAGACTAGATGGACCGAATGGATCCATTTGTCTCAAATATTAATACATAATAGAACATACACAACTATTACTGTGTGGGTGAGGGCATCAGGGGAAGGGGGGGGGGGGGGTAATCATTCCATTCCTATTTCTCCTATTCAATCTAATCTATTTTCCTTCTGCCTGCCCAAAGTATATAAATTAACTCCCTTACATTTCTGGATCCATGTATTCCAATCTGCTCTCGACTTTCCCCCATTTGAAATTGGAAGATTATACCACTCTCCATCTGTAGATTTTGCACCACTAAATTTCTTAACTATACCCATGTTGGAGTTCTATCCGTTTTACAGTTTCTGGCAATCAGCAGCTTTGCTCCTACCAATATATGGATCATCAATGCTCTTTCAGCTGCCGGCCAGGTCTGGACATGTCTAGTTGGAGTAATAGTGTTTCAGGTCTTAATAATATTTTACTTCCACACAATTCATTGATTTTCTTCCTGACCATTTCCCAATATATTTTTAATGGTGCACAGCCCCACCAGACATGCATAAAGTCTCCCCTTTCCACACTACACCTCCAACATGTGTCCGAGCTCCCCGGGAACGTTTTTGCAACCCTAGAGGGGACCAGGTACCAGTAATTAAAGACCTTATAGTTGACTGCTAAATTCAGATAGTGCACCCATTTGTAAACTTCCCTTAGCGAGTTGAGCCAATTTTCTTTTGTAACTTCCTCCATCCCCTCCTTTGTCCAGCTCTCTATAGCTACAATTTTATCTTCTGGGGAACTCTGTCTTATTATATCCCAACATTTTGATATCAGCTTTTTTACGTTCCTTTTTTTCCCAATTAGAGTGGCCAGGCTCCTTTCTATTTCTGTATCTGCTTTATGTCCAAACCTAGTTTAAAATCCCTTTAATCTTAGGTATGTAAATATTTCTGAGCCTGGTATATTATATTCTTCTCTGATTTGGGTAAATGTTTTCCTATCTCCCCCAATCATATAGGTCTTCTATTACCTCCATCCCCCTTCTTATCCAGGGACTAATATTCAGATCATCTATCAAGGAGCCTAAAATATCGAGCGGAAAGCATGTCAGTAATCTGTTGTTTATATTTATGTTACGTTTAAATTTATCCCACTGACCTTTTCAGGTCCGTTAGGATCCTACTTTTCCCCCCCTTTGCTAGGTTTTTGCCTATCTTTAATGGGTAACCTCCAAAAACGTGCCCCTAGATTTCTGATTTCCATCACCTGTTGTTCTATCCTATAACGTCTTTCTTTTTTACTCTCATCTTTTTGTGTTATTAGCTCATGTGTTAATAAATTAGCTCTATAACATTCTTCTAAATTGGGCATTCCTAATCCCCCTTGTTTAGGTTTTTGTATTAGACATTTCAACTTAATGCAAGGTTTTTTCCCCTGCCAAACAAATCTATTCATTGCCGACTGGGCCATTTCCATCCATGGTCTTGAGACCCGTAATGGTATCATCCTAAACATCTTTAAAACATTTTAATGGCTACTTTATAGGGACTGTATCACCTGAACATTGTATTTACTGTGCATGTAGAGCATAAAAAAAATAATTGAAAATGATCTATACATTGTATTAGCAGGATTGCAAGAAAATGCCTATATTAGAAGAAAAATGTGTCTGTGGAGTCTCCTGCTTATGACATCACCTGTGGCACAGTATGCACAGTATTAGATACCGTTCCACAGGTGATGTCATAAGCAGGAGACTCCACAGACACATTTAAAACACATTTTTCCCCTAATTTAGTCATTTGCTTGCAATTCCGCTAACACAATATATAGATCATTTCCAATTATTTTTTATTCTCTACATTTACAGTTAAACAATGTTTAGGTGATACAGAGCCTTTAACTGCTTGCTGTGTTTAACACACATTTCCCAGTATGCATCTAACCTTCGCTCCCTTGCTGGTTGTTCAGTTTCTAACTTTTTTCACTGCACCTCCACCCACTCTCCCCAAAACAAAAGTGTCCCATCTTGGGTGCAGAGCAGTGATGTATTTTGTTTTTTGGCTGCCCTAAGCATGACTTAACTCGACTATGTAATAACTTGCAATGATCTTGACGTTAATTGTCCCTTTGTTCAGCATAACCATGCTCTATACACTACATTTCCACACGCGATACACTAATTTTAACCAATTTACTCTTAAGGTTTACTTGAACCTCGAGCTCAAGTAAGCCTTATTTTACTTACAAATATGATTACTATGTTAATATATAACTATAATGTTCACTACTATGCGTTTTGGCCTTGTCCGGTGAGGCTTGGAACCTATCCCCCATGGGTATGGGGGTTTCCCTGTACTTGGAACTGGTCTTTACAGAGATAGGCAGTGTCAGAGGCTTTAACCCCTTGTGTGGATAGACAGATATTGGCAGTGTCAGAGGGGTTAACCCCTTGTGTGGCTAGACAGATACAGGCAGTGTCAGAGGGGTTTACCCCTTGTGTGGAATAGACAGATATAGGCAGTGTCAGATGGCTTAGCCCCTGGGTGACTAGATAGATATAGGCAGTGTCAGAGGGATTAACCCCTTGGGTGGCTAGACAGATATAGGCAGTATCAGAGGAGTTAACCCATTTATCCACACACTCACACACACACACATACACAGTCTGTCACTCACACACAGTCACTCACACTGAGACACACAAACTCACACTGACACACACATTCTCTCACTCACACTGACACACAGACACTCACTCACACTGACATTCACACACACACTCACACTGACATACACACACACACACTCACACTGACATACACACTCACACTGACATACACACACACTGTCAGTTTTTACCTTACCTGCTGCAGGCATCTCTTGCTTTGAGCTCCTCGTGTTAAGGAGGGACTGAGTCAATCACGGGAGGCTTCTGAACTCTCAGACAATCAGGAGAGTTGAAAGGTCTCACCTGATTGGCTGAGACCTCCTTCTATCAAGCTCTCCCAGACATGGGGGGAAAAAAAGAAAAAGACTGCTGCATGAAGCAGCAAAGTGCCGCCTCTGCCAGGGTGCCACCTGGGGCAGATGCCCCAGTCTGCCCCATTAAAGGGCCAGCCCTGGTTGTATGTTCGGTGGGGCAAATTGACACTGTGGCATGCCAAATTGTGTGGGTGCAATGTGAGAGCAATTATAATGATCACATTAAAACTGGCATATTAATGGAAAACCTAACGCTGGCATATCCCCCCCCCCCCCCCCCCCTTTTCCCTTATAAATTTACATTGACATCCACTCTGGCTCCATTTACAGACAAAGTGTACATATAAGACATGATTTAAAACAAACATTTTACCTTACAATCTATCACATTAACAAAACAATCTGTTGGATAAACAAAACAGCACAAAAAAAACCCAAACATGTAACCTCCTCTCTCTCCCAGCAGCCCACCCAGCTCTCCCACCTCTATTCGTTTCTTTTCCATATATCCCATGTTTTAGTATAATCCGCCATGGAGTTAGTTAAGGAATAATGTAATTGTTCATTATAGCTATTCATATCAACTGTTGTTCTTATTTCCTTTATTTCATGCAAATTTAGTGATTTCCAGTTTCTTGCTATACCCTGTTTCCCCACCAAAAGTATATTTCCCACCAGCTTTCCTATATGCTTTGGGGTTAGTTCTGTTAAACAATGCCATTTCTGCTCTATTGTTCCAGTTAGTTCCCGTTGCTTCCCATATCAACTAGAATATCTTATCCCAAGCACCTTCCTGCACTCCCACCAAATGTGCACCATTGATCCCTTCATTCCACAGCCTCTCCAACAATCCGCAGAGGTGGATTTGAACATTTTATTAAGTGTTACTGGAACCATGTACCATCCCATTTTTTATTTAGACTTTAAGGAGTAAAAATCAAACATAAAACATTGATATTATTATATATTATATATATGAATTTGAATGTTTTGCAATGCTTACCTTGAAAGGTTACTTGTTGCAGGCTCTCTCAAAGGAAAAAGTGCTTAAGCAATTAAACTCTGTTAAAATTCACAAGGCCAAAGGGGCCAGATGGTATACACCCAAGGGTAGTTAGAAAGCTAAGCATTATTCTGGCCAGACCATTATTTTTAGGGATTTTTTCAGTTCAGGTATAGTGCCAACAGACTTGCGAAAGGCGGATGTCATTCCAATATTTAAAAAGGGAACAAAACCTCAGCTGGGTAATTACAGGCCAGTGAGCTTGACATCTGTAGTGGGGAAATTATTTGAAGGATTGCTAATACAATGCACTGAAGAATGCATCTTAAATAAGAATCTAATTAGCACAAGTTAACATGGTTTTGTGAAAGACAGGTCTTGTCAAACAAACTTAATAACATTCTATGAAGAAGTCAGTAAAAATATAGATCTAAGTCTGGCAGTTGATGTGATCTATTTAGACTTTGCTAAAGCATTTGATACAGTTCCAAATAAAAGGTTACTCTACAAATTGAGAGAAATAGGTTTGGGGGCAAATGTATGCATTTGGATTGAAAATTGGCTAAAAGATAGAATGCAGAGGGTTGTTGTAAATGTAAAATCCTCAAATTGGACCAGGGTATGGAGCAGAGTACCTCAGGGGTCTGTTTTACACCCTCTTCTTTTTAATTTGTTTATTAGTTGTAATGGACTGTCACCCGGACTTATTAGGACCCTCTTCTCACCTCCTTAGCCCCCAATTAAAACTCTGCATTTCACCCAGCAAGTCTTTCCTGGACCCTTGCTCTTTGTACCCAAATAGCAGACAGGACCACTAGCAGTTAGGTACAGCACGAATGAACAACTACTTTATTTGAGAAACAACACAGACTTATAAAAAGACATAAACATGACATCACAGACATTAGTATACAATGGGGGTATGAAACTAAGCATAGTTCTCCAACTAACTGGGGCTAGGAATACATTATACTTTCAGGCTGCAAACCAAATAGGAATTAATATACAGTGAGTAGACCTAATTACAAAACACACAGTAAGACACATATTGAACACCACCTAATCAGTTTAACAGTAAATCCAGTTAACACAGAACAATGGATGTTGGAGTAAACTATCAATTATTGTCACATTGACACATTGTAATCATTCAGAGTGGTCTACTCACAGAAATATATATTACACATAAACCAATATACTAACAGAATATGACTAACTAACAATATTAAAGTATAGAGTTAGAGCACATCCACCAGGGCCCATAATCTATAGGGAGGTGTTTGGCCCTTAGGCCCCTCCAAGACCCCAGTCATGCAGGTTGTCAGAATTCACATTAATGACCTCCCAAGTTGTTTTGAGAGCCATGTCTCAGTGTTTGCTGATGATACTAAATTAGGTAAGGTAATACAGACTAATCTAGATGTTTGTTCTTTATGGGAAGATTTGGACATAGTGGGGGACTGGGCATTTAAGTGACAAATGAGGTTCAATTTAGACAAACTTAAAGTTATGCATTATGGGAAAAATAATAACAAAGCAACATATACTTTAAATGGTATCTCCCTGGGAAAAAACTACTCATGAAAATGATTTAGGTATAACTGTATGTATAACAGACTTAGCAACAGGGGCTCAGTGCCAGTCATCAGCTGCAAAGGCCAATAAGATATTGGCATGTAAAAAGCCATCTTGACTCTTTACAAGTCAATGGTAAGACCTCACCTTGAATATGCAGTACAATTCTGGGCACCAGTCCTTAAACAGGATATTATGGAACTAGAAAAAGTGTAAAGGAGGGCTACAAAATGAATAAGGGGATTAGAGGATCTTAGTTATGAAGAAAGACTAAAATGTTGTATTTATATATGCCACGAAATGGATTTGAAGATCCACTGTGACGGGGATTCTTCGAGGGGCCTGGCAGCCAGAAGACTCCCTGTGGACTATGGACCCTATCTGTCAATATATTACCATATTTGCTCGATTATAAGACAAGGTTTTTTTCAGAGCAAATGCTCTGAAAAATCCCCCTCGTCTTATAATCGAGGTCGTCTTATAATCTGACCTAAATTTGAGCAGAGCTACAGGGGACCTGGATCCCCCTCTCTAACCACAGGGGATGTCTGCGCGATGAGCGCAGACTTCCCTGCTTCCGCACGACCGCCGGGGCTTCTATGATGAAGCCGGGTACTTCCGCTTTCGTCACAGAAGTCCCGGTGATCGTGCCGGGCGGCAGACATCCTCTGCTGCCCCACTAGGCACCAGGGTGAATCGGGCAGCTGGGGGATGTCTGCACGATACGTGCAGACATCCTCCATGCTGCCCGACACGGCAGTCTATTATGACGGACCAGCTGTCCGTCATAATAGACTGCCGTGTCGGGCAGCATGGAGGATGTCTGCAAGTATCGTGCAGACATCCCCCGGCTGCCCCAACTAGCCACCAGGGATCGAGGTAAGGGGGAGGGAGTGTGGCAGAGAGACAGGGGGAGGGAAGGGGGCAGAGAGACAGGGGGAGGGGGGGGGACAGAGACAAGGGGAGGGGGGGGGACAGAGACAGAGCAACAAGGGGAGAGGGGGGGACAGAGCAGGAAGGGGGGAAGAGACAGAGGGAGGGGGGACAGAGCAACAAAGGGAGGGAGGGGGACAGAGAGAAACATGTGGGGGGGGGGAAGACAGGCGAGGGGGGAGTCAAAGGGAGGGGGAGTGAGACAAAGCTGGGTGCAAGGGAAAGAGAGAGGCAGCATTGGCACATAAAAAGGAAATAAACACAAGAAATGCATTTTTTGATATAATATTTTATTAAAAAAGCAATTTACATGTGAATATATACAAGTTTAACTTTTTTCCCATAGGGTAGTCTTATATTCAGGCTTTTAGTTTTTTTCCTAAAGGAATATCCAAAGTTTGGGGGGTCGTCTTATAATCAGGGTCGTCTTATAATCGAGCAAATACGGTAGTTTGAGGGTACACACTTTGAGGGCACCAGTGGACTCATGTTTTCAACTGGACTTCAAATACAGGCTCATTCAGGATGTGAGCCAGATGTGCACTCTAGGATTCAAGCCTTTGTCCCATTCACTTTCCCCAGGTTAAGATTGTATCCTATCCTGTAAACCCCTGTAATTATGCCACTTTACCCATTGTCTTCATGGAAGTAATTCAGTGTCCTGTTGTACAGTGATGTCCTTCAATTAGCAAGTTACTTTAATTGAGTACACTCTGTATGTATCTGTACTTGACACCTTTGTATCCTGAAAGGTGTGAGGCAGGATTTCCCCATTGTATGTCCCTCTGTTAAACTGATGATATTGTGTTCATTATGTCTCTTACTGTGTGTATTGTAATTAGGTTTATTCGTGGTAATTCCTATCTGGTTTGCAGCCTGGAAGTATAATGTATTACTAGCCCCAGTTAGTTGGAGACAGTGGCAACTAACACTGGAATATTATTGGGCAAATTGGCTGGGGCATATTAAATGGCAACTAACACTGGCATATTATTGGGCAAGTTGGCTGGGGCATATTAAATGGCAACTAACACTGGCATATTATTGGGCAAATTGGCTGGGGCATATTAATGGCAAATAACACTGGCATATTATTGGGAATATTTGCTGGGGAATATTAATGGCAAATAATATTGGCAATGTGTATGTAATGGGGTGATGGAGGCATGTAAATGGGGTGATGGGGCATGTCCTTGGTGTGCAAAGTGGGTTATGGGTCATGTCGTGGGTGTGCATCGTGGGTGTGGGGGGGGGGTGCCCAAATGTTGTCTGCCTAGGGCAGCACAAAACCAAGATACACCACTGGGGGGGGGGGGGGGGAGAGAGGAGAGAACACGGGGGAGAGAGGAGAGAACACTGATGCGGGGGAAGAGGAGAGAACACTGATGGGGGGGAGAGAGAGGAAAGAACACTGATGGGAGGGGAGAAAGGAGAGAACACTGATGGGGGAGAGAGAGGAGAGAACACGTATGGGGGAGAAGAGAGAACACTGAAGGGAGGAGAAGAGAGAACACTGATGGGTGGGGGAGAGAGGAGAGAACACAGACGAGGGAGAGGAGGAAAAGAGACAGCTATTGGGAAGAGGAAAGACACATACATGTTTAGAAGGACAAAGAGGAGAGGAGAGAAACGGACATGGAAGGAAGAGAGACAGAGGGACACGGGGAGTGAGAGGAGTGCGACAGACATGGGAAGGGAGAGGAGAGTGACAGAAGGACATGAGAGAGAGGAAAAGACAGACGGACATGGGAGAGAGGAAAAGACAGACGGACATGGGAGAGAGGATAAGACAGACGGACATGGGAGAGAGGATAAGACAGACGTACATGGGAGAAAGGAAAAGACAGACGGACATGTGCCCCTCCCGAGATCAGACTCTGGATCCGCCCCTGTTTGGAGAACTATGGTTAGTTCCATCCCCCATTGTATACTAATGTCTGTGATGTCATGTTTATGTATATATAAGTCTGTGCTGTTGCACAAATAAAAAGAGTTGTTCATTCTTGCTGTACCTAACTGCTAGTAGTCTACTGTCTGCTATTTGGGTACAAAGAGCAAGTATCCAGAAAGACTGGCTGGTTGAATGCTGGTTGAGGGTCTACTACGGTGCATTACAATATACGTTATAAAAAATGCGCCTCAGAGGTGATATGATAACATTATATAAATATGTGCAGGGCCAATATAAAGAGCTCTCCAGTGACCTATTCATTAACAGAAATGTACAAAGAACAAGAGGTCACCCCCTGAGACTAGAAGAGAAAGATTTCATAGACAGCAAAGGAAGAGATTCTTTACGGTAAGAACAATAAAGTTATGGAACCGCCAAGAGAGGTAGTGCTATCAACCACAATAGATGCATTTAAAAATGGTCTGGATGTTTTTCGTTTTTTTTTTTAGAAAAGCATGACATACAGGGCTATTAATAATAGAATAAGCATTCATAATAGAGCTTCTTGATCCAAGGAGAAATCTGATTGCCTTTTGGAGACAAGAAGGATTTATTCCCCCTGGGAGGCAAAAATCGAAATGCCTTCCTTAGGGTTTTTTTCCATCTTTTGTATCAAAAGTTGGAATGATAGGTAGAAGGGTTGAACGTGATGGACTTAAGTGTCTTTTCTCAACCTAAATTACAATGTTTTTATTGGACCCATGGGTTTGGGTAATTATGATCACTGTGGAGCAGGGAGAGGCACTTGCTTTGACAGCTATAAACAGCCGGTCACTGTGATTTGGTCACAGTGACCGTGTGTTTCTGGGGGTCTTCAGCGGTACTGAAGCACTTAGCCATGTCAGTCTTAGTGTGATCACAGTATGCCAGCGTGAATAACGCGATCGGAAAGGGTGATACCTTTCTACTTGTCCAATGCAGAGCTAAAGGTAAAAAAAAGCTACCAGCCCATCACCCAGAAGTGCATGTCCCGAGTGTAGGGCAATAGGAATAATTAATCTCTGTCAGGTTTGTTACTGCACAATGTATAGCTGAATTGATGAGTCAAAATGTTCATCTCACCTCAACTCACCTGCTACTCACTTTAACTCACCTGCTACTCACTTTAACTCACCTGCTACTCCCTTCAGCTCATCTGCTACTCAACTTACCTTTTAGGAAATAGTTAGTATCAAAATGAAAGTCGACCTCCAAAGTCTTATTTTAGTGAATAAACCCATTTGCTTAGTGCAATGAAAGTGAGAAAGAAATTTAAGCAAAGGGCAGGGATGTGGGGCTGGAGCCCGTGACAGATTTGATAGAAGTGTAAAGTAAATAAGCTTGCATGCTTAGGCGGACATAAATGATACCAATGAACAATAGGTGTATATATGGGTATATATCAGGACTCAACAAATCCTAGGTGCCCGGTCATTGTTGTCCGCATATCGTGCCCTCGCTGCTGGGATCATTTTACTTTTTTCTAGCTGAGCGTGAGGGAGCTCCACTGTATAGTGTCCAAGCGCTGAGTGTGCTCAGAGATGGTTTGTGCCTGTGTGAGAGGCACAGACCAGGCTGGAAAAGAAATTCCACCCTTCCCTGCAATGAGGTATAGCAGCAAGGAGGGGTGACATTTTGATAGATGTACTTTTTTTTTTTTATCTTAAACCACAAAACAACTGTTGCCTTGTGTGTGTATGTATATGACTGACTCTATTGGGACTATTCACTAAAAAGGTGAGTTGAAGTGAATAGCAGGTGAGTTGAGATAAATATTTCAACCAATTCAGCTATACATTGTGCAGGAACCTGGTTAGTTCACCCGCTAAGGGAACTCATCAGGTTTGTTCCTGCACAATGTACAGCTAAATTGCTGCATTGAAATTTTCCTCTCACCTCAACTCGCCTGCTATTCACTTCAACTCACCTACTATTCACTCCCACTCACCTTTCAGTGAATAGCCCCATATGTGTGTATGTATGCTCCTCTCTCATCCCCCTTCTGTGTTCTTTCCTCTCTCATCCTCCCTTTTGTGTTCTTTTCTCTCATCCCTTCTGTGTTATCTCCTCTCTCATTCTCCCTTCTGTGTTATCTCCTCTCATCTCCCCCTTCTGCATTATCTCCTCTCTCATCTCCCCCTTATGTATTATCTCCTCTCTCATCCCCCTTCTGTGTTCTCTGTTCCCTCCAGCATTTCCGATGCTCGGAATCATCGCAGCGCAGGGAGTGTGAAGCAGCATTGATTGTGCTGCCTGTGCCTCCCCACCAAGTGATCCATGCTGCTATGCACCCAGTGCTTGCTGGGGAGAAAAAGAAACAAACACAGGATCGGAGATTCAGGGCTATGGAACTGATATTCAGGGCTTTAGCCCCAGTAGCCCCCCCCCCCCCCCCCCCAGCGACTCCACTGGCAAGGGGTGATTATCCCAAATTTCCTACTTTGGACCCAGAACACTATGTGGTCACATGTGGAACAAACACCATTGAGGATTCCGTGCTCAAATCTTTATTTACATAAGAACAAATTTTACATTTTAAAAATGAATAAACCATTAACTAGTTAACAGGTTTTATTGTCATTCCTGTAGTACAGTGATTAACCTGTTTCTCCATGGATAAAGTTGTTGCTTCGAGATTTGTTGGCAAAGAGCCTGCAGGGTGCTGATTGGATGCAGCAATGGGGGCAGAGGAGGGACAGGTAGACAGGTGCGCACACCCCAAAGGTCACCCTGGTCGAGCACATTGCTGCTGCTTTAAAGGATATATTGGACTACTCTGCATCTGGTTCCATTATCAGCACCAGATGTAAAAGGGTCAATGGTCCCTATGTATAGAGTGTTCAGACTTGATGGCTCTGGTGATGAGTGGAACGTCATGCACTTAGATGATTAGTGGAATCTTGACTGTGGAGCTTGGTGGATATCTTCAGGTGAGAATGCAGGAATTACACTAGATTACTTTGATGATGTTTTAACCTGATGAAAAAAATGTCATAACAATTAACATATTCAGAATACTGGAATGCTTCTCTGTTCTTTACAGTGATGTGATGAAGTAATGCTGCTTTCAGGATTTCATCTTCAAGCAATATAATGTACATTATTGCAGTTTAATTCCTGTATGCCTCAGTAAGGGCATGCACAGTTGTTTCATACTACATCTCTCTATTTAGGCTCAGGTACTGCCATTAGTAATCACAATCAGAGGCATTGTGACCAGAGGATTGCTATACAGGCCATTACTGTACAATCACACATTAATAGTTATTCTGCAGTCATTTCTTAGCCAATCCCCCTCTTGCTAGTGCTACAGCGTGCTACACTGGTCATGTTGGAGTAGATGCTGCAGAGGGTATGCTAGTGACCCTCTTCTTTGTTGTTGCTGTTGCCAAATTTAAGATTAAAATAGTTTTCATTCTTTTCATCCCCATTGTGTATAAAAAGTGCAAATATCCATATGTTAAATTACCACAATTAGGTAAAACTTATTTTGAATATTTGAAATGTACAACCTTCCTAAATATTATTTAAAAGTAGAGAAATCGAAATGTATAGAAACATATACCAATATCCGATTATTCATCCTACGCACTTTCTCATGTGAAATAGAATTAACACATGACAATAAAGAGATGTTAGAAAAACAATGAGCAGAATTACACTCCTTCTAGACGCTTTAGGTTTGATTTAATGAATGATGCTAAAAGTTTTATCATGCCAGATTACATTCTTCATCCATTGCTTATTTTTCTGATGCGATTGGCTCACTACAGTATGTATGACAACTGCTGCAACTGCTTAGATGATACATGAAACTATTGAAAATAACTCATGCACACACTCTTGGGCCATGTTTGTGATAAGGTTTGTAATAGGTTTCTGGTTATTTCATTATAATGTGGTGTTTCTGAGACCTCCTTTTACTGTGGTGTTGGGTATGGAAACCTTATTCTACTTTCGCGGCTCTAAGTCCTGTAAAAGGCGGTCATGATTCCCTCCTAAAAATATAGAACATACAAAGCAAGTCATTGTAATCATTACAATCATTATAACGCATACTTAAATTATAGTCACTAGGATAAGGAATACAATTATTAATGAGAGAGGCAACTACACACATAAAATTAGAAAAACAAATAAAACACAGGAGCCGGTTAGCTGAGGACCAAACTTTGACATAGAGCTTTATGCACGGAAGAGGGTATTGCAGGGAATTGACAAGGGAACTTCAAACTTAAGGGCAAAATAGCGGAGTTGGAAAAATAATCCAATTCATGTACAGCCTATTTTTCCTCATTTGTGACCAGCTACCATTGTGCCCTTTTTCTTTCTGCCAAATGCAAATCAGTCTTCAAACAATGCCACGTGTAGAACTCCATGTGGTCCCCTTTCTGACATCTTGGGGATTTATGCATCCCCTACTTTGGCCTTACGGTTGAGATTCCCTTGTCAATTCCATGCAGTTCGATCTTTCATGAATAAAGCCCTAAGTTGTCACAGAGAAAAATGTCATAATGATAACTGGTGACAAATAAGAGAAAAAAAAGGCTGAACATGAGGAATAATGGAAACCATGGAGCTAGTTCTAAGCAAATGGATTGTGGTAAAAAAAAAAAAAAGGTTAACACGACAGAAGATAAATGAGTTCAATCTATATTGCGTCTGGCCAGTGTCAGCGTAACTAAACCTCAGACTCCAAACTTCTGTAGGATATTGGTAATACATTGGATATCTGTGAGCATGTAAAGATGTGTTACCGGATTCCACGTGGTGGCTTGCATGGATGTTTAGAATTGGGTCCTGAATGCCCCATACAGTGTGGTTCTTCCTTGCACTTTGGAGGTCTGCAGTTAGCGTATACATTATTTCAATCATGGGAAACCAATGGTAACTTATCACTCCTCTTTGGTCTCCGGACAGCAGTCTGGTGTTGGACAGTGATTTGTGAGTGACGAAAGCAGACAGGCAGTTTGGATTGTGGTGGTGGCCATGGTGTTCTGCAGGACATGGTGTTTCCTATGAACAAGCTATAATTAGTCACATGTAAAAATCATATTCACAAGAAGCAGATACTGGTTTCTGTATTAGGCCAACAGAGATCAAGCATCTTCCATGAAGGAACAACTTATAATAACAAGACTGTACTGAATGCATCTTCCTTACTTGACAATTATAGCACCTGATCATTCATTACAAGGTTTTAAGAGAATTCATCATCCTGTGAACATGTTCATTAATCATTAACTGCAGAACTTGGTAAAAGCTCATTGTTGACATGCCTTTTATTATAGGTAATAAGCTATGCGTGACTGTATTGATAAGATGTATTATTTTGCAGCATTACACCAAGTATCAAAAACACACCAGAGCCGAGGCGCATGTACAGGAGTAAAAAAGTGTTGCTTTATGTTACACCAAGTACACAAGCTCCACAAGGTCAAAAAACATTGAGCAAACTTTCTTTTGAAAAATAAAAATTAAATGCTAGCCTATTATAGAAGGAAGACATGAAGAAACATGGAAGAAAACATATCAGTATGAAATACAAAATAGGTTATCTCTTAAGGATATTCAGAATGACACAGACAGAAGGTAAATCATTGATAGAGAAGTTACATGAGTTGGGACACTGCCTATTACTGTGTATTCTATGTATTTTATGTTTTTTTAAAGTTATTTCCCTATCCATATTTGTTTGCAGGGCACTTGTCCTACTCTTACCCACATTTGAATTCCTTTTTCAGCCCTCTAGCCCTTTCCAGGACTTTTTTAGAGGCATTTTAGTGGCCAAAAGTTGACTTCAATGGGGTTCAGGGTCAAGTTCGAGCACGGACCCGGACTTTTTTCCGAAGTTCAGTCGAACCTCTCGAACCCGAACATCCAGGTGTCCGCTCAACTCTACTAGTGAGGGAGATGTGTATAGATATTTTTTGTTTTAGAATTGTTCTGTCTGGCATAATTAAGGGGCTCCTGCATGGCGCAAAATTAAGGGACTTCTGTGTGTGGCATAATTAATGGGGCTCCTGTGTGAGGCATAATTATTGGGGCTCTTGTGTGAAGCATATTTATGGGGCTCCTGTGTTTGGTATTATAAATAGGGCTCCTGTGTGTGGCATAGTTATGGGCTCCTATTTGTAGCATAATTTGTGGGGCTCCTGTATGTGGCATTATTTGTGGGGCTCTTGTATGGCATATTTAATGTGCCATCTGACTGGCATTACTAAAGAATCTGTTTGGCATGGTACTGGAGGAAATCCGTTGGGGTGACACCAATCCTAGTGATGCCTGTGATATACATTAAATATGTGGCCTAATTTAAAGACATTGGAAAAACGCACTTAGACATAAATTAAGTAAACTGTGGTATATATTGGAACATATGGAGACAACAGATGCATAGTGTAAGTTGTTTCTTTAAAAGGATTGAAAATAACATATATGGAAACACTCACAATAACCTTCTGCATTATATGAAAAACTTTTCCTTTTTTTTTAGCTCTATTAAGATGACATTCTTGTGTGATATCACTCATGCTCATACATTGGCTTCTATATCAGGGTCAATTGTGGGGCAAAGTTGTAAAAGTCGTCGAGTCACCATGGAAACCAATGGAATGTTGCTCATGAATTACACTCATACATAATCCCAGATGTGTCAATTACCGTATTTGCTCGATTATAAGACGAGGTTTTTTCAGAGCAAATGCTCTGAAAATCTTATAATCGAGGTCTCTTATAATCTGACCTCAAATTGAGGTCAGATTATAAGACATGGATCCAGGTCCCCAGCAGAGCTGCAGGGGACCTGGATCCCCCTCTCTAGCAGCAGGGGATGTCTGCGCAACGAGCGCAGATTCCCCTGCTTCCGCCCGGCATGACCGCCGGGGCTTCTGTGAAGAAGCCGGTACTTCCGCTTTCGTCACAGAAGTCCCGGCGAGCGTGCCGGGCGGCAGCAGGGGAGGTCTGCGCTCATCGCGCAGACTTCCTCTGCTGCCCCACTAGCCACCAGGGTAAATCGGGCAGCTGGGGGATGTCTGCACGATACGTGCAGACATCCTCCATGCTGCCCGACACCTCCGTCTATTATGACTGACCAGCTGTCCGTCATAATAGACTGCCGTGTCGGGCAGCATGGAGGATGTCTGCAAGTATCGTGCAGACATCCCCCGGCTGCCCCCACTAGCCACCAGGGATCAAGGTAAGGGGAAGGGAGGGAGGGGGGCAGAGAGACAGGGGGAGGGAGGGAGGGGGACAGAGAGACAGGGGGAGGGAGGGGGACAGAGAGACAGGGGGGACAGAGAGACAGGGGGGAGGGAAGGGGGCAGAGACAGAGTCAAGGGGAGGGAGGGGGTTAAGACACAGAGACAAGGGGAGGGAAGGGGTTAAGAGACAGACAAGGGGAGGGAAGGGGTTAAGAGACAGAGACAAGGGGAGGGAAGGGGTTAAGAGACAGACAAGGGGAGGGAAGGGGTTAAGAGACAGAGACAAGGGGAGTGAGGGGGTTAAGAGACAGGCAAGGGGAGGGGGGAGAGAGAGAAAAATGGGGGCAAGGGAAAGAGAAAGGCAGCATTGGCACATAAAAAGAAATAAAAACTAGAAATACATTTTTTGATATCATAATTTTTTATTAAAAAAGCAATTTACATGTGAATATATACAAGTTTAACTTTTTTCCTATAGGGTAGTCTTATATTCAGGCTTTTAGTTTTTTTCCTAAAGCAGGGCTCGACAAACCCCGGGCGCCAGGTCGCCATGGCGACCAGGAAATCAGACCTGGCGCCCAGGTATCGTGAGCCCCGCATGGTGCCTTGGCAATAGGATTTTTTTCTTCTTCTTCTCTTTAATCTAGCGGTGCGCGAGGGAGCAGAGTGAGTGCACCGGCTGCACAGACTTCCTGCTCCGCCCCCTTGCGCACCGATCACCGGGGAGCTCAGAAGGAAAGCAAAGCTGCTCTCTGCCACTGGGCTAGAACACGCTCCCCCAGCCCCCTCCCTGCATTGAGGCTGGAACGCAACCCCCTCCCCTCCCTGCATTGATGTGTTATAGCAGGGAGGGGGGACATTGATAGGTGAGCTTTTTTTTTTCTTTCCTTAAAAAAAAAATAAAAAAAACCTGCTGCCGTGTGTGTGTGTATATATGTGTGTCACTGGTTGTGTATGTGTGTGTATATATGTGTGTGACTGGATGTGTTTGTGTGTGTAAATATGTGTGTGACTGGATGTGTATATGTGTGTATATATGTGTGTGACTGGATGTGTATGTGTGTGTATATATGTGTCTGACTGGATGTGTTTGTGTGTGTATATATGTGTCTGACTGGATGTGTTTGTGTGTGTATATATGTGTGTGACTGGATGTGTATGTGTGTGTCTATATGTGTCTGACTTAAAAAAAAAAAAAACCTGCTGCCTTGTATGTGTTTGTATATATGTGTGTGACTGGATGTGTTTGTGTGTATATATGTGTGTGAATGGATGTGTATGTGTGTGTATATATATGTGTCTAGATGTGTTTGTGTATATATCTGTGTGTATATTTGTGTCTAGATTTGTTTGTGCGTATATATGTGTCTGGATGTGTGTGTGTATATATGTGTCTGGATGTGTTTGTGTGTATATATGTGTCTGACTTGATGTGTTTGTGTGTATATATGTGTCTGACTGGATGTGTTTGTGTGTATATATGTGTCTGACTGGATGTGTTTGTGTGTATATATGTGTCTGACTGGATGTGTTTGTGTGTATATATGTGTCTGACTGGATGTGTTTGTGTGTATATATGTGTCTGACTGGATGTGTTTGTGTGTATATATGTGCCTGACTGGATGTGTTTGTGTGTATATATGTGCCTGACTGGATGTGTTTGTGAGTATATATGTGCCTGACTGGATGTGTGTGTGTATATATGTGCCTGACTGGATGTGTGTGTGTATATATGTCTGACTGTGTGTGTATGTATGTGACTGACTGGATGTGTATGTGTGTATGTATATGTATTAAAACAAGGTGTAGCGAGTTTCGCACTCAGAAGTGGAGGGTGCACGGAGAGGATTTTCACCCTGGTACTCCAAATTAGAATAAATTATCCTTTATTCTGTATGTATATGTGATGGACTATGTGTCTGTGTGTGTATATATATGTGACTGACTGACTGTATGTCTGTCTGTGACTGCGTGTGTTTATGTGCTGTTGTCTGGCTCCTAGATATTTTAGCTGGCTCCTAAACCTCAGATACATTTGTCAAGCCCTGTCCTAAAGGAATATCCAAAGTTTGGGGGGTCGTCTTATAATCAGGGTCGTCTTATAATCGAGCAAATACGGTATTTTAGAACTATAGGTTGTTAGTGGGATTGTTCTACGTCTTGTAGATATTGCACAGCAAGTTAAGGCCTGTACATAATGCCTGCATAATAATTACAGAATGCCTCTCTCTGTGTTTAATACAGAAAGCTAATAAATAACAATGCCAGTGCATTCCATAATCATATAAATATTACAGGGGTGTAATTAGGGTTACCATATGTCCTCTTCTACACAGGCTTGTCCTCTTTTTGAGGACATAAACGTCTGTCGGGGGTGAGGGTTTAAATATTTTGCGGATGGTGTTTTTTTAAGAGTAACATGCAGAATAAATCATTAACAAAACTTCTACCCACACCCCGCAGAGGTGCTGGCTGGAGAGTTCAAAAAGATCTCCTCTCACGAACCCTCTGTGAGGAGGGATGTCAGATGATGTATGTGTGCTGCACAGACAAATTCTTATTCTGCCTTTCCCTCTCCGCACATCGGAGGTCAAGTGACCCCCTGACTTTTAGACCTGTTCAGATGCACGGGGAGTTGGGTCCAGCTCCTATGAATCCAATCTTCATGGTGGAGTGCAATACATGTTGGGGGCAAGACCTGTGACTGCAATTTTTGCTGGGGGCAAGTCCTGTAAATGCAACATGTGCTGGGGCAAGTCATGTGACTACAATGGGTGCTGGGGGCAAGTCGTGTGACTGCAGTGGGTGCTGGGGCAAGTTATATGGGTGCAGTCAGGTGCTGTGGGTGCAATGGCAAGGGACGCGGGTGTGTGTCCTCTTTTCTGGTCACCAGGATATGGTAACCCTAGTGTGATGTAAGGCTTAGCATGTCCTGATTTCTCTTATAACTCTCAAAGGATAAGTATCACTATTAATATTATGATCATAGATCTCTGTGACAGATACAAACCAAAATGCTCCCTCTAGTCTAGCCTTTAAGGGAATAGTAAAGTTGATCTCCTGGGCAACAACTGAAAAATTATTTTAAAAAGTGTTTAACCATGAAAGATATCTTCAGATATTATCTGTTTTTCAGGTATGGGAGTGTTACTATTATCTACCTCAAAAGGATGTAGGACTGAGCCAACCCTGCCAGGAATTGAACCTTCAATCCTGAGGATTAAATAGATTCTGCAGATGGTGCTTTAACCTGATGAGGTATCACACTAAATTATCCCTCCAAACAATTTCTTTAAGGATCTGATACTACGGGTCAATTCATGAAAAGATGAATAGACTATGGTGAATAGACCCAAGAAAACTGCAGGGAACTGAGAAGGAAATTCCAAACTTGTGGCCAAAGTAGCCAAAAAATATTCTGATTTAGCTGAACTGGGAATCTTTTCAAGACGGCTACTCTCGTCTTAAAGGACAACTGTAGTCAGCGAATAAAATGCTTCTTTTAAATAACTTAAGCAGTGATAACAACAACAGTGCAGAAAAAGTTTAATGAATGGATACAGGAAATACCGTATTTTAGCTCACACTCTTCCTATATAGATAGCTGGGTGCCTCAGATGCCCGTCCAAGCTTGTTGATTGCGTATCGTGCATTCACCATTTTGGATATTGGCAGCCGCCGAATGAACCGTCGTATACAGGGACATGGCTCTTTCGGTTGGGCAAATAATCTTTTGCAAGATGGATGTGCTTATGTATCTTAGTGTATCTTCCACAAGTTAAACAAGGCACTCGCCTAGGGCAGCACTTTGCCAGAGGGTGTTAAATCAGACTTCTGGTGCTTCAAACATTTTCGCTCCCTCTCCCACTGTTCAGCAAGCTTTAGCTCCTTCCAGTTAATCGGGGTGATGGGGGCATGTAATGGACGTGGTGGGGGTATATAATGGGGGTGATGGTGGTATGTAATGGGGCATTTAGTGTGTATGAAATGTGGGTGATTGGGAATTTAATGTGTATGAAATGTGGGTGATGGGGCATGTAATGGGGTGATGGGGCATGTCATAGGTGTGCAACGTGGGTGATGGGGCATGTCGTAGGGGTGCAACATGGGTGGCGGGAGCCCAAATCGAGGTCAGATTATAAGATTGGGAACCAGGTCCCCTGCAGAGATGCAGGGGACATGGATCCCCCTTGCTAACAGCTGGTGGCCATTTTTTTAGGGAATGGCAAATATTAGCATGAGGCCAGGGGGCGGAGGTATGGGTGCTCTTTGATGTTATATGTTTTTGTGTTGTTCTGTTTTTGTGGACTTGGAATGCTCTCGATTATGTTGAAATCAAAGAGGATAGAAATAAATATCAATAAAATAGTACAGGGCGGTAAAATATTTATTTCGCCTAAGGAGATTGGGCAAGCCTTTAACGAATATTACCAAGCTTTATATAATCTTCCAAACTCATAAAGTACAAGTAAAGCCACAGAATACTTGGCCAGAATTTCTCTCTCAGTGCTGGCGGATGAAGAATTAACCAATTTAAATAAACCCTTCCTAGAGGAAGAAATAACTGAAAGAATCAAAGATCTGAAAATTGGCAAGGCACCAGGCCCAGACTGATTCAATGCAACATTTTACAAATGGTATGCAAGGCAAATTTTACCCATATAAACTAGAGCATTTAACGAGTTTATGAGTAGGTGCTCTCTGCCGGAGGAGATATTGAGGGGCAATATTGTCCCCATTTTAAAACAGGGTAAAGACCCTGAAGAACTGGCAAGTTATAGACCAATCTCGCTCCTAAACCTCAAAACGAAAATGTATTCAGCGGCTATTGCAGAGAGATTGAAGACTGTGATTACCAGGCAGAACGGCTGTCAACCATTTTTCAGAGTGTTAAAAGAAGGGGAATTCCCCCTTGATGACCCTGTCGCAGAGAAGGCCTTCGACAGGGCTGGCTGGGGCTATATGGAGGCAGAATTGGGAGCCCTTGGAGTGACGGGGGATATCCAGAGAGCAATTATGGCACTCTATACTTCTCCAACGGGCAGAGTGGTGGGTCCGGGTATTAAATTCTTGCCCTGAAGCCGCTAGCTAGGGAGGTTAAGTCCAGGGCGGGAGCTTTGGATGGGGGGGGGGAGGGGACCCACATCATTAAATTATACGCAGACGATATATTACTAACTATTGAGGAACCAGTAAACTCTCTGCTGAGAATAATGGGTATTAAAGATAACTATGCCGAGATTTCAAATAATAAGCTCAACCCGTCAAATCAGAATTATTAGCAATAAATATGATGGAACAAGACCAGAGGGTTCATTGACATATTTGGGATTGCAGTTGACAGCTGATCTGGAATCTTGGATGGAGACCAACCTGATTATAATGATCAAGGAGATTAATAAAATGTTTAAAAAATGGGGGGAATGTTTATCTCATGGTGGGGCCGAATTAATGTAGTTAGAGCATATAGATGTTGCCCTTTGGAATCCTTACAGCATGGGTTTCACTTATTCAAACAGATTTTAACAGGTTCATATAGGCAGCAAAGAGACCCAGACTAAGAACACGGCTCCTCATGAGGAAAAAAACCAGATGGGGGGTTAGTGATTCCCAGTGTGGCCCACTTCACTCAAGCGACTATGTTGGCACAGGCAGAACTTAGGGGATATAGGGAGCTAGTAAAAACTAAAGATAGCAACGGGAAAAATGAACACAGCTCTATGGCACATCTTGACAAACTGGCTTATTAATAAGTGGAGACTGGGGTTGGAGGAGAAGGTTATGCCCTATCTAACAATCAATGTTATTGAAAGGTGGTTAGAGAATATTGACCCGAGGTCATGGAGAGAAAGATGAATTTGGAAAGTAAAAGATATTATAGAGGGGACAAACATTGAGTCATGTGTGGAACTACAGGAAAAGTTTGGGTTTCCAATTTCAGAATGTTTCCAATATCTGAGAGTTAGAAGCTTCCTACAAGATAAATTAGCCGGGCCCCAGAATATGAGAGCCTATACTCTTTTAAACAAGATAATGAGGATTGAGCTACAAACATTTGGTATCAAGAGCCATTTAAATTATAAAAGTGACTAAAGTCAGTGACCCCCCTCCTGCGATTTAAAAAATGGGAGAAAGACCTGGGTATAAAGATAAAAATACAGGAGTGGTGCTAGGCACTTAGATATTTATATAAGGTTAACCACTCTCTCAATCTGTATGAACTTCAATATAAATTGGTGAATAGATGGTATCGAGTACAAACAAACGGATACAAACAGACAGCATAGAGGGTTTCTGATTCAGCTATTAATAGCTACAAAGGTGAATATTGCAAGGAATTGGAAATCCTCCAGGCCAATCAGTGGAAAGGTGATAGAGCCCCAGTTAACATACCAGTGCAAGATGGAGAGAGCCATAAAATTACAGAGCCCAAACATAAACTTTCATAAAGTTCAGCCGCGTGATTCACTGCAAGGGGGATGCCGGCAGCACGGGCAAATGCCCACTTTGCCCATTGGTTTAAACGGCCCTGTATTCACATAGGACATGCCACCAGATGATAGAAAGTATTATTACAGAGGGGCACATCATAACTCTCAAAGCTCCCAGGTTTTGGCAGGACAGTCTGATTTGGGACTCTTGTTCTGGTGCTGCTTTGGAGACCCACTTTCTAAAGGTTCTGCCAAAATTCACAAAAAAAAAAAAAAGGCCCAGAATGTATGAGCTGGAGCATAAAGTCTGAGCGAGCTCAGTGGGCATGCCAATACATTCCTTTTCTCAGACCCGTCAACCCTTCCTATGTAAGCGTGCATGTGCAATGACATCACAACCGCCACCGAGACCACACCTCCTGGCTGTTCCAATCCTGGAAAAGCTAATGTTGGATGTAGGATACATTATGAAGATATTCTGCCAGTAAAAAACAGAATCTGCTTAAATCACAAGCACTGTGAACAGAAAATGTACATAAACGGCATGCAAGCTGTTGCTTATGTGGAATCTAAAATGAATAACACAGCTTACAGTTTGAGTATCAGTGCAATTAAATTCTTTTAAAAGAAAAATCCGTAACAGTTATCAATATGATCCAAGACAACTAAAGGACTGCAATCCCATCATCGATACCTGACTTGAATAAGCTCCATTGCGCGCAAGTGTCCTCAATATACACCTGGCATTGATTTATCCAGCGATAAATACGTCAGAGGGTAATTGTTTAGCGCACATCCTTTTTTACAGGCATTTGACATAGGAAATCGGTTGTAATTATACGCTGCTGGCGTCAGCAGAGATGAATCCAAGCATAAAAAAAGCATTTTCTTCTGTGCAATTTAACACTGTGCAGTTAAAATCCTGTTAGATGGTACATTTTGTACCTATTTACATGAAATGGGAGGTTACATAATGATAACATCAGCTCTATATTCGGCTAGGTTCAAGTGTGTTGGTGCTAAAAGCACTATAAATGTCCTCGGGGGGGGGGGGGGGGGAGAGGAAAGAAGTACTGATTATGATGACTAAATGTTCAAAAAGGGCTCATTCTGTAAAATGTTTAATTTTTTTTATTATTATTTTTGGTGCATGAGGGCCTAGAGCAGGGGCATCCAACATGAGGCGCGTAGCCCAAAATAGGACCATATGACAGCCACGTGTGGCCTGATTGATTTAAGCAGCCCTGTCCTTGTCCTCATTATTCCCATAAATGTGTCGTTTTCTTTGAATGAAGTGGGAGCACCATCAACAAATCTACAGGAAAACTCTTCTCTCTCTATGAGAAATCCAAATTGGCGTAATGTAAAGCAGGATGGAAGAAATCCACAGTCCTGTAGCTAAGCTGGACCACCACATCTCTGGTAAAGTACAGTTATCCCAAAGTGTATGTTACCAAATAAAGTATACTATACCAGGGCTCGACAAACCCCAGGCGCCAGGTCGCCACAGGAAATGAGAGCTGGCCCCTAGGTGAAGTTACCCTCCCTGTCCCCTCGCCGCTGCCATCCGATTTTTTTTATTATTATTTCGGAGCGCGAGGGGGTAAAGTCTGTGTGGATGGCACAGACTGCAAGCTCCGCCCCCTCGCGCAACGCGTGTCTGAGTGCCGGGTGTCGTCACGTGACATCCTGGCACTCAGCAGGCCGATGAATGAAGACATGCTGCAGAGTTAAGAAGAAACCAAGAAAAGACTGTGTGATGTGTGTGTGTGTTTGTATATATGTAAGTATGTAAAGTAGGTGTGTGTGAGGTGTTTGTATATATGGGTATATGTAGAGTAGGTGTGTGTGAGTTGTTTGTATATATGGGTATATGTAAAGTAGGTGTGTGTGAGGTGTTTGTATATATGTGTATATGTAAAGTAGGTGTGTGTGAGGTGTTTGTATATATGGGTATATGTAAAGTAGGTGTGTGTGAGGTGTTTGTATATATGTGTATATGTAAAGTAGGTGTGTGTGAGGTGTTTGTATATTTGTAAGTATGTAAAGTAGGTGTGTGTGAGGTGTTTGTATATATGGGTATATGTAAAGTGTGTGTGTGTGAGGTGTTTGTATATATGTGTATATGAAAAGTAGGTGTGTGTGAGGTGTTTGTATATATGTGTATATGTAAAGTAGGTGTGTGTGAGGTGTTTGTATATATGGGTATATGTAAAGTGTGTGTGTGTGAGGTGTTTGTATATATGTGTATTTGTAAAGTAGGTGTGTGTGAGGTGTTTGTATATTTGTAAGTATGTAAAGTAGGTGTGTGTGAGGTGTTTGTATATATGTAAGTATGTAAAGTAGGTGTGTGTGAGGTGTTTGTATATATGTAAGTATGTAAAGTAGGTGTGTGTGAGGTGTTTGTATATATGTAAGTATGTAAAGTAGGTGTGTGTGAGGTGTTTGTATATATGTAAGTATGTAAAGTAGGTGTGTGTGAGGTGTTTGTATATATGTAAGTATGTAAAGTAGGTGTGTGTGAGGTGTTTGTATATATGTAAGTATGTAAAGTAGGTGTGTGTGAGGTGTTTGGATATATGTGTACATGTAAAGTAGGTGTGTGTGAGGTGTTTGGATATATGTGTACATGTAAAGTAGGTGTGTGTGAGGTGTTTGGATATGTGTACACGTAAAGTAGGTGTGTGTGAGGTGTTTGGATGTATGTGTACATGTAAAGTAGGTGTGTGTGAGGTGTTTGGATATATGTGTACATGTAAAGTAGGTGTGTGTGAGGTGTTTGTATATATGGGTATATGTAAAGTAGGTGTGTGTGTGAGGTGTTTGTATATATGTGTATATGTAAAGTAGGTGTGTGTGTGTGTGTATATTTGTGAAGTAGGCGTGTGTGTTTATGAATTGCGTGTACGCTTGCGTGATTGTCTGGCTCCTAAATGAAATTAGATTTGTCAAGCCCTGTACTATACAGTAGAATGCATTTCTCAGTCTGCTGTGTACCCCTATATTTTTACAGCGACATATGTTATTGCCATTTCCCTCTTCTAAATGTATTTATTTTCTAATTTCCGACATGTAGCAGGATATAAATGAAAAACTAGACTCTCAGCGTTAAGTTTGTGTCGGTATTGCAACTGGCTTTTCATGATTAATGGACTGAATGAACAGCAGCCTTTATTGTGGTTAAGCAGATATTTAAACAGATCCGTGACTTCCTCCCTTCCAAATATCCGCAAGGATCCTGTGATGGAATTATTCCATGCTGGAGATGTTTATCCAAGCCTGCTGTTCCCATCGCTGAGATAAAGGCAGTGTTTAGAGACCGCATCTACTATCAAACTTGGAGAACTGAATCAAATAAAAAAAAATATATTTATTTGAACCATCAAAAGGTTACTATCTGCAGCTGGAGAGTAGCAAAATTGAGGGGTAATGGAAGGTAGAATTATATCATAAAAGAGAGGGATGATTTGTGGTTTCCCCTAGGGGTGGAACTATCGGCTGTGAAATATACTGGGACCCACCATTATTTAGGGAACCCCATAAAAAAAAGGAAGGTTATGATGAACACATGTTCCCCTATATCCTTCCTAATAACACAGAGGGAGTGAAGGTTGTGAATGATCTCCCCACAGGGGGGGCAACTGTTTTGGACATTTCTGATCAGATCAAAAGGTGCGTAAATAAGATTTTATTTAAATGGTACCTGCACATAGTGCAGATGGGGAGGGAAAAGTCAGCATCCTCAGACCGAAGACAAATCCATGCAGTGGATGGCTTCTCTGACTGGCTAAATGATCACTGACATGTTCAGTGTGTGCCAACATTTAGATCAGCTCTTCCTCAGCTGAGAGGCAGCGCTGAATGTAAACCTGCATACCGGTATATCTCCAAAGGTACATGCCAAAATTAATTCTATCCAAAGTTTTGAAAAAAAAAACAAAACATCAAATTTAGTTTTTGCATATAAGGTTATTTCATTTACGATAAAGAAACATCCTGGCATGCTTTTCTCTATGTCCTATTAATCAAAATATTTAAAACATGTCACAATAAGACTAGTTGGCTTGATAATATAACATAATAAAATGTCCATTTTCATGTCATTTATGAGAAATGAGAACCCTTGATAATTAAAACATGAGGCACTTAGGCACTAGAGGGCTGCACCTTTCTGTCTCCAAAAACATATATTACTACCTTAGTATATTTACATAAAAAATTCTTCCAGGTCGAAAACTAAACAGTGTAAATGTAGACCAGCCATTAGAGGTGAATTTTTTTTTTTTAAGAACGAGCTGTTCCCATGGCAATTCCATTGTGTTAGGAACTGCATTTTTTGCACCCATTGGGAGCCAAAGTGTTTACTATTCTTATTTGTTAAAGGGACACTACACTTTATATTTTACTTGTGCTTAGGTGTCCCTTGTATGAGGATGAACTGGCGTGTACTTTTGATAGTACACGCCAGTTTATCCTCTGACCCACAGCTGCCATGATTTCATAGGAAGCGGAGAGAGACCCTCGTTTTTTCATGGGATCAGCAGGGGGAACCTTAACTAGGTCCCCCCTGCTGATCCTATACAAAAATTAGGGTCTCTCTTTGCGCTAGCAGCGAGAGACCCTTACATTCAGCAGTCAGAGTGGGGCGAGCCCCTGCTCTGATTGGCTGTGTGCGTGCGGACACTGTCAGCACGCGACAACCAGGGACTGCTGTGTCCCGCATGTGAGACAAAGGAGATAGTAAACTCGCGTGTATCTATTAAGATACAAGTCGGGTTTACTTAAAAGTCCTTCAAAGAAGCAAGGGTTAAAACAATGTGCAATGTTCCTTTCAAGAGAGATTACAGCAAGTTATTTTCAATATCGTGTCTATGAAAGTTTTAATCATCTTCCCCAGATGGAGGATTATTATTAAGAAAAATAAACAAAAAAACACTACTAACATATGTTTAATTAGGTATTTAGAGGTCTAATGCATGAGGTAGAGAATCCTGTTCGCAAGCAGGTGTCCAAGATGTGGCCTATGAGCCAAACGTGGCACATCTCACAGCAAACTGCGGCCAAACTGACCTAACTAGTAATTTTCTCATTAGCCCTATAAATATGTAGTTTTATTTGAACAAAACTGATTAAAACACTTTTGGACTGCTTTTGTGTTACTGGTTAATAACCAAACATGTTTCTAAGGCCAGTAAGCTGATCTTCACCTTTACTGTAAATAAAACAATACACACATGCATTTTTGAACATGTGGCTCACTTTAGAAGAAAAACTTGGATGCCCCTGATCTCGAGGGTTGAGGACTGCATAGTTGACAACATTGGCCATGTTTCCAGGGACACATATGTGTTCCACATGCTGCAGACAGAGCATGCAAAGTGCAGCCCAGCAGTATGTAGGATGGATATACGCACAGACAATCCAATTAATTATTCATGGTAGGTCTTTTGAGATCTCCACCCTGATTAATTAATTGAATTCTGTCTGTGCGTTTATCCATCCTACACACTGCCGGGCTGCACTTTGCATGCTCTTTCTGCACCATGGGTAACAAACATGTGTCCCTGGAAACATGGCCAATGATGGCAACTATGGGACTGTGCTGTTGAAGTAGGCCTAAATGTAGCATTTTTGATCCTTTTTTCCCCCCTTACATTCATAAAACCCATGTGTAGTCAAAGTGAGACTAAACAGTTGCCTTATGTATAATCCACAAGAGCAGATGCAAAATGGATCAGTCTACAGTTAGAAAGTTAGGCAGTAATATTTATACATAACCCTAATTGGTTCTGATGCTGGGCTGGACTTAAATACCATGAGCCAGTTGGCATAAGAATTATTGCCCCTTATCTCTCTCCATTAACTAAGATGGTCCAAACGACCATGAGGGCATAGAACGTCCTAGGAACAGCAGCTAATCGTGACCCCCATGATGAGCTGTGCTCCAGATGCCTCTAGATGCATGCCTCTGCCAAATAAGACCACTCCAAGTGGCCTCTCGCTGACAAGCTAAATGCAACCGATGTTCAAAGTGAGTGCTTATTACATTCAACAAAATACGGTGTCCTAGCGTCACAAATGGGTTAAATTGAACTGTTGCCTTAATATTATGACTCTGTTTAACTTAATATTTATAGATGGGATGATACACATTGGGAGCACACAGTGATTTTGTTTCTTTACAACAATCACTACATTTATCACAAGTCAATGGGGTATGTGTTTTAATACACAGTGTGACTTGTGTTTGTAAAACTTGTAAGATAGTCTTGTTTAACCCTCAAAAATGAGCTACAGATGTTCTGTATTTTCCTCAGCAGTCATCAATTTCATTCATCATTTAATGTACTTAATGGTTGTAGAACAAGAAGCACAAACACGAGAAAGGAAGAGATATTTAGTGTAGTATTTAATGCACTAAAGATATATAAATATAAAACCCCCCAGATTTTAGATGGGTACTCAAGGGGATACATTTAAATAATGTTAAAAAGGCACGTAGGGTCTGTGTTGGTGAACACCCCAGAGAGATTGTAGGGTCTGTGTTGGTGAACACCCCAGAGAGATTGTAGGGTCTGAGTTGGTGAACACCCCAGAGAGATTGTAGGGTCTGTGTTGGTGAACACCCCAGAGAGATTGTAGGGTCTGTGTTGGTGAACACCCCGGAGATTGTAGGGTCTGTGTTGGTGAACACCCCGGAGACATTGTAGGGTCTGTGTTGGTGAACACCTCGGAGAGATTGTAGGGTCTGATTTGGTGAACCCCCCAGAGAGATCCATGTGTTATCCTAAACACTTGATGGTAGAGCTGCGGCTTGTAGGTGGATGAAGCGCCCCTTCAGCACAGTGAAGGATAATACCAGCCTGTAACGCACAAACCTGGAAGTAGCGTATCTTGGAAACTGGATGTTGGATACCGGATGTGATGTTACACAGCTGCCCAAGAGCAGTGCCTGCAAGTCCTACGCGTTTCTCAGGTACTCTATTCAATAATATGAACTGACACAATGTGAAAGTGGTAATAATAATAATAAGGATAAGAATAGACAGGGGTGTCCAAGTTTTGTCTGCTGATGGCCACATTAGAAATGTGTGCCTGGGCCACACACACACACAATTATATATATATATATATATATATATATATATATATATATATATATATATATACAGCTTGAGTGTATCAAAGACCTAGCAATGAAACTCACAGTATTTTGCAGTGTCACATACATACACAATCACACAATGTCGCATACGACACATAAAATCTAAAACATACAAAGCACACCTATATAGACCCCGAGGTAATGGTGCAAGAATTTTTGCCGCCCTAGGCGAACATATATTTTGCCGCCCCTTGCTGATCCTGCCCCCAGGCATTTACACACTCGGTAGATAGACGTACCGTGATTCAGGTGAAAAGAGACCCCAATCGCAGGAGTAGACAGCCCTTGCCAGACACCAAAGATACTGTGGACCACAGAGGGAAGGAGGTTTCAGTAGAGCTCCCCAATATTAATTGACCCCCCTTCTATGTAACAGAGGGCCTATTACCTGACACCCTGTCACCCAACTGGCACAGAAGTACAATGTATACTTGTCCAGCGTGCTGTCAATAGTGTTGAGACTGTTCGCGCATGTGTGCTGGCTAAAACATTTGTCGTCGAGATTGTTCACGCATGCGCGCTGCCAAACGCTGTGTAAAGTTTCTCAATGTCTTCAGCCAACTGATTGAGGGGGTGGGGGTGTACTCGTGAGCATGCGCAATACACGTAGTTGCAGTCATCCAGCTTATCGCATGTCACCGGAAGTGACGATCTCAAGCATTCTTGTGTCTCGAACAAAATTTCACAATACCGGGATGATGAAACAAAAGAGCTTCACCGCCAGGCGGCCAAGAAGGTGAGTATCCCTTATACGAACTGACCCACACTAAATATTTATTTCAGGTTTTTGGTAATTTTGGATTTTAACTCTTCTGATAAGGGATACTCAACCTGTATATGTAAGTGTTCTCTAATATACTTGGCACTGAGTACTTTTATTGCATTATATACATAGTAATAAGGTATACATTTTGTTCCCTATATATACATTGCAATTGTACGCTTATTATACACATTTTATACACTACAATAAAAGCATGCAGTGTAATTGCGTGTTTTTTTTTGTATGTTGTTTTTGGAGGAGTAGATTGGGGTGGAGGGTATGATTGCATGCCGGGGGAGGACGGCAGGGGCCAGGTGTCCCATGCGAATGGTTGCCCAGGGTCCAATAGACCCTTTTCTTTTCGATGCGGGCTGCGCGATGCGGAGGTCACGTGACCTGGATGCTAGTATTGGCGCGCACAGACTGATATCCCGCTTAAGTGTGCTGCCACACACATCACGGACAGGAGACAATGTTTTATTTTTTTTGACACACTGACATCACGTTTTGTCAGCTGCCTGTTACTTTGCTGCTCTTTGTTTAGCTATCAAATTATATAATTATCAATTTGCCATAAAGTCATTTAAAATGTTCTGGTAATGCCAGAACTCGCATTCACTAACACAAAAATAAGAGTCCCGCTTGGAAATTTAGTTCTAAGAGCCTTGGGAGTAGAAACTACCGGAATTCAATGTCTCATGTTGAACTAATGCTAGCCATGTCGGACTCGGTGATGGAGCAGGGTGTGGCCACACCCCCTTCTGTTCATCAAGTTGTACACACAGAGCGTAGTAAGCAGAATGTAGCCATTTTTGTGAAGCCAATACCCAATTCTTGACTCACTGGTAGTCGGTTTTAACTCTAGGGCGTACAACTCCAGAGTTTCTACATAGCCGCTAGCTGTCATCACTTCCGGGACCGAGCCTGTGTGGCCTCCTTTCCAAACCTGTCCGAGGCGGAAGTAGGCCACTGAACACAACCCAGTTAAACGAAGCTGCAACCGGTATCAAGATGGCAGGAGCCGATGGGGACGATTCGTTGTATCCGATCGCTGTGCTGATCGACGAGCTGAGAAATGAAGATGTGCAGGTGAGATAGAGGGGGTGGTGGTGGTGTAATGTCTTCAGTCAATGTAGCGCAGTCCCGGGCACACCCTACAGCTGCAATGCTAATGACGGTGCACCAACCTGAAATACCCAAAATGACACACGGCTAGCATTGCATATATAGGGATAGTCACCGAGTAAAATGCAATATATACACTCTCACATCGATTATGCCGCGAGTTATATTCAGTCTTCTTTGAGCATTGATCGACTACTGAACTGACCCGCATTTTACAATCCATTAAAACAACGTATATTTCATTTTTAGAGGCCAATGGGCCCCATTGAATCCATTCATAAGCACATTTTAAAATGGTTTGATCAGCTTTGAGATATGGATACTATGGCAGTTATCTCCTATTAAAGATTTGTCTTCTGTGTGTTGGTTTCACCAGTTAGAAGAAAAAAAAAAAACCGCATGGAAAGGAATTTACCATTAATTAAAAAAACTCGCAACAGAAAACAAACAGCTAAACTTTATAGAGTAAGGGGTTAAAGAAAATTGAAGGGGGAATATTTAAGTTTTTATAAGTAATATAATCAATACCAGAGCAAGACATTACACAGTGGAGGAGAAATGAGCAGGAATGTGAGAAGCTATTTTACAGAAAGAACAATAAATACCTTACATTGTAAGAAATAAACTGTAAAGGAATTCAAGAAAGGCTTGGATATGCTGGATAACAAAGAGGCTGTGACTTAGATTTCAGTATAATATGATTAGGCTAGTTGGTCTTTATCAGTTGTCACAATCTGTAACGCAATGGGGTCTATTCTCTAAAAGGTGAGTTGAGGAGAGATGTTCATTTAAACTTGTCATTTTACCTATACATTTTTCAGGGGCAAACCAGGCATACTGCTGTACGCTCGCAGCGCTAGGCGTACTGCTGTACGCTCGCAGCGCTAGGCGTACACATCCTTTTTAATAGTAAGTCAACATGTATAGAAGGCTTTTTACTTATTTATTGCATAATACACAACTTGGTAAAGTCTTTCAAATAATAGACCAGAATTAAATCCTCTTGATTTTATATTTGATCACCTCTTTGACCAGTAAATATGCATGTATACCAGGGCTCGACAATATATTTTTTTAGTTTTATTTAAGAGGGGCGCTGTGCGATGGGGATGGTCTGTGCAGACTGCCAGCGCCACACCTTGCGCATTGCTCTTTAGTGTTTTAAATTGCTAAAGAGCAAGCGGGCGGAGCTGCCAATCTGCAGCTGCACAGACTGTCCCATCGCTCTGCGCTCCTCTTAAATAAAAGTCACGTGACCTACCGACACTCAGCTTGATGGCACCAGAAGATGATCTCTGACTAGCAGACCTGCCTGCAGTGGACGTGACCCCCCTTCCCTGCAATGAGGTAAAGCGGGGGGGATTGAGAGCTGGGGCACATGGATTGATGCACTTTTTTTTCTTTAAATAAACGGATGGCTTGTGACTAGCTGTCCAAGTGTCTAGGTGAGTGAGTGTCTCTCTAACTCTGTTAGTCTCTCTGTCTATGTCAGTGGCTGTCCCTGTATATTTGAGTGTACAGGTCTGTGTGTGTGTGTTCATGATTGTCCGTGTGATTGTGTATATGTGCTGTTGTCTGTCTCCTAGATTTTTTTTTTTTTTTGCTGGCTCCTAAAACTAAATGAACTTTGTCAAGCCCTGATGTATTTGGGAGCAGTGGCACAAACTGTGCTTTCCAAATATAGGATTTTAACAATTTGTAAGTAGAATATCCCATGTAATAGATGCATCTCTTGCTGTGAAGCATTCTGTTGCTACATCAACTTGAGAGCCAGTAACACCCACTTAATCAAGCTGTGTTGATGTTGGTTCCAAAGACGTGACTTGAAAATTGTATCCCATTCCTACCCTAGGCAGCAGCCCGCTCTGAGAGTCCCTTGTTTGGTGAGTCATACAGTAGTCAAGAATTATGTTTTCAGTATTATCAATATTAAGTGGGAAATCCCTTTTTAATTCACCCCTCCATTAGTACCTCTGCTTATTGCTCTGTTATGCAGAACATAATTACTATGAAATAATATTTGATTTTATTTCACAATGCTGTCAAGAGTTGGACTCCACAATCAATGATGATCATCATGCTGTCATAACTCTCTTGACTGTAAAGTCTGTGTCTTCCTTATACATACTATTTATTTATGATCACCAGTGATGCAGCCTACAAACCCAATTATATAGCATCCTATAGATATTTGACACATTTGGGGCGTTCTGTATAAAGATCACTTGTGGGACAAAGGAAAGTGGTCCAGTCGCTATGGAAAGCAACAGACTGATTCTGTTTGTTCACTTTTACAATTAACATTATACATAACCACAATTGGTCTGATGACATACATGTCCAAAAATTAATTAAAAAGCATTGTTCCTCTCTATGCTACAATGTTTTTTTAATTATTATTTTGCAATAATGTTTGGTCTTTTATTTCATCAGACATACATTTTTTGTTATCATTGAAGGAGGTGTGCTATACTTCATTTTCTCTAACCTAGTTTTGTGTCTATTTAATGGCGGGTGAAAGCTGTGGCTGAACTCCTACCTATACCAGCTGTCTAAGTGTTATTTTGGGGGGGTGGGCTCCCGAGTGTCGATCTGACGGACTTTGCAAGCATTATACCTAACTCCCTATGCTTTAGAAAAAATATTAGATAAGCGAAAATACAACTTAGTTGGATTATTCAGCCTTATGAAGGCTTTATTATAACTATTGAGTGATATCAACCATGGCTCGTATTTGTTAACCTCTACATGTATTTCGATTACAAACCTTGGGAAGGAAATTATTTCTATTGTGAAAGCTTATAATTAAGATTGAATGGTTGTGTGTTTTGTTTTTTGTTTTTGTACTGCTCGCATAAGTCGCCATGATGTTTGGTTCTGGCATGTGTCTTGGAATTTATTTGACCTCACTGGGGTAACACACAAATGTCTTTTATATTTGATAAACAAATTCCTCCACGTCACAGAATGCCACCGTTTGCAGATATGGAAACATTTTAATTATATTCAAAATGGAGAAACTTTGTACTGTATTTGTTTAATTTTACTGGAAAAGAGTTGGCAGAGTCAGACCTCCACCAGAAGTTTGTTATATATAACTGTCCGAACATTGCCATCAAAAGTGCCAATTTCCTTAGTGAGTAAATACATTTCGGCAACTAAGCAGGAGTTGAACAGATCCCTTTGAAAAGCCTCCAAAATATTACTCACTCTGATTACATCAGTGACTGGACTGCCTTGATATAGTTTCCATTTAAAAATACACTATCATGGGGGAAACTTTATTTGCGTGTTTGAAGTTTCTCCATTTTCTAATTCAATGTCTTAAGGCAAGTAAATATAAGACCCTTTTAGTAGTTTGTTTACAGTTCTTCAGATCAGATGTCACATCCCCATCTCTTCTTGAAGCCCAAGAGGAACAAGCATACTGGCTTTCAGGTTTGACATTGAATTGAACAAGATACAGTACTGGCAGCAAGAAAGCCGGTTATATCAAACATGTATGGAAAAATGTCCGTTATAGGGCAAAATAAATTCCGAGGAGATCAGAATACTTCTGTATCTTTGTGGATTTGCACGGTTTGGCTGAAAGCCCTCCTGGCCACAGCGCTGAAAGTTCAAGTGTCTGCTTTGGAAACATTATCTTCTTATCTAAAAGCCACCACTGATTTTCAGATAGTCAGATCTTTTTCTTGCTTGTGTCAGGGAGAGGGAAAAAAGGCCAAGCAGCATCAAAGTCCTAATTTTAGAGAGGTTATTTTCTGTATTTCAAAAACCCATCAAACAAAGAGTTTACAATCCCTGGCAAAGAGAAATCTCTTTACCAGCATCTCAGGGGCTTAAAATTCTAGTCTTGTTTCTCTGCTGGCTATCAGAGTAGTATCTTGGCCTTCTTTACAAGTTCACTGTTAAACACTATAAACTGTGTGTATACAATATTCAGAATAGAGCTCTATAGCTGTAGTCTAGACACATATAGAAAGATTAAAAAGTCATAAGTTTAATTTGTCTTCCTGAAATAGAATATTCACTTGGACATTTTATACTACAGACATTACATATAACCACATAGCATTATACAAGGATCCATTTAGATGTAGAAAAATGAGAACTCACAGGCTTTTTAATACTACAGCTAATTGTATGCAACCATTTTGCCTGCCCCCGACCTCTTTATGAATTTTTCAAATTGAATCCTTCCACTTTTGCACCAACTGGAATTGCCTTCTTACTGCCCCCAGGGAAAAAAGAAGTGCGATTCTGTCCACAGTTCTTCCAATGTTCCCAGATTTCCTAATGTGGAATCCAGTTGTGCTACTGAATTAGAATATAGCTGTTTACCTAGCTCAGGGGTAGGCAAACTGCGGCTCTCCAGCTGTTCCAAGACTACATCTCCCATACTCGTCTGCCATCCTCTTAGCTGAAAGAGCATTATGGGAGATGTAGTCTTGGAACAGCTGGAGAGCCGCAGTCTGCCTACCCCTGACCTAGCTGACTCCTAATCCTTAACCCCCTTCTAGCCAGATGGTGCTTTGGTCCTTAACAATCATGGTTTCAATAGACCCTGTCGGTCCCTGCCGAAATCCCACGATAATTTGTGGTGTCACGTGTGATGTGCGCAGGGATGCCAGAGATGTAGCAGACGCTAGGTTTGAGCATTCGCTATATTTATTATGTCAGACTGAGGCCTCATCTGACAGTGTGGACATCACTGCAAGTCCCTGCAGGGGGATCTGCACACCGCTTATTGCGGGGGGCCACTGTGAGTTGTTTAATGCAGGCCGTTCTATACCGTCATAGCATTTACGCTGTACAAACTAGGACGGCACAAAACATCCTAAAGGCGGCAATGGGTTTAACTGACTTATTAACCTGTCGTATAGCTGTGACAGTATTGTCTGATTGATCTAGCTATCAAAATTGTTAGTCATTTTGTACATAATCTTTAAATGTGAGGCAGGCTTTTGATTACATCCCAAGTTTTCAGTTTATATAAACAAACTTTTATTTAAATTTTATTTAGACCAGCATCATTCTCTAATCTCCTGTATCACTTGACTTTACTGCTCTGCATGCAGAGGGGATGCCTGTGACTTCCGGCTTACTCCACTACTGTCATCATAACAGAGTGTTTGTTTGTTTTCGTCTGATGAGCGAACTATATTGTATAGCAAATAATTGATCGTCTCACAGGGTTTCCTTGTCTTCTATTGCAGCTGCGTCTCAACAGCATCAAGAAGTTATCCACTATAGCGCTGGCATTGGGGGTTGAGAGAACTAGGACAGAACTTCTCCCATTCCTTACTGGTAAGTATTACACAAGTGGTAACCATCTTTTATTGATGTCCATGTTTCTAATTGATGTCTCATGAAATTTGTTTGTACCTCTCCCATGTTCTTTTTAGTCAGTTTGTCTAATAAAAATATAACCCTGGATTCCTTTAACCCGGGGCTTGAGAAATCCCAGGAGTCAGACATTTTTATTTTTTACTTGGAAGTCTATAGAAGTATTACTTTCTATCGCCTAATAATAGATATACATGTTTGGCAAGCTCTGGGTAACACTTCTTTTTACTGCCATACATTCCTTATCAGTAATGTTCTGTTTTACTGTGGTAATTATATTCCATTAGACAATGCTTCCAATACTCCTGTAATACATGTAATGTATATTGGTTGGGTTCTGTAGGTTATTAATCAAGATAATTATACAATCCAGCCCAGTTGTTAAATGCAATTGTGAATACATTTCTGTGTGAAATACAACCTTTAAAACACACGTGTTTTAAAATAAAAATATATAAATATTCAAACAAGTCTGTATCATCCTACAAAGCTCAGTAGGAATCTTCAAATTGTGCACAAGAGAGAAAATGGGGATTTCATTTCACTATATATATATATATATATATATATATATATATATATATATATATATATATATAAAAAAAATGTTTCTTTAAAAATGTATGCTCTTATGTTAACACATACGAAAGCCCACGTTCAAGCCTGCACTTTAAAACTCTGACCAATGTCTTAAATGTTTTTTTTAATTAAAGGACTTCAGTTCATGGGTTATATTTTCATTTTGCACAAATCCAAATACCGAGATATAGTTTCTTATAAAATTATCTGCACTCCAAGGATCCAACACAAAGCCTTCAAATAAAAGCATGAACTGAATATGTCATAAGTGTAGAAGTGTAAATGCCTCGGAGATAGGTTGGTCTTTTCTCAATAGCTTGTTGTGTAGCCGAAAGACCATGAGAAGAAAACTGAGAAACCCCCAATGCTGTGGATAAAGAGGCAAAAGATAATCATTGTTCTGATTTGCATGTGCCTACCCATAATCCCTTGTGGTAGTTATAGCACTGTGAAT
Source organism: Pelodytes ibericus (assembly GCA_036172795.1). Classification (NCBI taxonomy): domain Eukaryota; kingdom Metazoa; phylum Chordata; class Amphibia; order Anura; family Pelodytidae; genus Pelodytes; species Pelodytes ibericus. The sequence goes on from CM069866.1 coordinate 25,714,308, forward strand.
GTGAGAATTCTGTGGGGAAAGCAAGTATTTTGGCATGTTTGATAATACCTCTGCTACCCACTGCATATAAAATTAGTAAAACAGATTTATTGCAGTGACCTATAACTCACAAACAGAGATTGCAATGACACAAGTCAGCGCTAAAGACAAATCACAAATGTGATAAATCCCAAATGGAGCTGCCAGGTCTCCAACTCCCATGTTGTAGTGAAGTGGTAGAGCTACGTCAATGCAGTATTTCTGCTATATGATCATATGCCTGCCTCAAAGACCCTGGTGTGCAATATATGTTACCCTTTTATAATGGCTTCTGTCTCTTATCTTTTCACCTTATTTTTCTCTAAAAGTGTGATCTGTACTACGCAGAGTGCTGGCCATGCAGCGATATTTCGCTAATTATTACATTCATATTTGTGTCACCATGGCAGTAGGAATATGGCATCCTAATGCTTTTCCATATAGATGCACAGTGGATCTAAAATCACCTACTCATATTGCAGAAATCACACATTTACAATGGGCATCACCATTTCATCTCTAAGGGAAGCAGTCTGGTTTCTCATGGTTGCTGGGAATATTGTGTGTTGATCAAGCCCTGGTAGAAATCCTTTACCATTTAACTTAGTGTTGCAATTTAATTTTTTTTTTTCCCTAGGTGTTAAGAATTATGATTTTTTTTCTGTGTGTTATCGTTTAATGTGCAATCAAATCGAAGTACTTTATGCAAATCAAAATGTTTATATTTTATGGGACAATTTGTCTCTAATTATATTTATTTTAGATCACCTTTTTGATCTTGTGATCACCCTGAAGCTTTTAATATGTGTTTTGTTTTAATATAAGACCCACCCCTTGTGTTATATATTTGAATGGAAATTTTGAGTCTGGAAAGTGGGCAGGGGAGGTCTGTTAGGGAGCAATTTAAACGTACGTTAAGACGTGAGGCTATACTGCTTCCCAAGCTTGTTTTAAAAGCCAATTTGAATATAAATTTGAAAGACAGTTGGTTCCCTTTTCATGTTCACGTCCTGCTCTAATCTTGACTCCTTTTCAAAAAAGTATAAAACTTTTAGCTCATGCTGTAATTGTTGTCTTAATGTTGGGTCTTGATTGTGTATATTTACATTACGTAAATTACATTTTTTGTAATTAAAAGAAAAACAGGCCGTTACCATGCAAACACAGAATCCTGGTAATGAAATTTGTGCAGTCACAATACTTATAATAAGAATGCCTTTTATTAAAGGGTGTAAGGCAGGTTCTATGAAACCGAACAATATCACTCGCCTCTCCAAAAATGTATTGTAGTAAAGGTGAATCTTTTTATTATGAGTAAATGGGCGCATTTAAAATGGAAAAAAATAAATCTTTTAGTATTTTTTAAAAATGTTTTAATGAAAAGTGTTAAGATGACTCAAATGGATAGACCTTTTCTGTGGCAATTGTTTGTAAAAAGATGAATATCTTAGTGGCGTTTCCAAGGTAACCAGAGACCTGTAACCACATCATCTAGCTAGAAAGATTTGGTTGGTTCCTTATCAAATCTTATATTCTATGCTCTAATCGGTCTGTCTAGTGACTGATTCACATCCAGCTGACCTAGTTACCTTATCGTCCAACTGCAAAGGGGGTCGTGGCCTAAAAAAGTTTTAGGGATAAATATGGAAAACATGAGTAAAATCAGTGTGTGAATATTTGTAACCTTTTTGCCAATATTTTGTGTAAAATAATTCTAATCCTTCATGTGAAAATTACACCAGCTTTTAGTAAGTGCAAATAAAGGCAGAAAAAAAATATCCACAAACATGCCTGTTTTATTTGTCAGCTCTGTTGCAAGTCAACCTAGGCGCTGAACTTTGGTCCTCCAGCTGCTGATGAACTACAATCCCATAATCCCCAGGGCCTTTAATAATGGCAGGCTGATGAGGTAGTAGCAGTTCGAAAACACCTGGAAAGCCATAGTGTGACGCCCTTGGGTTTAGACAGTCAGCCATAGTCCACCCATTCACATACAGCAATTAAATGTTGTGCTACCTTACCAAGCTTTTGTTTTTATGCATTTGCAAGATATAGTTTACTAGGTCTTCTAGGAACATTTCCTCAATGATCTATGTATGACAGGCAGGTGCCAGTGTTAAATGCAGTGATATCATCTCTCTGTACGTAGCCCTGTGTTGACAGCCAGCCAATTTCATTCCTGTATCCTATTTGCCCTCTACACTCGCATGTTCAGCAATTCTTGCTGCAGTGAATATCCCGGCAGCACATTTCCATGGAAACTCATGTTATTCGCCTGACGGCTAAACTGCAAAGCGTACACATCTTAGCTGTCTGTTATTTCTAAGGGTAAATAAATGTGTTTTTGTTTTTTTTTCATTTTCAAAAAAATTAGCGCTCACATAGAATTTAATTATAATTTATTACAAAAACCTTGCTTTCCCGGGCATTGCTGGAATATCCACATTTTTGGTAAAGCTTAATTGCTATGTAATAGCAGTTGATATAAATGCCAGAAGGCATACTGACCAGTGGGCCAACACATAAGGCTTTATTCATTAGAGAGGGATGGATAATGGATTTTTGGATAAGGGATAATCAGTCTGTATATAATTTGTGTGGGTACAGTAAATGAGAGAGGAGCATTACAGCTAAACACCACAGCAGTGACAAAACCATTGTCACATAGGGTACATTTCCCCCCCCCCCTAAAACAGTGACACTGAAGGGGTTAATACAACCCTTCTTCAAACATATTTATTGTACACAATATTTCATCCCTACCCTCACGAGCAGTGTCCCCACGAGTTAGATGACTGGCTTTACATAAAATATTGTAGATGCCGGCACCAAACAAGCAAACAGCCATCAAATCACAAGAGTGTTTAACCTTCCCATAAAGTAAAATGTTGGAAATGTAGATTGGCCCGACCCGGATAATCCTTAATTTTTCGTAGCAATAGGGTTGTGTCGAGCCTTTGGAAATGCTTTTTTTGTGTTCTATTTTTGAAGTTGTTACCACCTAGGAACGTCCTGTACCATCACACAGGATTCAAGATGGCATTGAGCTTACTTTGCTCTGCAGTTTAGCACAACCCTTTTTTAGAAGAACAAGTCAAAAAACAGTTGGCCCTAGTATGAGGGCGTTAGTGCCACTTAAGTGTTAGGTGTTAATGGGTTAAATTGTTTTTCAGGAACCCTCGTAGGTTTGTCGCCACCGACCCACAAGGATAATTATATCTGCTTGGGAACTACCCTATTATGTATCTACTACAGTGGCTAGTAATTTGGCAGGCTGACCATCACTGCAGTCTGGTACATTCTGCACTGGTAATGTCAGAGTTGGGGACATTCACCTTTTTTCAATTTTATTTTATATATATTTTATTTATAATCCCAACATGTTTCATTTTACACATTCTCAAATAATTATTTCTGATGTGGCCCCTTTTAAGCATACTGCTTTCAAGTCTTGTAGCGTCATGTTGGTGTGTGTGTCACCCCTCTGTACACTCTCCAGGATTGATGGGGGAGGGAGAGGTTTGATTGGAGCATGCTAACTGGGTGTAGCCTGGTTGCCTGGGAAACTAGTGTCTCCTCACTTCAACACTATTTTTGTTCGGATATATCCTCGGACGTTGTAGACATCTTCTCTAGCTCTGTACCTTTTGGTTGCGTAAGCAGGAGGCTGATTTAGTTACTCCGGAGACTCTTCCAACTGTATTTGTAAATGTCCTAACACTGTGCATGAAAATTGTGAGGACTTTCCACACATTTATGTATTCTTTTCTCCATAATAAAATCCCATTCCCCTTTTAATACTTTAATGTTTGTTTCCAGACTCATCCCCAAATTTCTCAATCCCACCTCTTTTGTTTGTGGCACCCAAAACATAAATTTCCACCATTCCATATGGTAACAATTATTTTCCCTTTATTTCCCACCACCATGTTCAGACTGTACAGCCTGCTTTACATTATCTGTTGAGCGGATACACTTATAGAAATAAAAACATGAGGCGAGAATCATATGTATTAATTGTACATTTATTTTAGTAATTTCACAGAATTATTTCTATTCTAGTCTCTATATAATAGGAATATGGAATTTACGGCCAAGCAGGTGCCTGGGTATTATTGCCATAAACCAGAAAGCTGGTCAAACTATGGGCTACCTCTGGACTCACAAAGAGTCATCCTTCAGCGCTCAGGAGAGGAAAAACCCCCTGTGGGGGAAACCTCTGGGGGAACCATGGCTTGAAGGACTGCCCTTCCTTCTGGGCATTAAGAGGCAAATGCAGAGACTACAATTATACAACGGGTTAACGCAACAATTAATTAAAACATTATTTAAACCAGGGGTGTCCAACTGTGGTCCTCTAGCTACAATCCAGCTAAAAGCCTGCAGTTGGACAGTTCTGATCTAAATTGCTTACAACAGGGCTTAACAAATTGATCTGAGTTTTAGGAGCCAGCTAAAAAATCAAGGAGCCAGACAACGGCACATAAACACAAACACACGCAGTCACACACAGACACATAGCCTGTCCCATATACATAAAGAATAAAGGATCCTTTATTCTGATTTGAAGGACTAGGGTGAAAGTCGCCCTCCATTTCTGAGTGCGAAACCTGAATACACACACATACAGTCAGACACATATATACACATAAAACACATCCAGTCAGACACGTATATACACATAAAACACATCCAGTCAGACACGTATATATACACATAAAACACATCCAGTCAGACACGTGTGTATATATATATACACATAAAACACAAACACATCCAGTCAGACACGTATATAAACACAAACACATCCAGTCACACACATATATACACACAAACACATCCAGTCACACACATACACAAGACAGCAGGTTTTGGGGTTTTTTTTAAAGAGAAAAAAAAAGTTCACCTATCAATGTCCCCCCCCCTCCCTGCTGTTACACCTCAATGCTGGGGGGGGGGGGGGGCTTCCGTTGCAGCCCGGTGGCACAGAGCAGCTTCCCTGCTATGCTCCCCGGTGATCAGCACTATATCGGTGCGCGTGGGGGCGGAGCAGGAAGTCTGTTCACTCTTCTCCCTTGCGCACCGCTGCTGGAATCAAAAAAGAAAATATGATCCCATTGCCGAGGACACCACGCAGGGCTGGCGATACCCAGGCGCCAGGTCTGATTTACAAGGACCTCCCACCCAAGAACAGACAGATCTTTCACAAATGGCATGTGAGTCGCTGCACTGGCCAAATCCCCTGCTAGAACCTCCAAAGCTCAAGGTCCAATTTAGGGTAGTCAACTCCAAGTCTTCAGACACATCCAAGTCAGGCATAGAGACCTATACCAAGGAACCAGGGACGCATGCTGAAGCTCCATCAGAGCTCCGGATGTGTCTGAGAGGAAAAATTATTTTCACACAGTGATTAGCAGCTGCCTTTATGACATCATGACCACACACTGTCATTACTTAGACATGTCACCTAAACATTGCTTATACTATGAATGTAGAAAATAAAAAATGTATACATTGTGTTAGCAGAATTGCAAACAAATGTTACATAGTAGTTTCGGTTGATTAAGCAATTTTTAATACTGCTTTCAGGGGGGGGGGGGTCCTTCAGATTTCTCCTTGGATCAACAAGCACTAAATATCAATTAAATGTGTAAATTAAGAGAAGTGTGTTTTTAAATGTGCTTGTGGCTTGATGGATAATTTTATTTTGAAAGTTAACGAAGATTTTTATAAGCATTTGTAAAAAATAAAAAAAGCCTTTCTTGTCCTGGAATTATACCCAGGTTGCCCATCCTTTTATGCAAAATGGTTGGGACCAGAAGATTTTTTGCATAATGCCTAATTTTCACCAATAAGATATGTGTTAAAGTCTCTCAACACACAGTGCAGTAGTATCAACGCAAATAACAAACTGTTAGTGTGATGTAGCTGTGATATGAAGCATTGTTGGGAATCTGCTGTTGGCGTCTCAGGCCTGCACATGAGCCATTGTATTACCTTTTGTGGGCGTACTTGTGTCAGGGAATCTGAGCATGCATGGAAAAGCATGCTCAAGGGGCCTGGATGCTGAATAAACAGTTGTGTGCCTGCATTCTGACGCGCGTGTGTGATTTATTTATTTTTTAAAAATTGAAACAATTGGGGGTGGGGGATAATGGATAAAGGATACCTGTATTTGTAAGCTCGTAATTACTATTCCACTTTAAAGTATTGTGCAGCGCTGGACAAACCCCATAGCTTAAAATGCTGGTGTCGTTCACAAACACATAGAATAGCATAGTAGTGAGCTACAGTTTGAAATAACTGTACAGTAGCACTTCCTAAACATAAGCCGTTGATTTGATGTTATGTAACCAACTCCTATTTTAGGCTCCTTGGTATTTACCCTATGGGCTGATCACTAGCTGTTAATATGCTGCAAGCCTGGACCTGTGAATTTCAGGAGTTGGGGTGCTGCCTGCCTGAAAGACAGCTGTTACCTTGTTACATTACTAATTTAACCTGTCTGGTTTCATCTTGAAGATTTTGAACAGACATATCCATGTAAAATGGACATACTCTTTGTACTTTGTACTCTCCGTTTTAGGGAGGGGGACAGGGAGATCTCCCATCATTTTTTAACAAGTCACAAAACTTTGACAGGTATTGTGCTTTGTTTAAAATTCTGCTAAATATATAGATGTCAAGAATGAATTCAATTTAGGGACCCTTTTTGTAACAACCTTCTGTTTACTTTTTAAGAAGTAAAATTCTAATCAAAATACAAATGTTTCTTCAAATTAATTTGTTACTCGTTTAGAAGCAGTTATGCATGTTCTGTATTTCCTTGGTTGGAAATACCTAAAACGGTCATACTTAACTCGCTGCACGACCTCGGAAACTGACTGTCCCACGCGACAGCATTGCACATTATCCAGCGTCAAAACTCCTCCCTCCTCACGTCGGCAGAGACGAGAATTTCGACTGCCAAGATGCAAATCAAGCCTTATATTCGGCGGTCGCATTTAGTCCCCGGATTCAAGCCCCCATCTATTCTAAGATGCACCCCTTTCCTATAGGTGTTAAAATCTGGGGGTGGAGATGTGCTTCTTAGAATCGAGTCTTAGAATATACCGAATTCTACATAATGTGACCTATTGCTTACTCGCCTTGCTACATGCTTAGTGTAATCCTCTGCATATCTCAGGAGTCTTGAAGAACCACGTGTGGCTGTTTTATATGGAACACTAGACTGAGTTAAACATTTACAGATAATACAGGCCATACATGTCTGGAAGTCATTCCTTTGTTTCTCTTCGCTTTCAGATACTATCTATGATGAAGATGAGGTGCTCTTGGCTCTGGCTGAACAGCTGGGTAGCTTCACCACACTTGTGGGAGGTCCTGAATTTGTTCACTGCCTGCTGGTGAGTTCTCCATATTAAATAAGTCAAATGGTTTTATAATGTAGCATTCTGAACTTAATATTTTTCAGAAATGGCCTAACTGTGATCAGATGAAATTAGTTCAACAAGGTTCGATCCCCATCTTCCCACTGATTTATTTATAGTTTGCAGTAAAGTGACATTATATCAACTTGGTGCTGCAGATTTTGCAATGACAAATCCCATGAGGCTCAGTCATGTCATGTAACGTGCAGTGCCAAGGTTAGCCATCACTAATCACGACATACATTGTTGTAGTCTTGTTTTTAAATGTTGTCAAGGCTACTAATTGGAGGACAATTGTTAGAAAAAAAGATGTTGTTTTGAAAGAATCCAGCGTAGACATCTAAAATAGTGAAGAATATAAATAAGGCACTTTATTGAGTCCTTTCTGGGCCTCCTCACTAATATAAACCTCTGCCCGTGACCCACCGGCCTTGCCTTCAGCCCCACTCCACCGCAGAGCAAATTCATGAAATGGTTAAAATAAGGAAATGTCAATTCGCCAAGCCGCTGAACTAGGATTTTTAAAAAAATCCTTTTATTATGGTAAATGGATATAGTAGTACAGTGAGCGGTCCTTCTCTGAGCCTACAAACCAAGGGATGGACTGCGCACTGTGCTTATCAGCAGGCCTGTGAGTGACTGGTATCCTATTTTATCAAGGTACCTGTTTAAGTACTTCCCTGGCTTCTAAAAACAGTTCTCTGTAAAACTATCAAAAAATGTTTGGGAGTGAGAAATAGGAATTATATGAGCTTTAGCCCCTTGGGTTTGCCCAGCCCTGTGTTAACTGATTCTTAATGGACCACCACATTGTTTAAAAAAACACATCCCCATCAATGCAAGGGATGATAATCACAATATCTAATCTCAAGACCACCACTGCATGTCTTGGCGGTTAGCCAAATCGAGCACTTGATTGTAGGGATACTATATGCAAGATATTGGAGTGTAGTTTCCTATTGTTGCAAGGCATTCAGTATATATTGGATATTAAATCCCACGCAATCTAGCAGCTAACCTCGCTTTAACTGTGCCTTTGTGGCTCGCGGAAGGTCGTTACTTCCTGGCTGATCAGAATCCATGACACTGTCCCAGACGGTGTTGTCTAACCTCTGTCTACCTTGTTGTACATTGAAGTGTTAGTTGAGGTCATTGCACCCTGATGAATTTTAGTCTGTATTCAAAATAACTACTTTCTAAGCATTTCATGGTCGGCTCTCCCTTCACTTTCGTGAAGAAACATGAAAGTTGTTCAGTGTACTGATTCCTTGTCCCTTTTTGTCCTTTGTTGGCTTCAAAGCTTGCATCTGGCTCCCTACTTCCCTGCCAATGTACTTTGTGCGTCAGCAAGTAAAGCTGCCAAAGTCTTAGATCTCTACTGAGCCTTTTCCGCCTTCTGGAGCGAACGGCTTGCAGGAATTGTGGGTATTGAGTTATTAGGTGCCATCTGGGGGGCCCTGCACTCCTGGCTCCTCTCCCAAACGTGTGTTCGATTTTGGCAGCCCTTAAATATTTGTATCAACGTCACCAGCTCAGTTAAAACTAATTTATGTAGGTTGGTAACAGATGCTGCTGCATAAGATTGAACAAAACAGGCAGCACCTGGTGGTCTTGTAAGGATACACATAATAAGCTTATGGTGCTGCAGGATTTCTAGTAATCAGTGGCTGCTCACACTTTATGCACGTCCAATGAAAGTCCCATAATCTGCACACCGAGAAACATGCGTTTTATTTAGTCTACTTAAATGTAGGGAATACAATTTAAAAAACAAAAACAAAGAATGACCTATACATTGTGTTCTAAATTTATAGAATTGTTCTTCTAAATGTGTTTCCTAATGACTTAACGTATGTCTTGCTATATATACAAGAACTCATTTTCAATGGGAAGCGTGTAATTTTTATATTCAACCAACTATGTTATGTCATCAACCGGAGACGCCAACATCACATTTGGAATCTATTTTTTCTCTTCATAATTCCTTTGCTTGTTATCATGCAAAAACAATGGGGGCTCAGTCACCTGAAGATATTTAATGAATTAGTAGACCATAAATTCATACTCTGTATAGATTAGTAAAAAACAAAACCTCCTGTAAAATAGTGCTTACAGATGTGTAGAAATATATAATTATACTCTAGAGCTATGTACAACCTCCCTCTCCTCCTCGGCTTCCACCCAAAGAGCTACTCGGGTCTGGAATACACAGAGGGAAGGCATGGGTTGGGGAGGGAGTTAAGACCAAGCCCCTCCCTCCCTCTGTGCAAATACTAGTATTACTCTCAGCGATACCAGGACACCCAGGGGCATCTGATTTTACAATGTCCCGTCCCCGTGCAGTCCAGATAAAACCTTAAACCAGGGGTAGGCAATCTGTGGCTGCTGATCAACTACATCTCCCATAATGCTCTTTGAGATAAGAGGCTTGCAGAGGGGTATAGGAAATGTAGTACTGCAACATCTGGAGGGCCACAGGTTGCCTACCCCTGTCTTAAACCCAGCAATTCCCAATTAACCCAGAAAACACAAAAAAATAACTTCATAATAAACACACCTATACTTTAAACATAGACAGATCACTGTAAATCATTACCAATGCTTTAAATACAGAAATCTGACAGAGGATTATACATCAATACTCATGGAGAAGTAAATTTAATATATAGATTATGTTATCAACCAATATGGGAGCTAGGTTATCAACACCATGAGTCTAAAAAGGAAGTAGTGCAACTGTAAATACATAATAAATGTAAAAAAAAAACATCATAAAATATAAACATCCTTTCTTAAGAGAGATAATAAAAATAAATGATGGAACCAACAAACAGTGGGGATATATAAGAAGAATACTGGTTACAGGGACACAATAGCTTATGTTTATATAAATGCCCAAAAATCCTGTGTTTAATCTCCCTTTTGGATTGTTTTTAAAATGGTAAATCAATTCAGGCACTCTCCAAAAAACAAAGACCGGACAGGATCTCCTCCCCTTCAATGGGGTTTTAACATGTCCACACCTGTGGCGGTAAAAGAATCAAAAGGGGCGGGGGACTAGAACAGTGTTTAGGGATGCTGTTCCTTACTTTTGATAGCTTCAATTATTGGAAGTACACCTGGGGACAATATTTCTTTGATGTTCTGACTTTTTTAAAAATAATCTGGTAAACTTTCTGGGATGTAATCTAATATTTAATCGTTTTAATGCATACAAAATAATTAGTTTTCTATATCAGATTTGGTATCAAGCTTACTGATTTTACACTGGTGCATTGAAATCAGATGACTTTTTAATCCTAAAACCTTGTTTAATGGTCCATATTTTTAAGTTTTGGCATAAAGGAACACTTGAGGCATCAAACTAAATATTATTATTTTTTTTTTTTTTTAAGTGTATTTGGTAGTAAGTAATCTGTCCCTTATACACATTCTGCATGCAAATCCCTAGCTCTCCCCTTGTTTTGGTGACTGTGCAAGAGGTGGTGGGCAGGTTCTCTTGCATGTGTTATGTGCAGGGAGCACTTTCATTGAGAAGCTGGTGATCACCCACGTAATTTAAAAAGAAATCTTAATTTTTCGGGGATAGCACAAATATCTGCATACTTTATTCATATTATGAGCCCTAATATGCATTCATTTGTCTCTGATGCAGAGTACACCTTTTAGCACAGTCAGTTGGTCTTTTTATGGTAGTGTTTTGTGGCTTGCCATCATAGAAGTCCTATATTTTGTTTTTTAATGCACGTCTTCTGTGATTTCCAGCCTCCATTGGAAAGCTTGGCAACCGTGGAAGAGACCGTAGTCCGGGACAAGGCAGTGGAATCCTTGAGGAAGATCTCTCATGAACATTCTCCTGTTGATCTTGAAGCTCACTTTGTCCCACTGGTTAAACGACTTGCTAGCGGTGACTGGTTCACTTCTCGCACGTCTGCTTGTGGACTGTTCAGTGTGTGCTATCCCAGGGTGTCTAGTACTGTGAAGGCGGAGATCAGACAGTAAGTCAGTTGTTTCGTTCTTAGTACGTTGTGTCGTGACTTGGTCTGTTCAGCAGTAGCTGCAAACTGCCAGTTAAAAGTGTTTAAATGAAGCTGCAAACCATTAAATCACTTTAATATGTAATTTTATGCTCTTATGATGCAGAACAAATACACAAAGGATGTGTTAGGACTTCACAGTGTGTTCGGATCAGGTTGTATCATAAATTCCTGCTACATTGTCAGTGAACGTTTGACCCCATTATATATCAGTGAAAATGGTTACCTGCCACTTGTAATCACACAAAGATCTATATAGTTTCCTAAAGGAATGAATCCTGCATTTGCTTTATTTTATTTTTTTAACCCTAGTTTAGAGGAAGCAAAGATTAACAAAAATGTTGTCCCCTCCCTCGTTGGTAAACCCAACGTGTATTTTTAGCGATTCAAATGCGTTTACTCACTGCCCTGCCTCCGAGCTGAGGTAGAGCCAGTTAAGAGACCGGCACGCTCGTCTGATGGGTGACTCAATATGGCCAGGCTGCCTGCTTCACATGGAACCATGACTGCTGCTGGCCAGAGGATAAAACATATAATATGAAAAGTACATGTCAGTTTATCCTGATACTTGGGGCACTAATGGTTTCTCCTGTACTTCCATATTAGAAGCACAATTGGTAAAACATTTTTAGCTGTCCTTTTAATACCTCACATTTTATAACAAAGCTTTATACATGGCGAACTATACTTCTTCTTGCAGGAGGAATTTGGTAGGTTTATCCCTGCACAAACCTAGTAAAGTTAATGCAGCTAGTGAACATACTCTTATTTCAGTGGTCTGTGATTAATTCTAATTGTAATATTGGAAGACAGCTTAAATAATAATGCTGTATTGAAAGAGCACAATTAATAGTACCTTTTATTGAGCTGTTTTGCTCTGTACTGATCTACCAAGGGACGGCAACATGTCTGCCCCCTGATAGAGCTATATGGAGCAAAGAGTGCTAAATAAGGTGCTTTATTTGTATTCTTAAAGCATTTCTAATTAAATTGTCTACAATGTTTCAGTTTAACCTGAGTTGATGCTTTGCTGACAATTATTCCTTAAGGGGCATCTCCAAGTTGAATAAAAACAAATTACATAATTGAGGATTTTTGTATACAGTTCTTACAACCTCTCTATGCAGCAGTTACGTCTTAATTCTATGGGAATACCCTGTGAATGTCCAGATCATCTATTATTATTTTCAATGAGGGAAGGGTTGGCCATACACAGGTCAGAGTATACAGCTATATAAAGTCAGTCAGGAAGTGGAGCATTGCTCTGCTACATGCAAAACCAGTGACCATTTAATATATATTATAGTTGGGCCAACTGGTTAGACTTGAGCGCTGTCAAAATGTTTCCATTTTCACACGGAACTCGTACATTTATTTTCAGTTTGGGGTTCCATTTGAACAATATGGAATTGCGCCACAGTTAATTTCAGTATAAGTCCGACAAGGTTAATTTAAGGAATTCGGCCGAAAAGACGAATTTCGCACGAATACTGGTTGGTCTGGAAACGAATACACAAGTCTAGTTAGGGGTTAAGTGTATTAGTGAGTGTTATATGGGAGTATATGTGTGTATTAGTGCGAGTGTTGTGTGATGCACACGGTATTAGAATGAACAAATCCCTCTTTTTACTCATTGGGCGTTCGTTCTTTCATTCAGCTTTACATTGGGATAAATAGCCGAATTTTGTCCAAAAACGAATGTCTGAAAAATGAATGCCCAAGTCTAGCCAATGCAAACGCCTAGGCCAATTAAAAACAAAATTATGAAAACACTAATTCGGCACCTTTTGGCCATGAGCCCTTTTTAGAAAAACTTGCATTCCCCAGTATGCATTCTCCATGTAGTTCTTGATCATAAGTTACATGAAGGCCATTTTGTTGGAAGCAAATTGGAAAAATGGATGATATAGTCCAGATCTATGTGATTAGATCAGACCTTTCTGTGGACAAGTTCAAATTAACCTCTTTCTCTGCCTTCAGACACTTCCGCAACCTGTGTGCAGATGACACTCCCATGGTGCGCCGTGCTGCGGCTTCCAAACTAGGAGAGTTTGCGAAAGTTCTTGAACTAGAATACGTAAAAAATGATATTATTCCACTGTTTACCAACCTAGCTTCAGATGAGCAGGTGAGTCATTCTTAACATTTCACGTTTTACTAGCATTGAAGAGGGGAATGTTTAATATAAGTTTAATATAACTTATTGGGCTGCTCAGCCTTGCACCACTCAAGGGTAATTAATATCTAGATCACTTGTTTTGTTCTGAATGAATGGGATAAACGAACAACTGTTCTCTTCGGAGTTGGTACCAGGTGTTTAAAGATGAGGATTTTGATTGTTTTGTTGCATTGTCACCTCAAGTTGGGAAATGTAATGCACTTACCTAATATTTTTTTTTGTCATATCCAATAGTGTTTCATAAAAGAAAAAAATATTGCATCAGTATGCAATCAAACATTACACAAGATGTCACATACTCACGATCTAGACAACTCAAATGATATAATTTTTTTTCGTAACTAAGCTATATAAGTGTTTCCACAGATATACTTAACATAACAAACATCAGAAAACCGGTAGGTAAAATGGAAACATAAATAGTCAAAATAGAATTATCACATTTAACTTCTTTTCCAGTATGATGGAATGAAAATGATTCGGGCAGCATTTTTTGAAAACAAGTAAATTATAGTGGAGGTATGTAATGGCAGAAATATTTCTGCAGGTATATCGTATTAGACAATAAAATTTCTGCCCCCAAATGGTCGTAAACACCTTCAAATGGGTACCTATATCACTTGGACACCATGTTACATCCAAATAAGGACCAACTCTCCATTGAGTGCAAGCAGGGTAGAACATGACGTGTTGCCATGCTAAGCTTTTTACAGGATTTGTAATATTATGTATTTTTGATGCCAAGTAAATGGACGTGAATGTGCTGCATGCAAACCGTGGGCTAAACAAGATACACTTTGTCTTTTTAGTTTCTTTCTTGCAGTAACATAACGATTTGTGGGGAATCTACCCCTGAATTGTGCTGCCGCCATTTTTTTAAGTGTTGAAGGGACACTCTAGGCACTAACTGTGATGCATCTAATAGTAATGTTTTACATTTTATAGTTTATGAGGGGTGCATAGAAAGGCATGCAATAGATCCTTGTAACACTTTTTTCAAAATATTCTAGCAGGAGGGGCACTTAGAATGGCAAACCTTATTCACGGCGTGGTGCCATGTATATGTTTTTTATTTTGTTTGACAGCAGTGATTGGAGTGGTTTTATGATTGGGATGTCATTGTTAACATTATTGAACTTCTGTACACGTACAGTGGTTCTGGCCATGATTCTCTATAGTGGCCCACTGAACAAAAGAGATCACCGCAAATCCCGGGAGGGATCCTGCAAAATGTAAATATTGCAGACACTAACAAAAAAGAACAAATTCATGTTTATATTTAAAATGCTTTAATTTGAATTTTTTCCTTTTTTCTTTTGAAGTGTTTAATTATCATAACAGTGGTTCTCTGATGTTGTCACTAAGAAAACAATCAACATCCAAGTGACTCATCCATTAATTAATCCACTAATTATCACTAATTCCTCAGGACTCTGTGCGCTTGTTGGCAGTGGAGGCCTGTGTCAGCATCGCTCAGCTGCTTCCTGAAGAAGACCTGGAAGCTCTTGTGATGCCAACACTACGGCAAGCAACAGAGGACAAATCCTGGCGTGTGCGCTACATGGTGGCCGATAAATTTTCAGAAGTAAGAGGAGCTCTGTAATTAAACTGTCTGTCATGGGCAATAATTACAAGCGCTGGGGATACCCTGAGAATGTCCATTAATTGTGCAGCAACCACAACACTCATGAAAGGCTAACACGGTATATTTCATGGAAACTGAATTGGATGCCAACTCCATTCTGCAACATTTACAATGCATCGGCCATTGAAAAATGACACGTTTGGAATTTTAAAGACATTACGTTTTTGTACATTGTGCTTGCAAGATTACTGTGATCATGTAGATTGAAAGATAATCAATTTCAGCTATCAGAGCTGAGGGTTCAAAGGTAAAAACGAAAGCTACGACTACACATTGGAAAGCATATGTGCAATCCAACAAGGGTCAGATGTCTTTCCCAGAATCCTCTTGGCCAGGTGTGAGTGTATATATCCCATTATTCTATCATTTGTATCAGCAAAACACAAAGATGAAATGGCAAGTAATAATTGCAATCGACACATCTTGTCCATTGGAAATCTGATTTTGGAGAATTAGCAAGCTAAATTCATATATTAAAGTGTCCTGCTTGGACAAGCTAGGGGGATGCAATGGTCATTTGTTTTTAGTTAGAGTGGGGCTGTAAGCAGGCATTGCAAAATGATTTTAAAAAATCAGTTTGAAAGAAGCTATAACCATTAATGTGAACGGTTACGTTTTATTTGTTGTGGGTAAGCTCCCTGGGTTTATAAACCTAACTCCTCTTGTAAAGTTCAATGCAGATTTAGACTTCTTTATTCGATTTATAACGTTACAAGCTGCTTCGTATGAGCTCTGACTCGTTTATACTTTTTGTTTTTCAGCTCCAGAAAGCTGTTGGTCCAGAGATCACCAAAAATGACCTTGTTCCAGCATTTCAGAACTTGCTGAAGGATTGTGAAGCAGAGGTGCGAGCTGCCGGGGCACACAAAGTTAAAGGTGCGAAACTGCGCTAATTAATCTGGAAAACAATTCCTCCCCCCCATATCCTTGTTTGGCCATTTAAAAAAAAAAAAAAAAACGTTTTATGAACCATTTTTAATGATGCTGTTAATGGTGTTCAGAAGCTTGTCAGTACATAACGTGTATTAATAATGTTGGTATCCCATATCATATTCTCATTTGCGAGTACTGACCCAATCTGACGCCCAACTTTAAAAATCAAACTGTCTGTTAATGCAGGGCTTGACAAATGTATCTGAGTTTTAGGAGCCAGCTAAAATATCTAGGAGCCAGACAACAGCACATAAACACACGCAGTCACAGACAGACAGACATAGTCAGTCAGTCACATATATACACACACACACACACACACACACACACACATCATCACATATACATACAGAATAAAGGATCATTTATTCTAATTTGGAGTACAATTGTGATGGTCCTCTCTGTGCACCCTCCACTTCTGCGTGTGAAACCCGCTACACCTTGTTTTTCTACATATACATACACATCCAGTCAGTCACATACACATCCAGTCAGTCACACACACACACACACACACACACACACACACACACACACACACACACACACACACATCCAGTCAGATACATACATACATACATACATACATACATACATCCAGTCAGGCACATGTATACACACTTACACACACACACACATCCAGTCAGGCACATGTATACACACTTATACACACACACACATCCAGTCAGGCACATGTATACACACATGTATACACACACACGCACATGTATACACACACACATACACATCCAGTCAGGCACATGTATACACACATACACACACACACATCCAGTCAGGCACATGTATACACACATACACACACACACATCCAGTCAGGCACATGTATACACACATACACACACACACATCCAGTCAGGCACATGTATACACACATACACACACACACACATCCAGTCAGGCACATGTATACACACATACACACTAGGGATCGACCGATTATCGGTTTAACCGATATTATCGGCCGATATTCACAGTTTCCTAAATTATCGGTATCGGCATCTAACTTTACCGATAATGCCGATATTTGAATGAAGCAGTTTTCGCGATCAACGATCGCGAAAACCGCTTTAACAGTGCTGGTCTATTGCCTCGACATCGAGGCAATAGCCAGCACTGATATTTCTATTTTGGGACCCCCACGATCGCCCCACGGAGCGATCGTGGGGAGCCATATTGACGGAGCATGCTGCTCCGTCAATATGGCTAAGTCCTCTGCCGGTCTGAGCTTCGGAAGTGAAAGTAACTTCACTTCCGTCGCTCTGAATATGCTACTTGACTACCCCTAGTGGTGGTTTAGTAGCATTGCAATGGAAAATAATTAAAATACATATTTAATTAAATAAAAATAGGTTATTTAGCTATATTAGCCTATAGGGTTAAAATTAAATATTTTTTAGCATAAGGGATAGGGTTAAAATTAAATTAAAGTTAAAAAATATTAAGGGATATAATAAGGATTAGAGTTGGGGTTAAATTTAGTGTTAGGGTTAAATTTTGGGTTCGGGTTGGGGTCAAAAGATCAATATAGGAAAAAACCAAAAAACACTATTTTTGGTTTTTGCCCCATAACTCGCAAAAAAATACCGAAAAATATGGAAACATGCATATTTTTGAACTCGGGACAACATTTAGAAACTATTTAGCCGGGGTCTTTTTTAATGATTTTATTTGGGTAAATTATATTTTAGGTCAAAGTTAGAAAAAGTGGGTTTTTTTTAATTTTTCATCATATTTTATGATTTTTTTTTGTAGTAAATTATAAGATATGATGAACATAATGGTATCTAATGAAAGCCCTTCTTATGACGATAAAAACAACATAATTTGTGTGGGTACTGTATGTGAGAAAGCAAAACATTACAGCTAAACACAAACACCCTAGAAATGTCAAAACAGCCATTGTCACCAAGGGAAAGTCAAGGTGAAAATGTCTTGTCACTAAGGGGTTAATTAAGCTGTTTTGATGCCTTGCTTATATTTACTGTAGTGTCCCTTTGATATAATTGCCTATGTCATTGCTGCTCATTTTACTAAGATTTAATCTAAGTATGGACTATGTGCAATTGAACATTGTTGTTCTTGTTACCTTTTGACTGATATTTATTTAAAAAAAAAAAAAAAAGTGGTCCAATTTGTTGTATTTGACCATATCACCATTGTTTTGCTGCATTATTTATTTTTATTTAGCAATGAAAAAGATTTACAAAAAAAAGCTAAACGTTAACAATAAACATGTTCATTTAACAGCAGATTTGTGTAGAAATTTTTTTTTTTCCCAAAAAATTAAAATGCACGAAATATCGGTATAAGTTATCGGCTATCGGCCTGAAAGTTCACAGGTTATCGGTATCGGTATCGGCTCTAAAAAATCAATATCGGTCGATCCCTAATACACACACACACATCCAGTCAGGCACATGTATACACACATGTATACACACACACACACACACACACACACATCCAGTCAGGCACATGTATACACACATGTATACACACACATATATAGGCATTCCAGCCTCAATAAAGGGAGTAGGAGGGGGGGCGTTCCAGCCCGGTGGCAGAGAGCAGCTTCCCTGCTGAGCTCCCCGGTGATCAGCACTATATCGGTGCACGAGGGGGCGGAGCAGGAAGTCTGTGCAGCCGGTGCACTCGCTCTGCTCCTTCTCGCACCGCTGCTGGATTAAAGAGAAGGGAAAAAACTATACTATTGCCAAGGCACTATGCGGGGCTCACGATACCCGGGTGCCAGGTCTGATTTCCTAGTCGCCATGGCGACCTGGTGCCCAGGGTTTGTCGAGCCCTGTGTTAATGTATAATATTATGCACTCGGCTGCCTTCAGGTCCCATTGCTCACAGTCTCAGATTCACCCTTTGGTATCCTGATTCTTAGGAGAGCAGTGTACTCTGTGCAAGCAATTTTTAGCCACCTTGCAGAGGGTGTGTGGTAGTTAACCAGAATCTGGAATAATTGCCTGGCAATGTGTCCTTTGAATCCACAATTGCTAAGGCATGGTGGGACTGCATGTGTGTGTAACACTGTCTCAGACGCCAAGGCCTTTGCCTTCCTATGTCAGCAGGCTCACAAATTGTGAAGTATGTGTGCGCACACCTAAACGGTTCCTAAAAAGATGTTAATACTAAATGTTAATGATTATATATTTCTGAACAAAACTTGCCCCACATACTGATTTTATGGAGTGTCCATTAGCAGTTTCCCCTATCATTTTTAGCCTGGCCACTTTTCTTCAAAATGCACCAATAATAAACCTGAAGTAAATGTATTGCCATTTGTTTTTTTTATGCTTTACGCACTGTTTGGTGTAAAATGGTTGTTGGGTCAAAGCTTTTTATATGATATTATGGACAGTGATTTACAAGGTTTTTTTTTTATTCCCTGTATTTTAGAGTTCTGTGAGAATTTGCCAGCGGATGGGAGAGAGACCATCATTATGAATCACATTCTACCCTTTGTAAAGGTGAGTTCACCATTCTCAGCTTGTTTCAATATGTGGAATCTTTATGATGCCTTTTCCTCTAACATACGTATTATGTTGAACTGACGCGGTGTGTTCCAGATAACTTTAATGATCTTGTAATTATAAAACATAATAGACATTTCATTCATCTTTTATTTTATAATTTTTCAATCCGTACATTTCTAGAGATCACGTAATGATGGGTTTTAACCTGCCCTCCCAAATTCTTTATAAAAGACCCCAAGCAAGTTGAATATCCCTTGTCCAAAAATCTGTTCTCCACACTTTTTTTTCAGATTTTGCAACAAGTTGCAAGTTCCACACACACTCCTGTCAGAATGAAAAGAGCACAACAGTTTACTTGTGTTCAGCACCCTTAAGCTGCAATATACCGTTTTCCTCAACACCCACAACAGTTAATACAATGGAGTGTGTGCAGGCCTGATGCACCAAAGGCTGGTTCCCAACAGTGTCTCACGTTACAGCTAAATCACAGTAATAGTGATTTTATTTGCTATATACAGTATTTGCATTGCTACTACTGTATTTCGCAAGTGCTTAGACGCTTTAATATAGCGTATTGGCAAAAATGGTCCATTATCCAAAATACTTCCCAATCATTCTGGGTAAGGGATACCTGTACATACTAACCCGGCTCCAGTCTCGTGGGATTTTTCTCAGTTGTTTCTGAGCACACAGGCATATTTGCTTGTGAAATGATAAACTCTATTATGCCATATAATCACTTATTGATGTGAAAGATGTAAAAGGACCACTCTAAAAAAAAAAAGCATAAAAGTTGACATTTTAAATATTTTTTATTTTTTGCCGATGGCTATAATGCCAAGTTTAGCGGAAAACTACCAAGTCCCATGATGCTCAGACAACAAAAGGAATGCTTAGGCCTCATAGGAATTATAGTCTGCGTCAATCTAAAGGGCCAAAATTAGCTATGTAATTAAATGTCTACAGTGCCAAGTGATCTATTTAAATCATGTGAAGAGTAGTCCACAATAGTTAGCTGAAATGTAAGCCATTACATTGCCCATTTCTTTTGCTTCCGCCACAGCCATGTTTTTGGGCACTAGAAGTAGCGACTCCTCCACAGTAGTATAAACAGTAAATGAATATTGAAAATGGATTATGAACATAGAACCCAAGCAAATTATAACATGTAGTTTAGTGCAACTTATCGTTTCATAAAAGCGCTTGTTTTATATCGTTATGTTCATAATTGTGGTATCGGAATGGATATAATTGACCTCCAAGTTCCTTTTGCCTTCAAATAGGTGAAATGCAGATGCTATTTATTATCAAACCAATTTTGATGATAATGATGATCCATAAAGTCTTTGCCACACATCTAATTATCCGTCACAATTACCTTGAAGTGTTTTCATGTCGTCTTATATAATTCTAATGTTTTTTTAGGAACTAGTTTCCGATACCAACCAACATGTGAAATCTGCTCTCGCCTCTGTAATCATGGGATTATCCACAATTTTAGGCAAAGATAATACAATTGAACACCTCCTACCTCTGTTCCTGGCTCAGCTGAAAGATGAGGTAATGTTTTGTTAATTATTGTATGACATTGTATGGGTTTAGCCAGCTGTCAAACCATCCAAGTAGCACCATGTCCAGTTATTGTAACGTGGTTTAAATGTGCATTGCTTGGTGTATGGTGTGATTGCTTTTTATGATGCTGATTTATTTGTTTGTGTGTAAAGCCATGGTGAGAGCTGTTTGCTTATTGCACTCCTGCATGGTTTTTATTGTGCTGCAAAAATGATTGAATAGGTTTGCTGGACTTGAATAAAGCATTATTTGTGTTCACCTTAAACCGATCCCCTGGGTATGGCAGGTGCAAAATCAATGTGCTGTTAAATTTTTCTTCCAGTCCCAAGTAATTACCTAAACTTCCAAAAGCTTTCTTGGAAGATCGGCAAGTGTTTGGTTCTTACAAATTTGTTTGTTTTGCTCTGAACCAGTATGTGAACATGTGTTTTTCGTACTGATTTGTTCTATACTTTGAGGAATTTAATTCTCGGTGTCTGTGTTACAATATAAATCTTATGGGGTTTTTTTTGTGTGTTTTTTTTAACTCTGCCTATAGCCCTCTGTTGCAGATGCTGCATGACTACATTTCCCATAGTTCTCTGCCAGCCTCCTAGCTGAAAGAGCATTATGGGAGATGTAGTTCATTATAACCGGGAGGGCAGCTGTAGCCCATTATTTCTTACATTTTGCCACATGTTAATGTTTAAACATAAAAAAAAAAAAAAAAAGGTATACATTGATTTTAACTAGAGCAGTGGTGGCTGACCTTGGCACTGCAGATGCTTGGCAGCTACATATGTCATGTTATTGCTCAGGCTACTTTAAACTGAGCATAATGGCATGTGTAGTTCATTCTGCAATGGCAAGGTAAGCCATCAATGCTCTAGAGGGCAGTTTTAAGAAAGAGTGCTGCTTCTTGCTTGTGGTTAAATATCTTGCCTTTCCCTCTGCTAAAATAAACCCTTTTAAGTTTTATTGAACACTGGGCCTAATCGTAAATCCCGAATGAGATACATTGTTTCTATCTTTAGCTCCCTCCTTGTTCTCTGTGTTAATGCTGTAGTGAAACAAAGCTATAAATTCAGTGGTTCGTAGCAGTGAGGTGTCTGATTTTATATCTTTCCCCATAGTGCCCTGAAGTGCGTCTGAACATCATCTCTAACCTGGACTGCGTGAACGAGGTGATTGGAATACGTCAACTCTCACAGTCCCTCCTTCCCGCCATTGTGGAACTGGCGGAAGATACAAAATGGAGGGTGCGACTAGCTATCATTGAGTACATGCCTCTTCTCGCCGGTCAGCTGGTAAGCTTTCACAATTGGTTAATAGTTTAGTAAGTGTGTTTGAGAAAGTGTTTAACTAAAATCTCATTGACTGCTTTAGTCACTACTAAAACAATACTTTAACATTAGCCCATCCAAAATGTTCTTACAATTATTAGTTATATTATCTCAACTTATTTTGAGTTTGTTTCTCCACTATAGAAGCCCCCTATCTCAAACCTAAGCATAACCCTATAGCATCTGCAAGAAAAAACAAGAAACACACTGCGCCTAATTGTGATGGTAATAGCAGCAACAGAATCTACCATTGTCTCACTCCTGGCATAGTATAATAAACAGAACAAAAAAGTGCGCTTTAACCAACACTCATTACACAACATAAAAGTGGATTACCCTTAAATATGAGGCAATCCGCTTGGTATATACATGGAGGGGAAAAAAACAGAAATAATAATATAGTGCAGTTTTTAAGTGCAATATATGAGATGTGAATGAAAGATGTAAATACACTCACATATCCCTGACCATAATTCTGCTCAGTATAAAGTGCATCATGGGAGCCCACGCTGGGTAGATGATCCAACAGTATCCCAGGAGGATGTGCCACAGTAGGAAGAGAGCAAAGGTGAGACCTTTTAGCATGGATAAAAAAAATGTATTATAACAAAGTATAAAAAGTCTTACATTAAAATATACAGGATCCAACAGGTAAATGTAGAATGGTACAAGTCCCATTGTCCAAAATAGTCCCAGCAAGTCTCTTCCTTTCCACTTGGAAAATATTTAAGGGTAATCCACTTTTATGTTGTGTATTCAGTGTTGGTTAAAGCGCACTTTTTCACTTTTTTGTTCTATAGCATCTGCTGTGTCTACCTTTTAATTTAGTATCTATACACTATTTATTTTTAAAATGTAGATTTGATACTTGGGGCTAGTAAAAAAACAAAACTCATGAAGCTTAGTGGGAAGCATCAATTCTGTGTTTCTTCATACAAAAGTAAAAGGAACTTATGTATAGCTTGGATGAGATACATAATGGGGGGGCGGGGGATATGATGGAAACATTTAAATACATAAAGGGAATCAACAGAGTAGAGGAGGATAGTATATTTAAAAGAAGAAAAAAACAATGTATCTGATTAGACATCATGGTACATTGACTGTTATGTGTACATGCTGTGTATGCTATTTCCATGACATTTCCAATAAAAACTTTAATTACAAAAAAAACCTACCACAACACCATAGGTTTAAAAGTAATATCAGGAAGTATTACTTTACTGAGAGGGTAGTGGATGCATGGAATAGCCTTCCAGCAGAAGTGGTAGAGGTTAACAGTGAAGGAGTTTAATTATGCATGGTATCAACAGAAGGATATTTATAGATAAAAGGCCAGGGACCAATTGAACGTATCTAGAAAATTGGACAGTCTAGGCGGGTCGACTGTGGTTCTTTTCTGCTGATATATTCTATATTCATTGGATTAACTTTAATAAGTGCAAAAAATACTTTTCGAAATAAAAAATGACACAGGTGTTTTTTGGAAAGAAGCAGATTAGAATATGGGATCCTTTTTAATGTTTAAGAAACCTGAATACTGGATCTCTTGTTTGAACATGTTCTTATCTCAGAATGTAAAAGCTATATAGATTTCAAGTGCATTTTTAAATGCACTCTAGCAACATAAAAAAAAAAAAAGATGAGAACCTGTGAGATGTTCCCAAGTGTGCCCTTTCCTGTTGAACTTTTTTTTTTTGCTCCTTTTGAATCCTATTAGTGTCTTTCTCTGTATGTGTAAATGGCCCTTGGTCTACATCCTGTAAATCCTTGACTGGGCCTATGATTGGCAAATCATATTGGTAAATGCTTTGTGCAGGGAAAGATTACCCATTTTGGGTCTTGTTGGTGGGATCTGATATGCTAAGTAGCAACTTAACTTAAAAACTTAAGTAGTTAACTTAAAAATAAATCATAAAATCTGGCAGTGGTCCAGTGGGGTATGTATAGTATCCCTCCCCCGCACAACTTTGGATTTCTCTAGTGAAGCCAAGATTGCCATCCAACTGCATTACTTTGTAGCACATCATCAGATATGTGTGGTTGTGCAGTCACCTTGCCTGCCGAACACGAATGGTCCTACTAGGACCACAGATGGAGAATTTGGTACAATTCGACTGCACTGTGTAAGGTTAGACCATTGGTATATACTCGAGTATAAGCCGAGTTTTTCAGCACATTTTTCGTGCTGAAAAATGCCCCCCTCGGCTTATACTCGAGTCAGCGGCTGGAAAAAAAAAATCTAAAACTTACCTCGTTCCTGCTCCGTCTCCCGGTGCTCCAGCCGCACGGTCTTGAAACCTTTTTTTTTAAACACACTTTATTGATCCGCGCGGCTGTAAGGGAGCTCACAACGCTTCCCTCACAACCACGGACCTTCAGAGCACCGGGAGACGGAGCAGCAAAGAGGTAAGTACTGGGGTCTGGGGAAGGGGGGGAGGAGGGTGGCATAACGAGCATACTAAGGGGCAATATCCTGGCATATTGGGGGCAATATCCTGGCATATTGGGGGCAATATCCTGGCATATTGGGCGCAATATCCTTTAATATTAAATGACATATTGGGGGAAAAATCCTGGCATATTGAGCAAAATCGTGGAATATTAAATGGCATATTGGGGGCAATATTTACCAGTAGCTACCTCATTTCCCACCCTAGGCTTATATTCGAGTCAATATTTTTTTTCCCAGTTCTTTGTGGTAAAATTAGGTGCCTCGGCTTATATTCGGGTCGGCTTATACTCGAGTATATACGGTACATTGGAAGTAGTTATGAACATGAATCCAATACATTCTCTATGGCAGTAGTGTTTGCAGGCCCTTCTTCATGTGAATGGCACCAAAAGCCATTAGTTATTTCGTCCTCCTTATTCTAAGATATCTGATGTTTTTTATTACTAATGTCAGATAGTATATTAGGGCATGAATGGAAATCAAAATAGGACTTGTGAAACCAATCACGAAAGCTAGGTCAAAGGGACACGTCCATGGCAAACTAAAACTCTTCAATTTTCAAAGGAGTCAAACTGGAGTTATAATGTTACGCAGACATTGTTCAGCATCCGTCTAAGACAACACACTATATACATACACTGAATGTGCGTGTTATGAAAGCATTCGATTGTCAAATAATCTCAATTTGTGTGTCTTTTTTTTTTTGCTTTGCAGGGTGTGGAATTTTTTGACGAA
Source organism: Pelodytes ibericus (assembly GCA_036172795.1). Taxonomy (NCBI): domain Eukaryota; kingdom Metazoa; phylum Chordata; class Amphibia; order Anura; family Pelodytidae; genus Pelodytes; species Pelodytes ibericus. The sequence continues at coordinate 25,740,140 of CM069866.1, forward strand.
AAGCTGAATTCATTGTGCATGGCTTGGCTGGTTGACCATGGTAAGTGATGACAAATATATATATATTTTTATTTTTACCTATGTGCCAGAAATATAAAGCAATCCTGCCACTATGAATCCTATTTTGTTCAGATATGAGACCAAAAACTTTGCCATAGTTCTTTAAATTTGTTTAACAAAAATAGATGTTATCCCTTGCACTCTGGAAACAGAAGCCATTCAGATCTTGTCTGTTTGCTGTAACCCGCAATGAGATGATTGAGTCGCTGTCGACCACCCCACTTCTCTGATTGATTGGTTTCTGTCTTGCCCCCTGCTACACAGAGGCATAAAGTGAAATCTTGCTGCTTTTATTTTATTATTATTGTTTTTACTTATTTAGCTGGATATACACAGCAGCTTGATTTGTACCCAGTGTACCTTGCATAACCCTATTTGCATTTTTGTTATTCAACGTGTATCCTCTTATTTCATGGAGCATTCTTGGTTTTTATAGGTTTGCATTATAAAATAAGAATGCTCCACATCACATTTGAGAAGTTGTGCTTGCAAGTGTGCAGAGTAGATTTCTCCCCTTGCTAAATTATCCTTTAATCACTTTGAAATCTCTTTATGCTTTTGTCCTTTGCAGTAACAAACAAATCAAGTTGGCTTGGAGCAGAGCAGTTTAAACCACTCTGCCCCTAGTTAAACTCCTATGTCTCCTAATTCATTATCTTCTGTGTCTCCTTCAGTTTACGCCATCCGTGAAGCTGCCACCAACAATCTTATGAAGCTGGTGGAAAAGTTTGGGGCTGAGTGGGCCCAGAATACGATTGTTCCCAAGGTTTTAGCCATGGCAAACGATCCCAACTACCTTCACAGAATGACAACCCTATTCTGTGTCAATGTGAGTATCACGTGTGTGTATTTAGATTGTCTTGGCATGTATTTTTGTGTACTTTTTAAAAGCAAGGAGCTAGCTTACTTCTTTTTAGGAGCCAGGCGAATGCTACTTCCATAGAGTTCTATTCAAAGCAACACTGGAGCAAACAATTAGGTCAGGGTACAAAGCTCGGCCACATGGCTGACCTACATCTGATTTTTTAAAGTGCAGTCCTCTCTTGGATCAATGACAAGTGTGTACAAACCTCTCATTAATCCATTACATTTTGGCCAAAACAAAGTTTAAATACATAAACACTGGCTTGCTGATTTATTAGAGCTGGTACAGTATCTAATGAAATAGGGATAAAAACTGTTGTTGAGGTTTTAAGCAATCTGATCATAGAGACAATCAATCATGGCTTGGCTACTAATTATTGATTTATACCAAGGGTGGGGGACACTGCGGCCATCCAGATGTTGCAGGGACAACATTTCCCATACTTGCAGATGTATATACTTATTATATCCTCTTTATCGCAGGCCTTGTCAGAAGCATGTGGAAAGGACATAACCACTAAGCTAATGTTGCCTATTGTACTAAAGATGGCAGCTGATCAAGTGGCCAATGTACGTTTCAATGTGGCTAAATCTCTGCAGAGAATAGGACCAGTGCTGGAGAGCAAGTAAGTTACGCTTCTGTTTAATGATTGTAAAATCCAGGTCCAGGGAGGGGACAAAACCAGTCCTTTTTAATATACCCTGCTCTACAATAGATCAAGGAGAACTGTAGACAAAAAAAAAAAAAGTTTAATGGAAAGATTGCAGTAAATGTAGATGGTTTGTATAAAAACCGCTTTTAATGAAAGCGTAAAAATAAGAAACCTTAATGAGAGCCCTCTTTGCTCCATATATCTCTAGCAGGGAGGAGAAATTTTGGAGAGAGAGAATAAAAAATATGGGAAATGATTGCAAGCAAATGCCTTAATAAGGAGTAAAATGTCTCTGCGGAGTCTCCTGTTTGTGAGATCCTCTCCGGCTTGATATGCAAATTACACATTTTGGAAAACTGTTTATTTGCATATTAGGCCACAGGTCATGTACTAAACAGGAGATTTCACAGAGACCTTGAAAAGCTCATTTATCTCCTGGTTTAGGAATTTGCTTGCAATTTTGATAAGCCAATGTATAGATCATTTTCAATATTCTTTTTATTCCTTACATTCATAGTAGAAGCAATGTTTAGGTGATACAGGCCCTTTTAAAGGTGGGGTATGGAACCTGTGGCCCTCCAGATGTTGCAGGACTACATTTTCCATACGTCTACGCCAGCTTTTTAGCTGAACGCATTATATGGGAGATGTGGTTCATCAGCAGCCCTGCTTTAAAGCATTTTGATTGAATAAAATCTCTCAATGCAATATCGTTCAGTAAAACATTGAGTTATTTTTTTTTGCCTGCAGTTTAAGTGCTTTAAACAATGCTGGTTCAGGGTACTCTGGCCAGTCCATTCTCTGGTAAAAGGGTTTCTTACACAATGCATCTTTTATTTCAGTACTCTACAAGCGGATGTCAAGCCTGTGCTGCAGAAGCTTGGCCAGGATGAGGACATGGATGTGAAGTATTTCGCGCAGGAAGCATTGACCGGTATGTAACATATAATTTGTGTGGGTGCAGTATGTGAGAAAGAAGAAAATTTCAGCTAAAAACACCCCAGAAATGTCAAAACAGCCATTGTCACCAAGGTAAAGTCAAGGTGAAAATGTCTTGTCACTAAGGGGTTAATTAAACGGAAAACTAGATAATTAAAGTTTTCCTGCTATCTGTCCTGATAACAAGAAATGCCATTCAGAAAAGTATTATCAATTCAGGATATACGAACCTGAATTTGTTTTTCTACATCATGGCGATCTTCTTTCCAAGATATTGATGTGACAAGGACGTTTTGTAAATCAGTCTGCCCCCAAATTATAATTTTGGCCCCTTACAGCTTAGTGTGTGAGCATTGTGCAGCACTGTGGAGCTATGGATGCATAGCGGCAAGGCAAAAGTATTTTTTTTTTTTTTAATATATCTTTACATTTGCTTGCAATGTAATCACTTTAAAGTGATAGCATATCCTTTTCACATGACAGGTACACTTTAAGAACAGAAGCCATTTCTAATGACGTTGTGCCACTGGATCCTAGTTTGCAGTAGTGTACTCCTTTTATATATCATTGGACCTTTTTTAATGACATTATCTGTTTTTATTTTTTTTCCAAACTCGAGATACCATTTATCAGTGTGCTGAAACGTGTAGTTATCCTGGGAGGGCTCATTTTGTGCTAATTTATACTTATCACATTTTACGTGGCTGTCATAACTGATCCAACACTCTCTTCTCTCCGCAGTTCTTGCCTTGGCGTAAGGAAGATGTTGGTGACCTTCTCCCCCATTGTTTGTTCAGTATGTAGTAGAACGATTGTTTTGAAACTCTGCGGAACAACCTTTCAAGACCTCACTGATACAAATGGCAACTACTGTTGGAAGACCACATCCCCTCACATGTGCCTCTTCTAAAAGACTTTTTGTTTTATTTTGAGTTTTTTGTATTTTTTTTTTTTTTTTTTTTTTTACATTATTTATGCATTTCCAAAATCCATGCTGTTTGCTTATTAATGGATGTCTTCTTTGTTACTGGTGGTGGGTCAGTACAACAATAGATATTAAAAATGTTTTAGGTGACCATAAAAGGCATTAGAGCCCCTCAAATGTCCTGTGGACGAACTAGATACTGGAGTTTAATGCAGGATAAATCTGTTTCTGTTTGTTAGCATAAATGGATTTAATGTGGTCTATTATGGAGGGGCATCGCACTCTTAAAGTCCTGTATAAGCAGTAGGCAGAGTTGCAAAATTGTTCTTTTCTGCTAGGATTTAGCATCCATTGGCCTCTGTGGTTCCATTTTAAGGTTCTTCTTGATCTACCTCTTGAAAATGGCTGAAATATGTCCCAGTTCATAAGGAGGTTGGGATTGCACGCAGTGTAGTCTTCTGTTAAAATGATTTGGACCGGTACAAAAAGGAAAGGTTTAAATCTTATTAATGTAAAAAGTATTTGCTGGAACAAATTATTCCATCACACATTGGTTTCTCACATATTTTGACTTAAAATACATTGTAATTTTTATATGTTTTGCTCCCTCCATAATTGGAGACCATAGAAGGTGTCCACTCTAATCCTATTATAGCACTGAATTGAATTTAGTTACTGAGCGTTTGTTGTTCACACTGGTTTTGCATGTATGGCATGATCAAGGTTAACACAAGCCTTTTAACAAGCAGTGTGTTTTCAGGTCTTCATTTTGTTTTGCTTCCTCCTTGGCGGAGTACATGCCATTCCACCCCTGCATTCATTAGCTGGTCCACTTGGCACCTGATGCCCGAAATAAAGGTTGCTTTCGTTTTTAAAGTTAATCCCTCTCTACCCGGTCTCCCTCGGTAGGCTGAGAGCGCGCACTTGGGTCAACGTAACTAAGCCTTTCGCAATTTGCGAATCTCTACTCGAGTCCTTTCCATAGGGACGTTCCTTGAAGGTGAATTCAATATTGACTGTAGAAATTGTTATGTATGTGCTTGATGAAAAGGAAATAAAACATTATTCAACTCTGAACTGTGTATTGTTTTATTATTATTTTTTTTTTAAATTAGACTTTTTTCCCCCTCCCTTTTGTGACCCTAGTATGGAGAGTGAATGGACTGTATCACCTAAACATTGCCTATACTGTGAGGATGAAATATAATTGAAAATTATCCAGGTATTGTGTTAGTAGGATTGCAATGCAAATGCCCAAGTAGAAAAAGGTCTGTGGAGTCTCCTGCTTATGACATCACCTGTGGCTTGTTTACACGTTTCCCATTGAAAACCAGGTCACTTGCATATCAAGCCATAGGTGATGTCATAAGCCGGAGACACCAGAGACGCATTTCAAACACATTCTTCCCCTAATTTAGACATTTGGTTGTAGCTTTGCTAACAAGATTTTTTTTTTTAATCTCTTCAGAGTACGAACAATGTCCAGGTCTGTGATGGCAAAGGCTTTTGAGCCTAATTATGTCTCTTTCCCCAGATGATTTTTAAACATAAGGGCCTCTCTCTGGAGCATTATGAGTAGTACTCACAGTGTATGACAGATGTGAGTGTAAAATACACAAGTATCTGACATATGTGCTGGATTAACAACAAAGCACAACTTGTTTCTATGAAAGAGGAAGTAAACTCAAATGTATATATACATATTTTATTTTTTTCTATATGAAAGGCCCATTTCTCCCTGTTTTTAGATACTTTTTTTTTTTTTTAATGTATTGATAAGGTACCCTTAATGTACACAAGTTATGAGGCCCAGGCCTCCTCCCTGGTCTGTGCATATATAATGGTGTGTTTTTAATGTATAGTCAAAGAACCTCCTTCTCCAAATATTTGGGACTTTTTCACCGAGCTTGGGAGAGAAGGTTCCCTGTACTTAGCCAAAAACAGTCCAATTTATAATCGCGGACATGGCAGTGACCTTTGGGTATTACAATACCATTAAAGGCCACGGAGTCTCTTCATTCCTCCACTCTCCCATTCAGTTTGTACTTGTAGCTTTACCTCCCTCTTGTTTCAGGTCGTGCCCTTTTGCTGAACAACGTGTGCATTGTTTTTATATAATGGTGTGTTTTGGGTGAGGCCTCGTGCATGGGAACAAGTTTTGATCACCTGGGATGGGTAAAATCTACACAATGAAGGTTCTGTCAAGTATGGGAAGAAACAAAGACATCTGCATGGTCTGAGCTTACACACGCATATACAGTAGATGCTTTATCATTCATACCTTTAATAGCTTTTTGAATAATTGCAGAGGAAGCCTTTTTTTTTTACAGAGAGGACTTGTGGGTTGGTCACTATGGAGAATGCTGAGGTAACTCTCCAGATTGGAGCTAAATGGCCTGGAAGCAGATATTTCTGAGGTAACTGTAGAATTACCTCAGCATTCTCCATAGTGACCAACCCACAAGTAGTCTCCCGAAAACAAAAAAGATTGGAGCTAAATGGCCTGGAAGCAGATATTTCCCATCTTATTTCTACTAATCACTCAGATAAGCAGGCGACTGTATTATGTGGACTTCGTAACACTTACAACAATTTTGCTATGAAAAATGTTTACGCAAAAGCCCTAGTCATAAATACATTATTCAAGCAGAAAATATAGTAGCAATTAGGAGACCAATACATCTTCTCTCTTCTTAAAACGTTAAGTGATATTCACTACCAACTGCTAAGCACAAATTCATTGACCCAAATTCGTTTTGTTCCTACAAATATTTCGATTGAGAGATGCTCATCAAAATGTATGCACCTCCTGCCCCATGGCTCCCTGAATCAACCAACATATAGGCGGAACAGATGGATTGGTTCGGTTGGTCTTACATTGTCTCCAAAGAAGAGGACTTCCTCAATAATTGGAAAGTCTTGCAAGTATTTAAGATGGCTGCGCACACTCAAGCGAAAGTTATTTCCTCATGTATGTCCATACCGGTTATTTAAAGGTTTTAGTGTACAAAATGGAAAAAATGTCCACATTAATGTTCAACTGTATGGCAGGCCACGTAGACAGTTAACATCCGTGTTTTGTCAGTCTACCATTATAACTAATAAAATATACCACTAAACCAATCTGCTACTAAACTGCTTGATAATGTGTTTAGATGTCGTGTTTATAAGCTGCCTGCATATTTCATTGTACTGCAGGGTGTGTGTGTGTGTGTGTGTGTGTGCCCGCCCTGAGTTCCTAGGTTTTCATTTAATGTATGGTTTTCTTTTATATACATTACACAGCAGTGCGTTCTGAGAAGCACTTTGAAGGGAAATTATAGTTCTTAAGTCACACAAAGTATTGCTCTAGTTCAAAAATAAGGAAAAGTTTGGCTTTTATAAATCCACAAAAGAACACACTATGTAAAGCTCTTTTCATCTTCTCCTAATTACATGTTAATCTAAATTTAATTTTGAGAAGCTGGGTGCATTTGCCCTATGCTGGGAGGATTAAAGATCTCCAGTGTGTACTTGCGCACAAATATGGAGCGATTCCAAACTGCAGTATGAATATGTACAATGTTGATCAATAGTGCATTTTAAGGATAAACCCACATACAGAATGTATTTAACCTGTTGACGACATTAGACGCGGCAGGCATGTCCCGGAGAAACACTCCCTTGCTGGCATTGGGCGTGCCAGGCATGTCCTGGAGAAACACCTGTGTGGCATGTCCTACTGTTCCAAACGCGGTCTGCCTGCCAGCATTACCAAAACATGGCTGTGGTGCCCCCTCTATCAGATCCAGTTGCTGTGACGGCCAATCACAGTGATCCAATGTGTTAAGCTGTCAAAGCCAGAACCTGGTATTAAAATGCAACAAGTGTGTTATGCTTTTGTAACAAAATATTCCAAATTACGATATTTGCAATGGGTGGATGCTTGTGTTGCACATAGCATACATCCAGAGGAATTATCCCGCTTTTGGATTTCTAAGTTTAATACATTAGTGACCAGGGGCACTTTGCCAGCTCTTAGCCCCATGGGCATTTTAATTTTTGAGGGGGTCAACAGACAGCTGTTTGCTCCATGAAGGCCTTTTTTATCTTTTTAAGATATTTGCTTTTAGTAAATTTTTGGAGCCCATTAAATAAAAGCATCCAGGGAAAAAAGCAATTTCCACAGAGCACATAATTCAATGTGTATTAACAAGTAGAAGTCACTAAATCAGGACAAGACTGAACATACCATTCAATCAGAACACTTGATTAAAGGAATGGATGTATTCAAGGAACCTATTCTATGCTGAAGATTCAAATGTATCTAGAAGGCTATTGGAAATCTAACTGACTTTACATTCCAGTACTTCCCCCTAGATGAAAATGAAAACATTATTTCAGTTATTTTTGCATATTGTTGCATGTAGTAAACTTTATTCAGGTTACACCATTCAATGTAATATTAAGCCCAAACTTAAAATTTTAAAAGAAAAGCCTGAATATGAGGTATACACTCACAAACAAACAATACAGAGCCTATAGAGAGGTATTTTAAGAAGTTTATAATCACCACCAAGGCTGTACCGAGAGCATTTGAAACTAGGGGTGAAACCTGTGCTTGGCACACCCACCTAAAACCCATTTTTAAATGTAAAAAAAGATGACAAACCTGTCCCTCCAGAGTTTGCCAATGGAGATTGCTTGGGCAAATTCTGGGGGGGGGGGGGGGTATTGGGGCTTGGCTATGTCCAATAGTAAGCGAATGCACCTACCAGGATTTGCCCACACACCCTTCAAGGCCTAACCAAGCACCTTCGAAGACTTACAATGTGCACACAGTTATCCTCCAATGCTGCCTAACCCTTCTGCCATGGCTTATGAGGTGAAATGCTTTGATGTGTTGTGGCCCCGCCTTTCCGTCTAGGAGACCTGTAGGACGTGTCGGGCAGCATCAGAGGATGTCTGTGCACAGTCATGGACCTATCTACGATTTTCAATGTGAGGTTGAGAGGGATGGCTGCTTAGATGACAAGTAACAAACTGGTGGGGACCTTAAAAAAAAAAGTTTTGTTTTCCTTTAAACCCTTGGTTAATTTACAAAATTTAGTGGAGATGGGCCCACTAGGGTCTTAAAGCAGCCCTGGGTTCATGAACAAGTTATAAAACTTTTTTATGTAACTATGAGAAAGAAAAGGACTTTCTATAAGGCCGATCAGACAACACCAGCAAGCAGCTCTTCTGATTATCTGGTCTTCAGCACAGAAGTTTTTGTTCTAAGATTATCAAAGGCAATTACAGCAGATGTGAATCTTTCATTGACGCTTTGTAACAATACATCATTTTCTCTGAATGCAACTAATATTCGTATCTATCCGTCTTATCAAAGCACGGTGATAAATTAGACTTTGTATTCATTCTTTCTTCCTTTGTCCATGTTCCAATAATGATTATTTTCCAGACTAAGAGAGGGCATGGTAACCAGTCCTAAAATTGAAGCTAACACGTTCTGAGAGGTAGAGAAATGACAGGGTTGGACTGCGATGAGGAAAAACAAGTGACTATCATGCGTCTCCAATTTAAAGAATGTGAACCAATGTTTTTCTTCTTAATTTCCTTCCCACAAATGGGCACCGAAGGTGTGTAAAGTATAAGGAATTAATCCTTTTAACTAGATGCTTTTTCCACATGCTTTATGTGCAGCCAACTCTAATTAGTGCCAGACGTCTAGATTTCGACTCTTGGCATAGCCTTTGTCTGTACATGTCAGAAGGATTTCATGGGGATCCCGGGCTTCCAAGGCGTTATTAACCAAATTAGAGGTGTCGGGGAGAGCATTTCGTATCACCAACTTAACTATTCATTGGGGTCTGTTCACTAAAAGGTGAGATGAGGCGAGTTGGACCTTTCATCTCATCATTTTAACTAGATATGTTGCAGGTACAAACTTGGTGAGTTTCCCTGCTAAGCTTCCCTTTTCGTGAATATCCCCCACTGAGACTTGTGAGATGTCCCTACTAATCCTTCGCTCCCGGGCAATCAAAATATTGTGACGGACACATTGTTGATGCAACTTTTGTAATGTGTTAAATTAGTTCTTTATTCAATAGTAGTATATTTACTTGGGGCTATTTTTGGCACTTCAAAGCATATTAATTGTGCATATGTGAGCACCATATACAGTCACAACTTGTATTTCATGGAAATGTGACTTCATATTTAATTATTATAGCAAAACATTTGGAACAAATAAATCAAACATTCCCCGCTAAGCAAGTTCACCAGGTTTGTTCCAGCACAATGTTGGCGATGTTTAAATGTTCATCCTTTTAGCAATTGTACAGGGATACATGTGTTTACTTGCACCTGCTAAAAGAGCATAGTTAAATATTTAAAGTTTGAAGAAACCTTATCGCACATCAACTCCCCTGCATCTCACTTTTAAGTGAACCGCTCTCACTGTGGCTTAAGCCAAAATATGGTAGCTTCCCTCAGACGCTTGCATTTCCTCCTCAGAGGTAGACATTAGAAATCTGAAGAACCTCTCTCCTATTCATTTCTATGGCGAAGGAAAATAAATTCGGGCCGAGTTCCCTCCATATGAACTGGGTCCGGGGCTCCCGATATAGCCCCCGCTACTATTAACGGAGCTGGGTTGTCAGTGTGCATCTGCCTTCCTCAGAGAATATGATTGGAAAATGGGCTGCATTATTTGTTTGTTTTTAAAAATTGCGGGCAGGGAAAATCTAGCCGGTGCTCAAAGCGAGCACTGGCTACATTTCATTAAATCGCACCCATAAGTTCGCTCACGCCTCCGTGATGTCACACGTGACGTCCAGATTTATAATGATCTTTTGGCAGGGACCCTGATCAGGTCTCTGCCATAGTGTTCCTGGCTACCGATCACCTTGTGATCAGTGGCCATGAACAAATTGTGACGCTTTGGTGCTTACATCGTCTCGGACGCAAACACTATGCGTCACAAAGGGGTTAATGGGTCTAGGGGCCCATGACCAGCCCATAGCCCCATCACTATGAAGGGGTTAATTAGAATCCACCCTTCCCTGAGGGGGGTTGTAACGGAACGGCCACCCAAGGCATGTGGCACCACTGTCCGTTATGTGAAATCACCCCAGCACCCAACTCAGCCGCTCTCTCCTTCTCAGCTTCTTGCATAATGCGATCCACCAACTTGAAGGGTTTAGCCCATACACAGCCAGACGTTCCATTACCCTCTGGGTGATCACATATTCTACCTCCGGGGATACTGAGGACTGAAGAGCTTGCACTTTCCGGCCATGGTGCTAATTGTAATCCCTTGCTGGTGCTCTGCTGCTAATCCATTGGGCTCTTGCAAGGAGAATTGCACCGCTTGGCACCAATGTAATGGAACAGCTACCCAAGGCTGGTAGCACCTCTGTCCGTTGTAGGAAATCACCTCCTTAGCCCCCAATTATAGCTCAGCATTCACCCAGCGGTCTTTCTTGGCACCTTGCTCTTTGTACCCAAATAGCAGACAGGACCACAAGCCGTTAGGTACAGCAAGAATGAACAACATTTATTTGTGAAAACAGCACAGACTTGTGTGCTTTTGTTGTGGTAGTTTTTCTTATTTTAAATATGCTCTCCTCAGCTACACACTGATTCCCATTTGCACACCCAGTCACATAAAATATGTATTATTTAGAGGCCATTTAAAATTTAGATTTAATATATTTAAATTATAATATTCATACAGTCATACACATTGTGTGTGACTATATATATTTATCAAAGCTTTCCAAGAATTAAAATAAATAATGGTACATAATAAGTATTTTATGTGTTGGAGACTGTATGTACAAATGTGAATCAGTGTGTAGCTGATCCACAAGATAATATACAGTCACATAATCATACATGTACAACCCCTTATACATAGTCACATACACACAGTCATATACATGCACACAGTATGGTTTCTCCTGGTGCTGGCAGGAGGTAGGCTGCTGCAGCTTATACTGACCTCTGTGTGAGTTTTTTTTGTGTGCAAGTTATAGGGCAATAACCAAAAATAGTGTTTATGTTTTTCTTTTATAAATAAAATTGTATTATTATTGTTATTTTCATTGTGTATAAAGCAATGCTATGTCAAACAATCCAAGTACTATACAAATAGAAACAGAGATTGCACTTATAAGAAAGGTAGAAATACATTTGCTTGTAACGTCTCAGTGGCAAAAGGTCTACATCAAACATACAATATAAATCAGAGTTCAATAAGCCCCCCTCCTAAAAAAGACAGATGTGTGTATAAAATATCGCTCATTGGGGTACAATAAAAATATAAGGCTTAGATCTTTAGACTATGTCACAGTGGTATTCCATACCTATAGGTATTATATGCAGACTATGAATTTACGCTTATCTACTGAACGCCTAGGGCGTTCAGTAAATAAGCGCTGGCCAGTTATATATTAAAATGAACGATTGAGGATTACACCCTTCGGGCCGTATCATGAAAAAGGGTATGGGGAGGCTAAGGGCAATAGATACAATTACAACCTTACCAGAATTGTGGAAAGGAAAAAGAAAATAGTGGACAGTTCAGGAGTAGAGATGAAATAAAAGGTAAGTAACATGAGATCCAAAAGGTGGTGGTACAAGGGAGGACACACCGGCAGTTAAAGAGATAACTGCACGAAAAGGTGGCATGCGATCCACATTTTATGGTCGTATATCTCTCGCTCCACAATGAGAGCCAGAGAAAGTGCCCTGGGGTGGGATAAATGTTCTAACCTCAAGCGACCTTTTGACCCCAAACCCTAAATTTAACCCTAACTCTAACGCTCAATTTATTCAATTTTTTATTTAATTGTAAACCTAATTTCAATGTTACCCTAATCATTATTCTAACCAGAACCCTAGATGTTGAAGGAACATTCCAACTTGTTTAACCCTTAAACAAAACATATCCCGCATTTTGAAAGTAAACCCAATGTGTATCGAGAGAGACAGTTGCCGACCAGACGGCTGCCTGCTTCCTATTTCCACTTCCGACACTCTGACCTCAAGCGGGAACCTGCCATATTGCAGGAGCATGTTGATCACGGGTAGCCTATGCACCACATTTCGGTGATGCTTAATGCCTCGACGCCAAGGCATTAAAGCATCACCGTCTTAGATCGCAAACACCGCTCATATAACCACAGGACGGACTAGGTCCGTCCAATGTCGGCATCTGTTTGCCAGACAGCCCTCCCTATGTCAGGAAGGGGTTAAGCCAATATTAAGTTAAGTTAAGTTTCCATGTCAATTCTCTGCAATTCTCCCTTTATCGCTTAAACCCTGAGACCTCCTTTTGGGCCCTGACTGCCACAGAACAGATTTATAGCTGTACATTCATACGCATGCATGGAATTAGCAGCAGGAGGATTTAACTTAAGATAAATTCCAGAAATCCATTCTTAAAGGATAACTGCAGGCAGAAAATGAAGTTCTATTTAATTGCAAGATTACATCAAGTGTAGGCATTTTAAATAGAAATGCTTTAGTGAAAGCAAACAATTAAAGTACCTTATTGAGTCCTCTATGCTTCTATAGCTCGCTCACAGTTAAAGTTGCAACCTTCTATTCCAAAAAGGCAGTGCTATTCCCTCAATAGACTTAGCAGTGTAATCAAGCCAATATACCAATGGAAACCCAGATCAGAGTGTGGACATGTTGTGTAGAATCTTTGATCAGATGGGTGAGATCTTCCTTCATCATCCAGCCCACTGATAGAGTTATACAAGCAAAGAGCATCAGAAAGGTACTTTATTTGTAAAGGAGCATGGTGTTCCTTTTTTGCCACAGATTGGTCTTAGTAGTTCTGTGTTAAGATTCTGAGCTTCACAATACTTCACTTTAAATTACAGATTACTTTTCCATGAAACTAAAAGTTGACAGGGAATTATCTATTTCATTCACAATCAGTATAGGAGACATAAACTACCTTCAGTAGTATTACAATGTACTATTAGGTTTTATATACATAGAGGGAGAGGGAACCTTTACTCCCATTGTTGCTGTTACTTGGTGGTTGGTTGAGCATCATCACCGTCATATAGTTCAGTAGTAGAGTTGAGCGGACACCTGGATGTTCGGGTTCGGCGGGTTCGGGCAAACTTCGGAAAAAAAGTCCGGGTTCGGGCTCGAACTTGATCCCGAACTTGACCCCGAACCCCATTGAAGTCAATGGGGACCCAAACTTTTGGCCACTAAAATGCCTCTAAAATAGTCATGGAATGGGCTAGAGGGCTGCAAAAGGAAGTAAAATGTGGGTAAGAGTAGGACAAGTGCCCTGCAAACAAATATGGATAGGGAAATAACTTCAAATAACATAAAATACATACAAATTAAAAATACAGCTGAGCCATAAAATTTCGGTTTATAGAAAGCCAATAGCATTACATGTATTCCATAAACCGAAAGACATTCGGTTTATAGACTTTCGGTTTATGGAATACATGTCATGCTATTGCTATTCTATAAACCGAAATAGAGTCCCTATTCTTATGAATGGGGACTCTATTTCGGTTTATAGAAAGCCCATAGCATTACATACAATGTAATTGCCGAACCCCGAACTCCAACCCGAACATACAGTGAAATGTCCGTGTTCGGGTCCGGGGTCCAAAAACTGCAATGTTCGGTACGAACCCGAACAGTGCGGTTCGGGTTCGCTCAACACTATTCAGTATGTGAAGTGGTGGTAGGTTTACTATCAATTCTTCAGCCTTGTGTAGCGTACCTTTCTGTTTCAAATGCATGCACATGTAATAATAGGATCGATTCAATATGCTCTGATCTGTTCCGAATTTAGGCCATATTGTGGCATAAAACCGAAATGTGGCGGATTTCTGCACGGAATCGAAAATTCCCGCCAATTTCGTGGTGGCTTTGGCCCACATTTGGTTCAGGCTTCAGATTTGAACAGGAGAATCGAACTAAAAAAAAAAACTTACGGAATTAAAGTTAACATATTTCAAACACAAACATATTTATACTATATTAGTGTTAAATATTTCAATAGTATTTTTACAGCACTTTAAGCATTTTCAATTTTAATGAAAAATAATTTTATGTTCATTTATTTTAATGTATATTAAAACACTTATTTTTAAAGATTTTTATTTTATTACGGTTGATAAGAAATTCAGAGCTACCTGCGTCAACCCTTTTTATAATGTAGAAGGCTCACCATGTGACCACATTTGTAATTTTTATCCCCACTCCCTGTGTTGAACACCCCTGTGGATTTTAGCAAGTTAAAGGCTTACAGAAGCCTTGTGACTGATAACCAATGAGAACATTTATGGGTGCGTTAAGCAGGCAGCTAATGCAGACATGTATGCTTAAATCTATTTGTTTATTAAATAAAAATAAAAAACTCATCATTTTTTTCTTTTAAATCAAAACACCGTTTCCACAGCAACGAAAGACGTCATTCTTGTTATTGCAGGAAAGAGCATCTGTGAGGACATTGCATTTAGTAGAGAGTGGAAACGGACAGCCAGGGAAATATAAATAAATTGATTTTTTTTCTTTCTGCAAACCAGTGTGTGGAGAAAAAATTCTGAAAGCTTAGGAGTTTATTCTTTCACATGCTCCTTGGTCACATGCTACAATTTCTGCCATTCGAGCTGATGTGAGGGGGTTTATTAACCCTATTTTTGGGGGGGAGACTAATTCTTAAATACAAATGTCATGTAATAGTACCAGGAAGCACAAACTAACTCCCAGCTCCAATGAAACTCAGGTGTTTAATAAATTATTCCAATATTAGAAAGCTGGGACATGCTTTAACCCAGCGAAACGCGTTGAGAAGACTTCCTTTCATGCAGCTCTACTGGCTCTTTGCTCTACCGGCACCACTGTGGAGCATGTAAGCATTATTTCACATGGAGTGAATTGTTTCCAAACTGCACTGATTTATTTTTTGTTATGCTTATTTATGTATGCAGAGTTTCCCCGGAACCCCCCTAATTTTTGGGCACAATATCAACTTATGTTTGTGAGTGTGATATAAGAATCACTTTATAAAAACATATTACACTATTGTGTTTTTGTATTTATTTTTTCCACATAACAATCTGCTCCGCTTCATTCAGTGTACATAAAAAAATAAAATTGGAAACATTGCTTCCATTGTGCCATGGACTATGTTGCTTGGTTGGATGAGCATCATGGGAATGTTGGTAGGTTTCCCAGCAATGCTCCAGACTTGTGTCATATACCATTCTGTTTCATATACATGCACATTTGGGTAATATCTGCTACGACTAAGTGCCTGATTGGCATGAAACGCGTCAGGCGATTACAGCCTGTACATGTCGGTATGTTTTTTTCTACCAACACTGTGGATTTTAATCTTTGGCTACAGCTTACAATATAATTGGATAATTTTTTTTATTACTCTGGAGTGCTCGACATTGTTTTTGTTGATCTGGTGGTCCCAGGATTTACCATGAAAGACCACCCTACAACCAGGACACAACCGGGACAACCCCGCGAGTGAGAAAGAATAGAGCATCTACTCAATAGGAAAATTGTAGGGAACGGAGATGGGAATGTCAAACTTAAGGCCAAATTAGTCAAGTTGGAAACATTCTCCAATGCACGTGAATGGGAGACTATTTCCAACTCAGCTACTTTGGCCTTCAGTTGGATATTCCCATCTCAATTCCCTGCAATTCTCTTTTGATTGAGTAGACCCTTTGTATTTGGGGTGATTCCTTTAGCAATGGAGAATTAAAAAAGCACTGGGAGACATTCCCATTAACCGGGGTTCCTGCCTATTATCCGGGGTTCCTGCCTATGAAAGTCAGAGGGAAAGAAGGAGGGGCAGATGGTGTAAGGGTAGTAACTTATGTTCAATAAACCGTTATTTTGATATGTAAGTAAATATGCTGAGCTTAGGTTGGAGGGTTTGGCACAATTGAAAGCTCTATAAATAGGGGGCGCTAACTGGCCTGATCAAAAAGCAGAATCCTCAATTAGCAGACACCGTGGGTTCCTTCTGGAGAACTCACATCATCACTGGTGATGCCGCAGAGGCGTGCCCGAACCCATCGACTGAAGCAGGAGTGTCCTCTATCCTCTGGTGCCATTCCCGATACGTCCTTGATCCAGAGAGGATTAAGGCAGGGCAAAAATGACACTTGCCCAGTATCCAGACATAGTGTAGGGGTCTGCAGGTATTTAGTTTATGTCTGTTTATGTATATGTGTATGCATGCGTACATATCTTTGTGTTTGTATATCCATATGTGTTTCTGTACACTTGTATGTGTCCATCTTTCTGTACAACAGAGATATCTAATCTGTATCTTTACTGTTACTGTGGATTATATTTCCCATGATGCTCAGCAAAAAGAGTCCAGAGCATCATGGGAATTTTATTCCATAACTGCTAGATTGCAAAAGGTTAGTTATCACTATGCATGTGTAATAGGGTAACCAAGGAGGTGTACTAACTAGAGTAACTAAGGAGAGCAGGGAATGGGGAGATTATTCTGCAGGGATGGAAGATATTACACTGTGTGCTCCACAGAAGACATCAGGAACTCGTCAAAGTGGACCATGAACAGATGGCAGCCCAGGGCCCCATTAACGTTAAAGATAGCACTGGGCCTTTGTAAAATGCAGTCTGTGTTTGACATTTATTCAACACTTGAAGCTTACAGTACATCTTCAGCATGTTTCAACAGGAGTTAACAGGCTGCTAACTAGGACTAGGTGAAGGGATGCCTGAACTTAGGTCCTGATCTTCAACTCACTTTGCCTACACTGTTCTGAACCTACATAGCGTCTCCTAGAACTTGACAAATCAATGACAGAGGTCAGGGTCGGCATAAGGGGGTGACAGGCAATACACCTATCAAAGGCCCGATCTGACGTCAGAGCGCCAGGGGTCACATGACATTTTGGTGCTCAAACTTCAGATCAACGCATGGGGAGGACAAGAGTGGCAGCATCTTTCTATGCAGCAGCCAGGTGAGTACTGGGGAAGGGAGGAGGAGGGTGGGCACTTGGCTTTCAAACTGATTGTGGCATATTAATGGGCAAATTGGAATATTAATGGACAAACTGGCTATGGCATATTAATGGACAAAGTGCCATATTAATAACAAACTGGCTATGGCATATTAATGGGCAAACAGTGGCCTTTTAAATGGCAAACACTGGCATTTTAATGGGCAAACAATGGCATTTTAATGGGCAAACTGGCTATGATATATTAACAGCAAACAATGGTATATTGATAGGCAAAATGTGACAAATTAATGGGCAAACAGTACTTCGGAAGGGAGGAGGAGGGTGGGCACTTGGCTTTCAAACTGGTTGTGGCATATTAATGGACAAATTGGCATATTAATGGACAAACTGGCTATGGCACATTAATGGGCAAACTAGCTGTGTTATATTAATGTACAAACAGTGGCATATTAATGGAAAAACAGCGGAATATTAATGTGCAAACTGACTATGGCATGCTAATGGGCAAACTGGCTATGGTATATTAACGGGCAAACCGTGGCATATCAATGGCCAAACTGGCTGCGGTCTAGTAATGGGCAAATTGGCTGCAGTATATTAATGGGCAAACCAGCTGTGTTATATTAATTGGTAATCTAACAGTGGAATATTAATGGACATACCTGTCAGCACTCACTCGTCAAACCACGTGCGGTGCTGAACAGGCAGCATGGTAGGCAAGTCCTGGGGGATGGGGCATTTAATGTGTGTGCAACATGGGCGATAGGGCATTTAATGTGCATCATGGGTGACAAGGGCATGTATTGGTTGTGCATCGTGGGTGATGAAGCATGTCCTGGGTACGCAACGTGGGTTTAGGGTGCCCAAATTTGGTCTTCCTAGGGCAGCACAAAACCAAGATACACAACTGACTGATGGTATATATTTATCTGTTCAAAAGGCCACATGCACTTTGTTCTGTAAGAGAGTTCATAAATATTAACCAGATATGATTTTTACCAGTGTGATATACAAAAAGAAATCCGTATACCCAAATGAATAAAGGTCACAACAAGAAACATAATGTTCATCCAGTGAAAGCATCCCCAAAAAACACACAAACACGTAGAAAAATGTCACAAGACAAAATAACATCAAAGAGAACGAGCGGTTTCAGCAGGTAAATTTCATGGTGCAGCATCAGGTTTTGTATAATAGTATGTCTTCAATCAGGGGAGGGCTGGCAAGGGGGTCTATTGTCCTACGGCTGCTCTTTAATCACTCTCACTTGACTGGGGCTTAACGTTCTATCCAATTGTCTACTGAAAAATAATACAATATGACAAACATGATACAAGTTTTTATGAATATCCATCTTATACCCAAAGGAGGCCTTTTAAAAAAAAATATTTTCCTCATCTAGTTCCTGGGCACCTTACCCAAACAGGTGCATGATGTATAAGGTACTCATAATGTGCTTACCTGCCCCACAAAGAAAATTACTTTTCCACTATCCATCTCTGCACATTAATCATGCTACCTGGAGCATGACAGAAATTAGCAGGTTGTCCTTCTCATGTGACTCAGGTAATTTGAAGGTTCAGGCAAGTAGAATGGAATAGTGGAATTAACTCCCCACGTGCCTATAATTATTACAGTGGATACACTTACTAAGTACCAGTGTTCTACTTTTTGAGAACATATTTTTCAAGGTCAAACTGTGCTCCTTCCTACAGAAGTAATTCACAAAAGGAGCATTGATTTCTTTTCTTATCTTCTAAAAAATGTCCTAAACATCTAAAAGATTACGGCGTTCAGAGGATACACTGGATGGCCACCAGGAAAATGGCATGTGTCAGAATTCACTTTTAAGACAGGAAGGAATTCAACAAAGAGAAACAGTCATGCAGCGTTCAAAGAAAGAGAATTGTCAGAACAATAGGTTATACTTCAAATCATTAAGCTGGAAGACTTTGGGTAAATGTGAAAAAAAAGTAATAGGATTATAGGAGCCTGGGTAAGTGGGTGAACATGTATAAAAAGGTACAAATGGTTCTTACTGATGTTTAATAAAATGGAAGAAGTGTCAAAGCAGTGTAATTAAATCAAACATACAAAATGTCATAATTAAAAATATAAGTGGTTCAAACAGTAAAGCAAGATGTACACTTCAAACTCCACCATAAGGGTTATGAAACAAATTCTAAAAACAACATAATGTCCAGCATATATAATACCCACAGTGATGTATTTGAAGGAAGCAAGGGTTAAACAATACATGTCCCTGTAGAATTAAGTAAACCCGATGTGTATCTTAATAGATAGGGTTTACTAATTGCTGTGTCTCACATGCGAGACACAGCAGTTCCTGGTTGTCGCGTGCTGAGAAACGTCAGCAAACGCACAGCCTATCAGAGCGGGGGCTCTGACAGCTGAATGCAAGGGTCTCTCGCTGCTAGCACAGCGAGAGACCCTCATTTTGGCATGGGATCAGCAGGGGACACTTAGTTAAGGTCCCCCCTGCTGATCTCATGCAAAAACAAGGGTCCTCTCTCTGAAAAAAAAACGTTTAGTGTCCCTTTAACTTTCCATCCTCTCCAGGTTCCACCCCTTCCTTGCATAGCCGTTTCACTACAGAAGATTGCCCCCTGCCCTCACATTCCTACACTGCATCAGATTGCCCCCACATCCTTTCCTATAGCACCAGATTGCCCCCACATCCTTTCCTATAGCACCAGATTGCCCTCACATTCCTACACCACATCAGATTGCCCTCACATTCCTACATAGCACCAGATTGCCCTCACATCCCTACACAGCACCAGATTGCCCTCACATCCCAACACAGCACCAGATTGCCCTCACATCCCAACACAGCACCAGATTGCCCTCACACCCCTACACAGCACCAGATTGCCCTCACATTTCTACACAGCACCAGGATTGCCCTCACATTCCTACACAGCACCAGATTGCCCTCACATCCCAACACAGCACCAGATTGCCCTCACACCCCTACACAGCAGCAGATTGCCCTCACATTTCTACACAGCACCAGGATTGCCCTCACATTCCTACACAGCACCAGATTGCCCTCACATTCCTACACAGCACCAGATTGCCCTCACATTCCTACACAGCACCAGATTGCTCCCTGGAGAGGTAGAGTAACTTTGGTTCTTTGTATATGCTGCTTTAGTCACAACATAGCTACTTAACCCCTGTCAGCATTATCCAGCAACCACCACCCTATCTCTCCTCTATTCATAGCTGGCAAATTACTGAAGTGACCAGTGTACAACCTAACCACCTTCCTCTTATCAAACTCATCACATGAACCATTTTCAACTGGATTCAGACCTCAGCACATCAAGTCACTAATATCATCGATACAGAGATAATCATAGATCCCTCTGGACCTCTCCTCTATGTATGTCATACTTAATCATACTATTCTCTTTTACACGCTACTCCTTATACCTGCATTGCACTGCTCTATACCAATTCCATTTTATTTATAGAGATTTTTTGGATAAGGGATGCTCAGCCTGTATTAAAAAAACTCCTTAGACAACTTATCTTGGTGTTTGGGATATCAGTGGCAAAGACGATACACTTGAGATACATGTGGTACCAAAACCAATGTAAATGGGTTACAGAAGGAAGACGGTCGTCTGAAAGAAAACCTCATTACATAAGGATAACTGATATCTAGCACTTTTTTAAAAAAATTAAAGTATCAAAATGACATTACATTATTATTTACGAAACAAACATTCACATAATTAGTTATATAGTATTTAAGAGAAACTTCATGTTATTTATACATTGGTATGTCCAGAAATATAACTTTAATAATTTTCTCTTGTTTCGTTCTTTCTGACATGAGTATCTATTTGTACACACCTCTAACCAATATCTAATACCCAAATAGGTTGGAAATTCCAAGAAGTCTATCATAGCTACATAGTTATAGTTACATTGATATTCCATTCACATAAACGCGGCAGTTTCAGTCATCAGGGCTTAATGTTTCTGGCATTCTTTTATATAAGTCACAATATCTATACCATTTGGACCATATTTCCCAGTAGCTCACAAGATTATTAGTCCTTATGAAGTGTAATCTCTCCATATCTACTTGGTTTGTAAGTTGTTCCCTGATCGCTGAGAGATATCTAGCACTTTAATAGTTAGCTGAGTTTACATACTGTATTACGTGTCTAGAAGCATGTTGCTTCATACTACATGCAGTTAGACTATCAGGATCCCTGCAGGGTAATCACAAACACCACTAATGGCCCTATTGAGATTCTTCAGACTTTGTGGCACCCAAGTCGCTTACACAAAAGAAGATATGGCAGTCCCACATACATTTCCTATTGTATGTCTGCTGGCAAAGCACACTAATAGAGAGGCTCAATGGGTGGGCCATTTGTACCAAGAATGCAGACATGTTTCCGATCACTGATTGGCATTCACATACCATCTTGCATCTGATTAGTTCATTATTTTTGCATTACTGTGTAGGTTGGGATTTCCGTTTTCTATTACCTGAAATATAGAGAATCAATCTCATACTGCCCTCTTGCAGACCAACTTGAAATAAGAACATTTGTGCGGTCAGTATAGTCTTCCTCCCAAAGATGGCATCCATAATATTCGCCAGAGTTCTTTTTGATGTATCCAGCTCCTCACAATCCCACCATATATAGGGGGAAATGAGCCAACCGCCCTACAGCAGCGCCAGCAGTCTGGAGGAACATGGGGCTGGATCTGTGATTATTTCCTCTCCCTCTGAGTTTCGATTAATAGTCAGTCTGATGTCTCTGAGGCAGTGTCCATTTTGGCAGATATATTCTCCCACTGGTGTCTCTGTCCTTTTGTTATTGATGTTGGGATTGTTCGTGAGAATTAAAGCTCTTATGTAATGGTTGGCTTGTTTCACCCACACAGAGGGCTGTTGGACATTTTGCACACAAGGCAAGATAATACAATTAGGTCTAAGAGCCACCAAAAATGGTTTCTAAACCCCCCTGTTACATATATAGGTGGTCAGGGCAGGTAGCCTTGACACCCCTACTATGACAAATGGGACTAGGAGCTGGGCAAGTGGGCATTGCCCCCCTAATCATAACAGGACAGGGAACTGCCCCCTTAGCCCTCATACAATAGAGTTACAATAGCCTATTCATTATAGATTTATAAAATAAATGTTATTCCACTTTGGTGTTATTACTAGTGCTGTACACATATATAATTATGCATCTCCCGGGGCAGAAGCTTAGACAGGACCTTGCTCTAGGTTCCTTTTTTTTTTCACGGCACCGTTTTTTTTTACAGAACAGGTTGATTCATTTTATTTTGGGGGAGGGATGGCTCCGATTGCGACATTTTTAAAAATGTTATTTTATTTATTTATTTGATGGGGTCTGGGACAACAGACAGTCCCAGGCCCCACCTGGGCTATTGTTTTGATTTATTGATGGGTTCTCTCCCAGACCCTGGTATTAGTTATGGTATCTAGAGGCATTTTGCTACTCCACTTGATTTATCTGGCTTCAAAATGTCCAGATATTTTACATCTCTAGAAATAGCATTAGTTTGATGCTTTGAGTTAAAATATTATACGATTTGGCAGGTCACTAGATTGCCGTACACTTATAGCGTCTAATCCCACCCTTTAAAAGGTCTATCAACCTAAACATTTCTTATGCTGTGAATGTACAGAATTAAAAAAGATGAAAAATGATCTATACATTGTGTTAGAACTGCAAGCATATACATAAAATAAGAGAAAAATATGAATTGAAGATTAGTTCATATGCACAGAAAGCCACTGGTGATGTCATTACCAGGAGACACAAAATACACATTTAAACGTATAGATCATTGTATATTTTCTGCGTTCATAATACAAACATTATTTAGGTTAACAAAGTGTCTTTGAAGCCTAAACCTAACCTATAATGCCTCCAAACCTCTGTCCTCATCTGCCAATCATAATGTCCCTTATGATTAACCATTACCCTAATGCCCCAATCATTAATGGTCCCCATAAATCTAACCCTAATCCCATAACTTCTAATGCCCCCCTAATCCCTAACTCCAGTAGCAGCATACTAATGTAGTCTTTATGTCCACACACTAATGTTTGAATGATTTTAAGAGTCACAATAGTCAACTATGTATGTTAGCTTTCTACTTTTACTCTTTGCAAATGTTACATGAGCACACAGGCTACAAAATCTGTACCTCTCCTTTTATAGCCTCGTATCCTTCCATTGTGTCTGAGCAGCAGAGAACTTACCCATTAACCTTGAGATTTCTCAGCGCTCTGGAGCACTGCCCTGCTGGGATAAAAGCTCCACTCTCAAGATCTGCTGGCGGGCGATAATTCTAACCTTCCGTGTTGTGATCAGCTGACACCTTGCAGCTGAAATGCTGAATAACTTATGTTATATGGGGCTATCATTAGATGTCATTCAGTCCCACCCCTGCCACTGTAACATTAAGGGCTGTTTGTATCAGGCTTTAAACTCTATTGTAGATTTAATACAACTTGTTCTACTGATTATGAAACATTGTTTGCATATCCTTTATAAAAGGAGCAAATGGAGGAAAACGACTCCAGCAGGGCACGTAGACCACTTTCCTCACTAAAAAAACCTTGTCTTATATTCGAGCAAATACGGTACTAGACAGCACAGAAAAGTCTGATAGAAGTCTGGAAAAAAGTCTCCTCTAACTATGAGGTAACTAGATGACTGGAAGAGACTTGATACAAAAATGTACTACACTTGCAAGCACTAAAGCCATTGGTTATATATTAATGTCAGTGTAGATGCAGAATTCACTGGGATCTATTCACTAAAAGGTTAGTTGCAATGGAATTGAGGGGAGATGAACATTTCATCTAACCATTTTAACTATACATTGTAGTATATTAGTATTTGAATGTAGCACAAAAGGTAATTAAACCCATAATAAATAATATATATATGTATCAGTTGCGTATTCACTTACCTTAATGTCAATACTCGACACCTTGACAGTACTTTTTCTTGAGTTACATCTCGACCAGATTTGCACACTGTAATTAGTCCTCTAAAGCTACCTCAATTAATATTGTTTGATAGTGACCCGCAGCATCTAATAATGTATGATCAAAGGATAGAGGTGACAAGAAGAGCTTCATAGCACAACATCAAAGGTTAACAATATATAGTAAATTTAAAATGTACACATACTCTGTAGAAAGAAACAACAAGGTCTTCTACCCTAACATAGCCTATTTAATAACAATTTGAGTAGGTGTGCTACTGAAAATCACCACCATTTATAGCCAGAAAGGTCACCATACAACCGCACAATATATATTATTCATGTTGAAGTTGGACATTAAATTGGCACTCACAATGTTTTTGAACTTTTGCTTCTGGGTGTAATCACAGCATATATTGATTGTGGTCCCATGTATGAACAAGATGATGTTAGGAGTACTTTAATGCATTACTCTCTCTATATCTCACACACTCTCACGTACTCTCACGCACTCTCACGCACATTTTAAAATCCGAGATGCTTTATAAAAGGGCTTTATTCATGAAAGAAGGTATGGCTGAATTGGATCATTTTTTGCTCAATTCCGTGCAATTACCCCTTATATGAATAAAGACCATGGTGTTAACAAAATTTGTAGCTGTAAGAACATTTGAATCTTTATGAAGAAAATGATTTGGTTGTGCAGTGATTTGTTCTTGCAATGTCCATCATCCATTAGTCTACATAGTCTACCTAGTTCAGGGTTATCAAAATAAAGTGAGCTATACTGAACCGACAAGTGAATGGCAAGTACGGTAAACTAAAACAAATAAGCATTAAGAGCTTAACTGGAAACATTTTTAATGACTAGGACCCTATCTGTGGTAAATTTATCTCAAAACAGATTTTTCACTATCTGCATGTGAACAAAAAGAATCCTGTATTTCATTTAAATGTAATGAATCACAGATAGTTAATACTTTCTTATTTAGTATTTAGATATAGAAAGAGCCGGCCCTACAATGGCTCCAGGTGGGTCCTTTGGACCCTGGAAGCACTTTAAGGGGGAGGCAGTTCGCTGCCTTCATCTCCATCCTGTCAATTTAAAAAAAAATTGTTTAGCATTGTATGGTCCCACATCACTGGGGAGACCTCATGCTAAAATGCTAAATTGCAGCACGATAGATTGAAATCTAGATGGTGCATCCCAATATGGGATATGGGAATAATAGGGATGGGGGAATATTGGGATGCACCATCTATATATATATTATTTAAGCAGTTTATTTTCTGAAGACAGGTGTCTATTATAGGGCTTCTTTTATGTGTGCTTTTTGTTTATTATTTAGGTCATGATATATGATTTTTAATATATCTGACTATACCATATATACTTTTTTTTGTCTTATATATATATATTTTCTTTGTTTTATATGTAGATTGTTCTATGTATATATATATATATATATATATATATATATATATATATATATATATATATATATATAAATTTATGTATATATTCTCCTCTTAAGGTATTTTTCTCTTTTTGTATAATTTTGATTGTAACCATTTATCTAATGCTAGTGGGCTTCCACTTTTTATTATGAGATATAAATAAAAAAATGTTGTTTTAACGTTCTTTCTGTGTAAGAGAGTGTATGTGTGTGTAACTTTGTGTACATGACTGTGTGTATATGTGTGGGGGGACAGCATTTCAGTTTTGGACCCAGGCAGCATAGTGTCTTAAACCAGCGCTGGTTATGGGAACTATCGGAATGTATTAAGTATTGCATAGATTACCCCTTTTTAAATAATTGTGTTAACTTGAATAGGACCAGCTATGTCATTTACTATTGCTTGGGTTTGTTTTGCTAGAGTTCTTACTGTAATGTATTAATTAGGTGCAGTTTGTTGCCAACAAATCTCAGAAACAGAGGTAACATTTTGTAAATGGCTGTTATGGGATGCGCTGGTAATTCAAGAATCATAAATCAAAAAGCAATGGAGTTTATTTGACTGGCAACTAATGCAATAAAAGATTCTGTCTACTGCCATGAAATAGGATTATTTAAAGAGAGGTTAAAATGCAGTAAAATATTGATATAACAATATAGATATAGAGTTTGCATAAACATGTATCTACTTATTGTGCCACTTCTCCAAATACTACAATTTACAGCTCAGTAACTGCAATAAATCCATGTAGATGTGTTTAAGGATTACACTTAATGTGCACAGGAGGTGGCTAAAATAATGGAAATACTTCACAATCTATAAAAAGGAGTTGGCCTTAACAGCCTCAGTCCAGAAATGGCCTGTAATATTGAAATATATGAAGGGGCAGCATGACAACAGGTTGGTGATGCAGCCTCATCACAAGCCTGTCAGTCAGAGGCCCACGGCCAATAATTGCCCTTCACGGGCTGTCGTTCCTCCCCCTTTGTAGGCTGGGCAAAACCTTTATAAACCCTGGCAAAGGTTTTGCCCAGCCTCTTTTTTCCACCAAAAGAATCAGTTCCCTCCCACCCAGCCCTCTTTCTGTTTTGTTCATGGTAGCCAAGGTGGTAGGGGGTACCAGAGGTCAGACGTCAGTGCAGGGGGGTTGTCTTGGGTATGGCCAACCAGGGAGGTAGTAGCTCTGGTAGCTATCTGCACGGGTTCCCCACGGGCTGGTCCCTGGGGAGTGAATATCAGACAGCTACCGTGCAGGGGCAGCAACGCCGGTAGCCAAATAATTGGTTTACGCATACGTCCGATCCACCGTCCCTATACTAGACATGCTACAGCTTAGTTTGGGATCCATGCTTGTATCTAATATGTTGGTGTTTTTTATCTCTGGTATACAAGTTATACCACGGGTTGAATTTTTTTTTCGTTATAATATGTGTTCAAGATTTAAGTTACTGCTAAAATATAAAACTATGTTGCAGTATTTCTTAAATAAATACTGTGACCTTTCTTGTCCATGTAGTTCTTGGGGGAGGGTGCGCTAATTCGCCATAGCTTTGTCATGAACTGTGTGTAATCTCTATAAACCAGCAAGATGGCTACCCATGCCATTATAGACCAAATGTAAAATCTACCCAGTTGTAGTAAATAGGGATAATATTTATTAGTTACCAACTAATATCTCTTCTATATTCAATATATAAGAAAAATGTATCAAGTTTATTACAATGAATAAAAAATACCCACAGAAAAAAATATCAAAGACAATACAGACAAAAAATTAACACACAAAAAAACTAATGAACAAAGAACAGAACAAAATAACAATTGCAAATAAATCAAATATGCATCCACATAAATGCCAAACTAAAAACTTACTGCAGGTTGGACCAGGGAATAAACACAAAACAAAACTCCGACGTTTCAACAGGAGGAATTATTTTTCTCACATGCTGTGTCGCTTAGCATTTAGGAGGTAAAATCATCAAAAGAACAAAACCACCAAAAATAAAAACAAGCAGCTGGTAATTTATAGAAAATATTTAGACTGCAACTTCTTTAATAAGTAATTTAGACTACAACTACTTCATTAATATTTTAACAACAAATAGCAAAAAAAGTAACTTTGTAGGGTTTACTTATCAAATCGAATTACTCGGATGTGGGAAATCCTACAGTATGAGGTTGCTCAGCAAATTAAAAGGATCACTGTGACTTGAAAATGACCTACCTTTTACACTATTGGGTATTAAAGTTAAATAATTGTAATCATATATGTACTCAGGGCCAGCCCTTCCAGGGGGCACACTGGGCATTTTGTCGCTCCATGCAGCATTCTTTTTTTCTTTGTTTCGGCAGATACGGAAGGCCGTATCCAGCGGATTAGGTTCCTGACTGACTGTCACTGCCGCCACATCACATCATATGTGGTAGCTGTATTTCCCTCCTTCTGCACGTAGCGTGATAATGGGAAAACTGTGGCATATTCATGGGCAAACTAATAGTGCCATATTAAAAAACTGGCTGTGGAATATTAATGAGCAAGCTAACAGTGTAACTTTTTAATGGGCAAACTAACAGTATCACATTTTAATGGGCACATGGCTAGGAAATATTTTAATGGGCAAACTGTGGCACATCTAATGGGCAAACTGTCTTTTGTATATGTTAATGGAAAAGTGACTGTGCCACAGCATCGACATTGCCAATTAAAGTAAACCACCGTCAAGTACAAATTAACAAAAAGTGATGCTGTGGCATGTTCTGTTGGGAAATATAACATGTACTATAGGCATGGCCGCTTTAACCAGTGGGCAAAGTGGGCATTTGCCCAAGGTCCACTGTCTGTAGGGGGCCCACCACCACACAAGCCCACAACATTTTTTGGGGGGAGGGGGGGAGTCTTGCAGCATTGCACTGGGCCTGTGAAGCCCCAGCCAAATGATTATGTGCACAAGCAGTGCGAGATTGAGTTCATGTGACGTGAGATTGGAGCATGAATGACCTCATGCTGTGAGTTATAGTGGCGAGCACAGCCGGATCACCCACGTTATAATGACTTAGCAGAAGAAGGACCTTCGTGGAGACGGTGTAGTCATGTGTGTGGCACTAAATAAACAAAGTAAGAGTGATCATAGGATGATCACTGACTGATGGCATATGTATTAAATAAAAATAGATTACATTTTTTGTGGTCTCAATCATGGTGTGGTATACCCAGTATCATCAGCTAATTAAAAAGACAGAAATGACACTCACAATAAATTATATCATAATATATCATAATAGTATCAAATGAAAACCATATCCGTCTCGCAGGACTTAGCGTGCACGCAAGACTTAGACCGCACGCAAGACTTAGCCAGCATGCAAGACTTAGACCGCACGCAAGACTTAGACCGCACGCAAGACTTAGCCCGCTCGCAAGACTTAGCCCGCACGCAAGACTTAGACCGCACACAAGACTTAGACCGCACGCAAGACTTAGCCTGCTCGCAAGACTTAGCCCGCACGCAAGACTTAGCCCGCACGCAAGACTTAGACCGCTCGCAAGACTTAGCCAGCATGCAAGACTTATCCCGCACTCTTCTAGTGTACTTGTACTGTGCAATAACAACAAGGTTATCGAATTATTGCATCTGTGTTCGGTAAACACATACCATTGTCACTGTAAGGGTGCTATTTTAAAAATAGAATGAATTCTTATGTGTGGGGGAGTTTTGGGAAACTTTGCACATTAAATGCTATGACAAGTTACTTAAAGACTTCTTTTGAATTGGGACTGTCCCGGCTTAAGGCTGAATATTTGGAGGGCATGCTACCATAATGCAGCCCGGATCTCCTAATGGTCTGGGAATTCCCCTGAGATAGTCCTTTAGTCACCAACAGTTGCGTGTGCTGAATTGAGGGACATTTATAGAAAAGACTACTGGCATGTTGTGTGAAGGAGGGTGAGAACTCAGCTGCTTAGAAACTAATATGTGCAGGAGGTTTAACGGTTGTTGAACATAATGTGCATTCAGTAATAATCTACATGAGATCTTCAAATACATATTCACATCCCCCCCCCCCCTCCCCCCCCCCACCACTTGAAATTACTTTACTTACATTTTTTGGCCCCTTTTCTGTATTCCTGCATACCTTTGTGCCCTGTAGAGATATATTGTATTTGCACGAATATAAGACGACCCTGATTATAAGACGAACGCCCAAACTTTGAATATTCATTTAGGAAAAAAACTAAAAGCCTGAATATAAGACTGCCCTATAGGAAAAAAATTAACTTGAGTATATATTCACATGTAAATTGCTTTTTCATATTTAATAAAAAATATGATATACAAATATGCATTTCATGTTTTTATTTCCTTTTATGTGCCAATGCTGGCTCTCCCACATGCCTTCCCCCCAACACTGTCTCTCTCTCCCCTAACAGTGTTTCTCTCTCCCCCCTCCCTTGCCTCTTTCTCTCCCCCTCCCTTGCCTCTTTCTCTCCTTTTCTCCCCCCTCCCTTGCCTCTTTCTCTCCTTTTCTCCCCCCTCCCTTGCCTCTTTCTCCCCCCTCCCTTGCCTCTTTCTCCCCCCTCCCTTGCCTCTTTCTCTCCCCCTCCCTTGCCTCTTTCTCTCCTTTTCTCCCCCCTCCCTTGCCTCTTTCTCCCCCCTCCCTTGCCTCTTTCTCTCCTTTTCTCCCCCCTCCCTTGCCTCTTTCTCTCCCCCTCCCTTGCCTCTTTCTCTCCTTTTCTCCCCCCTCCCTTGCCTCTTTCTCTCCTTTTCTCCCCCCTCCCTTGCCTCTTTCTCTCCTTTTCTCCCCCCTCCCTTGCCTCTTTCTCTCCCCCTCCCTTGCCTCTTTCTCTCCTTTTCTCCCCCCTCCCTTGCTTCTTTCTCTCCTTTTCTCCCCCCTCCCTTGCCTCTTTCTCTCCTTTTCTCCCCCCTCCCTTGCCTCTTTCTCTCCTTTTCTCCCCCCTCCCTTGCCTCTTTCTCTCCTTTTCTCCCCCCTCCCTTGCCTCTTTCTCTCCTTTTCTCCCCCCTCCCTTGCCTCTTTCTCTCTTTCTCTCCCCCCTCCCTTGCCTCTTTCTCTCCTTTTCTCCCCCCTCCCTTGCCTCTTTCTCTCCTTTTCTCCCCCCTCCCTTGCCTCTTTCTCTCCCCCCTCCCTTGCCTCTTTCTCTCCTTTTCTCCCCCCTCCCTTGCCTCTTTCTCCCCCCTCCCTTGCCTCTTTCTCTCCTTTTCTCCCCCCTCCCTTGCCTCTTTCTCTCCTTTTCTCCCCCCTCCCTTGCCTCTTTCTCTCCCCCTCCCTTGCCACTTTCTCTCCTTTCCCCCCCCCTCCCATGCCTCTTTCTCTCCCCCCCTCACTTGCCTTTTTCTTTTTATCTCCCCCCATTCCTTTTTCTCTCCCCCCTTCCTTTTTCTCTTCTCTCCCTTCCTTTTGATCTCCCCCCTCCCTTCCTTTTGATCTCCGCCCCTTTTGATCTCTCCCCTCCCTCCCCCCAACGTTGCCTCTTTCCCTGGTGGCTAGTGGGGGGAGCCGGGGGATGTCTGCACTATATGTGCAAATTGCTGCCCGACACTTCCGTCTATTATGACGGACAGCTTATTTATATAGTGCCAACAATTTACGTAGCGCTAGATGGAGGATGCATACACACACATGCTACTCACAAAGAGGGGGTTAACCACTAAATGTTGTACATTTTATCTCACGGACTTAACTATGCATTGTACAGGGTCCAACCTGGTGAGGAGGGCTCAATAGGTCCCTGCCTAATAAATAGTTCAATCCTTAACTATTGAAGAAATGTTCATCTCAACTCAACCCACCTTCATCTCAAAATCATTTGAAATACACACATTACAGAAACGGAATAAGATGTGCCTTATTGTTTTTTTTTATAATATGGTTAATTGTCTGAGCTTACTTTACTATTGCCAACATAACCTGAAACACATTGTTCTGAAAAACAATGACATAGGGTGATGGCATTTTTTGCTGTTGGTGAAATGTTAACCGTTAAAGAGGTGTTGACATACCTGCTGCTCCTTGGATACTTGTTTTTAGATGCTTACAATAAGCATCGTTCCTGTATCACAATAAAGACCCAACATTCACTACCTTTGTTGGCTCAATAATTAGACTGAATCATTCATGGATCTCTCTAACAACGCTGAATGCAGCCACAGTGACGCAGGAGTGTTCCACCTTAGAGATAAAGGTGTCCTTTTAGTCTATGCATTAATGATGTCCTTTCCAGCTGAAGCATCCTTAGGGGACCAAAGTTTAAAAGGTACTTATTCAGAATGGAATTAAAGACACAGTCCTTCCTACTATCAAATTCAAGAACAAGAGTAGTTGCAGGTAATTAGAGCACACAAAAAATACAACCTATTTCTTACTCTACATTAATGCCTTATTGAACAAGTAATTGTGTATCACCATGTAAGCTCACTATTTTGAAAAGTTCAAACATGCATATAAAAGATCTGGAATGCATTGTATTTACTTGTATATGTTTTTTAATATTTAAAAAGGGACTAAAAACGCATGACCAAACCTGATTAAAGAACATTTTGAATGTGTGATTACATACACTGATCAGCCCTAACATGACAGGTGACAAGCCGGCGGAGGCAGTGTGATGCTTTGGGCAATGTTCTGCTGGGAAACTTTGGGTCCTGCCATTCATGTGGATGTTACTTTGACACATACCACCTACCTAAGCATTGTTGCAGATCATGTACACCCTTTCATGGAAACGGTATTCCCTGATGGCATTGGCCTATTTAAGCAGGATAATGTGCCCTCCGACACAGCAAAAATGGTACAGGAATGGCTTGAGGAACACAACAACAAGTTGAGGGTGTTGATTTGGCCTCCGAAGTCCCCAGATCTCAATCCAACTGGCAGGGCCGTCTTTAATAGTGATTGGACCCTGGGCAAGCATTTGCTTGGGCCCCCTGGACCCTGCCCCCTCCCCTGCATGCAATCACTCCATCCATCGCAATGTTACCTCCCCCCCCCCCCCCCCCACACACACAAAAAAAAAACATAAAAGAAAGCACACACACAGTTGGATTTTTCTTGCAGTGAGTATTTTTATTGCATTGAATAAAATGTGTATATTACGTGTATAATTGCAGTGTATAAACTATTTTTGGATACAAAATGTGTATATATGGCTGCAATATGTATACCATCTTACTATGCAACACTGCACTACAACTACTCATTACCCAAATGACAAAAATATACACAGATATTAGAGAGCACTTATATATGTTCATATATGTTTATAAATATCTATACACATCTCACTCTCTCTCACTAGTTGCATTTATACTTATATGAACTTCTTAATATTATATTCAACTATTTTCATATGTAATAAAAATGTTATTGAAGAGTTGCATTTCTTGTTTTTATTCCCCTTTTCTGCACCCACATTGAACCTAAAGGACTTAACACAGCCCCATAGAGTAGCCACAGCACTTGTCTTGCACCCATATTGCACCCACAGCACTTGTCATGCACCTATATTGCACCCACAGCACATGGCTTGCACTCATACTGAACCCACACAATTTCGCATGCTACAGTTTAAATTTGCCCCACAGAACATACCAGTTTAACTTTGTTCCACTGAACTGCCCATGCAGAAAAAAGCCACATTGACATTTTTCCCCATAGTTCATGTTATTTAGATACCAGGAATATTGTGCCAGTCAGAGCCAAGTAATATTGTGCCAGTCAGAGCCCAGGAATATTGTGCCAGTCAGAGCCCAGGAATATTGTGCCAGTGAGAGCCCAGTAATATTGTGACATTCAGAGCCCAGTA
The DNA here is from genome assembly GCA_036172795.1 of Pelodytes ibericus. Classification (NCBI taxonomy): domain Eukaryota; kingdom Metazoa; phylum Chordata; class Amphibia; order Anura; family Pelodytidae; genus Pelodytes; species Pelodytes ibericus. The sequence continues at coordinate 25,773,878 of CM069866.1, forward strand.
ATATTGTGCCACTCAGAGCCCAGTAATATTGTGCCATTCAGAGCCCAGTAATATTGTGCCAGTCAGATACCAGTAATATTGTGCCAGTCAGAGCCCAGTAATATTGTGCCAGTCAGAGCCCAGTAATATTATGCCAGTAAGAGCCCAGTAATATGGTGCCAGTCAGATACGAGGAATATTGTGCCATTCAGAGCCCAGTAATATTGTGCCAGTCAGATACCAGTAATATTGTGCCAGTCAGATGCCAGTAATATTGTGCTAGTCAGAGCCCAGGAATATTGTGCCAGTAAGAGCCCAGTAATATTGTGCCAGTCAGAGCCCAGGAATATTGTGCCATTCAGAGCCCAGGAATATTGTGCCAGTCAGATGCCTGTAATATTGTGACATTCAGAGCCCAGGAATATAGTGCCAATCAGATACCAGGAATATTGTGCCAGTCAGAGCCCAGTAATATTGTGCCAGTCAGATACCAGTTATTGAACATTTCATCTCACTGACCTAACAATACATTGCCCAGGGACAAACCTGGTGAGTGCCTTCTGTAATAAGAACATAGTTGGTCTGGTCAAATGCATTGTTAAAAGGTCAAAAACTTAACAATGCATTATACACGGCCAACTGAGCTCTTCTAGCAGGATAAACTCACTGGGTTCATCCCTACGCAATGTATCAGGGATATGAAATGTTTATCTCACCGGCAACTCATTTTTAGTGAGTTTAATGTGCTGCAAACTGGGAATAAGAGCATTGTTCCCAAGGCAGTTTTAATCAGGCAGAATACCTGTTCTGCCTGATCAGAACTGATTTTAGGGTCTAGTATTGCTTCCCATGTTTGAAACATCTTGTCAGTCAGGCAATGGAAGGTTGTATTGTTATTAGGGCCTCAATCAGGGTGTGACAGGCAATGCATCTATCATGGACTGGGCGGTCCTAATGGTCCCGAGCGGGGCGTCCTAAAGAAAGATTTTAAAAAAGCTTTCCAGCTTAGAAGCTGGCAGGGGAGATCTTGCTCCTTCCTGTGCATGTTCTGAGGTCAGTGTGGGTCACGTGGCCTGCTGACGCTCAGACTTTAGAACACGCGGGGAGTGAGAGAGGCAGGATGGGAGGATGTCTGTCTGCCTGGGTCTTTTCTTAGTAAAAAAGTATTTCTTTAATTCCCCTCTGTATTTTCTATGGTTAGTGGCTATGTTTTGAATTCCAGTTATCTCATGACTGGCTTGACTGACAGGATGCTGGTCAGAATACAGATATGAAATGTACACCTTACTTCTGCTATGGTTAGCAGACACCAGGGAGGTGTGTATGCAAGTCCTGGGAGTAATATTGTGGATGCTGGGGCATGACCTGTGGATGTAAAGAGGGTGCTGGCTGGCGTAAATCGTGCTTGTGCAATGCTGGTGTGGGGTCATGTTCTGGGTGTGCAAGGTGTTAGTATGACAAGGGATGTGGGGGCAATAATGAAAAAAAAATCAAGTTGGAAAAAGATAATTTGTTCTGTAATGGGGCCCATAATTTGTGATGGCAGCCCTGCTTGTCAGGCTGTGCTTAGGACACCAATTGGCCTAAATATTCTGGAATCTTAGTTTTATCTTTTAAAATTATGATGATGGGTAGGCTGATGAAGTCGCACCCTGTGGTTGAAAAAATGCCAGCCCTACCGTTGATAGCAGCCAATTCCGCTCTTGATTTTCATTAGTAGAATATAGAATCTGCTATGGATCCTGGAAGTGATCACCGTGAATATTTACATTCTGCAAAATACCATTAGGGTGCAAGCAGTGAGACTATGACAGAAAGAAACCTGACACTGCTCTTCCAAAGCAATTCAAAATGTATTAATCACCAGTGACAATGTGGCATGTGTCACATATCTGCCCCCTAACCATGACATTCCCACCAGAGGTTCAGTAGTCAACACGATGAATGTGTGTACAGCACGAGTAAGCAATTTCCGGGGAGATTGTACACGTTTTAGGAAATAACCCTTATGAAGCAGCACTCTTCTTTCTGTGCAGATTCTGGGTTTTTTCTGTATTGCAGACAGGAAACTTTAAATAACTCGGTATCGTTATTAATAAGCAAGACTTTTATTACTGAAGTACAGACAGGAGCGACTTTGGGCCGAAGTGAATGCTTCAGATGCTCCCACGCAAACTAATGACACATCAACACTTCTACCAAAGTGTCAAGGTTATTATCAAAGTGTGAACTGAGCATCATTCTCTAACACTCACAGAATCAAGGGAAATACCCCAAGTCCCTCCAGACACTGAGCTGCACACATTAACTGGTATCACAACTGCTGTGCGTTGAGGAGAGCCGTGTCATGTGTTCATCTCTTTCTTTAACTGTTTGAATCCAAAGTTTACTTGGATGTCAAAGCTTTGGGCAGCTTGGGTTGGAGTGCTTAGGGTGCGCTACGTTACACTGTATCAGCGGTAGAAAACTTTCGCCACTCCAGATGCTGTGGAATACATCTCCCATAATGATCTTACAGCTGTAATGCTGGTAAAGCAGCAAGCATAGTCCACCACATCTGGAGTGCCAAAGGTTGCCGACCCCTGGTCTACATCAAAGCTTTTACCAGTTGTCTCAGGCCGAACTTCAGTTGACATTTGGAGTGGAAATAATGGCAGGGGCAATCATTGCTTCATGGGCTGCTCCCCATGAATTATCCAATGGGCTTCATACTCAGTTTGTTTCCAGTTACTACTTGTCGGGGATTACTGGATCATCCCAAGTTGGAGATGTTTTGATGTAGTATATAGGGTTATAATCTGTGGGCTTCAGGCTGTCTATGTCCTCCATCTCTCAGTTAAGAGTCTGGCAGAGCAGCATGGGAGATGTAGTCCTCCAACAGTGTCACAGTTCAACACCCAGGATCTAACAGAATGCAACAAGAACATATTGCATTGAACTCCAAAGTAGGCCAATGATGGACTGAAGAGACCCGACCAAGTGAAGCTCCAGCGTTGGACTCATAGTATGACATATACACAGTAAAGAGAGTGAATAGATCACTGTCAGCCTTATTTTTTATTTTATTTTTAAAGGTACCAGTGTACTAAAGGAGCCATCATTATTTTAATCCATTTCGTGGAAGAACAACATTTACTATTTGTGATATTTTCTTGAAGCGTGTTTGGTGATAATGTGCTCTTGTGTTGCAACAGCTTACTTATTTCCTGAGATTGCTTCTTTTAAGCTGACAGAGTCACACTCTTGTGCTCCTCACAACTTCTGGTGGGCGAAACATCTGGGATGCAGTTGTCTTTGAAGTAAGCTTGCAAGGATTGGGTTTGAGTGTCAGTCCCACATCAGAGAGGAGACGGTAATGCAAAACGACAGGACCAGGCACTATGGGGTTTATTTGAACAACTCAGTGCTGGGAAAATGTTTTAAAAATGGCTTAAATCAGCAGGAATATTCCATCGGCTACAATTATTGCTCTACATTTAGAAGTTTCTCCCAAACTGGACCTGATCAGATCATAGTGATAATTTCTTAGTTGCTTCCTTTAGTACCTACTGCTTCATTCGGTTAGTGCAAAAGTCCATGACTGGGGGTAGTGACTCATTTTTATTCATGTGTTGTTAAGGGAACAGGCGGGCTTTCGGGGGGGCCAAGGTCGCTTTTTCACCACTTAGCAAAAAATATCAACACATTTTTAATGATTCTGCTTGTAAATCAGTTTAGTGAAGTTCTGAGAATTCTTGCTCTTTACTGTAGTCAATATTTCCAATATTCAGGATTGGATGCCCTTTTTATGTCCTACAGCTCCCAAAACGGTCTCTTTTCATCTTACTTCCTACATCAATATAAAAAGGAAATGTGGTTTTAGCTCCCTTAATCAAAGCAAGCATTGGATCTGATAACTGTTATCACTATTTATAGCTGGTATGAAGATGATTCATTCATTGGTGAGTCTAGAGTCCCTCTTTATGATGTTGGCTTATATCACTGAATGAACAGATCATAATATTTAATATTAGCCAGACACCGCGACAACCATTTATTAATATTACTGCTGGGCAGGGGCAACACTAGGGTTGGTGTCACCCCCCCTGGATTTCCTCCAACACAATGCCAAACAGATTCCTTAGTAATGCCAGTTAGATGGCCTATGAACTATGCCACACACAGGAGCCCCATAACTATGCCACACACAGAAGCCCCATAAATTATGCCACACCAGAGCCCCACTATTTATGCCTCACCTCTGCCCAATTAATTATGCCACACACACAGGTGCCCCATAATAATGCCACACACACAGGTGCCCCATAATTATGCCACACACACATACACACAGGTGCCCTATAATTATGCCACACAAAAGAGTCAATTAATTATGCTACACAAAAGAGTCCCTTAATTATGCCACACATGGGGCCCAATAAATATGCCACACACAAGCGCCCCATAATTATGCACACATTGGACCGCCATTAATTATGCAGCTCACAGGAGCCCCATGAGGTGACAATTGTAAAATTCTAAAACAATACATATCTATACATACAGATCTCTCTCTCTCTCTCTCTCTCTCTCTCTCTCTCTCTCTCTCTCTCTCTCTCTCTCTCTCTCTCTCTCTCTCTCTCTCTCTCTCTCTCTCTCTCTCTCTCTCTCTCTCTCTAACAACCAATTTGCCCAATTATATGCCAGTATAATTTTGTCATTAATAAGCCACAGCCAATTTGCCCATTAATATGCCAGTATTATTGTGACAGATGCCAATACCATTGTGCCATTAAGATGCCAGTATTATTGTGTGATTCAAATACCATTAATATTGTGCCATTCAGATAGCAGTAATATTGTGACATTCAGAGCCCAGTAATATTGTGCCATTCAGATGCCAGTAATATTGTGCCATTCAAATACCAGGAAAATTGTGCCATTCAGATGCCAGGAATATTGTGCCATTCAGATGCCAGGAATATTGTGCCAGATACCAGTAATATTGTGCCATTCATAGCCCAGTAATATTGTGCCATTCAGATACCAGTAATATTGTTCCATTCAGATACCAGTAATATTGTGCCATTCAGAGCCCAGTAATATTGTGCCATTCAGAGCCCAGTAATATTGTGCCATTTAGATGCCAGAAATATTGTGCCATTCAGAGCCCAGTAATATTGTGCCATTCAGAGCCCAGTAATATTATGCCATTCAGAGCCCAGTAACATTATGCCATTCAGATACCAACAATATTATGCCATTCAGAGCCCAGTAATATTATGCCATTCAGAGCCCAGTAACATTATGCCATTCAGATACCAACAATATTATGCCATTCAGAGCCCAGTAATATTGTGCCAGTCAGATACCAGGATTATTGTGTCATTCAGAGCCCAGTAATATTGTGCCAGTCAGATACCAGGAATATTGTGCCATTCCAGTGCTCGTTTTCTTCCTCCGTCCTCCCCCATTTCCCATCACTTACCGCCTGGCTGCTGCTCCGTGTCCCCGGCTGGACGTCTCCGCGTAGTGTTCCCTCCTGCATGGTCGCGGTGATTTTTTTTTTCCGGTTGCCGAATCCAGCAGCTGCCAGAAAAAAAAAAGTTAAGCAGTGCGATGCGGTGCGGGGGGATGCCAGCAGCACGGGTGTCAGCCCGGCTGGAGATGTCACCCGGTGCTGTCTGCTCCCCCCTCGGGACGCCACTGCTGTTGGAGTTGTACTGTATTTGAACTGGAAAAGCCTAAAAAAAACGCACTGAACCAAATAACAAACACACTGCCAGAAAGATGCACATCTGGTTGTTTTGACAGATTTAGAAGTTAAGGAGGACATGAATGATACAAGGAGATGGAAGACTTCCTACTGTCTCAAGACACCACCCCATGTCATCCTGAATGATGTGCTCCTGCGGGCCTGATTATGTGCTGTACCCCTAATTTTATGGCTTAAATTATCTGAAAAAAAGTATTACCTTCAATTAAAATAATAAAGCGATACAATCCAGCCCTAGTGAAGATCACTTTGTAGGTTAGGACACACCCATCATAGAGAGGTCCACGTCCTGCACAAATGACTAGATGAAATACAGCCATATCTGATCTAGGCAGAATCTCAAAGTATAAGAAGGATAAGAAAGTAATATCTGGTAAAACCAAAGGTAGAGTAATTTTGTCCATCCAGCCTCATAAAACATAGATTAAAAATACAAACTTAAACTCCCCTTGTCCCGTTTGACTTTGCAACGTTGAAAACCTCTTCTCTACAGCTCATGGGTCAAGAGCTAGGAGTGACATTCCTCAAAGCAGAATAAATATACTTCATTTACAGATCTCCTATCCTCACCGACTGTGCAAATCAATGCAAATTGCTTTCCATTTTCAACACGAATCTACTGCACGACATCAATAACGGCTAATGAAGAGGTTTTCTTGCAGCGGCTCCTGTATTAATGTCATCGGGGTTTCCAAAAGAGGACGCTGGTACATGCCATCAACTCAAAACCAAATATAAAGCTCGATGGTAAAAGTATGTGCATGTACTGTGCCTTTAAATCAGGTCACTCAAAGACAGACGAGGAAGCAATAGCATCAGTAGAAATATATTTTAATAAAAATAGAACTGATGCAGTGTCTTACATTAAAGTGTCCAGTGCTGATCTCATTTTCAAGTAGAAGTAGAAGTCCCATACACGGATGATAGTCGTATGCCGAATGTGTGAGAAGAGCTTGGCATATACTCATACTGCATGGTTTGCTTTTATTCAAATACATTTCTACGATGCCATTGACTCTTCGTCTGTCTTTGAGTGACCTAGTTTCCTGACATATGGGGCTATTCACTAAAAAGGTGAAGGTTGAAAAAGTAATTCTATTAATAGCAGAGGTATCACTAAAATTAAACAGTCCGCAACCATATCTCTGTAGCTGGGACCCTTCTTTGACATGCTTGCAACTGGGGGCTATTCATTTTGTTTTTCTGACGTCCAATCTCACCTGCTTAACTAAGCCCAGTAAACTAAAATGATTGATTAATAGGGTTCAGAGAAGAAAGCAGGGATTTGGTTCATAGAACCCCATCAATGAGAGGTTCTCACTGAGTCTCCATATATTAATAATGGACATTGACATGCATGCCTGTTAAAAAGGCTCAGGTGGGGACATTGGAAAAATGGTCAGAGCCACTGACTATATGTTGTTTTTTTCAGGAGCTCAGTGACTTCATTAAACATTGGATTGGCTACAGCTGTGTAAGGAATTTGAGCATTTTTAGTGGGGACTGTCTATTGCCCCTTCCTCTCAACCTGTCTGGTAGTGTTTATCTGTCTATTCAGCCTCTTCACTAAAATTTGACTTAAGAGGTCGACTTTCATTTTGAGACTAAAGTCTAAAAGTCTTGAGGGCACCTGAGTTTGACTTAGAAAAAGACCCCCCCCCCTGATTGATGTACCCCCATGTATATTTTATGTATTGATGTAATGTTTGTACTTCTTCTTTTTTCTTTATTGAATAAAGCGTTAAAACATAAAAAAAAAAAAAGACCCCCAGGTTTGAATCTTTCCCATTAGAAGTAAAGGGAGGCAAAGTGATCAAAGCTATTTTTGAGACTAATTCATATCCGGCACCTGAGTTTGACTTAGTCTTAAAAATAGTTAACGAATTTTACTCAAAATGAAAGTTGACCACGAAAGTCGAATTTTAGTGAACAGACCCATTAGTGTATGTGCCTTCCACCATTATGTCTTTGCATGGTCTGTTTATGTGTGAAGTGACAAAACACAACTAAAAATTCTAAACACACGCATACAGCAAAGTAATATTAATAGGTTGAATCAGTCGTACCCAGCATTTATTCCTCTTTCTATCCACAGTCTTTTAAATTCTGACCCGAGACCACTTCTCTATGCTTTACCTCATCTTTCACATAGACCTTTTCCTCTCTCACCTTCGAAGGAAGGGTGGCAACCTTTGGCAAGAGAATAAGAACAATTTAGGGGCCCATGGTCCAATTTCAGAGACGGACAAGACAAATATGCTGCTAAGGTCGAGAGAGTGTTAAAAATATACAGCAACTGGATAGTGCATGGTTACCTCGTTTGCATCTGCCTTTTATCAATCCTGTAACACTTGCAGATTTGTATTGTACAAATGATTCTCAGGTGTGTAAAGAATGGTCCATTACCCATGGACCAATAAAATAAATTTTAGACAAGAGGTAAAAAAAAAAAATGCAAAGAAGCCATAGATACCAGCGACAGACCACTGCCACGTGCATGGATACCAGCGACAGACCACTGCCGCGTGCATGGACACCAGGAATAGGTCGCTGCTGTGCACATAGGTACCAGCGAAAGGGCGCTGCCGCGTGCATGGATACCAGCGACAGGCCGCTTCCGCGTGTATGGATACCAGCAACAGACCGTGTGCATAGATACCAGCGACAGACCGCTGCCACGCACATAGATACCAGCGACAGACCGCATGCATAGATACCAGCGACAGGCCGCTGCCGCGTGCATAGATACCAGTGATAGACCGCTGCTGCGTGCATAGATACCAGCGACAGACCGTATGCATAGATACCAGCGACAGCCCACTGCCACGTGCATGGATTCCAGCGACAGACCACTCACGCGTACATTGATACCAGCGACAGGCCACTGCGCGTGCATGGATACCAGCGACAGAACGCCTGCCGCATGCATAAATACCAACGACAGACCACTGCTGCGAGCATAGATTCTAGGAAGCAAATCTTTTAGTGCATTAGTTTCTCTTTTCCTTGTGATGGATTCTAAATGAAACATTATAGATAAATAAAAAGACAAAATAAAGACAATTTTTTATTAATGATTTTAAAATCTTGGCATCACTTTATCTTTAATTTCCAGTCACTTGATAAAAAAAGAAAAATTGCATTTCGTCCCTTTGAAAAAAAATAAATATATATATATATATATATATTAATCTGGTGCTGGAGAAAAAAAAATCAGTCAATTAAGGTGCTTCCTATGGGATCTTCTTCTATGTAATTAATTGATTGCCCTCCAGTGGTATATGAATTATATATAGTGCCAGGCAGCATATAGACATTTCTAAAGTGTACAGCTATATAATGCAAGAAATGACAACACTTTACACAGGTTAGAGTTCAGCTATTTACTCAATAAATATATAGTTTTAATGTTACCACTTTTGAAGTGATATAACGTTCTAATTTCTCAGGTAACATTGAAGATAAATCATATCGTGCACATCACTTTATAATATCATCTGCTTCTGTCTGTTGCAGTGTTAGGAGAACATTTTACGGCAATTTCTGGTCTTGCAGATGTTACATCAGTCGCAGCGTGCCGAAGTGCAGTAATTGTTTTAACCATATAGGAGAAAGCGTAGCAGGTTGGATTGGTAGTAAAGGCCTACATTGACCAAAAATGCCCCATGTTGCATTTGATGGAGCATGCTGCATGAAGAATGCCTTGCTTATTTGCAAGCTTTGACATTTGATTAATAGGATTCAGATTTTCAGTTTGTAGGTGTACTGGTAGAACTGTACAAGAAAATAATACTTATATAAAAGATATCTGTTGATGTAGTCTTCAAAGAATTTAGAGCCAAATAAATGAGGATGCTCACATGGAAAAAAAAAAAAGCATAGTGTGATCTGTATATTAAATATTTTGGCTGTGACATTACACATCAAGCAAAAAATAACCAGGCACTCGATGTTCCAAAGTGAAGATATTTAATATACCGTAAGTAAAAAAAGTTACAAATGGATGGGCCAAAAAAGTATACAGACTGTGCAAAGAGGGAAACTGCAAACAGCTTACGCCTTTCGCTTAATCATAATCATAAAGTGTTTGCAGTTTCACTTATTGCTCATTACCTCTGTGCACCATGGATCCGTCTTATAGCTGTCATTAGTTATTACTCTTTCGCCAGCGAGGAGCAGCCCATCTCTCCCGTAAGGGATAAATATACCATTACACATCCATCCCTAAAAAGACTTTGCTGATCATGGAGGATGATGGAGGGACTGCTTCATGTGCTGTGTGCGTAATTTCTGTGTATTAGTGAGTCCTGAGAGGAGTATTCACGTTTATTTTTAACTTTCCTATTTTCATATTAAATTGATACCTTTTACGTGATGATCGAGCTGCACCATTACTTTATTTTCCCTATCTTGTTGGACCCATTTGGTGGTTATTGGAACTACTCTCTAAGCCTAGCACATGAGCATAACATGCTCTGGAAAGTGTAAGTGCACAATCTGATATAATATAATAAGTTTATTAATAAGATAACAGATTATGCCACCCACGCTGAAACCCCTTCCCTGTTTTTGAACACACAGGAGGCTTTTTATACAATAAACTGGCTTTTCTTGTCCATGACACTCGAGAGCATTACATTTTTTCACACCTTCCAAAATCTTGCAACCATATACTACACACAAATAATGGTGCCAAAAGCTATCCAAAAGGCCCTTTACTATTTTCACGGTTACATGACATGGATGCTCACTATCTCCCCTACTATACCCCTCATTTTTCTCATCACCCTAGAAACTCAACTGGTTACAATCTAAAAAGATCCAAACATCCATGGAAACCAGTGTTTCATCCTCAAAATATAAAGTAGAGACATGAGAAAGACATCCTCTCCATCACAAACCAACGTACTCACGTCCTTTCCTAATTTGCACTAAACAAGAGTGTTCCAGAGTGTCAGGATTCCTGATTAATGTGCAAAATGTTTAGCTGTCCCTTTATGTCTAACACAGAGCTGTAGCTACAGCTTTCTGTGCATGAGGCCAAAATAGAAAATTGCACCACAAGGTACATAAACAGTATGGAAATTGTTGATTAATTAATAGTTCCTGTGAGTAAATAGCTGGACACACATTAAGGGCAATACTATATAGCTCCCGTGTGAACTAGGTCTATCAGCATCCATAAGTATGTAGTTAGCCTGCATGGTATAATATAACTTCCTTTAGAATATAATTAGTGGGACGTACAGGGTGGCTTTGTGAAGCTATTTTTTGCATATATTTAACCAGATGTTAATAGTGGGGCAGAATTCCTTTCATCAGTATATAGTTGGTCAAACATAGAAATTAACCCGCAACCAGCTTAGTAACCTCAAGCCTAGGGCACTCATCCTAGCTTTTTTTTTTATTAAAACATAATATGAAAGACTTTTTGACTGGCTGGGCATCATGGGACCTGATGTTCACGGCTAACCTCTACACCTGATGACTATAACTCCCATGAGACACAGCCAGACTCATTGCTTACAGGATGCTGTATTTCAGGGTTGAATGCCATCATCACTGCGCCCCTTCCATCGTGTGTGTCCAAGGTGAGTGCCTGACACATCACCCTCGCTACTGCTCTGGTCACCGACAACATCCTAAAACTCCTTATCATCAACAAACAAAGCAAAAACATAGATACACACTATAATACAAAGATACTACATATTTACAAAACAACGATGTTGAACATAGCTACACACAGAGGTTTGCATGAAATATTTACAGATTATGCAGCATTCGTGCACACAAAGCATAAGGCAATGTAAGAGTGAGTTTACAAGAGGATTGTTGTGTGCTGCGTATGGCAGATTTAAAGATTTCTATCTCCTAACCATATTCAGGTGATTACAAGGGTTGAGGGTATTATTAACATGACTGACGTCAATGCAGGAATCTTATCCACTGACCAGGCTTGCAGGGAAAATAAACCAGACTCTGCATTATTAATAAGAAACCCAGTAGGAGCTGGGTGTCCGGAACAGACAGGAAATCAAATAATGATTACGTCAAGGGCATGGTATTGAAACAGTCCTTGTACAACAGCCAACTGAAACTTCTGGAAGATGGGAATAGTTATCAATTTATGTAGTGGCTGTAAGCTTTAGAAATTTTAGTGTGTATTAAAAGATTACATCTGCTCTGTTGAAATAAAAGTTCCTCTAATGCTTAGTTGGGAAGGTATCGGTCTTGCAATTTATATGATGACTGTTTAGTACACCATACCTCCCAAGTGTCTCTATTTAGGAAGGACAGTCCCTATTTTCCATCCAATTCTCCCCTCCGTCTCTCCTCCTCTATTGTCATTCTTTTCTGGGTGCTCATCATTTTTGGTTTGTATAAGAGCCCCAGAGCTATACAACTCACAATAAATTGTGTTTCAACTGAAGTATGTTTATATATTAATTTGTGTACATAAAAAAAACTTTATTCTTTTTCTAAATGACTGAGCAAAGTACATAAATACAAGCTGGTCATAAAGTAATTAAAAATGTTCCGGCAATGCCCCGCCCATCGTCACACATTCAGCCACACCCACAAAATTATGGCCATTTGAAATGTTGGGAGGTATGGCACACTTTACATAAAACTTCAAAAATCAACTACATTATATATTTTGACCTTCATGTAACTGAATGAAAATATGGTCATAAAATGGATTTTAACAGTCTGTAGAAAGAACCCCCCCCCCCCACTGATTTGTGGATTTCATTTAAAAAATCTTGTCACCTTAATTTAAAGGGACTCAACAACTATTGGAACATTGCATCTATATGTTGTAATACATGTAAATGTACATATCCATAGGTAGAAAAGCGCAAGAAGGAAGAGCAATACATAAATTATGCAGAAACCATATTTCTGGGAGGATACATCCAGGGCGGAGTTAGGATGTTAGTTTTCCACTCCTATGTGCTGGCAAGCAATGCTACCAGGTTGAGGAAACAGTGATTTGCTCAAGTGCCCCCTGCAGAGACCTCACTGAGCTTCAAACATCATTTGTTTTGCTTGGGGGTTGGTAATGGAGGCAAGACAGTATAGCCCATGGAATGCACTATAATGGACATAAGGTGTAGGTCTAAGTAGCATCACAGGTGTTCCCTGTAGTATGAGTGAATGAATAGCTTGTCAAACATTTTAATTCTGCAAGGTGGTACAAATGCCACTTTGCACACCAGCAGCACATTCAGCTTCCTATTAAAAATAACAATTAAACATAACAATTTAGTAATTTGAGGAGCTGGGCTTCCCCATTCATGAAAACTCTGCTTAGTACACATGACACAAACCCAGAACAATGTAAATGACAAAGCAGGCTATGCACCATGGGCATTTCACAAAACATAGCTCCTCCCCCTACGGAGACCGAATAGTATGTCATAAACCACTCACCGCTAAATAAATAGCGAAGGAAAAGCTTCACTAGATCAAGCTGTAGATAACTTTCAATATCTTCAGCATATCAAAAAACAGATTCGAAATCTGCTGGGAGGGAGCGTTTGAACCCATTTTATCAGTTTGTGGGCAATCCTATGCAAGTGACATCCCTTCCCCTGCAGAAGGGGTTGTGCACCATATTAGCATATCATGCTACACTTTACTATTGGTAGCCACAGTTATGCAAATGTATGACATCATCTCATTAATAGTTTGAATGCAAATAGCTTACTTTATGTGTATGTCAGTATTAAAGAGACACATACCTTAAATATGGTATTTTCTTCATTGTCTGCACTACTGTTGTGTGTTTGGTGAGTCCATTTAAACAAAGCCATAAATTGGTCACATTCAACATGTATATAAAAATAATGCATCACTGTTGTGTGTATTTTCCAAGAGTCCTTCCTTAAAGGTGCCATCTGGTCTCCCTACTGTGGATTAATACGTTAACAAATAGGGTGCAAATTGATTTAGAAATTGTTAGGGTGTCTGAGTTTGTGGAAGGCCACTGTTAAAAATATTTAGGGTTAGGATCCACCATAATTGGGGTACTTTGATGCAGTGGTGGGGTAAGCATGATATGACCTTAAAGTGTTATCAAATCTCCATTTTTTTCCTCATCTAGTACATGTGTTTTCATATAGTTTTGAGACAGTAGTTTTAGGTTTAACCTATTTTGTGAGTGCGTTTGATCCATTTATGTATTGTATGTAATTTTAGTCATTCCAGCTCCACCACTTGATAGTAATGATTATGTATGCTGGTTTTGGGGGTTTTATTGTGTCGGCCATTACATTTATTACTTTGAGTACTTGAGACCATGACTGGGCTTCTGGGCTGAACACCCCACTCATTACAGGTGCTCCATACATAAGGTCCAAATTGATTTATAAATTGTAAGATCTCAGTCTCAGTTTGTGTAAAATTGGAACTCCTTTGAAAGTAATTTATTCAAAGATTAATGCACAACCTTAAAAAGTGTAAAATACACAGAATAGGCACACCGTGTGAAATAATAACACAAAGTGGAAACAAAGAGAAAGAGATACATAAAATATCCATGTAGTGTTTACTGCCTGTGAGGTCTGGGAAAAAAGCGCTCCCGTATTCCAAATGTGTTTGATACAAAATTCAAAACACAATTTTGATTTATGTGGATACAGTGATATGTAAGGTTACCATTTAGTGCGGTTTTTTCTTTGGATTTCCTTCACATGGTGCATGTTCAGCCCTTCTTATTTATTTATTATTTGTAAACACTGTTTGGGAACACTATCAGTTATCATTCCATCAGATTAGCCACCCTCATCATATGTGGCTTTTGAGTGTATCAAACACATTTGGAGTGCTTTTCTACCAGACATCACAGGCATTAAGCACTGGATGTATATTTTATATATCTCTTTCTCTTTTTTTCCACTTTGTGTTGTTGTTTTTCACACTGTGTGCCTATTCAGTTTATTTTACAGAGATTTTTTTTTTAAATTATTTATAAATCTTTATTATTCGTATAAAATACGCACACAATATTTACAAATATTATAACACATACAACACATACAATCCAAGAGATATATTAAAGCTCTATGTTTTTGATCGTTTAAGGGTGCGCCATATCATATATATAAATGAAAGCCACTGGCTGGGATGACGGGGGTTGGGGGTCACAGAGATTGTTTTTGATGTATTTTTTATTTCTTCTTTTTATGATGTGTTCAGTCTGAAGTGTTTTCCTCTATCGCACTTAAATCATTTTTCTTGTTTAATCCATTTTTCTACATGTGTTTTTTCCCCCTGTATTATCTTGAGCTCCCGGTGTACCATAAACCCTCAATCTAGGGCTAACAGGCATGTATGCTCTGTGTGTGCGCAGTACACCTAGCATGACACCACACGGTATATTTCCGGGGTTTGTGTGCTCCGAACAGATAATAATAATAATAATAATAATACATCCGGGTCAATCACTGTGTTGCCAATTAGACCAACACGTAAAGTATACGAACAGGTGTGCTGCCACAATACATCCCTTAGTGCTAAGTCAGCGTACTTATCCTGTCCCTACCTTGTTTCCAGTTTTAAGATTTGTAGTGCGCTGATCCATTTACATACGTATGTAACTTCAGCTGCACCACGTAATATTAATGATTATGTATGCTGCTTTATGGGTTTTAATGTTCCACCCATTCTATTTATTATATTTAGAAAGACTGTCATTGTATGCACCATCTGTTGTCCCTACTGTGGATAAATCATCATTATAACAGTCAGGGGAGGGCTTTTCATTTTTAAATACCCTAGTCGGTAACACTTTTGATTCTTTCTAACCAGTTTCTATCCTGTCTGCCTATCAATCTCTGTACCTTATGTGTCAACATATCTGTACTGCATGTCTATGTGTCTGTCTCTGATGATATCAGGTGGCCTGATGAAGTGGCCCCAGGGGCCAACAGATACCAGCCCTCCCCTGATAACAGCACTGTTATGTGGCTCTTATGTGCCATCATATAAATCTTGTAAAAATCCACTCTGTTCTTTTCATTAATAACTCACAAGAGGTAATATATTTATCCAAAATAGAAAAGCATCAGTAAAATTGTAATATCATAAAACTGAATATTGTCACACAGGAACAAATGTCAGCCTGAATGGACCAACGAGTAAATAAAGTGCACATTGTGTGATCATTAGTTACAGTTTTCCCACTAACCTTATCAATGTATTAGTAAGATAGGTTTCATGTTGAACAGGTAATATTTTGGGAAGCCACCTATCTGGAGAGTGAGGCCTATGTACATCTCAGTTCGATGGTGGTATTTTAAAATTAAACTCTCAAACATTGGCTCACCTAATGGCGGCCATTTAAAATAAAATTCGGCCCTGCTATTTTGATAAGTGGTCTTAGATTGAACCATATGTTATAATTATTTTGATGTGGCTATTGAAATAACCTTGCAATAAATAAAACTGCTCCATATACAAAATGGGAAATATACGTTATTTGGCGAGCAAAGTTCGAAGAGTGGTCCATTTATTGTGGAAACCAATGAAATGTTCCTGCTGATCACTTTGGCTCATAAACAACCTTTATGCATAACCCCAATAGTGTGAATAGAAATGGAATAGTGACAACATCGTATAAAACCGCAACACACCATGATTGTAATGAGACATCTTTATTATTACGCAAACCACATTATCCATTTCTGCTACAGTAATGTAGACAAACTGTAATTGACAAAGATGCTTGTGCGTCGAGAGCAAAACAGTCAACTGACTAAGTTGGATGTTTCAACAGACCAGCCTGAAAAATGATATCCAGTACAAGAAATCTTAAAAAGAAAAAACAAATCAAATCCCAGCATCTTATGTTCTTTGTTTGTGATGTTAAAAACCTCTCCGAAGCATAAGCATTTAATACTTTATTACCTCTGGCGATATCATAGGCAAGGAGTAACAATGCATACCATTTATTGCCTTTACTTATATAATCCCAGTTTTCCTATGCTTGTGAAGCATTAAAGGCACACTAATAACCCTGCCAAACAACTTATTGTTATCTAGTCATTTTATTTTTATGGAGCTATTGCTTACTTAATAAAATTTCAAAGATCCTTACATTTTTATTGTCTATTTAACAGCAATCAGTGTACTTCCTTGTATCTAATGTTGTGTACCCCTGGTGTCAAGGGGGTTAACTAAGCCTCTCCATGTCCAAACAAATCTGGGTACCCTGCAAACGGTGGTCACCATTTTTTAACCTCTACTTGCGGGGGACCGGCTTAGAATCAATGGGAGGGCTTGTGTATCAAGCAGGCGACAGCAGTGCCTCCAAGCACAGATCTCCTTTCTTTCACTAGACTGTAGGCTTTGTTATTTTGATGCTGTTGGGCATTGTATCCTTGTGCCTTTTAGTCACTGAAAGGATCGGCTAGCAGCTTGAGCAGTGAAGGGAGATCTGTATTACTGGCATGGTCCTGTGACCATGATAGTTATATCAGTGATAGGCATGCCACCAAATATTGGCCTAAAATAGTTTAAATCTTTTCTTTTAAATGTTCATAATATAAAATGATAGGATAAAACATTTTTTAGGATCATTAATGTTGAGTAAATGTAGTTGCCTAGCTTAATTTGCAAGAGCTTGTGACGGGTTTGATAATTGGCTTCCTGCTTGATTCCGACATTGTAGGTCAGGCACCTTCTTCTGAATACTGACTCGGTCAACTAACTCTGCCACCTTTTGCTCTGAACAGGTAAAGAACACTGGAAAAGCAATAGTTACTAATTTTCCTTGTAGGCAAAAATGTACAAATGATATTTAGCTCTGAGCTGTGGTGGGTTTATCCAGGTGGCTGTTTGACCTAACTTGGACATTGGAAGAGGATAGGAAATGTCTAAAAAAATCATTTGTTAACCTTCTATAAATCCAACAAGATTTATAAACCTATCACATAGAATTAATAATTCACTGCCACTGTAAATTATAACCCATGTTCCGTATTTAGATTTAAGACCAGCAATGTACTGAAAAATATGTCAGTTTTCCTTTAATTCACTGGGTGACTTTTGTTTTTGTGTTTAAAGGGACTCTGTCAACTTAAACATTGCTTATACTGTGACTGTAGAGCATTTATAAATATGGAAAATGATCTATATAGCTACCAAATATATAAACCATGGTGTGAACCCATGTGAAAAGGGCTGAACTTGATGAACGCAAGTCTTTTTTCAACCTAAACTACTAGGTAACTATATAACCCAGAAAATGGGTGAACGCTTAAACTTTAGGGATGCTCAGTGTGATAGGGTTTGCTAAGCATAGAAATGGACTCTATCAGAAATTGTCTATGTCTGGGCAAAATTCAATATCTGAGGCTCAATCTCACTTATGACAAGACAATAATTCAAATGGCTTTTTTAATCAAGTTTTCCCTTCAGTACAGAAGTGTCTGCACTAATACGAAAAGACCAACATATGATCAAAAATTGTTTTGTGAAAGCATCAAGGATTTTATTTAGAGGTTTTATTACGTGGCAATAGTTTAAGTTGGGACCACTTTTACTTTTACATTCAAAAGGTACGTGACTCGGTCACAATAATATTACAACCTCTAAAAACATTCCAAAAACAACAAAGGGAAGTATCATTTAACTCAGTCATAGTTGTTGGATCCTTAGGTGGCTCTCCTCATAATCTATTAGGTTACATGTAGTCTACCTTATTAAATTATTGCAAGGTGATTACATGCATTGCCATCCTGCCTGTATGCCATTATATCGAATCTGTCCAGGTGACATATACTTCTCAATTCAGTGCATGTGTGGGTCTTAAACGTCATCATCTTTAATCACGGAGAAGAACTACACAAGCAGACTTTGATCAAAGAGTCAATAAATTTGGGACTATGTTGACCAACAATCCTGTAATACGTTTGATCAATGGTAACGTACACTGAGAATCCACCCCTGTCCATCTACCAATCAAAATACTTGCTACCGGGATTAACGTTACAACGAGAAAAAATTGTACATATGTAGCTAAAGCATTACTTACATATGTGGCAGAATCTACCAAATGCAGATATCTGACGAGCCCTGGGTCAATTGACGGTAGTTTTGGAAAGACTGCCAGGAATTCTTTTTTATCTCAAAGCAATGATTAATATTTAATTCAGAACACTGTATTAGAGCTCCTGGCCTGACCCAGTGACATTATGAGCCCCCCCAAAAAAGTGTATTTCTGAAAAATGATATTGCCCAATAAAAATACTGTAGTAGAATAAATAAAATTAAAATAAATCTAAATGAAGGACATGGAGTCAGGTTACCAAACCTATGGACTTTGTGACACATTATAAATATTACTCTCCTCAAGTGGTTGTTGAACATGAGGGGTCAGTTTACGATATAATTGTAGTGTGCTGGTGTTTGCAATGTCAGAAGTAACAGTTGCCCTAAACTATTCCACAAACGTAAGGATAAGTATACTAATTCATTAATACTACTGGCTTCTCTTTTTTTTTTTTTCTCCAGACAATCTAACTAATTATGTAATGGGATTTTCTATTACATTATGGCTATTTTAAGTATTTAGATTTATAGAAAGTGCAACACATACTGTGGATGAGCAATAATTAGCAGACATCCTGCATCAGGTTACTAACTCTTGAGACCTACAAGTATCCTTAAAACAGAACTCCCTCACTATAGTTTTGAGTGAACATCCATTGCCATTTATATATCAACAGTTCATGACATTAAATAGAATTAAATATTGCTATAATACTTCTTTAAAACATTTTTTTTCTACACATTAGCAATCAAAACAATGAATTCATTAAACAATTTCTGCATTCCACACAGTGGAATAAACATACATATGCACAAACTCTGAATTGACTTTGGATGTAGCATTGATATAAATGGGGTATGATCTAACTTGTTTTTTAATCTTTCGTCTGAAAAAGAAAGGTATAATCTAGTATGAAAAAGAACCCAAAAAGGCACAGAACTACCACACTTCACACATTATTTTTGTAGCTCAATTTGTGTATTTCCTGACTCTAAAATCTAAATAGTTTACCAAATGTACAAATTTTCGTCAACAAACAGAAACATACAGTATTACTGTGACTTCAAAACACAGTCAGTATTATTATTATTATTTCTTCATCTTCTTAAAAAGACTGAGAGTTTTGTAACAATTGTGTCACCTACATAGACAATGTATACTTTGTCTCCATCATTAAAATCAATGGAGACATCAGGAAAAGATTGTTTCCATGTCCAGCCCAAGTTCTTGCCCTCAAGTTCGTCTATTGTTTCCAAAAAGGGCTAACTGAATGGTTTCCATGGAATTATAGAGAATTGGCTTATCATATGAGTCCAATGCACCATTAGATCTCCTAATGTAGGCTCCTGGGCTGGTCAACATCCCAAAGCCTACTTAATCACAACTAGGCTTCGTGTTGCTCATGTCCACCAGAAACTTTAGTGTAGCAGTTTGGAACTAAGTCCTTAGCTTCATCATATTCTTTTGCAAGGTGCTTACTGCCTTTATCAGTAGCTCAGAGTAGAGTAACTTTAAAGAACATTTTAGAAGAAGTCTTTGCATTCAATTTTTGGGACACTCTACAAAGTTACCCAAAATGTTATATTGCTTTTGATGTCACTTCTTAATGCAAGAGTTCCATAATGCAGATGCCAGAAGATTCTACATATTGCAGTTTTGATTTGGTGACAGTTTTGAGGCATTTTCGACAAAGTGTAGAGTTGTCTACTGCACATAGAGATCAATGTAATGGCTTCTGCCTGCTACAACTTTTATAGAATTCTATTACCTGTCTCCAAGGTTCCGCGATCAAGAACACAAACACTATGGGAATCTCAGCCAACAGAATGGGCAAGGCCCCAACCCCCCAGCTAGATTCCACATACAGAACCAGGTCAAGGGTAAGAAAAGCCATGAATTTTTGTTTTGTCGTTTGAGTTGGTAAAGAAAAAAAAACAATAAAAAAATTCACACACTCTTCCTTCATTACACCTTGCCTTAGCATATTTTAACAAACACGACATCCCAAGCAATGGCTAATTAACTAAGACGTAGCCGCTGTGTTGTGAGTCAACAGTTTCCATCATCTCACAGTCAAAGGGTTCATTGATGGTTAATGTTTCATATGTTGCCTGTGGATCATGTGCCATTGGGTTACTCTGGTTTTCGTGTAACACTACACCGCCATGTTGAGGTGCGCTCATTGAATACTGGCACTGGCTTGGGTATTCTGGCTCATGCAATGGCACTGCTGGCAGATCACATGAATGATAAGCATATTGTAAAGATGGCTGTTGGATGTGCATCTGTGCTGCTGCTTGTGGTTGGCTAGGCTGAGCCAGGTGCTGCATCTGCTGGGAGTGCAACTTGTGATATTGACTTAAGAACGGGTCGTATTGCATCTCATCCGAGGCTGGCTCCATCACTGGGCTGAGTGGCAAGCTGAACTGTGTCTGCTGCACGGTCTCCTGGTGTGACATTGGGAGCTGCTGTCCTTGCATTGGGTATGTGCTTTCAGCTATCTGCATCTGGTTGAAGTAAGCCTGCAGCTGAGGTTGTTTCTGAAGGAAGAGGCGTTTTTGATGCAGCCTGTTGGATTGAAAGTAAAATTTGTTATTTACAGCATAACGGCATGTAACTAAGATGTGGTAATTTTAGCAGCTAATCTGTAGCACTGACTACTTTGCAAAAACAAGGGCTAAGTATTGAATATTCATTATGAGAAATTATACATAAAAGAAAGACATGATAGTTCATTAGTGTAGCAGCTGAGAGGACTTAATCTCAAAACCAGTTTAATTTATACCCCCTGAGACAAATGGAAGGCGAGTCCTATTTTTACTGGTCCCAAAAGACACGAGGAGGGCATAGAACGTCCAGCGTTTAACAGCTCATCGTGGCTCCCTGCAGCGGTATCCCACCTGTCAGATGAGTCACTTTAAGCAGCCTCAGTCTGACAGGGAAAATGTAGCCAATGCTCAGAGCGAACACGTCTACATTTTACTGAATCGTGCCATGCCCTGTCTATTAAGACGATTCAGCAAAATACGGTTTATTAAGACCCTGTTAGGGTCTCTACGCAAAAAGTTCGTTTTGGTGTTGC
The DNA here is from genome assembly GCA_036172795.1 of Pelodytes ibericus. Classification (NCBI taxonomy): domain Eukaryota; kingdom Metazoa; phylum Chordata; class Amphibia; order Anura; family Pelodytidae; genus Pelodytes; species Pelodytes ibericus. The sequence continues at coordinate 25,795,754 of CM069866.1, forward strand.
GTCATGTGGAATGCAAGCACCATGGATCACGAAGGGGTTAACTTCACTCCCTCCATCGTGCATGCCTTCCCCATTGTCTAGAACTCGCGACAAAATGCTTATGAATAGCCTTTTGCGAGGTCATAATAGGGGTACACGAGGGAGGATGAACTAAAGACAGAATTGCAGGGAACTGGGATGGGAAATTCAATGTAGCAGAGTTGTAAAAAAAAATTCAAAATTTGGGACAGCCACAGACTCTCCGCTCTTGCAGTCAGCTTCAACCCGCCATGTGCACTCAAACTGCACCTAGATTCCGTGTGCTGGGCATTCCAAGCCTCAATGGCAAAGAACAAACGGAAAAGATGGCAGAGAAACGGACATAACAGAATGGTAATAATGAATCAGTGTTTATTCTTATCTTGTTTGTGCGGCTACAGACCAAATCTTCCACCAATCAGCTTAACCGTTACGTGCTTGACAGCACTTAATCATAGGCATATGAGTTGTAAAAATTCCCAATGCAGCTGAATGGGAGATTTTTTTTACAACTCCGCTACCTTGGCCTTAAGTTTAAAATTCCCATCTCAATTCCCTGCACATCTCTTTTTATTGAGTAGACCCTTATATCATGAGTTAGAATTGAATCCTATATCAAAAGAAAACTGAGCACAAAAGATAAACCCTCGATTGCAGCAAATGGTACTGGAAGGAAAACAAATCATACAATAGTGCTCTCTGTATATATCAATCCATTAGTCAAGTTAAATAACCAGACTCAGATCAGTTGCTGATAAAGGCTGAATTGCACTATGGGGGTGTTTTTCTTTCTTCAGACCCCCTTCTTTCAATTTTTCCTAAAATATTTTTGTTCTCTATTGTACGCAGAGGTGGGTGGCACATTCATTTGTGACCCAGAGGATTTATACATTTTATTACACTGTTTTGTAATGTTCGTACTGTTTTTACACTATTGTACGGTTGGGTCGTATGCTCACCTGTGCTCCTGTAGCTGCTGCTCCAGACTTCGTGGCGTTTCTTTACAATACAATTGGCAGCTGTTCTGAGCTTTTGCCAGAAGACTGACTTTCTGCAACGTAACCAAGAGGGACTTTAAATATTGATTCCTGTTACGCACAAGCAAGCACATGTTCAGACATAATTGGAAGGTTTCTTATTTGCTGTGTTCTAAATGAGAACTCAACAAACAACCAATAGCAAAGGAGAGCACAGATTCCACTTCTCATTGGCTGCCACAAAATAATCATGGAGGGCTTTCATCCATATTTGGAAGTTTTAGCAGACTTTTCTACAAATTCAAGTAACATTTATTATTATAACTATTCTTAAAAGTCAACAAATGACATAAACAGTGTACATAAAGCTATAAAAACTTTCTTTTTTATAACAAAGTCACACTATTAAGTAAATCATAAGGTTTGATTTTGCGATGTGGAAAAACTAATTTAATCGTAACTCCCATAAACATCCTTCCCAGTAACTCACATGCGTGTATACACCACCACAGTAACTGGAAGCACAGATAATTATTTGCATGTTTATACTGTATGTAAAATTGGAACTGTCTTTATGTGAAACTATATGTTAGAAGGCTGTGTGCAATCAACTAGACACAAGCAGAGGAGAGGTTAAATTTGTCTGTCAAGCTTTAGTCCTCTAAAAAGTGATTTTAAACAATGCGACTTAGACAGCTCCATGACAAGATGGTGCTGATAGGCATGTTGATCTCCACTCTCGTTATTGGTTCTGTGCATTGCGACTGACACACCCAAACACCAATGACAGAAAGAGATGGGTTGGCAGCTTTCTAGCTGCCAAACAGCCCTGCTCTGCCAAAAGGTATCTACCTAGGGTCTAGTTTTGCACACTATATGTATCTATTCTGGCTCATTTTACAGCCACTTCCATAAATGTCACTCTGTGTTCAGTAGCACAATAAAATACTACTTTAGCTAGAATAAATATTGTATTTCTTGAAAAAACTGAGATTGACCCTGATTATAAGACGACCCCACAAACTTTGGATATTCCATTAGGAAAAAAACTAAAATCCTGAATATAAGACTACCCTATAGGAAAAAAGTTCAACTTGTATATATTCACATATAAATAGCTTTTTTAATAAAAAAATTATGATATCAAAAAATGCATTTCTTGTTTTTATTTCCTTTTATGTGCCAATGCTGCCTCTCTCTTTCCCTTGCCCCCAGCTTTCTCCCCCCCTTAGTGTTGTCTCTCTCCCCCTCCTTTTGACTCCCCCCTCGCCTCTGTCTCTTCCCCCCTTTGTTTCTCTCTGCCCCCCCCTCCCCTAGTTTCTCTCTGCCCCCTCCCATTGTTACTCTGTGCCCCCCCTCCCTCCCCTTGTCTCTCTCTGCCCCCCTCCCTCCCCTTGTTGCTCTGCCCCCCATTCCCCTGCTGTTAGAGAAGGGGATCCAGGTCCCCTGCAGCTGCTGGGGACCTGGATCCCTGTCTTATAATCTGACCTCAATTTGAGGTCAGATTATAAAACGACCTTGATTATAAGACGAGGGGTATTTTTCTGAATTTTGTTTTCTGAAAAAAACCTCATGTTATAATCGAGCAAATACGGTACTTGTCTTTCCGTCCATTGACTCCATTTTCTTTTTATTTCCAATGAGGAGGCCTCACAGTATCTGTGGTTTTATATGCAGACAAAATAATCCGTAAAACAATTAAAAGAAAGACAAGAGAAGCTGTGCAGTCTCAGACTTGGGTTGGAAAATGAAAGTCTAGAATGTTTTAAAATTCTAGGTTAGTCAAGGCCTGCTGTTTTCATATGAAGAATGTACAGGCAAGTAAAATACATTTACCGCATTATGGGAACCGTACCTGTAGTCTGTGCTGTAAATACTGCGTCTCCAAACTCTGGCGTCTGGAAAGTAACTGAGGGTGCATACCATTGGGGTAAGTAGATACGTGTGGAAGTTGTGCAGAGAAATCCTGCTAGAAACAAGAAACACCGGTCAGATCCTCCAGCTAGGAAGCATGATAACAATACAGGTTGAATATTCCTTATCCAAAATGCTTGGGACCAGTAATTTGGATAAAGAGTCATTTTGGATAAAGAATAATTTTCACCAATTCAGCTCATGAAATACAGTAGTATCAATGCAAATATTGTATAGACCAAATAAATCACTTTTACTGTGATGTAGCTGTGATGTGAGGCATGGTGGGGAACCTGGATTGGTGTGTCAGTCCAGCACATGTGTCATTGTATTACCCTTTGTGGCGTGGGGGAATCTGATCATGCATGGAAAGGCTATATCACAGTTTAAGAGGGCTGGACAATGAATAAATGGTTGTGTGTTGCATTCTGACAGGTGTGTGTGGAAATCGCAACTTATGACAAAGTTGGGGAAAAATTTCAGATAATGAGTCATTTTGGTTAACAGGGATACTCATCCTGTAATTCCACACACACCGCTTTTAGAATTAACGCTTTTCCCATTAATATAATTTTTTATGTTTTTTTTTTTGCTAAAAGGACTCAATTAGAGAAGCCACTCTGACTGACATGACACACTAGGTGTAGACATTAGTGCCGACAACTGTATCTTTCCACCACTATACCTTATATGGCTTTAACCTAACTTAATTGATACTTCCTGGGCTCACTGCCAATTTTGTCTACTTCGTCTGTTTTAATAGTGTGTTAGTATATGACCGTATTATCTGGTGACTTGATAAAAAGCTGCAAGTGCAGACACTTTTTTTCCGACAAATAAATTTATATAATTTGAAATTACCAGCTAGATAGAGAGGTCTGTATACATTGTGAAGAACAATGAAGATATGTAGAGAATCTGGACACAGGTATATTTTTCCTACAGGGCAACCTTTGTGTGGGAATTTATTCTATCTTTTTAATTGCAAGAAGCATTTTGCTGGCCCGTCACATGGGGTTTGAGGGAGCTATTAACTTTATTTGGCGCATAGGGCATAGTGCCGGCCGCATTCCCAATGAGGGCTATTACTTATTATTGAGACCACAGGCTTGGGGCTCTCGGGGTCCATTATTGTCTTCATATTAAAGAAAATAATAGGCCCCATGGGGCCACAGGAATTGTGCTGGCCCCTGGGGGTCTATTATTGTCTTCATATTGGGATCCCAGGCATAGTGCCGGCCTGTGGCCCCAAGGGTTTATAATTTTATTTATTAAGAGGCCACAGGCAGAGTGGCCCCAATAAAAAAAATTTTTTGTGAACGAGGACATGACACTGGCCTGTGGTCACGAGGGGTCTTTTTTCTTTTATTTAATGGGGCCAGTGGGAGTTCACTGGACTGGAAGGGGGGGGGGGGGGGGGGGCAATTTTTTTTTTTGGGGGGGGCACACGAGGACTGGGGGTGGTTATTACAACCTTAGTTCCCTAGCATAATATTAACAGGAAAAGAAGGAATAACAGCGTTTAATGCTAAATGGCATTATTCCCTTAATACCAGTGCTTTAATGCAACATAATTAATGGGGGCCACTGAATCTACCCCAGTAATTCTAATTGAAGGGATTTGTCCATACACTAGCATGTTTAAATGAGAATTTCAAGTTACTACAAGCTTCGTTCTGTTTATTGAAGGAATGTGTATGATTGCATTTGTATTAATACAGGCTGAATTCACACCTGAGGTTGACTTAGATCTTGGAGATGATAGGGCACACAAGCCAGATTTGGATCTCCGTCAGGTCCCATCTGTTCATAGAACATCTGGATTTTATTGAGTTCCAAGATGCCCTTTGTTCTGGCCAAGTTCTGAAGGTGCTGACGAAAAGCCACAATACCTAGAATAAAAACACAGACTGCTTAGAAAGAGAAACATAACATTAAAATGACCAGTGCCTGTGGCAATCAATTAAGATTCTATATAATGAAAAAAAATCCACAAATTGAATCTTAATCCTTTTCAGAACAATTACACTGGTCAAGGTCACCTGGCATTAAATATCATCCCATACCACTGCAAAGACCCAACATTTGAAAACAAACATCACACTATACTTAATTTGCAATCATGTAAGGCTCAAGAACAAACTAAGAAATGTATTTCGATATCTTCAGACAGACATATATTATCTACAAATGCCATTACTGGGCAACTACAGGATGCAGTAAAAAATCAAGGCCTCCATAAAACAAACGTTTTACAGATTTCATAATCCTTGAAACAACAGAAAAGAACATAGGAAAAGATGAGTCTTACCTTGTGTTAAGGAGGTGTCTGACGCCCGTCTTCCTTCACGAAAGCTGACAGGAGATCTGTTATGAGCTTCTCTTTTTTGGGAAGAGAGCGCTGGCATGGCCAGATTTGTTGGTCGCATCCCTATGTAAGGCGGTGTCAGCCTTGTAACTGACTGGTTAGCCAAAACAGCTTCTGTCAATGTCCCAGCGTCCTCCTGGAAATTGAGGTCACTCTGAATAGATCCCATATCATACTCTGAGTCTACACTTCCAAGAGATGTGTTGTTGCCAATGGTGAAGAGTTTGCCTGAAACAGGAACAACAAAATTACGGTCGCCATCAACATGGTTGTTATCTCAAAAGTTAAGGCAACAAGTGAGGTCATAACAATGCATTATAATGAAGCCATTACACTGAACAGAACCAATGCTTCAAGATGCAAGAGATGCCAACAATGTCAAATATCTTCCTGAGCAACATTTTAAAGTGCTAATTAATGATGGGAGGTGGGATATGTTTAATTGCTGAATTATTGATCATTTGTTTTAGAATTAAAATTGGAAAGACTGCCAGGAAAGAAGAGGGGAAGGAGAGGTATTTGATTTGTAATGTTCATATACTGCAAACTTAAGGCTTCAAAGTGCTGCTGGCTACAAGTCTAATGCTGGTGGGGAACACTCCTGTGTTTAGCATGCATGGTAAGCTTCACCATCCTCTGCATACGTTCACAATATGCGTGTTTTTTTTTACTCTTTGCAGAATCAGCCAGCAGTGAATTTCTGCAGCTTAAGTTACAATTTGAATGTTGTTTAAATATCACTTTGAATGTCATCAATTCTCATTGGCAGGTAGTACTATTATGTTAAAAATCATGCAAATAGTCTTTGGAGATCCACAAAAAAGCAGTTCTTAGTTTGCTATTTGTGTGACATACCAAACCCATTTGCTTGTTGAACTTTTCCTTCCAGCACATAATAATAAACTAAAAACATAGCATATTTGTGCAATACTGGATTCATTTGCAGTGTCTGGCCTGTAGTTTGTCCCATTTTGTGACATTGCTGGGCTTCTAATGAGTACGGCTATATTCCAAGTTGGTCTAATGAGAACCTACCAATATATCTGTAAAACTGGCACAAATAATGTAGGTTCTTTTTTGTTGAACTACTTTTAGTAATACAAACCAAAAATATATTGCACCTTAAGAGAATGCAGTATGTTGTGAGTATGCTGTATGTACACGTAGCTAATTAAGATAAAATAATAGCTACTCCATATATTACCTTCCATTTCTGGCCCCACAGTCGGCAGTACGACTAGCTGGTTGGTCACTTCGGCAAGCGTATGGCGCCGTTGGCCGCTACGTCTGCCTTGAAAAGCTGCAAATGCCAAAGCTGGGTCATCCTCGGAGTCGTCTTCAGTTTCTATTCCTTCATCGATTGAAGTTTCCATCATGTTGGAAGGCAAAGACTGACAGCCCTTCCTCATCGATACTGGAGGGAGTGGGTCCAACAGACAGCCATTCACCTGGGATAATAGAAGAGAAGGTTCCTAAAGGTCAGGGATAGGCAAAGTGTCCAGGTTTGTGAAGGTCCATAGAACATCATTAAATTGTCCTATACAGACCCCAGTAAATGAGTAATGTGGAGACCTACCCCTGCTAATGATTACTTGTAGTAACTTCCGTTCCCAAGTAGTAAACTGACAAGGGGAATGCAAAATAGCAGAGATGGAAAAATTCTCTGTTGCCTATCTTTCCTATCTCTTAATTCCCTTGCAAGTTCACCATTTAGTGGACAGACTGTAATAGCTGAATCCTGTAAGATACTGCATAGTGGTATTAAATAGACAATGGGGGGGGGGGGGGGGGGGTATTCACTAAAAGGTGAGTTGCAGGTGAGTTAAGGTGAGATGTATATTTAATTTCACCAATTGATCTATACATTGTGTAGGGACAAACAGTAAGTTTTCTTAGTGGGGGAAGCTCAGCACAAGGTATAGCTCAGTTGGTGAGATGAAATGTTACCCGCCTATTAGTGAATAGACCAATTTATTTATTTTTTATTATTAGTACATGTAGTTTTATTAGTGTATGTTACTTATGTGGTATAAATCCCCTCTCACAGATGAAAACTGTCACTTTCTCAGGGAAAAAAAAGATTTGGTTACTTCAGCCTGCCTACAGTGTTGCTCTATGGGAAGTGGCGCATACGGCAACCCTCTAGTCATAACAGAAAACCTCACGTAGGCCCAATGTCAGTCACAAAGACTAATTACTTCCATAGAGAAGCGTGTGATGAAATCTCGCCTGTGAATCCCAAGGTCAAACGGTTTGGCCAAGAGCTGCCGGGATATGTGTAAATAACAGCCTGATTGCAAAGGAAAAATCTTATCAATGTGGAAAAGATTTCCATCAGTTCGCCCCTTGTACTAATAATCAGGGAGAGTGTTCCCAAATAAGTGAGAGACAACAACATCAAGTGCCTGTGGCAGGGTAGAAGTTCAGAAACAAAAATACATGTGCAGGAAATGGTGCCAGAGACTTGGGAATTTAATCATTTCTCTTCAGGATGTGACTAAGAATTCATTCCACAGAAAGAACTGCATCTGAGAACAGCTGATCCTATGAACCTGAGGACAGAGGAGGCCTCCTTCTCTGCAGTATTTGTTTCCGGTCTTAATAATGTCGCCGCACGTTGTACTCGGTTTTAACTGCATGGTGGGGCAGTACTGTCCTAGTTCTCACAGGAGGAATGTGCAAACTACAGGGTCCCATCTGAGAGCTGAATCCTGCGTGACTTACAATAATTCAATGTACACACTTGACGTTTCTTTTATCAGAATCTATTCCGTTGCATGAATACACATTGGTTGGTTTGCGTGTACTGCATCTAGCGCACAGCGCTGGCTAATATCGGCATTCTAAAACCGAGTCACTTTTTTTTATATATAAAATGTATAAACGCCAGGAAATCTATTGTCACAACTTCTTGTTCTAAGAGGAACCACTGGCATTTAATGTTTTATACAAGGGCCTATTTATATGTAATTCCTTGTTTATGACTGCTGAGTTCTTAGAACTAAGCTCTTCATATGAAACAGCCTTTTTTTTGTAACCGCCTTAATTTCCTGAGGTCATTACAAAGACTGCTCTTTATTTTGAAGACGAAATTTAGGAAAAATATCTTCAAAGCTGCTAAACATATATCCGTCTCTCCGCATTTGTGATGCTTCTGTACATTAATGCAGTATTTGTTTTTATTTTATTTTTTTATTTTTAGGTGACAAGGGTGCATTTATTTCTGGCTTGTGCACAACGGATCATAAGGGAATTTGTAATTCCATGGAACCAATGAATGCTGCTGTTGTTTTTTTTACATGTTAGCAGATGAGTAGACAGCAGGCAAAGTACTTCTGCAAAAAAATAATAATAATATATATATATATATCACAAAAGTAATGTAAATGGTATTTTTTTCCCCCTGGAATCAGTAAGGCAGATCGTGATTGTGAGAATTTGCTTCTAATGTATTATCCTTGGCTGCACAGTTCAGTAGTAAACCTTTTCGACCCCTATACGTGTTGACAACATGAAGTCTCTCTTCTGGCAGGCTGGAATAATGATGTCATATAATGGGGAGGAGCCAGAGACAATTTTAATTTGATCATAGAAATGCCAAAGTATTAGACAAGCATGAATGGCATAAATTCTATGAAATAATTATAATTCTAATTTGAATTTCTGCAGCCATTAAAAAAAGATATACAATTTCCGATCTCACCGGGAAGGACATTTTTTTTTAAACTGTAATTGATACCAATAATTTATGTTATATACTATGTAATTTTTGTATGGAACCATATCATGTAATGCCTGCTATTTGTATTTTAACAAAAACGAAGTCTTCACTGTATTTGAAATAACTATTTATTCTAAATATCAAATTGTATTGTCATATTGCTAATATACATACATTTTACTATAAAAAAAACCAAGTTGTTTTAAAAGTAATGACAATTATTGGCTGGTTCTAAATAATGTCCAGCTATGTAGAACATCTCTTGGTGAATTGGAGAACTGTTCTGGATAGTTATAACTGATATATAAAATTCTCTTGTCAGTTTACCGCAATCCACTGATTCAGTCCAGTGAGTATACCCTAGTATATGCTGCTGACATGTATTTTGTGTATGGCTAAGACAGAATAAAACAAAACTGTGTTTACCTGTTATTATATATATAAAATGTTCTCCACCAAAAAATGCTCAGATGGAGAACGCACTTCTAAGTGATAGTGTACAAGGTATCCAGTATATGGAAGTCCGGAGCTAGATAAAAATGCAGTACACGAAAATCCAACCAATAAAAGCTTCCACGGACAAAGGAGTCCACAAGTGCAGAGTATATATAAAAAATACAAATGAAATCGAAGAAAAAATATAAAATCAGACTTGGTTCACAGGAACCACAGCAATGTATCTAAGCAAACGCCAGTGTTGAAAACTGCCTCATGCGTTTCTTTCCAGAAGGTACTTAATCATTCTTTTTCTTTAATATGGTTGTATTTTTATATATACTCTGCACTTGAGAAATCTTTTTTTTTTTTGTTTGGATTTTTATATATATGTACGATATACCAATGTTTCACAACATTAATGGGGGCTGTGCTTTCTGCACAATATGTTGTGTGTATGTATATGATACATGGGTGTACAAAGACTGAACAATAGAACATTTATCAGCTCTATCATTTTAGTTGAATAAAGCAGACACTTTGTGTTCCAGAAGATGGGCACAAAGGTCACCCACACCATGAACTGAGGACAAAAATAAAAAATGTATTTTCTGATACTGTCACCCCCTTCCTGCCCTCCAACTTTAAATGCAGATAACACTGGTCTCTAAGGGTTAACATGAATAGGGAATCAAGCTTTTTTTTCTTCTTCTCCCTACGGTGCTTTAGAGATTTTAAAAGCTGTTGCTTTTCCCTGTGTGTCTGTAGAGGTAGCAGCATTACAGAGAGGTTCCCCGCGGTGCAGCTAAAAATACAGGATATTACACATTGTTTTTACAGCTCTCGACGGCTCGGCTGAGATTTTCTACAGCTGAACTATCACGACTCTCCAAGTGATTGTTCATCGCTGAAACGTTAATGTACCTATATTAACCTCCCCCTCAACCAAACTGAGCCACGAGCCTGTACAAAGGTGCGTTTCCAAAGGGACATCCGTTTATTGATGGCTGCGAGGTCTAAACGGAGTGGTTGATGGGCAACAGGGAGTGCGATAAGAAGAATGCTATTGAACTGGATAAATCTAGTTTGCCTGCCCCTCTACACCTATATATATATATATATATATATATATAGCATTAAAGGTGTTTATTTCACCTTTTTGCTTAAATTGTACAAGCAGTGTAAAAATCACACCTTATAGAGCATAACATTTTATCTGTATTACATTTTTACATGTATATTTTTTTAATTAACATTTCAACTTAAATCTCTATATTGCGGATATAAACTGCAATGCCCTATAAACACATGTTACTGCTTAACCGAAGGCATACCTACTCACTTCTGACCCAGGATACTGGATACTGGGGGCAGAGCTTGGGAGATCGAGAGTCAGTACCACTCAAACTGGCTGTGATACTGAGCACGCACACAATCCTGTATGAAATCAGGGCCGAGGGTTTGCGGTCACAAACTGGGACTGTGCTGGGTAAAGAGTCTGTGATGGGGAGGGTTTCATCTACTCAGTTGTGGAAGAGAAGTCACTATGTGTAGTGGGGGAGCGACACTATGGGCTAGAGGACAATGGAGGCATGAATTGAGAATCTTAATAGCACAGGCCTACACAGATGATGCTATGAAAGCATAGAACGTCCTTCACTTAACAGCTCATCGCGGCCTCCCGCTTATTATGTGTATTGAGAAGGTCGGCAAACTATGGGACCGCCCCAGTGTATAATTCACGGTGAAATGTGAGTTAGTTACCTTTTTAGATCACTCACTTATGTATAAAAAGTTTACTTCTGAGGGTGCTGTATAACTAATTATACCAAGAAACAATGGCACAAGTGGACAAAAGAGGCCGTCTATAACTCCCATGGTTAGATCCATCCAGAGAGAGACAAACTAGAACATAAAGGGTTTGGAGATGCTGAAAATTCTTACCGTGGGTGTGTTCACTACTTCCTCTTCCAGGAATGCGCTCTCAGCCTGGCAGCTGCTCTGGGGGTAGGAGAATGATTCAACAGTAGAGGTTTCTGGGAGAATCGGACCTCTCATCAACCTTACATTGGGAGATAACAGGTTGACTGGAGACACCACTGTGTTGGCCTATTGGGAAATACAGACAGGCACCAAAGTGAGTCCTGCACAACAGACAATCTGACAAAAATTTGCATATCAACCCACAAGGTGATGTCATAACCAGGAGACACCACAGACACATTTTAAATGATGCATGTAATTCTGCTAACAGAAGGTATGTATCATTGTAGATTAGGTTTTATTCTCTTCATTGACAGTATACACAATGTTTAGCTGACATGTTATTTAGAGATGACAATGTCTGATGGCAAACGTTGAGGGTACCATTCAATAAATACACTAAAATGCATAAATAACTAACTGCTTAAGCATTTTCCTGGCCTGAATTGATGGTACCTGAATAAACGTTTACACAGCAGACTTTTATTGGCTAATGGGTATTTTTCTGAAAAGGAGTGCACATTAGTTTATTTATTGACAGGAATTGTTAAATGAGGGTTTGGATCACCTTTAAAGTTCCTGTCCCATCAATATTGGGCTGGCCAGTAGAATAGTTGGCAAGAATCCTGGTTTTTACCGGACTGGCTCATTTTCTGGAGTCTTGTTAAATTTGGGGCTGCGCTTTTATTAAATTCAATAAATAATATATAGTCTAAATGCACAAGAAGTAAGCTGAAAATACCGTTAGATAAGGTAAGCATATTTAGTGACATTATCATTTAAACATTGTTTTTACTGTCGATGTAGAGAATAAAAAAGTATATAATTTATGATCTATACATGGTATTAACAGAATAGCAAGCAAAAGCCCAAATTTGGGGAAAATATGTATTAAATGGGTCTGTGGAGTCTGAAGTTTATAACATCACCTGCAGCTTGATTTTATTTTCTACATTTAATGTCCAGGTGTTAGAATCCTTGTAAAATAACAAAGGCAAATCAAAGACACAATGTTAATGTTAAACACAAACAACAAATCAATAAATAATTTATATGATGAAACAAAATGTAAGTAATGCCTTGGTATTAAAACCATTGAGGGAGAGATCTTGTTTGTTAAAAAAAGAAATTTGTACAAATTATAATGTTTATGTGCCTTTTAGCAAATGTCATTTATTGGTCACGCCACCCACTGGTCACGCATAATTTTAAGAGGAAAAAATGAGAATAAATTGGTAAATAGCACCTATTATTTACACTGATTTAATATCAGTCACACTAGCTCCGACAGACCCAGATCAGATGGCATGGGGCGATTGTCTGAGCCTCCAATTCAGCTCTGCCTCTCCTGAGAGGCAGAGCTCAAAGTAAACCAATGTGTATCTGCAAGCGTGTATCTTGCTTTAGTTGTCCTTTAAGACATACACAGCATAAAAGAGGAGAACTGAGCTACAGACGCCATTTTGTATTTGCACCGGGGAGGATGGCGCTCAGTCTCCCGGGGACACGCAATATTTTGTGATGTCACACGACATCACGTATCCACACCACATATTAGCTCCGCCCCTGGTGTCCCAGGAACAAATATTTACATGTTGACAGGTATGCAATAATATTTTTTGGGTGCCATATTCATGGACCATTGTTTGGGTTTAAGCACAGTATACAAAATGGAGGGCGATAGTAATTTTAGCCTATGATAGCAGCACATGCCATAAGGTGTTTTTTTTTTTTATATACCAAAATGTAGGTGCATTAAATGAGTATAGGGTTGCCTACAGACTGGTACAACATTGGCTTGAGGCCGATGCAAAGTCTGTTAACTTCACTATTATTCCTGCTGTTCCATCAAACATAACAAACTTCCACAGGTGTACGTAAGCACAGAACGAGACTTGAGAGAGATGGATTCAAGTGTTTTGCGTGGGAAGTCACTTAATCATTTTGTTTATCTGCAAGCCTGGCTTGATACTCTTCAGTCTGGACTCATCTACAAAGATTCCTGCCCTCTAAAAACCCTGAGTTTAAATGGTTGCTTGAGCAAAACATGCTTTTGTGAACAGATAGAATAATTTTAAAGCAAAACCAAGGGGAATGGAAAGGCTAGAAAAGTTACATTTGTACACACTAGAGAAATGGTGTCTTACAAGGGATATGCTTATATTATATAAGTGTATGAAGGGCCCATACAAAGGGCTCTCTAAACACCTGTTCATTAACAGGTTGAAGAAAGGAGATTTTGTCTACGTCACCGGAAGGGATTTTTTACGGTAAGGGCAATACGGTATGGAATTCACTGCCTGATGAGGTGGTGCTGTCAAATACATTAGATGTCTTTAAAAGGGGCCTGGATACTTTTGTAACAAACCAGAGCATAGAGGGCTATGTATGTTAGTATAGGAATTAATATTTATTTAGTGCTTGTTGATCCAAGGAGAAATCTGATTCCCATTTGGAGTCAAGAAGGATTTTTTTCCCTATTAAAAGCACAATTTGAAATTGCTGATGTAAGGTTTTATCCCCTTTCTTTTGGATCAACAGAGGTAAACAAGGACTAGGAAATGGGTTGAACTTTCTGGGCACAAACGGTAACAAAAGCAAGTCTATGCTCAGCTATGACCTTCACCAAGGACGTTCTATCTCCCAGCTCAAAAATAGGGATAAAATATGTCACAATTCACTTACCACCAGCAAAAAAAAAAAAAAAAAGATGTCACAACACACAAACCTACTGTTTACGTTGTGCTCCAAGACACAAATAAACTTGCTATGGAAACTGGAACGTTTGCTATGCAAAAAAAGGAACCTAGTTTATCACAGTGCTGTAACTGTCACTGAAATCCTCTAGTGACTGCGGATTTCTAAGTGACTTTTTTTCCTTCAACGTAGATGATTTGTTCAGGATGCTAAGTCTATCTGTGATCTCATAGTAATTATTGTTATGGACGGCACATTAACTCCTGTTGGCATAGTTAATAGGCCGTGCAGCTCTGCATATTATCTGGGAATATCAAATGAAAATGATGTATTACCAAGTCATTTTGTCCTAACAACCACACATGACTGAGTGAGTTTAGTGGGTTAAATAGGATTTGTAATATATTCTGTATTGAAATCATATCAAATAAGGTTATTTTTTAAAGGGATTCACAGGATATAATGTTCTACGTATTACAAGTTCTGTTATCAGGCTTTCTTGGAGAAATAGCACCTCTACTAGAAAATGATCCAATTATTATGTTTATTTTCTATTATTTTGTTGCATTAGTTGTTTATTTAAATGGACACTCCAGGCAGCAAACTTGCTTTGGATCATCTATTAAGGGTCTACTCAATAAAGACAGAATTGCAGGGAACTGAGAGGGGAAATTCAAAATTAAGGACAAAGCAGCTGAGTTGGAGAATTTTTCCAACTCAGCTACATTGGCCTGAAATGTGATATTCCCATCTCAATTCCATGTAATTCTCTCTTTACTAAGTAGAGCCTTTAGTGTTTGACGTGTATATTGCACAGAGGTTTTTACTGCATGTAAAAGGTATTTGTTACAAATCTCTTGTAGAGGTCCCTGCTCTAACCCACCCCCTGCTGTCGCTTATTTGCAAGAGGATCAGTGCAGATGCAATGGGTCATCACTTTGTAAACATGTGCAGTAACACATTCATTCAGAAGCTAGTACCTCCTGTTTGTTTGTTTTACTTTGTCAGCAGTGATTGAAGAGACAGAAATGAATATGATATATCGCCTATTTGAAGGGGGTCTGTCATCCACACTTTTGGATGAGACAACAGGTAATTTTCAAAGTACATAACTTGTGTTGTTTTGGTGATAGCAAATAACACAATTTCTATGCAGCAACACATTCTTTACATGTAGATGTTTTGTCATACAACATCACAGAAAGTCATATGGGGTATTCACTAAGGTGGGTGGGTTGCATGTAAGATGAATATTTCACCTCCCCAATTTTACTATACATTATGCAGGCACAAATGTGGTAAGTTTCCCTTGATAAGCACACTTGCCAGGTTTGTCCCTGCACCATGTATAGATAATTTGGTGAGATTTAATTTTAATCTAACCTAAACTCACCTTTTAGTGAATAGCACCCAGAGAGATATACAAAGAGACAGGCATATCCAGAGAGAAACAAATTGGTATAAGAAATTACATCTGTGAATTAGAATTCAGGTAGTGTGGGGTAAAGTTAATCTTTAAGTTATTTTGATGATGTCATCAAAGCAGTTGGACTTTTATGTACCAAAACAGCACAGATTGCATATTTTGACTACTGGACTACATATGTTCTTGAAAATTGATTTGGAACTTCGGCCTTAAAGAGACTTCGCCTGATCCTTGTGCAACTCAGACCAAAAGACCATCACATTTACTTGTGGGCATTTAGTGGAGCATGCTGAATAAATCATACTCTATTATGTTGTATGCTTAAATATGCCTGGAGTTTAGATAGCTTTTTACATGATCTAATTACTATAGTTTCTTTAACCAAGAGTGGTTCTTTAATTGTGAAGAACAAACAAGTCTGAAATACAATACATATTAACAACTATGATACAAGAACGCATTGGGGATCAGGTTATTCTAAAAGTGGTTTAATCAGCTGGAACATGCCACTGATCCACGGAACCATTCTTAAAGGAACACTAAACTTTATTTTTCACTTGTGCATCTAATATAGAAGCACAAGTGAAAAAGAAGTTGTTCCTAGTGTGAGGATAAACTGGCATTTAATAGTATCTGTTAATATACAGTCAAGGAAACAAGGGTTTCATTGTCATTTAACCCGCATTGGGAGGTATTCAGCAGAAATGAGATACAGATGAGTTGCAGGTGAGATTAAAATTTAATTCATTGCAAATTGCATTTTCTACCTTCTTCTATCACAGAAATTACATAAAGGCCAAGTATTGCATTATAGAATTCACACAATGCACACATTCTATACATAAATGGCTACATTTGGGTGAAATACATGGATTTTCGGTTGATTTGCATCACATGTTCATAGCTAATACACTGGTGGGTCAATATGGAAGGTCTACTGCCTCTATGTCTCCTGTGTCAACGTGTCCCAGACACCTCTCACGTGGCAGATAAGGTGAGCCAGGGCCCAGCCTTAGTATTATATCATACAGAGCATGTGCTCCTCCTTGGCTTTTAGCCCAGAATCTTTTTCTTGGCCACACCTGGCTCATCAATTCCAGGATCTGCAAGCACTCTCCTGTCCAAGCCCTTCTAGCCTGATGAGAATCACAGAACCAACATAATCCTTTGTATCAATGGGGTGACCATCAAATTGTACACCTGAGGCTTCATGTAGTAGCTACCAGCAGCAAATTACAGTTCTGTAAATGACTATTGTAAACATGTTTCCATAGAAATCCCAAACACACTCAACAGTTAAAATAAAATTTAAAAAAATACCCTGCCTGGCCCCAAAAAAAGTCACCACCTGGATTTAACTAAGCAAATAGGTCTGGGGTTGCTGCAGTTGGTCAGGTCTAGGTTCAGCAACATTATGTGCCCAAAGAGCGAGGTCAGCTGACTACCTGAATATACTGAATGAGGTCAGCTGACTACCTGGATATACTGAATGAGGTCAGCTGACTACCTGGATATACTGAATGAGGTCAGCTGACTACCTGAATATACTGAATGACCAGGTTATTCCATTCATGGAGTCCAGATCTTAACCCCATTGAGAATCTTTGGGATGTGCTGCAGAAGGCTTTGCTTTACAAGATCTTGGTGAAAAATGAATGCAACACTGGACGGAAATATGTCTTGTGACATTACAGAAGCTTATTGAAACAATGCCACAGCGAATGTGTGCCGTAATCAGAGCTAAAGGTAGGCCAACGAAATATTAGTGTGACCTTTTTTTCTTGGTGGAGACTTTTTTTTTGGCCAGTCAGTGTATTAAAATACGCCCCTGAATTTCAGAAATAAAATGTGAATATACTATAAAAAAATAAAGTATTTATTTATTACACCTTACAAAAAACATTTCACCTAAAGCATTTAAAGTCATTTGAAAAATCCACACACATTCAATGTACAGATATCACAATGATTTCCATATCTACAAAACACGCATGTAACAAGTGCCACACAACATTTAACACAAACTCCTACTAACAAGTTGATACTTAGGCAGTCATTTTATAATAACACAGTCACTCACAAACTAAGAGCTCTGCACTGGTGTTTCAAATGGCCACTCATGGCTAGTATTGCACATCTCTGCCAAAAAGTTGTTAAGAACATGATAATTATCTAATTTTCAGACATAATGAGACTCTATCCCCAGTCTCAATCAGAACAAAAAAACATTGTCCCTGCGTCATAATTTAACTGCTATTATACAAACGCCATTATACATGTATCCCTTCAATTACAATGAACCAATATAGTGAAATGGACGGTAGCAATATGATTTCCATAGTCGATATTCTGCTAGTGTCTATTTTTATTTATTAAAAGAAAGGGGAATAATGGTGCTGTGAGTGGGAGTGGGGTGAAGATGCTATACAATGGGAAAATCAATCTATGTAATTGAGGTTCATTTGTATGAACAATGTGTAAGCATTACCAACTCAAGTATGCTGCAACAAAATTCACTTACAATTACATAGAAATGTACTTATATTATAAATGATGGGTACAAAGTAAGATATAGGACTAGTGTAATGATTCTGCTTTTCTGATGCACACAATTTGTGGGGAAAAAAATGCTGCTTTAAAAAGAAATATAAACTATACTTTCCTAGATTTTGCACAAGGTGAAGCACAATGATAAAGACATTGCAAACATAAGAGCTCCCACTCTGTGTTATTTTATACAGTATATAAAAATGTGCATAATGACAGAGTAGGCACCGATATTTGCCATAGCCATGTTGTGCACCGGGCCCAGTATATATACTAATGTGAGGTACATTAGACATAACTCCTATTTTGGTGAACAGCTAGAACAACTCTAGCCTATAGAGAAAGGTGGGAACGATTCCAGCGAAGTTTATAACACATTAGCACCTAATTCCTCTAACTCCCTAATTCTCTGCCATTATAAAAATCTGGTTCGGGAATACATGAAACTGGTAATACATCAGCAGCTAGAGGGCTGCACACGGATTGCCTTTATTGAATCATTTTTAGGTTAAGTAAACCTCATTTTCTATTTAGTGAGCATTTTATAGGGTTGGCATCTATTCTTCCAAAAAAAAAAATAACGGCCTTGGTACTGTCTCCATAGACTTAACATTGGCCCGATGCCAAAAAATACCGGCCAGGTGACAACCCTAGCATTTTATTATAAAGAATATGGTGAATAGGTGTCGGCCATTTCATAAATTTATGTCACAAATATCAGGTATTGCTGATATCTGGTATCATTTTACTTATTACAGTTTATATTCATTAAACTTTGAGTCTGAATCTGATAACATTCCGGCGAAAACCACAAAAGAACAGTTCAGGTAGTCACTTAAGTTTACTCAGGCTTAACTATCCATTCAAACATGATGGGGGTTTATATATATATTTTATACAGAGTTTTCTCTTTCCAACATGGGATTTTGTGAAATTCAGTATTATCTTACATCACAAAACAACAACAACAAAAACCACCCAATTAGAGGAATCTTTGAATGCCTTGTTAACTGGTAGGACGTGGGTTACCTTGGCGACTGCCTGTTCAGCGACTGTGCTAGGTCGTCGTTGGCGTGCGTCAATCCTGGATTCTACTGGGAAGCTGCTTCGATGGGATTTGAGCCTTTCCACTAGCAAGAAATAGATAGCAGCAAAGTGGTTGTAGCTGCGATTCTGTAGGGACTGTGAATAAGAGAAAGTTATTTAATTAACTGGGATTGCAAGAACAAAACAAATGCTGATAATAACCATTCACTAACAACGGGTAACAGGGAATAAATTGCTGACCCACAGAGGTCTGTTACGTCAATTTCTCCCAAATCAAAAGGAGGTGTGGTGGATAGATTTCCAAGATGACCTCTCTTGATTCCCACAAACTCATAACGGAATAACCTGGGGGAGGGGGGGGGGGTTAAGTCTTGGATGACAGGAAGTGGGTCCAGCTCCAATAATGGGCACGGCTTGTACTGTGAAGCGGTAGGGATATGAAAAGCGGGAAGAGCACTGACAAAAAGGTGTGG
The DNA here is from genome assembly GCA_036172795.1 of Pelodytes ibericus. Lineage (NCBI taxonomy): Eukaryota > Metazoa > Chordata > Amphibia > Anura > Pelodytidae > Pelodytes > Pelodytes ibericus. The sequence goes on from CM069866.1 coordinate 25,815,360, forward strand.
AAATGGGAATGCAGAGCGCCAAACACTGCCAACCTATTCTCGGCAGGCAGCTGACAAACATGACAAACATGAAGCCTCCTGGTGAAACACAGACAGCTCTTGCTCTGATTTAAATCAAGACTTATGTTGAATGACACATTTTGCCAGTCTATTCTTGGTCTCACCTCTATGGTTTTTTGCTGGTCTATCCCCAGACTGTGCATGAGCCTCAGGACCTGTTCATTGTACTCTCCGATAGAGGATTCCTTCTCCTGATTCTGTGCATATAGAACAGGCCTGTGTACAGGCACCTCAGCCATCACCCACTTGTGCTCTTTGATTTGAGCAATGGAGAGTCGTTTTGAAGGTTCCAAAACCAGCATCCGCCTTATTAAGTGCTCACATTCTGTACAGAGATATAAAAGCAGGATATTATTATTTTCACCCAAAATAAGAACTCGAGCTAGTAAAGACGGCAGATAAATATGTAATTAGTGAAGTCATCATGAGCTATGCAGTTACTAACATCTAATGTCACACTCTCTTGTTGCCTAATATGAAGTTGACCATCTCATTATATTAGTTACATCTAAAAATATAAGTATCCCCCCCCCCCCCCCCCGAATAGGAACAACCTACTAGGAATACAGAAAATTAAGCACCTAACTGAAGCGGAACTGATATAAAGAGGGGGAAAATAGCCAACATAATATACTTTTTGTTAGGGCCCTCTTTCTGCCGTAAGTCTTAAGTCTTCAGGGGTATATATTTATATATATATATATATATATCTATATAAGATGGCAATTCCTTGACATTTTATATCCTCTGAAGACTGAAATACCATTTTTTTCTCTGGGCATATATAATTTTCTTAGATTAATTCCAGTGACAGAGTGCTTATAACCATAATAATGTGATATCCGTGGTACACTGCCTTACATATAGCATTACTTACAAGAGATATCTCTAATCAGCGGCAAATATAAAGAAGCTTACCTGGGAGAATAGCAATTTGATATGATTGAGCTTTTGCAATACTAATGGATAAAGACTCAAAAGCATCTATTTTATGGAAAGAGCGAACTTTATGGATAGCCAGCCATGTTATTTAGGCTGCCTATTTTCTAAGGATATTAATGTCACATAGCACAAGGGCTGTAAGCAAATTGTTTTAGTCTCAGAGCACAGAATGAATGCTTAGTTTAAACCTTTAAGAAGGAGTTGTTTTCAATGCACTGAAGTCATTTGATTCTTGGGGAGGTTAACCAGACATCAGTGGTTGACTAACAGTGGGGCGGTCTGCCCAGGGTGCCACCCTTTAGAGGGGTGCCCAATGAGGAAGAAGTTGGCGCTGGTGAGCAAAGCACACTTGATGGGGGACCGAGATTTCAAACTCGGTTGAAAAAAAACTATCATCTCAGGCGTGTCGATGTGTGAAGCATTATATTTCACTAATTGAACTATACATTGTGCCAGGACAAACATGATGAGTTTCCCCTGCTAAGCAAACGTACAGGTTTGTTCCTGCACAATGTATAGTTAAATTGGTGAGATGAAATGTTCATCTCACCTCAACTCACCTGTAACTCACCTTTTAGTAAATAGACCCCTAAGTCTATTGTTTACAAACACTAACTTTTGTAGGCCACATCTACAACAATATTCAGCCAGCCATATTGCTAGTTGAACTTTCCACCAGAAATCTCCTTTCTGAGCCTAGAAAGGTAGGCAGTGGGGAAGAGGTAAGAGGATGCTGGGTGTGAGAGGGGAAAGGTAGGGAGCGTGTATTTGGTGCTGGATTCAAATCCTGTGGACGTCCATGAATAAATAGCATTATCATTACTATTATTTTACAGTTCAACAGCATTTTATTATTCTTGTCTTATAAATAATACAATATGTTCAGCAGTCTTTTGCAAGTCTGTTAGAGAACTAGAGGCCTCCTCGACCTCCTCGAGAGCAGGCAATTTTGAAGTAAGGCCTAATCATCCAATTATTGCAGAGCTAAAATGCAGGTTGTTTACTTACTCTGCTCAGGGAACATGTGTTAACCCTTTATTACAAAGCTCTTGCTTCAATGCTGTTGTGGGACATAATCTTTATGGTCCTTTTTGTACATTATTAGTTCTTAGTGTCTGTATTTTATACTTATTTTTCTCTTCTGCTTGTTTGAGATTATAGTTATATAAATAAATAAAAACCTTGGGTCTGTTCATTAGGCAGCCAACTGTGGTGAACCAACAAGGTAAAAATCTTGACAGGGCAAAATCAGGGCAAACTACTATATAATAGATAAGTTGGAGAATGCTTCTCTTGTCAATCCACCATATAGTGCTCAAACTGTTGAGTGTTTGTAGTTCTTATTTTATACCTTGGTTTTGTGGAGAATAGGTTGTTTACTAGTAACTATAATTTCAGGTGAGGACAGGTGCTCATGTCTTACAACTATACAAAAGTTGTAACACATGACTGAACAATTACAATAATGTTAGTTTGCCATACACAAGTAGAAGATAAAACATTGGCAGACATTTCAACTGTCTAACTGTACGTTGGACAGTCCACATTTGGTACTTTTGTCCCGCTCTCCTACTAACATGCCCCCATGTCTGAGAGAAAAAGTACAGTCGGTGCAATGACATCATGCATGGGCTGGCTAAATGATCAGGGTTACTGTTAAAAAAAAAAAAACCAAAAAAAAAACCAAAAAAAAAAACCACTTGAAGCACTTGAAGGAGCCACATTCTGGTGAAACGCGTCTGTAGACACGCCCCCTCCTCACCAAGAAGATTCAGACAAGCTGCTTAAACTTTGCTCTGGACAATTGTAGGACCCCTTTTTATCAAGCCCAGAAGGATCGATTGCTTTTTGGGATCCGAAGTCAGCCAGGGAAAGCATTATTTGTGAGCCGGCAAAGCCGTGCCTCTCAGGTTTGACCCCAAAGTAAGCTCTGCATATCCATCCGAAATGCATTCCAATTTGAAGTATATGTACAGATATTTGAGTGGAATAGACGCTATATGCTTTTGTATAATTATTGTGAATAGTGCTCCAGACATCTGAACGCATTAGTAATTATATGCTTAGCCCTACCGGTTTGTGATGGTTTTACAAAATATCCGAGCGCAATAGGAGCTATGTGTTCAGCTCTGCTTACATGAGTTTTTTTTTTTTTATATTTGTAAACTTGTTTGTCTTTTATACTTTTGTTTTGAGTGGCAAGTAATGCTTTAAGTGTTTTTATAAGTTTATGCATCACAAAAGTGAAGCACTGCTCGCATCCAATTAAAATACTTTAGTGCCACAAAAACCAATCTGGTTTAAGTCTATTTATTTCTGCATATACAAGAAATAACATAGTGCTTGAAGTATTTAAATGAACATACCATTGGAAAGACTTAATACAGCTGTCTCTCATTGAAACATCTTCATACTACCAACTAATCAGTCCCAAATTAGATACTTTGTCCCAGTTAAACAGTACTGGTTAAACAGTATAACACTATTTTGTGCATATTTCTCTGTTTGGTTTTTCGGAATATACCGGTATATGGAAAAAGATCTTCAAGCAAACTCTGCACAAAGATAGCATTTAAGTATAATTTATTCTCTTTTGACACATTTTTTGCACATATTTTACATTAAATATATTTTTTGGGGGGCTCCGGTTTTTTTTTTTCAACTGTTGCTGTACATTTAGTGGAAATAGAGGTGTTTTTCCATGTGAAAGTGAGCTATATTACATAATCACTAAATATTTTCAGTAGCGTCAAGCACTTTTTTTTCCACATTCACTTTCAATGATCAGGGTGGTATACAGTGAGTGCACAAGTTGCCACCCAGTCAGTATTTTACAAGGAGGCCGTAAACTATAGGCTTGAGACCAATGTTATGTCTATGGAGGCAATAGCGTAACCGGTACTTTTTCAAAGATAAGTTGGCAACCCTTGGTATCTGGGCAATTAGGCATGTGTGGTTGGTTGGTACAAGATGCACCACTCAACAGCATACGTGCAGCTGGTTGGTGACCTCCACCCCGGCGTCTTGCATTGGTTGAGCTTCATGTTCAGAGGTATGCATTGGTATGGCTTGAACATGGTCTTGTTCCATCAGGGCTCAAAAAGGGTGATTTTGGTGAAATTGATAGGTTATTTCTTTATTGAGGCCAATTTTGTCAAATAAGGAGATCTTTTTACAACTATGAAATCATAATACATTTTTTTTAAGTGTTTCAAAATCAAAATATAACCAAGGGCCAACGCATATTACTGGGCTTGTTGTAGGTTAATTACAATACAAAATAGACAGTTAAGTACAAGATAAAAGAGCCTTAGGAGACTTGTAACTTAATGAACCTTCATACGTCATTAATTTAGCCTGAGGTCTCCGTTTCCACCACAAAGGATCTGGAGAAAGATTACAGCTTTGTTTCCACCAGTAATCCCCTGGCTCTCGCTTTGTAAACATCAGGCAAATCAGTGGACAGGACAGTATTGCCTAAGAAGAAGGCACGCTCATTTGCAATACCACGGTCAGTTATTGTGGCATCAAGTAGAACGACAATGAAGGTCACTTAAAGGGACTGTCTAGTGCCCAAATTGCATCTTCCATATGCATATTAAAATGCATGTTTTACATTTTTCATTGCTAAAAATATAAAATACTTACAGCTAGATGAAATTGTTAAATTACAGCAGTTTGCAAGACACCAGAACTGCACACCCTAGTAAAAGTAATTTCCTTTTTTTTTTTACTGCAGGGACCAGATGAATGGAATATCATGTCTCTCTAGTTATGTCATCAGACAATTTGTTGCACTGTTAAGAGATCCTAATGGGTACAAGAGCATGGTCACTGAGAGGCCACACAATGTATTCAGTTCGAGGAGCACATATAGTCACTAAATGAAACAAAACTTTATATCCTCAGTGTCTATATTATCAGTGCTGCTGCACCTTCAGTAATAACTGGATCAAATTACACTGGAAAAAAGCCTGTGCACCATACAAGCAGTAGTCTTCAACATCACCAAAGTGACTATTGTTATACATGGTACTGCCAATCAGTCCAGTATTATAAGCTTGCGAGTCTGTTCTAGTTTGTATAACTTAGTTATGCAGATCCCTTCTATGCTCTGTACCCAGCGCTACGTAAATTGTTGGCGCTATATAAATAAATGTTAATGTAATATTATGTGAAATTGAGCTCCAACTTGCTCAGAATTTCAGCTACAACATTCATCAATGAAATAGGGTAGACTGTAAGAATGTGAGCAGGGTTCACCTATGACCTAGTCTACACTGTAAGTTTGTGAGCTGGGTTGACCTATTACTTGGTTTAGACTATAAGCTTGCGAGCAGGGTTCAGCCAATTACCTAGTCTAGCCTCTAAACATGCGAACAGGGATCACCAATAACCAGGTCGAGATTGTAAGCTTATTAGGAGTGTTCGCCTATTATAATCATAGTTACATTCCTTTGTTTTGAATGTTAGAAGACCATGCCTTTAATTCTTCTGTTAGGAAAGTTGGACGGGCACATGAAAACATGTTTACACAGACAAGATTTACAAGCCCAAATCTAAAGCGAGAATTGCAGGATTCTCATCCAAGATCCCATGGGGGCTGTTTTGATTGCAAACTTGAATTGGATTAAATGATCATCAAAGGCAAAAATAGTCAAAGGGGAAGATGCTTTGTACACAGCCAACTAGAAAAAAATAAAACAAACCCCCCAGAAATCGATTTAGCTAGGTTTAATGCATGTATGACCTAATCTAGATTCTAACCTTTGGACCAGGTTTCTCTTTACCATACGCATTAGATGGTCTGTATTGGTCTAATTAGGTTCTTCTTGGCATTGCTTATGTTACATAAACATTAATGTAATAATTTTTTCAGGCTCAAGTCAGTCTTGAAAATGAAAGACTGAATGAACCCTGCCTAACAATTGTTTCATACATTCCAAAACTCCAGTAAAATTCCTTGGTATAGGGAGAAACTTAAAGGTCGACTAAACCCATTTTTTTAAAAAGGTGTTAGAAGGCCTGTAATTTGAAAATATTCATCTCTTGTCTTTGCAATCGCTCTGAGGCAGTAGAGAAAGACAGTTTGGCAACCAACTGTCTCCGCCATTGGTTGCTGTGTGTGTCAGTCTCACAACTCATAGCCAATGAGTGCGGAACAGATGATCATCTGCACCCGCCCCCACAGGAGGTGTGTCTGGAGTCAGAGATGCCATTCGCCAGTCAGTGCTGCCAGGTCACCAGCCATTCCGCCACGGCACAGCAGCCTGGAAGTCTTCTGAAGACTTTGAAAGTGAATGTTTTTTGAATGGTGCTCCACAGCAGCATTGCTCTCAAGCCTATTTAATCAGACAGACGTCCCTGTTATATAGGGAAAAACCAAACTAATAGGTATTTCTGTTTAATTAAGTCACCGAAACTTGATACTATCATAGCAGTGAAAATAATGTCGGCATGTTAAAAGCATGTGGCAATAATGAAAGTCACACTTAGAAAATAGTGCAAACACCTATTCTAATGGCACTCCTTACACTCAGTGCAATCTCCAACACATAAGATCTGTTTTGCCAGCACCTGCCTTCTTGTTTTAATGCAATATATAAAGATCTTGTCTGGCTTCTAATTATACTGGGCTAGACAAACACTGCTGATGTAATGCTTTATAGGGAGATACGTTCTCTCAACCTCACAGAGCAGGTTATTGAGGGCAGAGGATGCTATTTCCACTCATTTTCCCAGCAAGGTGTGGTTTCCAGTTCTGAGGAGCAAACATCAGAGACCTGTCTGACTAGCTCTCCTGGGAATGTATTCTCCTGGAGAACAGCAGAGCTGGTAAGAATCTTAAACACTACAGTCTGAAAACCGGATACATAAATGTGTATTAAAGCTGACACTGATAAAATAAATATACCTGAGTTTGCTGTTTATTTTTTAAATCAGGCTCTACAGTTTTCAGATTGAAGGCTTATTTTTGGCAGTGTTTGTGCTGGGATTTGAACAGATTTCCTGGTCAGAAAATGACTGTCCCCAGCATCTCCTGGGAGCCAATCCGGGATTCCCATAGTGATGCATGGGGATGCCTACTGCACACGTACAAGATGTCAGTGCTGTCATTAAGACATTATAAAGGAACCATCCTTTGCATGTAATAATTGTCTATTAATGAACTCAGGACCCACTTCTATTTATCACACCCCCTCCATCACAGGTTCAGGAGCAGTGATTGGGGTCTTTTCACTCAAATGTGAGCTGTGGTGATCTGACAAGTGAGCTGCAAAAACTAAGCCAGTAATATTCAAGATGGAAAAATCTCCAACTTGCCTATCTTTCCAACTCGTCTGTTAATGCTTGATGTTTGCAGTTTAGTGTTGAACAACAAGACCACATTCACATACAGAAATTGACCAGTAATGATGCATTCATTATATATTTCAAATTTTCGGTTAACTAATAAAAGAGAATTTACCTTCTGACATGAAATAAGGAATTCGGAATCTCCCTTCTAGCACCCTCTGTCTCAGGACAGGAAGTGTCGGCCCATCAAAGGGTAAAGCACCACATACGAGGACGTACAGGACCACACCCATGCTCTGCAATAGGATGATAAAAAGGTGATATAGTAAAAAATATATATAAAGAAGACATTTTTCAGCTAAAAAAATATTCAAACAGGAAGGAATTTTTTATTTTGAAGTGGAAAATTAGAATCCCAAAATTTATGTTTTTAAATCTCTCGACATTCTAAAATTAAATCATTGGGCATTTTTTGGATCCCTATATATTTCTACTTAGCTTCTTTGTTATGATTCCAGTTCACAAAGTACTAAGTTTCTTTTACCACCTCAGCCCTTGAACTGCAGAAGAGTGTGGACACTTTGCTAGAAGGTAAGTTGCAGGCGAGTTTAACTATACATTGAGCAGGGACAAACCTGGTGAGTTTCCCTTGCTAAACAAACTGCACAAAGTATAGCTAAATATGTGAGATGGAATGTTCATCTCAACTCATCTGCAACTCACTTCATAGTGAATAGACTTAGACTTAGACTTAGAATAGACTTCATTTCGTCTCCTGCTGCCCAGGTTCCCCATCTCTCCAGCTCAGTCCCCTTATAGCTCATTCCTTGAAAGTACTATCCTCCCAAGCACTGGATAAGTATGTCTCTGTGTGTTCAAGTGTATGTATGAATGTGAACTAGTTCCACTTATTGTGCCCAAAACAATACTATTACATTAGCATTGTGAAATGAAAGAAAAAGATCATTTAATTTTCTTTTGCATCAATAAAACGCATATAAGGTTTAATTAAAATACTCTGTTGCTGTGGTTCTTCCAAGTCCCCCTCCTCATGCTACACGACAGCAAACAGCTGAAACTACACTGTGCAACTGAAACAGCTGAATTAAACAAAGAGGCTGATTCCTCTAATGATAGCAATGTTTTACAGGGGAGCATGGAAACTGCTGCAGATACAACCAACCTTTTTTTCCCTCCCTCTCAACGATGTGATTGACTTTAAAGACCCCTATGAAATAATTTGAACCTTTGTTTTTATTTAAGGTAAAAATACCTTTCCAACCAGACACTAAAACAAGTACAACATACAGAAAATAAGATGTGTCTCTTTAAATACCTGGTTATACATGCATTTATCACAAAGAAGAGGAAGTTTGCTAATTCAGTTACTTTTGCCATCACTCTGTCTCTGTTACTTGTGTAGTATGTAGTTCCATCCTATGTACCAAGTTCTCGGTGCTATATAGATGTTAATGCACTGTAAATACCCTCCTGGCAGTGCTTATCATCCACCCCTTCAGTAACTGGCTGTGTGACGAGTGAGTGACAGGCCCGCATACCAATGACAGAGCGTATGATCAGACAGTCTCTCTCTGCTCCCACCAAGATATGCTTGAATGGTGTCACACTTATAATGCCGCAGACAAAATGGGTTAAATTTTACTTTAAGGACAGAGTAAGAATATCCTTAAAACTGTGCGGTAAATGCCAGGTGCCCGCATCTAAATGAGTCAATATAACAGAGAAAAGCTGCAGCCGAAAGAACATGCTAAGTGAGTTTATAAAAGTAATTAGGAAATAATGCATTTTGAAATCTGGGATAACTCTCCACAGGCATTTTTTATTATTATTCTTATTATCAAACTATTTTTAATGATGCACAAGATGTGTCCTGCGCCCAATTAAAAAATGTGGTTGTTTTGTTTTTAATATACTTGGATTGCAGCAGCACACACCAGGAACTTCCTGTAAAGAGAAATATACTCCAAGGCCATTTATCATAAGTGGCAAATGTAAACTTGTCTGCCAGTTCTTCAAATCCATACTAATTGTGCAATGCTAACACAGAGCTCCACTGTGGTTCATGTAAATTAAGAGTAAACCTTGTAAAATTACTTGGAATCTACAAAGGTTTTAATAAATAAAATGAGATGGGATTAAGGTGACTCAAAGACTATCAAAGAGACAGTTCACAAACACAAGAGAATGTACAGGATTTGTGCCCCCCGGGGAGGGGGGGGGGGGGGTGATTTCTTGGTTGCTTGTGCCTTACTAAAGCAATCGCTTTCGCTCAGACTAGTACTTTTTCTGCTGGCTGATGAGAGTTAGCAATATTTTTCCAGGCTAGCCCATGGCTACTAGTTAAAAATGTCCACAAAGCACCAATACGATTAGCTATAACCTGCATAGGGCAGTGAGACTCTTGGTAAGTGGCATATATGTGTTTATTCATAATACATGTAGCACAGCAGAGATCCAGTTTGTCACTTGTTTCATACTGACTACATAATTCTTATTGACACAGGTTACCCTACAGCTGCACATAAGTTAACTCCTCTTATGTATGTAGAGGTATGACTGAAAGGCAAGTAGAAGAAAGGAAATACCCAGATGTCCAGCTGTGGTCCCTCATACTGCTGGCCCTCAAAGACTTCAGGAGCTGCGTATGGAGGACTTCCACACCATGTTGCCAGAGGTTCTCCAGTCTTGTAAAAGTTTCCAAATCCAAAATCTATTACGAGATAAAGATATTGTTGGAAAAGGTGAAGAATGAGCAGAACAATGGAATATACATGATTAAAGCACAATTAAACTTTTTTTTAACCCAGGAAGTAAACCCAACCTTTATAGATACATGTTGAGTTTCCTCTAGGCTCTGCCCTACAGTGTAAGCTTGCGTGCACAGCCAATCAGAGCAGGGGCTCGTTCCGCTCTTCTGATCTGGGTCTGTATTCAGCTGGGATCTTTCTCTGCTAGAGGGAACTTCCCCTCTGTTGATCCATTATGAAAACTAACAGAGAGAGAGAGACAGATGCCGACCTAACCGGGCTGCCTGACCGAGCTGCCAGTCATAAGATAAACTGGCATGGACTATTAAATGCCAGTTTATCCTGATACTAAGGACAATGATTTGAAAGTTTAGTTGTACTTTGAGGATACACTTCTTATTGTTACAGAATGAACAGCAGAGATACAGTTATTCTCACCTGGAATGGCACATGAAGGGTTTATATTTTACAATTACATAATGACATTTGACACACAATGGGGATTATGTATAAAGGTAAAAGTTCTAAAAGTGATCAAATCAGCTGAAACATTCTATTGGTTTCCATGGTGACTGGATACATTTGAAGACATTGCCCCACAATTGACCTTTATATATAACCCCCATTGTGGTATCAATTATTAGAGCCTCTTATACAGAAGTTTTATTTTACAGCAATAAGATTAGAATTAATAATATTATTAACAATAATAAAATGAAGGGGGTGATACACATGGCGCACACGCGGATACCACCATATACTGATGCTATCTCTGTATGTGCCTATGTATAAAGCAGACACCCGAAAAGATGTTGCCTCCACTGGTCCCGAACATCTGGGTTGCTCCAGCGCTATGGCGCAGCCCATGTGTAAAGGAGCGAGCACTTTCAGTGCCTAAATAATGATTGTTTGGCAATGATGTTTCTCTCGCACTGTAAAATGTGCGAAATTAAAAAAAAAAATGGTGAAATCGTTGTTAGAAATAATAAACTACACTATACAGTATGGGAGATTTTATACATAAACCCCAGTGTGTTTCACTAGGACGGACACATTTAGATATGCTCTGATTTCCAAGTACATTCGAGCAGTGTGACTTCTGCCAAACATGCAGTGGTTTTTACTATTAACCAATTAAATGGTACTCATTTTGGCCTTTAGATAAAATTAAAGGATGAAAGGCTGCATGTGATGTTTTCTTCAAATAAAATATAAACTGCTCACTTATTACAATTGTTATTTTTAAAATACATAGACTACTCACACTAACATTTCATCCAGAACAACCTAATCCTTCTAATATGCTCGCTAATTACTACAATAAAAACCCTATGGATGCTTCATCTGTACTTAGATTTGTCTTTACTAAATGTTGTTCACTGACGTGTGATCCCTTTCTTACACACAGCATCCCTTGCAATGAGATCCTTCTGTTCAATGTACTTTTATTTGCAGTGAGAACCTAGTTTTCCTAGTCTTCAATGCACTGAGATTCCTCTCTTCCACATGCTCTTCAATGCAATGAGATTCCTCTCTTCCACATGCTCTTCAATGCAATGAGATTCCTCTCTTCCGCATGCTCTTCACTGCAACAAGATTCCTCTCTTCCACAAGCTCTTCAATACACCAAGATTCCTCTCTTCCACATGTTCTTCAATGCAATGAGATTCCTCTCTTCCGCATGCTCTCCACTGCAACCAGATTCCTCTCTTCCACATGCTCTCAATACACCGAGATTCCTCTCTTCCACATGTTCTTCAATGCAATGAGATTCCTCTCTTCCGCATGCTCTCCACTGCAACCAGATTCTTCTCTTCCACATGCTCTTCAATACACCGAGATTCCTCTCTTCCACATGCTCTTCAATGTAACAAGATTCCTCTCTTCCACATGCTCTTCAATATAACGAGATTCCTCTCTTCCACATGCTCTTCAATACACCGAGATTCCTCTCTTCCACATGCTCTCCACTGCAACCAGATTCCTCTCTTCCACATGCTCTTCAATATAACGAGATTCCTCTCTTCCACCTGCTCTTTAATGACACAAGATTCCTCTCTTCCACATGCTCTTCAATATAACGAGATTCCTCTCTTCCACCTGCTCTTTAATGCAACAAGATGTCTCTCTTTGACTAGTCCTACACTGCATTCTTTTTTTAATGTCCTTCACTGCAATGATTCCTGTTTTCTACAAGATCTTCACCACGATGAGGTCTTATACATGCTCTTAATGACGTAAGAACCCTACTTCCTACATAGTATTCATGACAATAGGAAATCTCACTTACACACATAGGATGGCATATCCCTCTAACACCATTCTCATCCGTATGTGACTCCCACCACCCATCTCACACTTCAGCTGGCGTAAACTCAGAACCTAACGGGATTTAGCCCAACCGAGCAGAATTGACTTGAAGGCTTCAGACATGTGAATGCCATGTGGCACTGAGATGGTCTCACAAAACATGAGGTCAAGATATTTAGAGGGTGGTGTTGCTATTACACGCAAGTTCTGAGCAAATTAAATAAGGGTTTCCTAGCACATTGATGGGGTAACTGACGGTAACAGAGAATGATTGTGTGTTTTTCTTATCGCAGACACTGACTGTGCCGTGTGATTTGCATGTGCTGAAAACTGACCCAGGGATCTCCCTCTCTTGCTTAGGTTACATAACTAAAATCTGTGACTGCTGGAGCTGGGACGAGAAGCTTCACATGGTACAGAGTGTTCCAGCAGGGATGTCACCACTCAGGCAGAGCTTGGTGTACCAGAAGCTTGTAATTACACCTCCCCCTTTCTGAACTCTCTACACAGTATGGAAATGAAGAGAAAATAAATAAATCCAGAAATCAATATGCAAAAATCTTACATGTTTCTATCTGAGGGTTGTGCAAAGTATTTTTGTTTTGTTTACTCTGCTATAGTAACACCAAACCCGTGTCTAGGTCTAAAGGGTCTGCTCAGTCAGAGAGGATTAGAGGGAATTGAGATGGAAATTTTAAACTTAAGGCCAAAGTAGCTGATTTGCAAAAAGTCTCCCATTCAGCTTCACTGTAGATTGTTTCCAACTACATTGGCCTAAAGTGTGCAATTCCCATCTCTATTCCCTGCAATTGTCTCATTATTGAACAGACCCTTAAAAGACAAATATATCAGTATATATATCCACTGAGGTAATAAGAAGACATATACCCATATCCTCTGAGCACTATGAGAAAACCATAAAACCCAACTTTTGTGGAGGGGCGTGTCAGCTCAACCCTGCACAAGCGGTAACACTGTCACTCAAACTGACAGTGCTACTGTGCATGCGCGGTATCATTGTCAGCCACTTTAGATCCTCGCATCTGAAGCCAGGATCACTACTGTGCACGCGCATAACGCTGCGTGTGCGCAGTAAGCATTCTCAAGTGTCTGGGAGAATGTGATCAGGATCGCATGATTGTGGTCTTGAATCCCGCTGTCCCACTGAGCTCGAAAAAGGTAGTGCTCAGCGGGACAGACCTCCCAAATCGGGACTGCCCAGCGCAAAGAGGGACACTTGGGAGGCATGTAAAATAACACTACTGGTCAGAGGAAGTGAGGTCACCAAAGGATCCATGTCTACAGAATGTATCAGAAAAGTTCCATTTTTCTTTTACAGTTTTACCTAGGGTCCCCAGATGTATTTTCAGGGGATCACTGTACACAGGCCAAATGTGTCGCCTAAAATGTCCCCATCAGTTTCAGCCAAAACCCAGATTCAGTGCTTTCTGACGGAATACAAGATCTATGGAAAATATGGTCATAAAAGTGTTTTTTTTTTGTTTGTTTGTTTTTTACTAAATGCATGTAAAAAAATGTCCATAGGTTTCTTTAAAAAAATCTGGACACCTTAGTTTGACCTCACACCCACAGTGCAACCAGAAAATATTGCCCTTTAAGCAAGGTCTTTCATCTCCCTTGATATAGTAAATGTCTCTTCTCATAAGCACTTTTCTATAAACAGGAAACACAGTACTGCTACAGTTATGATAAGGGAGCTGTAATGCATTTACATATCCAAAAGTCATATACACTAGAAAAAGAACTCCAGCGCCTGGACCAATCAAAGTCGCTCAAGTCACATCACACCTGTTCTCCACTCCCTAAATGGCGAACATATTTTAAAATTGGCCTGCTGCCCTTCAAAGCCTTAAACCAGGGCTTGACAAATTTAATTTAGTTTTAGGAGCCAGCTAAAACATTTAGGAGCCAGACAACGGCACATCACAATATCATAAACGCACGGAGACAGTCGCATACACCCACCTCACATACACAGCCAGGTACATTCACACACGCCACATACAGTCAGGTACATTCACACACGCCACATACAGTCAGTTACATTCACACACACACCACATACAGTCAGTTACATTCACACACACACCACATACAGTCAGTTACATTCACACACACACCACATACAGTCAGTTACATTCACACACACACCACATACAGTCAGTTACATTCACACACACACCACAAACAGTCCCATTCACACACACACCACATACAGCCAGTTACATTCACACATACATACACAGCCAGTTACATTCACTCATACATACACAGCCAGTTACATTCACACATACATACACAGCCAGTTACATTCACTCATCCATACACAGCCAGTTACATTCACTCATCCATACACAGCCAGTTACATTCACTCATCCATACACAGCCAGTTACATTCACTCATCCATACACAGCCAGTTACATTCACACATACATACACAGCCAGTTACATTCACTCATACATACACAGCCAGTTACATTCACACATACATACACAGCCAGTTACCTTCACACATACATACACAGCCAGTTACCTTCACACATACATACACAGCCAGTTACCTTCACACATACATACACAGCCAGTTACATTCACACATACATACACAGCCAGTTACCTTCACACATACATACACAGCCAGTTACATTCACTCATACATACACAGCCAGTTACCTTCACACATACATACACAGCCAGTTACATTCACACATACATACACAGCCAGTTACATTCACACATACATACACAGCCAGTTACATTCACTCATACATACACAGCCAGTTACATTCACACATACATACACAGCCAGTTACATCAGGGCTTGACAAATTTAATTTGATTCTAGGAGCCAGCAAAAAATTTTAGGAGCCAGACAATCACGCAAACATACACGCAATTCATAAACACACACACCAACCCACTTCACATATACACCACACACACCCCCCACTTCACATATACACACACACACCATATACATACATACACACACACACACACACACACCCCAACCCACTTCACATATACACCTCCCCCCCCCACTTAACATACACATATACACCTCACACACATATACACCTCACACACATACACACCTCACACACATATACACCTCACACACATACACACCTCACACACATATACACCTCACACACATACACACCTCACACACATACACATATACACCTCACACATACAAAAGTTGATTTTTTTTTCCCAACTGTCTTAACTTGTGAGTGCTGGGTGTCGTCACTTGTCAACCCAGCACTCATCTGAAATAGCAAGGAAGAATGGCTGCAGCACGAATGTTCCTTCCCTGCTGCCTTACCTCATTGCAGGGCTGGGGAACATTCGCTCTGAAGCCGATCTTCCTTGCTATTTCGGATGAGTGCTGGGTTGTCACGTGACGACACCCAGTACTCACATGCGCTGCGCGAGGGGGCGGAGCTTACTGTCTGCGCGATCCGCACAGACTTCTCCCCCTCGCGCTGCAAAAATCCACTAACACACGAACGGCAGCAGCAAGGGGGTCATGTAGGGAACGGCACCCGGGCGCCAGGCTTAATTTCCAGGTCGCCATGGCGACCTGGCGCCCGGGGTTTGTCGAGCCCTGCCTTAAACAACCAAGGTCCCGAGTACCTGACAGAAGTCCTGACACCCTATATTCCATCTTGCTCACTTTGGTCAACCAGTAAATCCATCCTGTCAATGCCCAGAATAAAGACAATCTCAGGTTCTCTTATAAAGTACAGTAAAGAGTTCCAGAGTGTGGGATCAGCGTGGTTGAATTCAACCACGCTGATCCCACACTCTGGAACTCTTTACTGTACTTTATAAGAGAGGCACCGTCCTTACAGACTTTAAATTAAAAAACCCCACCTTTAGTCAGGCATTCAGTCAGCTACCGGTATTTTTTTCCCATCATACACGCGTATGTCTGTTTATATATTTATAAAGTGATTATTAATATTTTTAAATACACATAATTTCACACACATGTTTATATTATCCTGTCAGAAAGGGGGGGAGGGGGATCATAAGCAGAACAGTCTACTGTACCTTTAAGGATGCCTTGAACACGTCCACTTAACTGCAAAAGGGTGTTTATCTGAAGTAATTTGTGATGGTTTAAATCCAATCTGCACAATGCTGGCTTCTATACTAGCATGCCTGGCAGTGCTTTCTGCATGAGGTAGGTGAGCTGTTTACATTATACTGCTGACCTGCCAGCAGTCACAAGATTAACCATAGGACATGCTGTTAACAGTCTCACATGAATGCAGCTGTAATTGCTCCAAGTCATTACATCAGTTGGAGGTCAGCTCAGGAACATGGCCGAATGAGCTATAGAACAAACGATGGATCGACATCTTTTCTGTTTTTAAACTCGAAGTGGGAATATACAATTCCAAAAAAGATCTGGTAACCATTCAAGGTTTATATTTAAAACACGCATATTCTGCTTTTCCATCAGTCCTTCTGCAATACAGTATTTGCTCGATTATAAGACGACCCTGATTATAAGACGACCCCTCAAACTTTGGATATTCCATTAGGAAAAAACTAAAAGCCTGAATATAAGACTACCCTATAGGAAAAAAGGTCAACTTGTATATATTCACATGTAAATTGCTTTTTTAATAAAAAAATATGATATCAAGCATGCATTTCTTGTTTTTATTTCATTTTATGTGCCAATGCTGCCTCCCTCTTTCCCTTGCCCCCAGCTTTCTCTCTCTCCCCCTCCCTTTGTCTCCCCCCTCACTCACCTTGTCTCCCCCCCCCCCTTCCCTTGTCTCTTCCCCCCCATCCCTCCCCTTGTCTCTGTTCCCCCTCCCTCCCCTTGTTGCTCTGGTCCCCCCCTCCCCTTGTTGCTCTGGTTCCCCCCTCCCTCCCCCTCACCTGTTTCATAATCCCTGGTGGCTAGTGGGGGCAGCTGGGGGATGTCTGCCCGATACGTGCAGACATCCTCCATGCTGCCCGACACCTCCGTCTATTATGACGGACAGCTCGTCCATCATAATAGACGGAGGTGTCGGGCAGCATGGAGGATGTCTGCACGTATCGTGCAGACATCCCCCAGTTGCCCGATTCACCCTGGTGGCTAGTGGGGCAGCAGAGGATGTCTGCGCGATGAGCGCTGACCTCCCCTGCTGCCGCCCGGCACGACCGCCGGGACTTCTGTGACGAAGCCGGAAGTACCACTTAAGCCATAAGAATAAATTAGCATGGCATAATAAAATCTATTAAAATCGATTTTTGTGTGTGCTAGATTTGACCGTTTGGGTGGCATCAGGATGCGATGGGTTGCCATTATATATTTTATTGTGTGTGGAATAATGTTAGTGTTTTTAAACATCAGTAAAGGTCTAAGCATTTGAAATGTCCTTGTCTTTGTTGGCTGGCCAGCAGTTAGTTACTTTTTCGCAGCCATTTACCTAGGCCTTTGTTCAGCATCATCTGGCGTTAAGTTAATCAAAGGCTTTGTGAAATACTTAACCTCGCTTATTGGGTGTCTTATTGGGTGGTGGGGTGTCCTTCAGTCATTGAGAGGGAAATATGCCAATAAACTGAATGATATTTTCAGTCTGTGCATCTTTTCTATATCAACTGGTTTTTAGACAGGTTTGCGATCGACACCATTTTGAGTTTCTCGTAAACAGATGTCTAGCGGACATGTTGAATTTGTGTCCAAAAGTATGTTTTTAAACTGCGTCAGACTCGTTGGCAAACTAAAACCTGGCCAACTATTTGGCATCCAGTATGAAACAGGGGCCACCAATGAAAAAAATGTTTCAAGCATAACAGATACTTCAGTGTAAACTCTCAAAATGGCTAATTGACATTTAAACTACATCATTGCTTTGCTACGTATATGTTTAGTAGCATACAATAAAAATAAGTGAGCGTTTGTGTTTTCTGGTTAAATTACAAGTGCCAAGACAGAGAACGGCATGTACAAAAACCTATGTTGTTTTAAACTCACAGCTGCTAAAAAACTGAACTAGGCCGCTTGTATGATGCCAAGCTGTGGTGGCTGATTTTACCTCCATGACTTAACCTCTGGAATCACCACCACAGTAATAAAACAAGGAAACAATTTCACCACAATAACATTAACTCTTTGAGTGCAAGACTGGTGCGTCATGCTTTACAGGCCTAAGTGTATGTTGTTCCTCAAAAGGCTGTGACATGGTACACAAAAGCCAAGTGTCCATTTCTGCATACTTCTGCACACAGGATCTTTGCAATGCTAAGCTACCTGTATTTCTAATGTATCCCTAATAAACGCCTTAAAAGAAATCTGTCAGCAAAATATTAAGTTATGTTTAATTGAAAGATTGCATTGAGTGTAGACATTTTAAATTACTTTGATGAAATAATAAAAAGAAAGTGTATAGTTTAATCATGGGGTTAGGGTTGCCACCTTTTCTTCATAAAAATACCGGCCTTGGTACTGTCTCCATAGACTTAACATTGGCCTAATGCCAATTTTATACCGGCCTGCTGGTAAAATACCGGCCAGGTGGCAACCCTACATGGAGTGGACATCTTGGGTCAGATCTTCCTTCATCTAAACAATATGTCAGCCTCTGATAGAGTGACACAAAGTAAGAGGGAATCAATAAGGCACTTTATTTGTATTCTTTCATTGAAGCATTTCTATTTAAATTGTCTACACTTAATGCAATCTTTCAATTAGACATAACTTTTTTTTTTTTTGCTGACAGTTGTCTTTAAAAACCAGAGTTGTGATTTCCTCTTTAATGCAACCACACATGAGGGATTTAGTCTAATATCATATTTATTTTTATAAACCACAATTTAATGTGACAAATTTATTAACGCCTTCATCCAGTTGTGTCTGGCACCTGACATGCTAGGACCATTACTAGGTCCTCTAAGGGTTAACATTAATCCCAATAAGAGTATCATTACTCAGTCCACGATAATACTGATCTTTGAGCAAAATTAAAATGGTTTCTTCTTGATTAAAACAATAATAGCAAAATTAAAATAAGTTAAATACAACTAGGTGCAAAATTGTTTAGCCCTATAAGTATCAATGCATTGTGCTGCTAATCCCGTTATAGTTTAAATGTATAATTTTATATCTACAAGTTTTCACAATCTCTACCCTTTCACCCAGTAAGTTGAGGATAAAGATACAATTATTGCTGCACAGCAATCATGAGGTTTAGTACAAACAGACAGCAGGCCATATGATCTTTCTGAAAAAAGGGACACTCCAGGCAATTTCTTAGAGGCAAAATATTCAAAATATAACACTCTGGGTTTCTTTCTTTTTTGTGCGTTACCAACCGCATTTGTATTTGGATAATCTAATTCTAATTTTACACAATGCTGAGAATAATAAATGTATTAGGAGAAAATAATTCTACTTTTTACTTTTTTTTTTTTTTTTTTAAGAGTACTACAGCTGATGTTCATTGTTTCCTCCTCAGTTTGCAGTAACTAAGTACCCCCAAGCTAGACACCCAATAATATAATGGGGGCTATTTTAGGGTTGCCACATTTTCCTCAAAAAAAAAAAAATCGGCCTTGGTGCTGTCTCAATAGACTTAACATTGGCCTGATGCCAATTTTTTACCGGCCTGCCGGTAAAATACCGGCCAGGTGGCAACCCTAGGCTATTTATAGAACTCAATTCTGTGGTAAAGTTCTAAAAATGGAGGGAATCACCACGGATACCGACGGAATGTTGCTGCTGCTTTAGACCATGGTTATAATGTTGACCCAGAACTGAGTTTTATACGTAACCCCTAATGTCCCTTAGTTTAACTATGTTGCTTTGTGCTAACTCATGTTAGCAACCATGCAAAGCTTATTTGTTCATTAAAGAAATTAAAAAGAAAATATCTCAAATCAAATTGTCGAACCTAAAGTAGCCGGTTCGCGTTCTGTAACAGATCCAAAATAATTAATAGTTCATTTTCATATTAAAGCGATGTATATTTGTATCTAAAGTGCCGTTTCGGAAGGCTGGTAAATTGGCGGTGTGTATAGACTCCCTTGCAGAGATTTGCTATAAAAGGGTTAATTATTAGAAGCCTAATTACCATGGTTCTGTGCTGTAACACCCTTTGTGATTATGGTAATGCGGAGGTAAGGGATGATTGGGAGGGAAGACGTGGCTGATAACGGGAAGGTATGAGAGAGATAGGGACAGCTAATTGTCAGAGCTGACCCACTTCATGCCCTGAATGTTAATGAGCTGGCTTTGACGTCAATGCCGAGCGAGCTGTCCGTCAGCTGAACAGAGCCAGATATCTGGGGAGCTGCGAGAAAAAGAAAACAAACATTCACTTTCACCTTGATTCACTCACAGCTGCGTGGAATCACAGCCGTAACGTACAGCAGGGCTGAGTATCTGACAAAGGAAATATTGCCTTTGTTTACTATGTTGCTTTTTTCAGCAAAATGTTTGTTGGAGGTTAAATTGTAACGTCTGCGGTTTGTCACCGTGGTATTCCCATAGCTTTATGGCAGTTGTTTAATTCTAATCCTGAGTTTCGTCCTGGATAAGCTCATACAATACCAAGGAATATACATTCTCTTTTATTTTTATTTTTAATGTCATTCTTTCTTGTAAAATAAAAAGTGTGATGCATCTCTTTGAGGCGGATAATATTCTCAGTAAGACCACATTTCAGGGTTATTCTGTTTATAAGTTTTACTGATGTGCAATTCTTGGCCGTAAGAAGTGATGTTTATTTTTGTTCAATTATTTTAGGATTAGTTCATCATTTAAATTATTTTTTTTTGTCACAGATGTTAAAAGAATAATTTATTTTTAGAATGCTGTAATTTCTGCGGAGGGTTAATAAATTAGGACTTTTGGGTTTAATCGCCCCCCCCCCCCCCCAAAAAAAAAAACTGTCAATGTACATTGTAAAGAATAACGTGGGACTCAACAAAAAAAACAGTGTCCAAATTAACGTGTTAAAGCAGGTAAAAGCAATAACGGCAATTGTTTTAAAAAAAATGATGATACTCCCCATCTATTAAAAAAAAATGATGATAATCCCCATCTATTAAAATAACACTAGGGCACTGGGAGTGTAACAGCTACCCCAGATCCTTAGACTTTCCACCCCCCAAATTTTTTTTGGGCTTGGGGCTGCCCAAATGCTCTACTCCCCTGTTAAAATCCTCGGTTTGGGGGCTCCTGATTTTCACTGCCTACACTCCTGACACACAAAGGGGGCTTGTTTCTTACAGGTATATTTTAACTGTAGGTTAACACTTTCAGTGCTGTGGGGGAGCACTATTTTTGTTACCTACAGCACTAAAGTGGTTAATGTGCAAATAACAGATGTGGTAAGCAGCATTTGCACAGATTTTACCCGTTATGGTTATTTTTTTGCCAGTACTTTACAATGAGGGTCCCTTTTGTGTGATATCTACCATGCAGTTCCATGTTAGGGCTTTTTTTAGCGGATGTGGTATTGATTTTAGCATACACAGTACCACTTTCATTTTTTCACGGAGGGCACAGTATCACTTTTGGTCATTCATTTTTTCACGGAGGGCACAGTATCACTTTTGGTCATTCATTTTTTCACGGAGGGTACAGTATCACTTTTGCCCATTAATTTACCGCAAAATAAAAAAAAATTGACTGAACACAATCCATTGGATATCCCCTATTATTTCTAATTGATCGTTATTTTTTCACCTGAACTTTTCATGATGTGCATCAAGATTTCTTGAATATCTTTTTTTTTTTTTTAAAGTTGAGATTATTGTGAACATCAAAGAAAGCTCCACAAGGGCTTACTTGAGAACTGGAGAGCAATCTATTCACTGAAGAGTGAACTGTGGTGAATTGACAAGTAAAACGTCTCATCTTTGCAAATCCACCACAGTTCACGGTTCACCCCCATGGTGATTAAATTGTGCAGGCAGCATCATTTTTTTAATTTTCTTGCAGAAAATTTGTTATACACCTCCCCTATTGTCTGTTATACACCTCCCCTATTGTTTGTTATACACCTCCCCTACTGTCTGTTATACACCTCCCCTATTGTTTGTTATACACCTCCCCTATTGTTTGTTATACACCTCCCCTATTGTTTGTTATACACCTCCCCTATTGTTTGTTATACACCTCCCCTACTGTCTGTTATACACCTCCCCTATTGTCTGTTATACACCTCCCCTATTGACTGTTATACACCTCCCCTATTGACTGTTATACACCTCCCCTATTGTCTATTATACACCTCCCCTATTGTCTTAGGCTCATATTCTGCAGCATGATGATGATACGAGGTGTTGCTATGGGTTGGTGAGATAAGAATTGCTTTCATAAGGACATTGTAAATTGATTCCACGAGATATAACTATCTGCAAACAAACCAGAAAACTATACTGCATTCTTTTAAAAAGGCAGTAACACAGATTGTTACCTGGACCCCGTAATGCACAGCCATCCACAAATAAATGCATAACTAGGCAGGGAAACATGGGTTGCCTATTAACAAAGACACACATAACACACACGCCAATGAATACACAGACAGATACTGATTCTCATGTAGAACACCAAAACCACAAACAAACACTCTGACATTAACAATAATGATTCACATTGATTCACATATATTAGCACACTGATGCCCACATGATGCACACAGCCAGACAAAGACACAGTTGTATCCTGGGTGATTAAAGGCATTAGCACATTCACCCACACAATTACAACACGCAAACGTGTTTGTGGGCAGTTTACGGTGCACGGACTGCATAAACCGAGAATATTTTTATTTGAAGCAAATATGGCAAGTGTTAAGAACAGGCCTCTGGATACTAAGGCATGTGACCTTTTTGGTGTAAAGCTTACCCAGAATTGATTTGAAAGGTTCTAGAATGGTACAACCTTCCCTCTAAAACAATTCTACTAAATGCTATAGAAACAAACATGCTACAAGCAGTAAAACTCTAGCAAGGTAACAGTACATACAACCAGTTTATGTACATTTTAAGAGAATAAGACAGGAAAGCACACAAAATGAGTTTACATACTTATAATATGTCAAGTATATATACATAGTTATCTAGTCTATTTAAAGGGACACTGAACATTTTTTTTTTCACTTGTGCTTCTAATGTAGAAGCACAAGTGAAATGTCCGTTGTCCCTAGTATGAGGATAAATTGGCGTGTACTTTTGATAGTACACACCAGTTTAACCTCTGACCCACAGCTGCCATGCTTCCATAGGAAGAAGGAAGCCGTCTGGTCAAAGACCGGCTCTCAGGTTTACTGGGACATGCTTTGTTTAACCCTTGCTTCCTATAAGGAAAGGTCAGAGGAGGACTGAAATATACAATCTATTAGGGTTGTTCACTAAATAGTGAGTTGCAGGTGAGATGAACATTTCATCTCACCAATTTAACTATATATTGTGCCAGGACTAACCTGGTGAGGTGTGTCCATGCACAATGCATAGCTAATTTGGTGAAATTACATGTTCATCTCCCCTCAACTCACCTAATCTCCCCTCAACTCACCTGCAACTCACCTTTTAGTGCCTAGCCCCTATGCCTACTGAGGTGTTCCTGATGAGATCTCAACTCTATGATTTAAACTTGTGATGTTAAACTCTTTTTAGGCTGGGGAGGGTGGGGGCAAGCGTGGTGGACACTCACAAATAAGTTGGTGAGGGAATATAATAGAGTATACAGGCTTTTCAGTCAGGAGATGGGTCGTATTAAAGTCAACAAAATTGCAGTTATTTTTTATAAAGTAATAAAGAACAGATTGAACAACAATTTAGAAATAAAGCAGCACTAAATTACAATTCTATGCACACTGCTGTTTATTTCAGAACATTTCCAGTTGTGTTTAAAATATGGTGAAAACATGTTCATGCTAATAAAAAGTATATTTGTCATGCATAGTGAGGATTGGTCATACTACTATTATATTCATAACAAAATTAATTTACACCTTCTTGTGAGAAGTGAGAAGACTTTACAATTCGGTGCTACTGTATCAGCAAGGAGATTCCCCAAGCCCCTGCCACATCATCACCGAGTCTATTATTGTAATGTAAATGACCTTTGTGGAATGAAGGTCATGGGCAGACTATTAGAAGGTATAGCTGTCCACATTCCTTTGTCAACAGAAAACAAATTACTGTGAAGAGCTTTACAATTGATAGGTTGGCAGGTTTCCCTGCATTCTAGAGCTAGTGTACTGCTACTTGAGATATGGGGGTAGTACCAAAAAACACTTTCCAAGAGACCACATTAACAATATATATGTAATATTCTTATGATTCTTACAATGTCTTATTCAAAGTGATAAATCAGACACAGTTTGTCAATCGCTTATAGTTTACAGAGCAAATTAGTCGACTAGGCCAACAATTGCTATTTCAGATAATATGCTTACAAAATCATATGGCTGTAGCATGTTAAGTCTTGTAAGTGTTTAAGATATGAGCTCTTTTAACAGTTGGAACTGACCACCTTTTATTTAACCAGTTGGAAACGGCACTTGCGTTGTACAAGATAACATTTATTGTGAGTTTACCTGTGAAGTACAGTAGCTGTTCAACTCTACACATAAGATGTGGGAGTTTGCTAGACTGTAATTCACCTTTTTTTTTTTGGAACGTCTCGGCTAACAACCTTACACAACGACTTCACAAGGAATGTCTTTAAGTCGGTGTTCAAGGTCACTCAAAATGACGTTCACCATTAGGGAGTAAGGAGTAACCATAATCATGCTGAGATAGAGCTATGCTTACCTGCCATTCTGGCAGTATATTAAGATCCCATGTATTGGAATTATAAATTAAATTTACATGTAGAAAGCGCTAGCGAGTACCTGCTATCTTGATGTTCATGTGGTTGTCCAGAAGCAGGTTTTCTGCCTTTAAATCTCGGTGTACAATGTTGTGACTGTGGCAGTACTCCACCGCAGAGAGGATCTGCCAAAACTTTCGCCTAGCCTCGGACTCATTGAGACGGCCGTGATTAGCCAAGTAATCTGTGGGGGGGGGGAAGGAAAAACATTTGCATTAATTTCTAATTGTCCTTCATCAACAAGACATATATATGCAATCCAAACATAAAAGGAATTAAACAGTGCATAATAAAACAGATAATCTGGCTACAAAGGTATAGCACAATGAAAACATTACTTTAGGACATGAAACATTGTATCATAGGTTTCTGACTACTGTCTGCTCTTCAGTGCTTGAGGCCACATGTCAGTATACTGTGCACTGCAACTCTGTCTCCTCGGGTAGCCCAGATTCTGTGAACTGAGCATTGTGGGAAATGTTGTCCACAGCAGCTAGTGTCCCAAAGATTGCCTACTATGCCTCTGCGAGCTGAGCATTGTGGGAAATGTGGTCCACAACAGCGAGTGCCCTAATGATTGGCTGCTATGTCTCTGTGAGCTGAGCATTGTGGGAAATGTCCGCAGTAGCATGCCTACCATGCCTCTGGCCATCCATAGTAATTTGCACCAGGAGCTGTTGGTAAGTTTGAAAGCTGAATTCTATTGTTTACGTAAGTAGGTAAAACATTGCAAAATGCACAGTAAACGGACACATAATAATATTTAAATATCTATTAAATACAACGTACAAATATCGATATACAGAGTCTGATATATTAAATAATATCATATTGTGTATACTTTTTCAGAACGAGAACAGAAGATGCAACCCAACAAATGATACTCCTGGTATCAGTAGACTCTCCAATTTATCCGTTATACTAGCTTGTACCGCCCAGATAGACTTTACCTTATTTTTCATTACAAAATTTAAAGCATTACAAAATCACATGACAAAAAACGTGAACATTGTCTATTTAATAATGATAAAATGTTTTATTTTATGTAACATTTTCAGGTCATTTTCAAAGTAGGGCACTGTAAATGCTCTTTATACCAATTTAAAACATGTTAGCAGGATTAGAACAAATTACCTTGTGTAATATAATAGGTTGCTTTGCTTACACTATTCCAGGAAGGCATTCTCCATAGACATGGCTTTGGCTATTACTGCCAATCACAGTGATTGGATGTGTTTAGCTGTCAAAGCTAGTGCCTGGCTTAAGTCACAAGTGCCCTTAAGTCCCAGATTTTGTAAAAATTAAGAATTAAAAAAAACCCATGTATAATTTGTGTGAGTGCAATAAATGAGAAAAAGAGAAATTGCGGCTAAACACAAACACCACAGATGTGTTCTCACGAACGGTACATGGCCAAAACAGCCTGGTCACAAAGGGGTTAATATTGCCACTCTTTGTGCCAAAAAGGGAACACGTAAATGTTTCTCTTTTTTTACCTCAAGTTTGTTAGTGAACAATAGCATCATAGTATATTTGCCAATTGTCCCCTCTAATTGGAGAGGCGTTTTAAAGAAATGTATATTATGAAATTGCCAGTCTACAAAGGAGACATCCATTGATTATTTTATCAAGCATGTTAACAGAAAACTGAACACTTAGGGCTTTATTCGTGAAAGGGAATTGAGAAGGGAAATGCAAACATCAGGCCAAAATAGCTGAGATCAAAACAAATGATCCCATTCAGCTGTCCTTCAAACTCTGTTATTTTGGCCTCAACTTTGCTGTTCACTTCTCAATTCACTCTTTCATAGATAAAGACACATGTTTCAGCCAAGCAAAACACATCAATATATAAAAAAAATATATAGATATTTAATATTTTAAGCTTCATTGTTCCTTTTTTTTTTAATTAGTGTATTTTTCCAACTGGACAGTTTATATGGATTTGTTTGTTAGCAATTAAAAGGCCTGTATTAAGTTATTATGAATAGGCAGCAGACACAAACTGATCACAAGACATTGTGACACATGCTCATAGCTAATAAGTTACACCTACAGCTGTTACATTATTGGGTTATTATAGTTAGTCAAAAATGAAGCAAACTATATAGCTGTGAATAGGATTCATTCAGTAACAGAATCACATTTCTCTATGTTTACTTTATAACACATAGGACCAGTGTTTATTTGTGTATCCTAAACATATCAATGTAATCTGCTACGTGTAACAGTGTCCTACTTATAGTTCAAAGGTGTGTGAGGAGTTTATACTATGTATATGGAGAGTTACTATAAATATCAAACAAAGTACAATAGCAGACAATGCCAAACGTAACAATAAAATGACAATGTACAAATTTAGAGAACAGAAGAAATATCAGTTGTTTCTGTGAGGTGGGATATTGCTCTCTTAAAATAATTTATAACTAAAGTGCAATATATATTGAGATTAATATAGAGGCTATCACGCATTCAGTAAGACATGTACTCAGTATTACTAGGATAAGATATGTTCTATGTTCATTTCATATGAACATGAGAACTACATTCCACTCCTTATGCCATCTGTGCTTAAGTGAGGGTGTATCAACCTTGCCCTCAAGAGCCCCAGATTTAAAGAATATCCCTGTCTGAGCACAGGTGACCCAGTCTAGCAGATTCAGACTGGATAATCATCCTTGCTCTCGGTGACGCAAGACATAATCTAGATGCAATGTCCATCACCAATGCCATGCTTGAGAACATGCACACAAGGATTAGAAACAATAAAGGTCAGTGGATGCTTTAAATTGTCTAGTTCTTCCTCCCCATTTTGAATAATACTGCAGCCTTATATGCAAATGAATAGTGTAATGTAAAACAATGCATTTGCATACAAGACAACATAGAGACAAAAGTCAACAAATCGAAATCTTGAATATTTGGGGTGAAAATAAAAATGTTAATCAGTGGAATGCATAAAGCCATAATCTAAAGCTGGTCTCCTGGGCACAAAGGAAAGACTTGGGCGGATATTCACTATACAAGTGAATGATGCCTATGAAGCTATAGCTTGGTGACCTTCTGAGCAGGTAGCAGTGCTAGAACAGTGATGGGAGGGGGTTACATTTTAGAATTCTGGGGTCTTTTGTTCAGAATCCCCACTGAGACTCCAGCACCAGTCCAGCCACTGAAAGTTACCGTACGTCACCAGTTTTTCATTGGAAACCCAAACATTTTCTGATTGAAAAGGCAGTAGAGTTTAAAAAGTAACAAACTTGCCCATCTGGATAATGATACCATTAAATCCATACAAAAGGAACTTTTCACTAAAATGTCTGAGTGAGAGGAACTTTGTGTGAAGGAAAAGATCATTTTATGGCTGTCTCCGAAGAACCGGAGATTTCAGAGTAAATCCAGCTTTCAACACAGTTCCTAATTACAATCATTTTCAAAACAGAGGGTCCTATTGGAGGCTACTGACCTTCAAACCTCCTCTGAGCTGCTCCTAATGAGCTAGATGAGTGATACGGGCAACCACGTCAGCTTTGGAATAATCTCTGTTAAATGTCCCTGTATGTTTTGCAGTCATTACTCAAGACCCTGGGGTATAGGCACCTGCATTCCTCAAGCTAACAGGCAGTCAATACAAATCAACATTAACCACTGTGGTGCCAGCCACCAAGTGTCTGATAATGTGCTATCTAGCAATGTAATTGCATTATCCGTGTTTGTTTTGTAGATATTCTAGCACTTTTCTTCTCTGCATTAGTTATGTGTACTAATAAACATGTTTCTTTTATGGATGCAATCATGTGCTACGTGTTACCAGCCCGTGTATTAATGTGTGTAAATCCCAACTTGCGTGTTTATACGCATGCCGTTGTTATGTGTTATTTATGGAATGTGACTGGAAGAATGGATACCTAATTATGCCTATAGTAGGTCAATATATCAGTGCTTAACATAGAAAGTTGCAAATCCATGTATACTAAGCATGCATGGGAAAGACATAAGGCTATCCTAGATATATATAGAATAAGGCCAGGCACTAATGAAAGTATTCTGAATTTTTTTTAAATGTATTTAGTTATTATAAATTAGACAGAAATTGGGGCAGACTAGATGGGATTATTTGTTCTTATCTGCCAACACATTAAAAAGTAAGAAAACAACCTGTAAAAAACTAAATAAAAATGCTACAATAGTTCAATATATAAATAATATCCTTAAAAATTAGCTTGATCGGAACAAGTGAGATATATTGCAAGTTAGAAATAAACCAATTATTTTTTCTTTGTGACAGCATATTTTTGTTTCTTCTTGTTAGAAGTGTATTGGTTTCACACATACTATAATAAATGACAGTAAATTAAAGAGCAGAAAAACAAATCCTTTTTAAATCAGCATATTATTATTCGGAAGAATGTTTGAACTGATATTGGTAACATGATTGATTTCTTGTGAACATAATTAATTGCAGTAAACCATGCACCACTTTGGCACTTAGTTTGTTATAATAACAATCTGTTCACTCTTTTTTATTACCTAATGGATGTGCAAGGTATTGTATGGACATGCAAGCAAAAATAGGCTTTGGGCCTAGCTGCCATATTTATATTCCAAACACAAAAGAACTCTTTACCCTCTGAGCGATTATTCCCTAAGACATATTCCTGAGACGTGAATGCAGTCAATAGCGCATATATATGGCGTGCATTTCTATAAACCTCAAACTACAAAGCAATGTTCTGCTGTTGGCCCCTTTGACAAGCAGAGAGTTCGAACGTGACTTTCCTCAGCTAGGCCCGAGTGTCATGTTACACTTCACCGGGGAGGTGATAAATGATGGCTTGTTAGCAATCTTATGAACAGAATATTTACAAAGTGCTGGGGATGACGCAGGCAGGCTCTTGGCATTTGCCTGTGATACTTACTCTTCCTCCGGCAGGGGAATTTAGCAATGGAGGTGAGGAGGGGGGAACAGGGGGGACGGGGACGGAGGAGGTCCTTTTAAGTCGCACCAGAGATTACAATTTAGAGTTGAAAAAAGAAAAACTAACACTGGCCTTATATAGTAAAAACAGCTGACCTATGTTAAAATTTACCTGAGTTCTATCTTTAAAATAAGTTCACATACACTTTACAGATCCAACCACATTTACATGTGCGCTTGGGTCCAAGCAAGACCTTCTTCCCCTGTTTTATTACTTGTACCCGTAAGTTTGTAAGCAGTCAAACTTTCTTCGCTGATAATGTTTTCTTGCAGTTAACTCAGGGCTTGACAAATCCCAAATCTGCTCCTAACAATTTATTTTGTTTTTTTGCATGGAAATCTAAGGAAAAAAACTCTTAAAAATAAAAAGACTGGCTCCTGAATTTGTCTGTCTGGCTCCTAAAGTCTACAGACATTTGCCAAGCTCTGAATAGCTCTATCGTACCTTAACTCCACCCACGGTCTGGATCCAAACATGCAGCTGTATGAGCAGCCATTTTTAGGGATACATATCCCTTTTACATGCTACTCTGCAGAAAACCAATGATTATTCAAAGTAGCTCCCATTATTGGATTCCTAGCATTATTAATTCATGGGTACCCCTCCTGGAAACTATAGCATACATTTTACAAAAACACGCAGTGCCCCCAACATCTGTGTTCTGGCACGCCTCCACGGTGTCACACTTTGTATTTCAACAGAGACCCAAAGGGCCTATAAAAACCCTGATCAGGTCATTCAGCTGAATGGGATCATTTTTCCAACTTAGCTACTTTGGCCCTAAGTTTAAAATTCATGTTTTAATTCCCTGCATTTCTCTCTCTTTTTTTTTTTTTTTTTTTTTAAGTTTACCCTTGTATGATAATGCTGACTTCCAGAAGTATGTACCTCTCATCTGTAATGGCTGATTAAGATCCTCACAACCACATCAATTTCATTAGAATTGACTATTGTATGTTCAAAAGATTTAAAAAAAAAGACTGTTAGTGTTTAAGTAACATTTTTTAAAAACTAGAAATGATTGGGCTTAAATCATTTGAATAAAGCTGCCAAATGAGTAACAATAAATTATAAAAAATATAGTAATACAGAAACGGTTTGTCCACGCAAAATATTTCAAAATACTAAACAAATGGAGCTCAACAATCAGGAAAATTGATGACCAAATCCCATATAAAACAACTGACTTTCAACCAATTTGTGAATTAAATGCACAATCACATATTTATTTATTTATTTTAAAAAAAGGTAAAATAAATATAACATTTAAGTGTAAAGAAAGAGCCCTATTTCTGTGAAAAAACGACCTATTGCTGTTTTTGTTTTGTCTCCACTGATAAGTTCTACACTGTCACTCAATCTAAACTGAATGTCCATAGACATTTGCTCAGAGCCGGTCAGAGAGCTTCCATAGAGGTGAATGGGGGCAACCAAGGGACACAAACCAGTTAGCACGTCAAAAATGCACATGGTAAGGAGAAACCCCACACGTCTGCTAGACTGGCGACACATCAGGAAAAAAGAAGAGAGAAAAGCTTGATGATGTACCAGTGATGTGTCACAAAACCTTGAATTAACTTCCACTTGAGTTCAATGCAGGAGCAAAAGTAGCGTGAATTAGAATCTGCTCTTTGTCAGGCCAAGGGAAGGAAGCTTGCTTGGCTTCAGGCTCTCAAGAACATTTCCTCAGAACATTAATGACCCTGGTAATTCCCCTGGACCAATGTTTTTCTACTATTTTACTACAAAGTATTAACAGTAATAATAATTTCCAGCCAAGTCCTAGTATCAATTATTTAACAAGTACCCATTATATCCACATATCCTATCAAACACAGATGACGTCTGGGGCTAAAGTGGTATTGAAGTAATCCATTGCACCATAGGCTGAGAAATGGTACCTCACTGAAACAGAACACTGGAGCGTAAAGATAGAATTGCAGGTAACTGAGATGGGAATTTCAAACTTCAGGCCAATGTACCCGAGTTGGAGAAATTCTCCAATACATTTGAATGGGAGGTTTTTTTTTTCCAAACTCAGCTGCTTTGGCCTGAATTTTGAATTCCCTGTCAATTCCCTGCAATTCTCTCTTTATTGACTAGACCTTTGTATAAAGGCAGCAAACAGCAACGTGTCAAGAACCGCTAAAAAAAAGGTGCAATCTCAAAATAGATGGTGACCTTTTTTAAAAATCCTGAGCAAAAGCAAATGGATTTGGCAGAGCTGATTAAGGGTCATTTTTGTACTTTTAAAAAAAATGTTATTTATTGATGAGACTCACTGGTCCTCCATTTACCAGTGCAAGCCAGAACTATAGTTTTGGCGCACATAAGCTCCAGAGACATTTGCTCATAGCCAGTCAGAGAGCTCCCATACAGGTTAATGCAGATGCCCGAGGGGGGCACTGACGCATGCGGTAATCACTATTAGTTTGTGTGGGCTTATTTTATACCTCACTGTTCATCCCACTTCTAGAAAATGTATATTTCAAGTACTGTCAAGATCCAGGCTTTTTGTTCCTTTTTCTTTTTTTCAAGCTCTGATAATCTCCTCTCTTTTGATTGGTGCTGGCAGCCCTGCATACTGTTTTTTTTTTTTTTATTAGCCAAGAGGAGTCATTCCACAGCCCTCAGCATTTCTCCAGTCTTTGACTGTTTGTACATAAAGCTCCAGTTAAAATAGGAGATAACGTTTTCGCTGTCATTTCTTGTGTTATGCCTTTAAAGCAGTATTCATGCTTCATTAGAAATAAAAACACATGCAGTGTTTTGATTTTAAACAGGATATTGCAAGTTACAGCATGGGACTGAGCAAAGCAGTACTCTGAGCTAATTAAAGGTGCTGTAGCACCTAAGAAACTGCAAGAAAATGCCTAAATTAGGAGATAAATGTGTTTTAAATGTGTATGTGGAGTCCCCTGTTTATGACATAATCTATGGCTTTATATGCAAATGAACTGGTTTTTAATGGCAAATGTGTAATTTGCATATCAAGCCACTAGGTGATGTCATAAACAAGAGACACCACAGACACATTTTTTTTCTAATTTAGGAATTTGCTGGCAACACATTGATTAGATCATTTTCAATTATTTTGTATTCTCTGCAGTATATAGGGTTGCCACCTTTTCTTCAAAAAAATACCGGCCTTGCTACTGTCTCCAAAGACTTAACATTGGCCTGATGCCAATTTTTTACCGACCTGCCGGTAAAATACCGGCCAGTTGGCAACCCTAGCAGTATAAGCAATGTTTAGGTGCTAGAGTCCCTTTAACTATTATTTATATGCGGTTTATTTACCCCATTAATGTCTCTTCACAAATCTAAACTGTTTAATACCCTGTGCATGAACCCTCATATATACGTCATGAATGTAAGCAAGGGCGTGGGCCAATTATAAAAATCATATTAAGTTCGGCTTTATCAGGATAAATATGGCATCAAAAGAAAGCCATATGTTTCCTTAAAAAACAGTATATAGTTTGTATAAGTGTACTAAATTAGACACACACATAACAAAAATATCCTATCAAAACTGTTGTGCTTGAGGGGTTAACCACTGGCTTTCAGCTGCTGTGGACTGCTACTCCCATGATGCTCAGGAAAAAATATGGTGTAACATCATGGGAGTCACAGTACATGCAAGTTTAAGTGATTGACTCTGCTGAACACATTGCTGCTGAAACTTGATAATGAAAGTCCCCCTGGCTTTGTAAAGGCCATATGTTCCATATTTTGTTATACGAGTCACACTCCATTCCATAGTACTGTCTGAAACATATAGCATACCTCACAATGGAAACCTCGATAGACACTGCTAGTTCAGTTTCACTCTTGCACTTGGCAGTCATAGCAACTGCACTACTGCATCGGCCTATTGTATTGTCCAGGACCTTGTCGCTGATTCCGCTTTCCTGGAAAGTTTCCAAAGCCCTGAGCAGTGTACTGGAAAACATCTCATTGCATAATGGCATCATCCTCCATATTATATAAGACAATAGAAAGAGCACACTCATCAGTGGCAGAAAAGCAAGGCCCCAGACCTTTGCCACAGAGTTCAGTGACTGAAACAAGAACAACATAAACCACTTTGTACAACATTAGTTTTGGAAGAAAAAACATACAATGATTAAATAATAACAACTATAGAGTCCTGGTAGAAATACCAGAGATCTTCATATCAGAGGCAGTTAGTTAAGGCTCTGTTAAATGTGAGTTTATGTCTGCAAGAGCTCTATAGTGGTTTTCATGTAACCATACTGATTTACACATGTATGTTTTTTATTTCTTTTTTATTTGTTCATGCTATTTGCAAGATATTTCCTTTTTCAAGCTAATTTTATAAGTATATTTAATTTTCTCTATGCAATACTTTACTACGTTTATTTAACTATCTGTGTGATTTTGGGATTCACATTAGTGTTTTGCGGCACCTTTGTTTTTTCTTTTTATTTTGTTTCTAGCGTCTATCGCTATTTTGTTTATTTGATAACATTCGTTTTGGGTATGCATCCTTCAGAGCATGTAAAATGACCCTTTATTTTAATTCTCTTGTGTATTCATCCCTGCGCAATGTTTTGTTAGAATCATATTGGGAACACAATGACATGTACAGGCTTAAAAAAAAAAACTTAAAATAAAAAAGAAAGTCTCGCGAGGGATGACTAGCTCTGGTGACAGCATGTGTGAAGTCCATCAGAATTATGCAAAAACAAAAAATGGCCTTCTATCAGGTAGCCAGGAAAACATACATTCTACCATGAAGAAAAACCAAGGCCTCTGCTTAGCTGGCCTTTGTTCTACAACTCATCAATTCACTGCAATTTCCTGTTTAGTAAATTAAAAAAGGTATAATTAATTGGCTTTTAATTTATATTTTGAAAGGCATGGAATTAAGGGACTCAGATCAAAAATCAGTGTCTGAGCAACTCCCTCTATGGATAGGGTTGCCACCTTTTCTTCAGAAAAATACCGGCCTTGGTGCTGTCTCCATAGACTTAACATTAGCCTGAAGCCAATTTTTTACCGGCCTGCCGGTAAAATACCGGCCAGGTGGAAACCCTATCTATGGATCTGTACAAAAGTACTACATATTAAAGGAACATTTTAGCCCAGGGCTTTACAAATTTAATTGAGTTTTAGGAGCCAGCAACAAAAATATCTAGGAGCCAGACAATTTGTTGTTTTTAATGCATCATTTATTATAATTATTATTTTTAGCCTTAAGTGCCATTTAAATTAGTATGCTATATCCCAGTAACTAGCTTGGAATGTATAGCCTTTTCTATTAAACCCTTGGCACATAAGGACGTGTATATTGGTTTTGTGTTTCCCTGAAGTTGGTGGCACAGGACATGTATCCGTCTTGTATTAAAATGAACGATCGATGCGATCAATGATCTCAACCACCGCTTAAACAGTGTTACTGTAATGCCTCAATGTATGCCTTAATTGCAGGCATCATTTTGGAAGGCAGCATTCTCCTCCAATATGGTGCTGACCTGTATCCTGCAAGAGCAATGGAAGTAATCAGAAATCACAAAACTAACCCTAGATCTATTAACCTTAGATCTAGGGTTAGGGTTAGACTTCCACTTAGGATTACACATCAGTTAGGGTTCGCGCTAGGATTATATTTAGGTCTACAGTATTTTTTACCATTTGAAATTGTATAAAAGATATTTCACGTCAAAGATAGAAAAGGTATTTTTTTCAATACATTTTCCATCATATTTTATGATTTTTTTTTTTTATAGTAAATTATATCACATGAAATTATATCATATGATGAAAATATTGGTATCTCAAGAAAAACCTTCTTATGCCATTAAAAAACAATATATAATATTTGTGGGTACATTAAATGAGAAAGAGGAATATTACAGCTAAACACAAACACTGCAACTGTTAAAACATGTTTAAACGAGTTTAAACATTAAATCGTTTCCATTATTTGTATTGTCCTTTTAAAAAATCTATCCAGAGCAGAGGTCTCCCAAAGTTCGCTTACTTTGCCAGACATTGAGAAATTCTCACTTATCACATTTTTGTGCCTTTCTGTGTCTGTGTGAAAACAAAACCAATAATAATAATTAACTCATTCACACAATATCTAAAATAACACACAGCCAATCTGCTAAAATCCCGAGCTCAACCACTGCCACTAAAATACACTTCAATTTATTGCTTTACTTAATTTTTTTTTGTGCTATGCAAACAGGAATTTGACATTGCTAAGCAATTTGGGTTGGAATTTTATTAAGATTGGAGTATTTTTAATTTTGGCTTATGTTTATAATAATACATGTTTAATTCATACCTTCTCTTATTTCTCTGTAAATGTTTCTGTGGGCATAATGTCAAGGTTCTCACTATACTGGCATAGTTACGTTGCCAGGAACAAATACTTCACAAGTAAGTTACTTGTGATTTGTCTATTAATTGCCAGTAGAGAGGGTTTTATTGCTGTTTTATATCAGAGAACATAGACGGTAATTTGGCATATTTAGGAGCTCTGTCACCCAACCATTTTTTATCCTATTGATATAGAGAATACACATTCTGAAAAATGATCTCTACGTTGTGTTCATACATAGATTAAGGGGAAAATGTGTTTTAAATGGGTCTGCCGTGTCTCCTGTTTATGACATCACCTTGTGGCTTGATATGTAATCTACACATTTCCCACTGAAAGTAGTTCATCTGGATATCAAGCCACTGGTGATGTCATAGGCAGGGGACACCACAGACACATTTAATACAGACAAACTTAATATCGCTGCTTCCTTTTTGGTTGCAATTCTGCTGACACATATTCGGATCATTTTATACATTAACAGTACAAACAATGTTTATCCCACCCCTCAAAGATCCCGTTTAGTCATGGATACCTGCCAGTAGTCACTGAACTCCAGCATGGAACATGCTGATGTAAGGTCACGTAATGTCACACAATGCTGTGTGGCCCCATGATCCGGGATACAGGTACGCAAGATTGTGTATTTTTGCCTATTTTTGTAATAATAACATAACCAGCGAACACATTTTTGTGCACAGCATCCTCTATTTAAGTTAGTGGAGATCTGTGGGCCTCAAGTAAATTTGGTTAAAACTTGCGAATTTCCAAAAGTTGGGAGACACATGAACCTCTGAAGGCTGCTCAGCCAGACGACATCGCTCTCTGACATTTTGTTATTTCAGTATATCCTGTCTGCACACCTACAGCATGCCCCATCACCCACGTTGCACACCCACAACATGCCCCAATCACCCTATTACATGCCCCATCACCCACATTGCACACATATTAAATGCCCAATCATCCCATTACATGCCCCCATCACCAACATTGCATACACACTAAATGCCCCATCACCCCCATTACATGCCCCCATCACCCTCATTACATACCCCCGCCACGTCCATTACATGCCCCCATCACCCTGATTAATTGGAAGGAGCTAAAGCTTGCTGAACGGTGATGGGAGGGAGCGAAAATGTTTGAAGCACCAGAAGTGTGCTTTAACACCCTCTGGCAAAGTGCCGCCCTAGGAGAATGCCTAGGTTTGGCTTGTGGAAGATATACTACTGACCCCTACCCCCTTTTTCCTTCTACCCTCTTTTTATTGTTGTTGATTAAAATGTGAAAACTCAATAAACCTGATTTATAAAAAAAATATATAAAACTTGCCAATTTCCTATTGACTTGGTCAAAATCAAAGGCACCATTGAAGACTTCAGGGAGGCTGTAGTTTTATCTATGGAAGCTGGTAACAGAATCAACCAGTCTGTAAAGAACTAGCAGTAGCCATGGCAGGAACAAGAAAATACATGAAGGGTAATGATGTACAATTTAGGGAAACCTTGATGATTATGTCTTCTCCAGATCAGGTAAACAGCATTGCAATTAAGTGGTATTATTCTAACAGTTCGCAGTCGAAAATTAAATTCCCACGCCTCCTCTAAACTAGGAATCTCCCCAGAAAAATACACAACCTTTCCAGTTATTCCTCATCTTCTATCGATGCCTTGAACTCTGTGCTGAGAGATTCCCATAAAAAATAAATATATCACTCCCTTAGTTTCTCTACTCTGCGAATGCTCCAGGAAGCTGTGAAATGCCAAATGATTCCCTTTCAACTTGTTACAGGAAACACCGAGCAAAACTAAAATATACTGGGCGTAAGAAAGGATATCATTACAAAATAACTCCGAAATCTAGCCTTGGATGATCCAGTGCAGTCTCCAGTTTGCCAAGGTGATGCTGGGACTTTCTATGAGAATAATACTTGTTGTGTCCAAGGTACAAATATCTGTTTATTTATCTGTATGTTCCCACTCCTATCACAGTTATCATATTGCGTCATAGTCCGGGCACACAGTTTTCTCTATTCCTGCTTGTGCATAGGTGAGGAGGTTTGCCCATCTTTGTTTGGTTGGAGCTAGCTGTTCAAATGTTAATTTGTATGAGCGTTAGACTAACCCAAACATATTACAAAGGCTTTCACATCAGTGAATTCTGCTTTGTTTGACAAGTATACAGGGTGAGGATAGGGACTTACCCTATTGAGAAGATGCTTTGACCTTGCGGGCTTGTGAGCTTAATTATGCTTAAATATCTTCAAAATGTCTTCCTCATCTTCCCTGCTAGGGGCAGACTGACAAGACTGACCAAAAAAAAATGGTTTAAAAACAAAAACTTTTGGTTCTTTCATAGAGGCCACAGTTACAAATATTGGTCTACTTGTCCTGCATATTATATAGGCACAGTGAGCTCGAAGCAGAGGCAGAGCTAATCTAGCTGTAGGCATTGTCAGCAAGTGTGCAGCCAATCAGCTCAGCCGCTCATGCCCATCGCGGTCTATAAAGCAGACTGCCTCTCCCTCATTGCTAGCTTGGTTTTATATATATTCAGTTGAAAAGACTGACTCTCTGTGCTAGCTTGTTTTTATATATATATATTCAATAGAGCAGACTGTGACTCTCTATGCTAGTTTGTTTTTATATATAT
The DNA here is from genome assembly GCA_036172795.1 of Pelodytes ibericus. NCBI lineage: Eukaryota > Metazoa > Chordata > Amphibia > Anura > Pelodytidae > Pelodytes > Pelodytes ibericus. Next base: position 25,854,583 of record CM069866.1, read on the forward strand.
ATATATATATATATATTCAATAGAGCAGACTGTGACTCTCTGTGCTAGTTTGTTTTTATATATACAAAAAACAAAAACTGTCTGCGCTTCTCACACTAATAAAGTTGGCAACAAATATATAAATATAATATAAATGAGAGGTTTTGGTTATATGAATTGGCCAATGCATAATTAAGCTCACCGAAGAAAAGGTGGCAACCCTATATGTTCCCAAAATATCAACAGCTTGCTTGTGTCCCTACCTTGTCCCCCTGCTTTCTTTTTATTTTATTTTCCCTGGCTCTGTTTATTTTCTTAATTCACAATCCTGTCTATGCCTTGCCATATTTTACTATGTTCATGCTGCAGATGCACAGAGCTTTGGAATATCCTGGCACACAGCTAAAAGCAGACATAACGATCATGAAACCACTGGAATCGGTTCCAAATTTGCATCCGGGAACACATGGGGCATAATCACAGTAAGCTACTTCTGAAGTGTTGCTTCCTGTCTCAGTGCAGCAGCTCTCGCCTTATTTGGCTGCCATGTGGTTCTGTTGGGTAAGAATATAAAAGTAGTGTTATTTTTTGCGATCGGGGAGGTTCCTCTATCACAGAGAGTAGCCATGATGAGCCTGTGACACTATTCTCAACTAGGAGTTAACATGATAAATCAGCTTATTTTTTTTAATTTTTTTTTAAGACATATGGTCCTTGGTTAGAACAGCAAGTGACATCTGCATTCAACTGTGATAAATCACCCTCTCTAACTGTTCATAAATTACCAATTCTCAGCTCTAAGAGAAAGAAAACTTGTGGCTTTGACGTATAGACTCTACATTCCACAGTAATTTTCCCTTCAAAATTATGCCCCAAAGCTGAACGAGTTTAGATAGGACTGGAACAAAATGTATGCTGTGGTGCTCCGTGAAGACATATACCTAATGCAACAATGCTTTTTATTTTTGTAACTCGTTAAAAGTTTGCGGAGAACATACTATAGAGCTATGTAATCTAGATGCTTTACTAGATTACATAGCTCTATAGTATGTTAGATTATCTATAGTATAGATAGATTGCACGCTTACTAAACTAACCATAGTGTTGACCACGTTATGTCCATAACACACTCGGAAAGAAGGAGAGAAGCATTTAAATTGCTACTCATGAAGTAAGGATGTAAAAAAACACCTTTAAAAGGGAAAATCTAGATAGTTTTAAATAGTTCTATAATAAAGGTTACACAACTGACACAAGGATGACTACAAATATACACGATAGAGACGGTGGTATAATCTCTATAAAACCTTGATCTCTTTCAAACGTCTGAGTGTTATAAGAAAAAAAATAAAATAACAAAAAAATAAAATAAAAAAAAGAGCTATGTAATCTAGATGCATTCAGTTGACAACCATCCAGACATCCCACCAGCCAGCCAGACATGGCCAGTCATAGTAGCGGGAATGAAGGTCTAAAAAAAACACAGATGTACACTTCTAAAGGACACTCTCTGTGACATGTTTGGTAAGCTGGGTGAATGAATTAAAGTAGGTTTGAAGCTCAGTAAGTTGCTGATGTTTTGTTTTTTTGCCATTACCACTTACCCTTTCTAAAATAGCCTTACAACATGGCTTAACAAAGCCTAGGAGCCATTTTTCCTTATATCCATATGGCTGGCTCCTAATGTTCTTTTAACGTTTATATAGAGCACTGTGGATGTCGACTAGAAATAACTAGGATAGTGTTAAAAACATTACTTTACATTTATTTATATAGTGTCAACATTTTATATAGCGCTAGGTGCAGAGCATAGAGTGAACAACATACTAAGCTACACAAACAAGAACAGACGGATACATGAGGTAGAGAGCCCTGCTCGCAAGATTACATTACCAGTATCATTTTGGCTCCTGATGTCTACAAATATTTGTCAAGCCCGGCCTTACACAATAGGAGGTTTAATTACCAAAGTGAAGAGTTCTTTTATGATTTTTTTTTTTCAAATGCAATGAGAGAGTACTGAGTTTCAGTGAGGACTGATAAAATTAATTAAAACAAAACAAAGGATTTTGTTTCATTTGTTCATTTTTTTTTAACTTTACGATAGAAACTTGAGGCAATTCAGTCAGCAGTTTGTAGAGCGGTCTGCCTTTTGACAGACATGTTTAATGTTTAATGTTGTCACTCGAGTATAGCATGCAAGCAAGTAAAACTAGCTCGGCTTTAGAAAGTCCACATTTTAAACTTTAGTCGATCTACCAACGTGTACTAAAACAAAGCAGAAGAAAAAGTACAAAGGGGGACGTATAAAAGGTGTGCGCACACAGTGATAACACCTAATATTGGGTCAAAGTATAATAGATTCTTGACAAATGTAGGGAGTCTACACCATGCCTGGTGCTTCCACACATTTGGGTTGCTCTCCCCCCACCTCCCCGCCACTGTGTCTGACCAAACTTAGGTATGGGGCTAGTGACTAAAAGGTGAGTTGAGGTGAGTAGCAGGTGAGTTGAGGGATAGATGAACATTTCACCTCACCAATTTAACTATACATTGTGCAGGGACAAACCTGGTGGGTTTGCCCCATCAAGAAAACTCGCCATATTTGTCCCTGCACAATGTATAGCTAAATTGATGAGATGAAACGCTCATCAACTCCCCTCATCTCACCTTTTAGTGAATAGCCCTCCTAATCTGTTGAGAATGTTCTTGAGAGGTGAGTGGGAACAAGAGGCTCTTCAGAGGTCCTGTCCGACCGTTGTATTAGTCAGAGGTCCTCCAACACCCTTCAGAGCCAAATGATTCTGCTACATTACAGAGTAAAGTAAATCACTGCTCGCTCATCTTGCACTCGTTAAGGGCCCACATTACAGATGACATCAGCCCAGCTGTGCTATTTAATGCCAAGAACACGGTGTTATTGGATTCGCTCACTAGCTGCTGCTTCTATTAACCGTCAGTTAGGTAAGGGGCAGGTTTAAGCATGACTTCTAGGTTTGCGGAGAACAGAGGTCAACTGAGTTCTGTCTTTTACTGGCTGATACATGAAAGCAAATCATCAGATGGTAGCACCATTTCTATAAAAGATGAAGTATTACCCATTGGATATTTTTAAACCTGGAAATGGCTGTTTATTATAGCAGGCTTATGTTTTTAAATAAAGATGGATTTCACTTAAGTATTATTTAATTCATCTCATAAGTTACATTAAAAGCAGCATTTTGCTCTAAAAAAATAAATAAAGATCAGTTACTTAAAAGAATCAGTTGTTAAAAGTGGAAATATATTGTAAGCAAAGCACAGAAACACATCTGTTTTGACATTTTTTGTAACAATTAAGTCAATTTGAAAAATTCTCTGCTTCTGACCGCTCCCTGCTACTGTCTAGTGCCGTATGACAAGCATTCTGAAATAAGATACTGGTGTGATGATACAATAAGATATATAGTTGACAGACGTACCTGCCAGCAGAATGATGTATCCTAGGTGACTCATTAATATTGTACAGACCAAAGCAGTCAGATAGCAAAATGAGGCAGAGTACCAATGATGGCATCTTTAAAGGGATACAAAAAAGAATAGCCCAAGAGGCACATCACCCCTGTGTATACGCTGGGTCATAAGAGATGTACGCACATCCTTACTCCAAAGAAGCAATTCAGTAACGTGGAGGTTTACGTAAAAAAAATAATCCTTTATTAAAACAAGCTGAGCGAGTCCCAGTCCCACGCGTTTCGCCGTGAGGATTATTCATAGTTTATTATATGATTTTTTTCTACTTCAACCTCCACGTTACAGGATTGCTTTTTTTGAGTAATGCTGTGCATACACTCGCTTGCTGGATATTTAAAGTGATGCCACTTTAATAAAGCTTCATACATACATAAAATAGCATAATGTAAACACAACTTAATTAAAATCATTATATTCAGAGACATTCATGAAATGAGTACACACAGAATAACACTCTTTAGATTTTCTTCCAAATACACCATCAATTAACCACATTAACTGGTGGTTTTGACACATCAGCTAAGAAAAAATAATGAATTCTCTATTTTTGTTTTAAATTAAGTTGTATTTATGGTTTTATGTCTGTATGAAGCTTTATAATCGATACAAGCGACAGGATTAGACTTGGCACTCTGGTTTTGTAACAAAAATAAGTGTTAATCCAATCCACTGGAATTCCTATCACACAAAACCTCACAATATATAGGGGTAAAATACAATAAAAATATATAGCCTATAAATAATCAGAGAGACTAAAAAATATCCAAGATAACTAGTATATTAATATAGAAAATATGTATACATGTAAGAGACATAAAGCATGGCTAAAAAGCTGAACAATAAAAATTAAATAATATTATTATTCTTTTTTTGAAATTCTCCACATATCAAAGCTGAGAATGAAAAAATTAATACATTTGAACTGCTACAAGATGGAGCAACGACAACAAAGAGGTCTAATCGCCTAGAGTTTAAATACAAGGGAATATGAAATGTATATATACAAGAGTCTAAATCCATAATACATTACATTCACAATTAACATTATTTATATAGCGCCAACCATTTACGTAGCGCTAGGTACAACGCACAGATGAGGTTTACATAGTAAGTAAGACGAACAAGAACTGATATATGAGGTAGCGAGCCCGGCTTACAATCTAGTTTTATTTTCCAACTTTAAACATCAGTATTTGAAAAAATGTGAAGTGATGGGTTTCATGTGTGTATGTAAGAAGAAAAAAATAATTAAACTTAAATTATAAACACTTACTAGCTAAAAGTGCAATAAAAATATATATATATATATATTTAAAATATAAAAAAACAAAACAAACATGGGCAGTTCTAATTAAGAAGGGTGCGTTCTTTTATCTGAATACTCCTGTAGTTAAACATTTAATAGCTTATTGTTAGATGGGACTTTTTCTTCTAAATCTTGCCTTTCTACCACATCAGGTTATTTTTTGCTAATACACTAGGGTATAAGTCATGCCAATGTGTGTACGTCACCTCTAAAAGGAACACTGAGATTTTCCAAGAACAATCCCCTTTGACTGGTTAAAGAGTTGCATGTCAAATGCTGTTTAGCAAAAAAGGTCTGGCGGCCAAAATTCCCTCAGCCCATATCCTGGAAACAAAGGCACGACTTGCATTTCGACTGCACACAATCAAGGAATCTCAACTGCTCCACATGCTAAAACACTATAGTGACTCCAATAAAGGTCTTCAAAACCTGCACTGCAAATAAATGTCTCTGTCGTAATTCATCTAATGTGCTATGTATTAATAGTGCTTCATTCCTCATTGAATGAAGCACTATTAACAAATCGCTACAAGAGAACTTGCTTGGCATACAGATTTACTAACAATAATCAGTGTTTTGTCAGTAGAGTCCTCTACACTCTTCCTGTCCAGAGATGAACCTTTCTCATATATCGGTGCAGAAGGCAGCCCTAGACAAGAGGAGGAATCCTTAGAATTCAAAGTGGGTGGGTTCCTCCAAAAAAAGTGAGAAAAAAAAATGCATAGTGTCATTAGCTTGTCAGTTGTAAGCACACTTTTCTGTCAGTTTTTCTATGTACACTGCCCAGTAGGCCTGACACAGGTCCATTAATTCTGCTCTGTAGGCCGTACAATCGCCCATCATGCCTCTAGCGCAAATACCCTTTATTTTTGTACACACACAAAAATGTTTGTATTATGATCTTTTACACACATTGTGGATTAAGTGGTTTAACATATGATAAATAAAAATGTTACACCTTATAAATAATAGGTAAGCTTAGCTCGAAACATCCTATTTTTATTGGTTAAAGAGATGTGTGACAGAAACTATAGGCTAGTCAGTGAATACACAGTTATATGTAGTTTGCTATGCGGAACGTGAATAATCTTCGATATTTTAATAAAATCTTTTACTTGCAAATTCAAAGGCTGAATGTGACATTGGCTAATGCTTGTTTTATTTTTCCAAGTACATTGTATCCGTACGCCTAGTTTCCCCCCTTTTTTTATTCCAGGATTGCTGTAATATGCCAGCGCCTGATATGACTTCACGTCCAGCACTTCCTGCAGTCATCTGTACTACGCAGATCGTTCGTTGTGTAAACTAGATATTGGAAGCATTTTAATCGATTTTGTTGAGATCACTGGTTCAGAATGTAGTTAAATACATTCAGTAGACCTTTCTGTATGGAGAGACAGCTACCTGAAAACATGAGAAAGATTGGTTACTGCTAGAATTTTAATCTGGAAGTCATACTCAAAGGCTGCAGCTGAAAGTCGGACATCTATTTTCCACTGAGGTTTGCTTTGGCTGTCAGACTTTATGGCTGTTTATGTATAATGTTGAGGACTTGTGTTCACTGGTCCTGAGAGTAGCAAACATTACATACTGTTCAGCTGTCTGAGATGCTGTTGAAAAGTGAGTCACTCCGCAAGTAGTTAGGCTGAACTTAAAGGAACACATGCTGGATAAGAAGAAGACATATCCACACACATGGACATTATGCTAATCTCTCTATCCTCTGGGCAGAGATGAAGAAGGACTAACCGTCAGTCCCTGAAGTTGCAGCTAGAATACAGCTAATCGGATGCTAGGTGAAGATGGTGGGAGATGTAATCATACAGAAGGACAGGAAACTAGTTAAACAATTAAGTGCAGTTAAAAGGACAGTCTGGTGCCCAAAATACATCTTCCAAAGGTTTATGCATATTAATGTGATTTCAAAATACTTTAAAATGCATTTTGTACATTTTGCAGTGCTTAAAATATAAAAAATATTACAGCTAGATGAATTTGTGAAATTACAGCAGTTTGCAAGAAACCAGGGTTGCCCACACAAGCTGAGTAAAAGCCAATTTCCTTTTTTTTTTTTTGCTGCAGGAACCAATGAGAATAATTTCATTCAAATTAATGGAATTTCCTGTCTCTCTAGTGATGTTATCAATCTCTGATAATGTAAAGAGATCTTACTGTATACAAGAGCAAGATTATTACATTCCACACAATCCATTCTATCCAAGCAGCAAAGGAAGTGACTAAATGAAACAAAACTTTATATGCTCAGTGTCTATATAATCAGTGCTGCTGCACCTGTAGTATATATGCAGAATAATAACTGGGGGAGGGCTTGAGTCCAATATTAAAAATGTGATTTAAGCAAAATGCCTGTACCAAATCACTCTGGAAAAAAGGTTATGCACTATACAAGCAGTAGTCTTTAACTTGCACCAAAGTTAGTTTAGGGACTATGCTAATGTTAGAGGTTCATTCTCCATAAATATAATAGAATTAAGAATTTCTATCTTCTGGTGAAAAGATCAGAGTGTTTTGCTCAAAAAATAAAGATAAACACACACTACTTGCTGAAACAGAGCAAGTCTGTTGCAACTGGCAGGAGCTAGCCGGCGAAGGAAGGACATTTTTTCCCTAAGAACTTCATGACAGCTGTTGATGTACAGCACACGTGGGAAAGGTGGTGATATCATGAGTAATCTGTTTCTTGTCAACCTGGAAGAACATTGGAAACAGACGCATATATACAGTATATAGCCAGGAAATTATTTAACTCTTCATCGGCAATAGGAACTGTCAGGATCTGCAACTCTACGAGGAGTAGATTAACATGTGCAATGCTTAGTCAGCCACAGAATGTATGCATTGCAAAGCATCATGGGAGTCGCAGTGTGCCGCTGTTGGAGGCCTGACTTGCTCTGCCTTCCACCTGATTAAGAAGCCAGTACATCTGTTTTCGTGAACTCACAAACACATTAAAAGGTTTGGTTTGAGGTGGTCGAAAGTTGCCGCTTGCAACGCCACAATCATTTGAGGTTGCCCCTGTGGCTAGCTGGGAAATCGGATTTATAGACACCACAAGCCTGATGTTTTCATAACAGACCAAGAAAGGACATTAACCTTAGGAAACTGGCAGTAGCTTTACATACAGATAAAGATGCATGCCAGATGTTTGTTACGGAGATCCACTCCGCGTCTCAAACGGAGGACGGTTCACGCGCCAAATCCATTGACTCCTTGAACTCACTCAATATGAAGCTGTGAACCATTAAAAATCCAGAATTTAAAGGAGAAGCAAAGAGTCACTTCCTCTTCACATTATTTTTACATTCTTTTCAGTTTTAGTTTTCAGTTTTTGAAAAAGTCGTATTTTTGAAAAAAAGAAAAGAAAAATACAGTATCTCCAAACAAAGGAGGTTTCAATGGATGAATACATCTTGGGAGGTTCTACTCAATATAGAGAGAATTAGAGGCTTAAGATTCCGAATCTCACACCGGTACAGGGCGGGAGAGAGGGTTGGGGGGGCAAAAAAAGATGGAATTGTCCCCCTTTTTTTTTTTGCTCCTTCCTATCAGTCTATTGTCTGTGTGCATTTTGTTTCTCCACTCCGTAGCGATTCGGAAACCCAGAGATGTATTCGGCCAATGAAACCTCTTTTGTTTGGCTTCCTTTGCGGGCAGTGCGCTGTAGACTTTTGCAATGCGCAGTACGTGGAGTGCTGGTTTATACATCGCTAATAAGGTAGTTTTTCTTATGTGTGGTTTTATGCCAAAAATACAGTATTTGGCAATATATTCTGAGACTGACCGTAGCAGACATAACGTAAAAGAGTTATATTAGATGTGTTAAGTAAATATGAACCAGATTTTTAAGAAATTGTGGAATTTCATTTTATGACCATAATAAAAGCAAAACAATTTTAAATAAATCTACTTAACACACTTTTCTTAATTATTTCAATATATTTCTTGCAAGCTTTCATTTCTTTATTTCCCCCATATATGTCTTTACGTCAACACAATTAAAATCATTTTTTGTGCCTTTAAGTGAGAAAAAAAAAACCCTGATTTTTTTTTAAATTAAATAAATACATTCCAGATAGAAAAGGACTGTTCTCAGCAAGAGGCACTGATCGTTTAAGGTCATCTGCAAGAGAAAATCCTTATTTCCAAGCACAGAAGAACAGGAAGCAAATGTTAAAACAATTAAGAGGGAGTGAATTAGTCAGGTAGAGAGTGACGTTATTTAAACTTCCTGGATATCTTCAGCCATGCTACAAAACAAACAGAAATCCCTTCTGGAGTCCTCTGCACATTAAATAAATGCCCACCTCTTTTGTATTAGTATGGCACTGATATAAAATCACCCACTTTATAATTTAATATAATTGTGACGCATGGTGCTTGCGGCGCAGATGACGCAAGCACCAAAACACCGTATTTTATTCTTGGCCCCAATTCCAAGGTGATCGGTAGCCAGGAACACAATGCCAGAGGCCTGATCAGTGTCTTAATAGACCCTGCCCCCCCAAAAAAAATCACAAGACCTCCCGACGTCACTTGTGAAGTCACGGAGACATGTCCGAACACGAAAATTTGGGCACGGCGCAATTTAGTAAAACGTAGCCATAATCGTTTTGAGCATCGGCTAGATTTTCCCTGTTAGTCTGAGGCCACTCAAAGTGACCTCATCTGACAGGTGGGATCCCGCTGCAATTCCCTGCCGTGGGATCCAAGCCGCGATGAGCTGTTAACTGAAGGACGTTCTATGCCATCGCAGTGTCTGTTGGGACCAGATAAATAAGACGGCATAGAACGTCCTAGTATTACAAAGGGGTTAAAGAGGGCCTGAACAAAAACAATAACAACCAAACAACTTGTACTCCGAGAGACGCTAAATCAGAGTGGGCGCTAGTAGTTTGCATTTGTCGGGGCCTACTTAGAGCCCTCTCTATTAATACTCGATAAAAACAAGGCTTTCTAGTTATCAGTGAGTGACAGTAGGTGACCAGATTAGTCGATTTGCATATATCCAAGCATTAGTGAAAAATTGTATGTTTAGTGGCTCTTTAATCAGTTGGCACACTGGCCTTATCTACAACTCATCTACATTGGCCTAAAGTTTAACATTCCAATCTCAGTTCCCTGCAGTTCTGTCTTCTCTATAGTAGACTCTAGAGAATTAAACTGCAGGCAAAGATTGAAGGCAGATCTCACCCCGGGATCGTAGCCATAGAGAGGAAATGCTCCGATTCCTCTGCTCAACACTGCCTATTACATCTTCACATCATCAAAACTTGGCTCACGTTGCACTTTTTGGGAATTTGAAACGATTTCTAAAGATTCCTTAAAGTTCAGATGAGGGCGATGTGTGGCTACCCAGCTGTTCTTGGGCCTCAGCCATCTTTCCAGAAGGATGGTAGGAATTCTAGTTTAACAAGAGCTGAGGAGCAGCATGTGAGTTTTAAGGCATACAAAATAAAATGAAATATATCAAGGCTCAACTTAAAGTCTAAAATTATTTTTCAAGATTTAAATACATTTTTAAAAATCAATAAATAGTACATAAGTAATGTGGTCTCCTTTAAGGCATAGCCAGTTCTGTTACTGTTCGTTGCTGGTGTCTACGAGAGATAAGAGTAGTCTGACAATCGCTATACAGCCTTAAGTTACTAAATTCTTGTTTAGGTAATTTAGCAACAATCTAATTCCTCCCATATATTATATATGTAGCCATATATTATATATAAGAGTCTCTGTGCTGATCGTCAGCATTCACAATGAACCTACACTGCCTTCAGTGATTTAACTTAATATACACCCCACACTTTCAGGCTAAAATAACCTGTGCGACAATAGTTTGATTTGGTGATTATTAAATGTTGTATTATATAGAATAACCGCGTCTGTGTATTAGTTCCTCAATTTAAGTTGTTGTATATAATGGCATATTACATTTTGGAGCTTCATTACGGAATCCATTTTGCTGTACACTTTGCATGTACACTGACTGTGTATCCCTACACTACACAACTGGATGATTGGCGCTTCCGTTCGTGAGAATGGGAGTGCAGCAAGTCACCATTTGGCAATAGCAGGAAGTGATGTAACCCCATCGTGACGCATTTTGCTTGCGTCCCAGACGACGCAAGCACCAAAACATCACAATTTTGTTCCTGGCCACCGATCACGAGGTGATTGGTAGCCAGGAACACTATGGCAGAGACCCGATCAGGGTCTTAATAGACCCTGTGGGTTCCTGACAAAAGATTGCGAGACCTCCGGACATCACGTGTGACATCACGGAGGCGGGCCGGAACCCGGAAATTCGGGCACAGCACGATTTAGTGAAATGCAGCCGGTGCTCACTTTGAGCACCAGCAACATTTTCCCTGTGGGTCTGACGCCACTCAAAGTGGCCTCATTTGACAGGAAGGATCCCGCTGTAAGTTTCTGCAGCGGGATCCGAGCACAGCTTATCACGGGGAGCGATTAAATGAATTCAGTATTTATAAATAGGCATCAATATTTCAACAATAAAGTGCAACTTTCATCTGAAATCAAACCAGTTAACAATAATAATACTTTGTTAAGCATCTCCATTCAAATCAGAAAATATTTTTGAAAAATTCCACAATGATGCAGAAATATTGAATATATATACACTTATTATATATATATATAATTTGTTTTATGTATGTATAGATATCAGTTTCCTGGAGAGGCAGGGAAATCAATCCTGTGCTGTAAAGTATTTATCTAAACGATACATATATTTAGGCCAACAGATGCACTGTATTAAACAGTAGGCTCGAGGGCTTCAGATTACACTGTATACCAATGGTAGGTCAATAAGCCCATGTCCATCAAGGATCTTGTACATGTATGGAGGATTAAAACGTGTCAAATATTAAACATGTTTGAGGAGGGTGGACAGCGAGACATAATCCTGCAGCACAGAAACAGTGTAGTCTATTAACCAAACAGTGATGCTGAAAAGCAAATAGCAGGCATTAATAGATGAGCTGGAAAGATAGGGAAGAATTTTTGTAACTTGGCTATTCATGCCTGATTCTTGTACTTTGGTTGTGACTTCAGAATGGTTCAATTCGCAGACCCCATTGGTTTGGTTTTAGAGTGCAAGCTCACATGCTCAGTGAACCTAAGTGCTTCTGTATCATCAGGAAACAAGTAGGGTTAAAAATATTTAATTTATTGGATAACGGAGAGTTTAATTGCAAGCTTTCAAGACCAAGTTGCTCAGTCCCTAAATGGGGCTAAACAATATTCCTAATTAGAAAAAAAATGCAAGCCGATATTAGGAACAGCTTTAAAAAAAGGCAAGAAATATAAAGGGTTTTGAAGAATGTTCTCAGTACCCTGTGTTTTTTGTGCCTTTTTTGGGTTTTGTAACTGGGAATTTTGTTTTGCCCTTTGTTTTACCCTCTTATATCTGAGGAAGAGATCTAGCAACTTGGTCTTGAAAGCTTGCAGTCAATCTCTCAGTTACCCAATAAATGGTATAATTTTAACTCTTTTTTTCCCTGTTTTTACACGGCTAACATGGTACTTTTAAGCCTGCATTGCCTTGCTCCAGATTCTCATTATTCCAAGCACTGGGAATCTGAAGAGAAAAAGGGGAAGTGCTAGAAATGCAGGAGAATGGCAGTGAATGACAAGGGAAGGATGGGTAAATGGCATTATAGTGAATAGAATGAATCACATGCAAGTCAAACTACTTCCTTTAAAAGTTCAGTTTTACTAAACAGTTAATGGACAACCAGATTATAAAAATCAGGCCCAAATAGTTCAAATGGAAAACAAGAGAGGATAATTTTCCATCTCAAATGTTTTGGCCTGTGAGATAGTCACTCTATACACAAGCCTATACTTCTAGCACACGTGTGGTTTACTGGCCCATTGATCATTTCCTGCCATTATCTCACTTATTTTTAAATGCAGAAAAAAAAAAAATAATAATTCCTCATGAAACCACAATAATAATAAAATAAACGCACTTACCAAAAATCTCCCCATTTTTGGCATATTCTGTCACAAGGTAAAGCATGTTTTTGGTTTCCATAACCTAGAAGCAAAATACAAATGAACAATTCTTGTTACATGTTACAAAGTTAATTTCTCTGGTGATATGTAGTTTTTTTGCACAGAATGATACAATATACAATTTTTCATTTGGGCCTATGACTCACAGGAAACATACTTTAATAATCAAGTAAAAGCATCAAGCAAACTAAGCAATCAGCTGTATTCTGAGTATTGTGTTGTGAGCTCAAAAACAAATGATACATCTATACTGGCATCAAGCTGATTTAGTAAATAATAAACATTCTGTTTACAATCAGATTGAAAGCATAATAAATATTTTGCATAGTCAAATCATATAGATATCTATATTATATATATTTATATTTATAATGTTTATAAGTATTATAAACAATATTTTGGAAAGGGATTCCTTCACCTGAAGATTATTTGTAGTGTGTGTGTATATATATATATATATATATACACACATTTATACATTGTTTTAGCATACAGTGCATCCAGTCTACAGTGTCCCCTATTTATGACATCACCGTGTCCAAACAGCAACTTTCAACAGGAAATGAAACCAAGGGATGATGTAATAAAGCAGACAAGCCACAGACCCATTTAAAATATTTTTTTTTTCTCCTAATCTATACACATGCTTATAATTCTGCTAATTTATTAGGGATAAGTGACTAAACAGCAAACTGTTTCAGATCAGACTAGTACTTTTCCTGCTGGCTGATGAGAGTTATTTTTCCAGGCTAGCCCATGGATTATGGTTATTAATGTCCACAAAGAACCAGTAAGTTTAGCAATAACCTGCATAGATCTGTGAGACCCTTGGTAAGTGCCATTTATGTGAGATATAGCACAGCAAAGAAACATCTTGTACTTTCTCTGTCACTCATGTTTGACCATGTAATACTTATTTAAACTCCATGGCTGATTAGTCTCATATGTTATCACATGCTGACTCATTCTTTCATTGAGGCTTACCAGCCCTTATCCTTATATAACCTCAGTTTCCCCAACCACAGTTATTTATTACCCGAACTGTAAATGACAATGAAACGATATGTTAATTAAATTCCTAACTAATTAGCCTGTATGGTTGCTCTTCAAATCTATTCGGTGGTGGATTTTATTTGCAAACACACGTGTAGAAGTACTACATCATGGCTGGGTAGTCAAGGACTGGCTCTGTCTACAGTAAATAAATATTAAAGAGACCCTGTCCACCACAACACTGCTCATACTGTGAATGTAAATTCACCCCCCCCCCCCCCCCCCCACCCCTCCACTACTGTATGTTTTTGTATTGGTAGGTTTGTACTTGATATGTATATGATAAAAATAAAAAAAAGGAAATTTATAGGGAAACAAAATATATTGCCAAGTAAACTTAAGCCCTGTTTTTGTAATTTTTATGTTTTTGTAATTTATGTCCTGCTTTCGTATAGAACTAATATTTGTGTATCTTTGTATTATGTATTTTGTATTTGTACTTTTTTATGTCTTTCAAAATATAATAAAAAGTTTAATGAAAAAAAAAATAAAGATGGAAAATGATCTATACAATTATTTATCCAATAATATAAATGTGTCTGTGGTGTCTCCTGTTTATGACATCACTTGTGCTTATGACATATAATTTTGAATGGCAAATGTGTAATTTGCATACCAAGCCACAAGGTTATGTCATAAGTACACACACACACACATTTAAAACATATTTTTCCTCTTATTTTATATATTTGCATGCAATTCTGCTAAATCAATGGGGGTTATGTATAAAAACTCCAGCGCAGCAACGTGTCGGGTGTTTTATAAAAAAAAAAAAAGCGCAATCACCGTTTGGTATGTATAATGGCAAATGCGCTTTTTTTTTTTTTACCATACCATAATACCATAATTGGACTGGTATAACTTATATTGATCCATAAAACACACACCGAAACCACTGACGCAAGATGGTGAAATGGCATACATTTACCTAGTAAATACACAAACGTATAGCATGAAGAGCAATACAAATAACACAAAAGTACAATAGAAAATGCATCAATCTCATTGTTAAACAAACCCCATAGGCCTGGCAAACAAGTATCACTAAGTCACTAGTGTGACGGGTTTCTATGTTTCTGCAGTACATTGTACTGTTTGTACATGGTTCTACAGTACATGGAGAAAGGCCATGTTTGGTTTGTACATGGAGATGGTTTAGCTACTCTAGAGAAAAGAGAAACTAAATGTGGGCGCAACGTGGAGGGGACAAAGAAATTAGGTTTTAGGTTCATTGCATTAGAATATATTGTCTGTCATTGCACTCAAAGTGTTACAGAGGCACTAAATATTAAATATTAACATTTTATAGTGCACCACTGCGTTGGGAGTAGTGGAATGCATTTTAGGAGACACATGCCACTTCTCTGCTGCCTGCTGCCAATATGCCTTGCAGTTTAATGGCTTTCTATGGATTTTCACAGACCTTGCCACGGATGTCTGACACTCGTGTCCTTAAATGTACACCCTCCTCCTCTGGCAGTGAGACAGCCTCATTTAAAGCTATATTCTTTTGAGGGGAACTACTTAAAGGGACTATATTACCTAAACGTTATTTATACTGTGAATGTAGAGAATACAAAAAAATATTGAAATTGATCTGTACATTGTGATAGCAAAACTGCGAGCAAATGCCTAAATTATTCTAAAACTGCAAAGAGAGACCCTCATTTTTGCATGGGACCTAGATATGCAGAGGGTCTCTTTAGCTAGTCGACCAGACGCCCCCTAGATTGCATAGTTGCCAACATTGGCCATGTTTCCAGGGACACATTTGTATTAAGTGCAAAAAAACTACATGCTGCAGAAAGACCGTGGAAAGTGCAGCCCAGCAGTATGTAGCATGGATATACAAAAAGACACAATCCAATTAATTAATCAAGGTAGGTCCCATGAGATCTCCCTGATTAATTAGATTCTGTCTGTCCGTATATCCATCTTACATACTGCCGGGCTGCACTTTGCATGCTCTTTCTGCAGCATGTGAAAAAAATATGTGTCCCTGGAAACATGGCCGATGTTTGCAACTATGCCATTGCAAAGACTATTCAGGTTACAATCTTTAAAGGTTATTTGTTCCTACGCTACCTTCATACTGTTATTTCCTCCTTCTTTATTTACTGTAGAGTCATTTAACTGATTCGGTGCTAAATTCAATTACACGCCTTACATGCCATGATAGGCAAAAAAGCACACAGGCCATGTTTAAGGCTATATTCCTACTTAAACACAGGTGTCGGTTCAAAACCCTAGCCTTATTTTTAAGACCTTCTAAACAGCAATCATCCAGAAAGGTCTTACAAGAAGTATTGTGCAATTCTCCACCAAGTAACGGTGTCACACTAGTTTGTCCAGGAAAAGGGTTAATGTTCCAGCCTGTTCATTTTTTTTCTTCTTCTCTGCATAGATAAGACTTGAGCACTGGTAGAATCCTATGTGGTTTCACGCGTTTGTTACTTGGGGGCAATAACGGATAATAATAACAGAAAGCTATCGACGGACAACACCTTGCTCTTGGATTTGCTGCTACCATGGACTTGTGTGTTCGTACTGGGCAAACCGTACCTGGTAAAGCTTGATAATGTGGGGATGATCCAGCATCTTCATTATCTGCACCTCCCTGTAGATCTTCTCTAAATTCACAGCATCCAGCTGGGACTTGTCAATTATCTTTATTGCCACCTACAAGAAGACATATTTTTTTAAGTGACGGAACACATCAAAAGCTGTCTGCTAAATTTCTTTAATTAACGTGCAATCCCTGGCAGTTTTAAGGCATGTGTGAACAATAATCTGACCAGCACAGGTTTGAACGAAACACTTGTATTTACACAATAGTCTTCAACCTCGTTTACTTTTGGTATGTTGAACATGTGTTTACCATACATAAAAAATACGTGTATTCCTACTTTGAAACAATTTCCATTTCTCCAGCAATCTGACATTGAAATGAATTCACAGGGGTCTCTAAATACAATCACACAATAAATAGGCTGGACTGTTGCCAATGTTGAATCTATGGAGGCAATGGCAAGGCCGGTATTTTTTTTGGTGGAAAAGGTGGCAACGCTAATAGTAACATTACTAGAACATTTGATTTGGACACTGTAGGGTCTACTCAATAAAGAGAGAATTGCAGGGAATTGAGGTGGGAATGTCAAACTTAAGGCCAGAGTAGCTAAGTTGGAAAAATGATCTTATTCAGTTGGATTGGAGAATTTTTACAACTAAAATTTCCAACTCAATTCCCTGCAATTTTCTCTTTTTTTATTGTTTAATATTTGTTTATTGAGATTTTCAAATAATGAATACAGTTTTGGGAGGGGTGAAAGGGGAAGAGAACAAGAATGAGCTGGGGGAGAGGATACATCAGTAATACAGTGAACTACATAGTGCCATAAATAGTAATATAATTTAGGGCTCCTCAACATTTCTCACCCAGGGCACACCAAAGCTCTTCCCAGAATTCCGTGGCACACCTAGGGCTGCCACCTGGCCGGTATTTTACCGGCAGGCCAATGTTAAGTCTATGGAGACAGTACCAAGGCCGGTATTTTTTCTGAAGAAAAGGTGGCAACCCTAGGCACACCACAAGCAAAAACAGTCAAGTGCATACACAAAACATAAGAACTAGATGCCTTTATTTACCTTTAAAACCAAACAAGAGTTCAAAATAAATAACGAATGCTCAAACCAAGACAGGTGCATTACAAATCATAAATAGACAAACCAAACCAGTGCATTACCTATGATATACAGACTAACCAAAACAAGTGCATCACCAATGATAAACAGACAAATCAAGACAAGTGCATTACCAATGATAAACAGACAAACCAAGAAAAGTTCATTACAAATCAAAAATAGACAAACCAAACCAGTGCCCCAGCCAAATTTGCCCAATAATATGCCAGTATTATTTTGCCATTTAAAATGCCTAGCCAATTTGCCCAATAATCTGCCAGTATAATTTTGCCATTTATATGCCCCAGCCAATTTGCCCAATATTATGCCAGCATTATTTTGCCATTAATATGCCACAGCCAATTTGCCCAATAATATGCCAGTATTATTTTTCAATGTATTATGGCCCGGCCAATTTGCCCAATAATATGTCAGTATTATTTTGCCACTTACTATGCCCCAGCCAATTTGCCCAATAATATGCCAGTGTCATTTTGCCATTAATAAGCCACAGCCAATTTGCCCAATAATATGCCACCCTCCTCCCCCCTTCCACAGTACTCACCTCCTTTTTGCTCCGTATCCCCGGTCGTCTCCTCCGTGAAGTCTTCCCTCCTGCACGGAGAAGGGAATCACAGGCACCGGATATGACATACTGTCATATCCGGTGGCAATGATTTTTTTTTTTTACTTTTTTTTTGGCAGCTGCATCCAAGGGATGCTGGCTGCCCGAGAGGAGAACCCGATGTTGAAATTATTCATATGGAGGCATGCAGCTTCACGGCACACCAGTTTAAGTAAAATAATTCAAACTTTAAAAAGCTGCCTAGTCAAGATATTTGGGAGAACCCCACATTTTTGTTTGAGTCCTATCAATATTCCAATAGCAGCGGTGACCTAAATTCAAGCCAGTCCTCCCCTTACTTACAAAACCCATGTTTATCTTTTTAAACCCAGGCATCAGGGGCTACCGATTCATACATCAGGCTGTTCAACTGTAATCCCATGTCATATTAACGTGAACCTATTACCCATAAAACTCTTTGCATTAATAATTAGTAGCATAGAAATGCTTGCTGCCGTAATACTTTGTAAAGATATTTGGATGCCGTTTTTCCCCCCATTTTGGATGATTAAATCTAAGAGTAATTATGTATCTGTGCCACTCAGGAAATATCTGTCTTACGATTCAGTTGTGATACAAATACAAAAAATAAGAGACCGATCAGAAAAAAAGACTGGAAAAATGTAAGTGAAATAGAGAATAACAGGCACAAAACCCAGGCAAGATAAGTGACAATATACTATTATAAATATAGATAGATCTGTAGTACATGACAGCAGTTCATGTATTATTAATTGCACTAGTGACAGATTCATTTAGAGGAAAATTAATATATAAATATGTCAGAAGTAAAAACACAATTGCAAAATGACACCAGATATGACAACACATGTTTATAGGTTAAAGTCTATGATAAAGAGGTTTTCAATGTATTTTAATAACATGCACATATTGTATATCAGCTCTGTTTATGAGATGATGCGCATTTGGCTTAATCGTTCCTGGCCCCAAAGCCATATGCAGGTAGGGTTGCCACCTGGACGGTATTTTTACCGGCAGGCCAATGTTAAGTCTATGGAGACAGTACCAAGGCCGGTATTTTTTAGAAGAAAAGGTGGCAACCCTATATGCAGGTGACCAGGTTTCCCTCTCCGGAGGCCCATGTACTCCTGTCCTCCCTCCCCATAGTTCCATGTAACACTGCCCCCCAACCTACCTAACATATACCCATGTGACCCTGGTAACCAATCCCAGCGCCACATGTGACCCTACCACCATTATCTCTGTTCTGCTGGCACAATGTAAATAACACTGCTGACATTTCAAACTGTTTCTATGAATTGTATTCATCTCATCTGATGCCTTGAGACCGCTGGCAAGGCAGCATAGCGGTTGCAAGATACTCCTGCTTGCCTCAGGACACCTTGAGGATGTGATTAGTTACCCCAGCACTAGTCAGAGTTGGAGTCTTTCCTGCCATGTGGATAGTAACAGGCTAATAATGAAAAAAAAAAAAAAAGAACTATAGAAAGCGTTAAAGGGACTGTAAACATTGTTTTTACTGTGAATGTAGAGAATTTAAAAAAAAGATTGATAATAATCTATACATTGTGCTAGCAACACTTCAAGTAAATGCCTAAATTAGGAGAGATGGCATGATATGCAAATGAACTGGTTTTCAATGGAAAATTAGTAATTTGCCCATTAAGCCACATAAAAAGAACACTGAAGGATCTACTCCGGAAAGAGAGAGTTGCAGGCAATTGAGAAGGGAATTTCAAAGTTAAGGCCTAAGTAGCTGGCTTTGAACAATTCTCCCATTCAGCTGCATTGGAAAAAATTTCCAACTCCGCTACATTGGCCTTGCAAGTCTTTCTTTATTGAGTAGACCCTCCATGTAGTTGGAAGCACCCCTTTAAAGGGACATTCCAACTTGTTTAACCCTTGCTTCCTTCAAGGATAGAATACATGTCCCGGTCTTTGAAAGTAAACCCGATGTGTATCTTAATAGAAACAAGCAGGTTTACTATCTGCGACACACAGCAGTTCCTGGTTGTCGCGTGCTGACACAGCCAATCAGCGTTTCTATATAAAGCGTTAAAAGGGACTGTATCACCTAAACATTGTTCTAACCGTGAATGTAAAGAATAAAAAAAAAAAAGATTGATACTCAAGATTTTGAGACCCAAAAGATACATTTAAAAACACATTTTTCTCATTTGGTTGCAATTCAATGTGTAGATCATTTTCAATCATTTCTATTCTATACAGTCACTGTATAAGCAATGTTTAGGGGATACTGTCCCTTTAATGAACATCTATTTATACCAGGGCTCGACAAACCCCAGGCGCCAGGTCGCCATGGCGACCAGGAAATGAGACCTGGCGCCTGGGTGAAGTTACCCTCCCTGTCCCCTTGCCGCTGCCATCCGATGTTTCTTTCTTTTTTCGTAGCGCGAGGGGGTAAAGTCTGTGCCTATAGCACAGACTGCAAGCTCCGCCCCCTCGCGCAACGCGTGTCTGAGTGCCGGGTGTCGACACGTGACATCCGGGCACTCAGCAGGCCGATGAGTGAGGACATGCTGCAGCACGGATGTCCCCCTCCCCTGCAGTGAGGTAAAGCAGCAGGGAGGGGGGACACACCAAGAAAAGACTGTGTGAGGTGGGTGTGTGTTTGTATATATAGGTGTGTGTGAGGTGTTTGGATATATGGGTATATGTAAAGTAGGTGTGTGAGGTGTTTGTATATATGTGTATATGTAAAGTAGGTGTGTGTGTGTGGTGTTTGTATATATGTGTATATGTAAAGTAGGTGTGTGTGAGGGGTTTGTATATATGGGTATATGTAAAGTAGGTGTGTGTGTGTGTGTGTGAGGTGTTTGTATATATGGGTATATGTAAAGTAGGTGTGTGTGTGTGAGGTGTTTGTATATATGGGTATATGTAAAGTAGGTGTGTGTGAGGGGTTTGTATATATGTTTATATGTAAAGTAGGTGTGTGTGAGGTGTTTGTATATATATGGGTATATGTAAAGTAGGTGTGTGTGAGGGGTTTGTATATATGGGTATATGTAAAGTAGGTGTGTGTGAGGGGTTTGTATATATGGGTATATGTAAAGTAGGTGTGTGTGTGTGAGGTGTTTGTATATATGGGTATATGTAAAGTAGGTGTGTGTGAGGGGTTTGTATATATGGGTATATGTAAAGTAGGTGTGTGTGTGAGGTGTTTGTATATATGGGTATATGTAAAGTAGGTGTGTGTGAGGGGTTTGTATATATGGGTATATGTAAAGTAGGTGTGTGTGAGGTGTTTGTATATATGGGTATATGTAAAGTAGGTGTGTGTGAGGGGTTTGTATATATGGGTATATGTAAAGGAGGTGTGTGTGAGGTGTTTGTATATATGGGTATATGTAAAGTAGGTGTGTGTGTATGAGGTGTTTGTATATATGGGTATATGTAAAGTAGGTGTGTGTGAGGGGTTTGTATATATGTGTATATGTAAAGTAGGTGTGTGTGAGGTGTTTGGATATATGTGTATATGTAAGTAGGTGTGTGTGAGGTGTTTGTGTATATGTAAAGTAGGTGTGTGAGGTGTTTGTGTATATGTGTATATGTAAAGTAGGTGTGTGAGGTGTTTGTATATATGTGTATATGTAAAGTAGGTGTGTGAGGTGTTTGTGTATATGTGTATATGTAAAGTAGGTGTGTGTGTGTGTATATATGTGAAGAAGCCATGTGTGTTTATGAATTGCGTGTATGCTTGCGTGATTGTCTGGCTCCTAAATTTTTTGGCTGGCTCCTAAAATCTAATTAGATTTGTCAAGCCCTGATTTATACAAACACACACTTCTCACATATGCAAGCCTGTTCCACCCTTTTTAGATTACATCATAGATCTGATGTATACAGACATTCATACATGTGTCTCACGCTGTATGAGCCTTGATGAGCAAGGAGTTTGGCATTTTGGTGACCTGATGACATCACTGAGTAACAGCCGAGGACGTCCAATGAGTGGTTATTGCTACAACAAGCAAACAAATTCCAGATTATCTTTGAATCACAGCAGGCAAAGCCAAACATAACATTAATCCCTGTCAATAGCATTCATTGTTCAGAAGATTGAAGAAATGAAATAACCTGGTGGAGTAGTGAGCAAGGTCACCTGCCGACAGTGAAACTATGAAACTGAAATAACTAGGAAGCCATGGCAGCACTGTGGATTCTGGGTACAGGTAGAGGCTGGTAAGGGGGCAATTGCCCCCTGGGCAGCACTCTAACCTGACTCAATGGGCTGGGGTTTCACCACTTTTTACTGATAAATGCCTCAATGCAACAAACTTTTTATACAGTTGTCTCGTCTATCAATCTCTTTACTGTATATGTCAGTATATTGGTTTTGTGTGTCCATCTGTCTATATAGCTGATGATAACGGGTGGGCTGATGAAGGCACCATTGTCCACTATATAGTTTTTGCCCTCCAGGCCAAAAGTTGCCAGCCCCTCCCTGTCTGTTGACCCCCTTTCCCATTCCCTGCTTCTCCCAGCTTCATAGCTTCTAAGTCACTCCTCTAACGGCACTACAGTATCAGGGAGTGACAGGTGATACACCTGTGGGCCCACACCTGTGGGCCCACCCTTACAACAACCGCTTGCCGGCAGAGACACTGGTTGGGGAGATCAAACGATCTCCCCTAGCCAGCATCTCTGCGTCGAGAGAGGCATCCTTCCATGCTGCCTCTCGTGATACCCACACACTGATCTGAGTGTCCTAACTCTTCAATATAGCAGCTGGGCCCAAGCTGCAAATAGACCATTGCTGCTTTACACAACCTTACAGTGCACAGACTTGATAACACCATCAGACTTTCACCTGTGACCTTGCAGAAAGTCTCAGTGTGTAGTCACTGCTAGTGCTGTAAGAGACTAAGTTTTATATAAATACTCTATAGAGAGGACTCCAATCTGTCCCCTCTATCCACCTGTCCCTGATTTGCCAGGACATTCCAATTTTTGGTATTGCACTGTGCACACAAAGCATTGCGTTTAAGCTCTGTATGTCAATTAGACACACAGTATAAACACTAAAGAACTGAGCTCCAGGAACCTGGTACCAGATCCTCGCATTGTCACATGATATCATGTGACTTCATGTAATCCCATTCCCTTTATTGCTGTGCCCCCTCGCATTCCAGTATCCAATTTCTCAAAGTCGCCTGTTATGCTGTATGGATAAATGTAAAAACAAGGATTTCTGTGAATTGGGTATGATTTGAATTATATTAACATTTATTTTTATAGATAAAGGTTATGTAGTGCTTAAAACAGTAACTGAAAAAGGGAATAATGGACTTGGTTAGACAGAGATGAACTAATATATAAGGTAATACAGAGGCTGGCTTGAAAAGCTTTTAAATCTAAACTAAGGAAAAATGTGAGTACTAAGTCCTATTCTCTTTCAAAAAGAAGTTCCTAGACCAAATCAATTGATTTCCTAAAAGGAGCCAACTCGTGCCAATACCAGGTAGAGTGTATATATCCTATGTTGTTGCAGAAATCAAGCTTGCTTCCTCCAGTACATAAAACTGCTGGCAGTGTGTTCACAGCTAGGATGCTTCCCAATGGCTTGATTTCCAGTCTGGAGCTAAGCCGGCCTTGCAGTCATAACTTTCCTTCCTTTCAGCTTCCAAAACTACAGGAGCAGGCAGCCAAAATCAGGAGGAAAGGCCTCGTGGTTAAATAATGAGAGTTAATAAATAATAATAATACAAACAACAAGACTTTGTTTAGGGTTGCATTGGTTTATTCATGTTGGTTTTGCTAGGCCCACATGATGTCTTTGCTACTGGCACAAAAGGCTACTGCTAGTGAACGTAGGAAACAAATCCAAATGCGTGTTATGTATAAAAAGTGCCGCTTGCCAGTTAGTAAGGTAGCAAAAAGGTTCAGTTGCCATTAACCATGTTCAATAGTGAGTCTTTTTATATATATATATATATATCCTGGCTCTTTCGTTTAGCGGGTAATAGTACTTCCGCCAATTCCAGAGATTTTTTTAGCACAAATTTCTTACAATAATTTGTGCATTTTCCATGTACAGAAGCTGCACCAAATCATCTGATATTTTGGTTATTTGGCGCCAAGTTGAAGCCCTCAGGCGAAACGTGTAGCGGACTGGTCTCACCTGCATTTTATCAAACCTTCTGGACTTTTTTTATTCTACTTTATTATAAAGTTGTATATATATGGTAAATTTTAAAACAGCTGCACCTCCTGAGGACATCAAATCCAACAGTGATTGAGGTGCCCATCACACAGGATAAAGATAACCTTCAGTGTAAGCTGCTACTTTTTTTCTATTAAATATTGTGATATCCTTATACTAACTAACTGCCTACTGTTGTGCCTTTTGAGCTGTAACCTACAGGGGAGGTCTACACCATGCCCCCACTGACGAATACATGCTTAAGAAGTGCAATCTGTTTCTGGAAGTCTCCGAGTGAGATATTAGAGGGGAGACAAAGTCCCCCTCAATCACAAAAAAAAAAAACAGATTTTTTTCACAGATTTTTCACAGAATTATATAGTCACCTAAAAAGGTGATTATATGCATATATATATATATATATATATATATATATATATATATATACACACACCTACAGTTTGTTTAAGCGCACTTTAGCTATTTTTTTCACTTTATGTTTATTTTACTGTGTGTGGTTTAGGGACACACTGCCTCAGTGCTGCTATAACTAGAATTAAAGCGCTGGGTATATGTTTATATTCATACACATTGAAAATTCCAGTGCACTTGGCGCATCTGCACTTTTTTGGGACACTATTCCCTTGATACATTGAGGCACAAATAGATAGCTCCACTTTTTTCTTGTGCACCAGTTTTATACATAACCCCCAACATGTCCTCCTGGTGCAAAGTATCAACACTTAGAAAGGTATATATTACAATAGTATGGTGCAGTAGTCCTAAATTGACATGGCTGCACTCATATACATGATTTTATGTCATTTTTTTTTAGCATTAATAAAATTGCTTAAAAAGGCAAATAAAGAAAATGTACAATGTAGATTTGTTCATACCGATATTTTATGTGTCTACATAATGTGATACTAATAGAACAACAAACACCTTGGTGGTTATGTATAAAACTCAGTTATGGGGTAAAAACTTGAGCAGTAGCCATAGAAACCAATGTAATGCACTTGCCTTTTAGACCAATTTTAGAATCCTACCACAGGATTGACATTTATGAAGAACCCCTTGTGTTCCTATAAAAGTCATTGCACTTAGTAGCTTAACATTTTTGCTTAATGCAAACAAACATAGTTGAATAACTCCAACTAGTTGATGAACTAGTTTGGTAAATGCTATGACTTCACATGACCTTTGTGTCATAGGGTCAGAACAGAAGCCTAAAGGAGGAATCAAAAATTACATCACCCAAGCCAGTTGTTGGCTCAGACAAAGGAAAAAACAATATTTTCCAATGTACTTATCACCAGATGCCGTTTCTGTGCTTCTGCTGCTACCCATAAAGTGCTTTTGAAGATTAATAAAATGAAAAAATAAAACGTAAACAGATTCAATAATCCTATTTAACATAAACTGATAAATAGTTATTAAAGGGACACTAAAAGTTATTTTTCACTTGTGCTTCTAATATAGAAGCACAAGTGACATTTTAGTTGTCCATAGTGTGAGGATAAACTGGCGTGTACTTTTGATATAAAACATAGAAACATAGAATGTGTCGGCAGATAAGAACCATTCGGCCCATCTAGTCGGCCCAATATTCTAAATACTTTTATTAGTCCCCAGTTCCCTATCTTATATCTAGGATAGCCTTGCGCCTATCCCACAAACAGTACACGCCAGTTTATCCTCTGACCATAGGAAGCAGGCAGCCGTCTGGTCGGCGACTGTCTCTCTCTGCTAGCACAGAGAGAGACCCTCGTTTTTGCATGGGATCAGCAGGGGGGACCTTAACTAGTTCCCCACTGCTGATCCCATGCAAAAACGAGGGTCTCTCTCTGCACTAGCAAAGAGAGACCCTCGTATTCGCCTGTCAGCACGCGACAACCAGGAACTTGTGTGTCTCGAATGTGAGGCACAGCAGATAGTAAACCCGCGTGTATCTATTAAGATACACGTCGGGTTTACTTAAATGTCCCAGGACATTTTTTGTTTAACCCTTGCTTCCATCAAGGAAGCAAGGGTTAAACAATGTATAATATTCCTTTAAGGGACCTCCCAGTGTATATAAAGGTTATAGGTCTATTCAATGAAGAGAGAATTGAAGGGAATTACAGGGAATAAGATGGGGATTTAAAACTTTAGGAAAAAAGAACCAATCCAGCTTAATGAGAGAATATTGCCAACTCAGCTACTTTGACCTTAAGTTTCAAATAGTCCTTCTCAATTCCCTGCAATTGTCTGTTTATTGAGTAGAACCAATTGGGTCTATTCACTAAAATTTGACTTTGGAGGTTGACGTCTCATTTTGAGTCAAATTTGGAACCCGAGTTTGACTTAGAAAAAAAAAACCCGGGTTCGAACCTTCCCCATTAAAAGTAATGGAAGGTGAAATGATTGAAGCTGATTTGGAGTTCACAGTTTAGCGAATAGACCCAAAAGATTTTATTACAGGGCTTAAAACTTCATAAGAGCCATGGCTCCTAAAATCCCTACTGCTGGTTCATAACTTACATGATTGTTTTACATTGCACTCTAAGGAAGTTGCATGTTCCTGGCTCCTAAAAAATAATTAGTCTGGCTCCTGAATGCATCTAGACCTAGCACTCTTTTGCTCTAAATTTGGAAGGCCTCACTCCTCATAATTCCCAATCTGATTATATACCAGTCCGATAAAGCAGATTATTCAAAAACATACAAGGCTCTATGTATGAAGAATTATAAAAGGATATTCTTTATTGCATCTTGCATCCCAAAAAAAGGGGGAAAGGATGAGCAGCTGTAGATAGAGAGCAGATGAAACGCCCTTTGATCTATGAGTAGTCCTTAATCATATGCACCTATGCAATCATATGCACCTATGCATATCCAGCTACAAGCTGATGTAATAAACACAAAACACCAAACACCCAATTGAAAATATTTTCCTCTTATTTTATGCATTTGCATGCAATTCTACTAACACAAAGTACAGGTCAATTCGATAATTTTGTATTCTCATCATTCACAGTATACACAATGTTTAGGTGATGGAGCCTCGTTGAAGAAGAGAGGGGTCTTTGCTAAAATGCTACACAACTGCTTCAACAGGAACAGTCACTTGACTACTGCATTCTTTATCTGGTCAACCCAAAAGGAAGATGCTATGGACTTGCCTCGGGGTCACTTGTCAGAAGGACCAAGCAATCTTGCCTAACTCGTTAACTTCCTTCATGCACACATTCTATTCTCACCTGTGTAGGGTTAACATCCGGCAGGCCGGTCCAAAATTGGCTTGAGACCAGTGTTATGCAGGTGTGTATCCTCCGCATGTGCTAGGTGTGCGCTGCACAATCTCGCGCTGTTTTTTCGGAATTTGTGTGCTCCAAACAGACAGCACACAAACCCTGAAAATACACGACATAGAGCCGACGGCAGCAGAGTCACTCACTCGACCAGCATAACAAGTATACAAAGTGATATATTTCCATCTAATATATGCGCTTTTTTTTGTATTTCTTGCGTATTTATATTGAATGTTAAAATAAAAATTGAGAGAAAATATTTTTTAACAAATCAGTAATCATAAAAAATATTTTTATATCTATTTTATACAATCAGCTGTGCATTTGTGTTATTTGTACCCTTTTTTATACACATTGAGCGCTGTCCACTTTTTACGGATACCAGTATAAAAGATGTTTAGGAATATAATAACGTATGCACAACCTATAAATATATAGATTAAATGATATGAACTTTGCTTGCTAGAGCTCATCTTCTACCGCTCTCTGTGTTGATACCCTAAATACTTTTCTGTGATTTACCGCTGAGGATTCTGGGAACATCCATGTGTGTGCCCCACAATATGCAGCCATACTTTTAAGAATCTACTCAATAAAAAGAGAATTGCAGGGAATTGAGATGGGAATTTTAAACTTAAGGCGAAAAGTAGCAGAGTTGGAAAAATTCTCCCATTCAGCTGCATTGGAGAATTCTTCTAGCTTGGCTTAAAGTTTGACATTCCCATCTTACATCCCTGCAGTTCTCTCTTTTTTTTTTTTTTTTGAGTGGACCCTTCAGTTTCCTTCTGTTAGCTGTCGATTTGATAGTGAAATGAAACTACTGCTGGATGGCACATTCCCAATGTAGTGCTTCAAAAGATGCTAGACATTAATAAAGGTCTACTATACATATAGTAAATTAACACAATTTACAAGTCAGTCTCCTCTTCCTTTCTGTCTCAGTGTCTCTGTACCGAAAACAGAGGAAAAGTATTTAGAACATTGGGCAGACTAGATGGACCGAATGGTTCTTATCTGCCGACACATTCTATGTTTCTAAAAGGGGAAAAAAATATGATAAAAAAGGATATCTATGATTGCTTTTGGCTTTAAGAGGATTTAGTTTTATTAATTGGGGAAGTTAATAAAAAAAAATCTCTATTTTTCCAATAAATAGAGGATTAGTCATAGTACAGGCAGGTAAACTCTTTCTCTCTGAAATGCCAGCCACAGCAGGGGTAATGTGGATGGAGAGATTCAATATTTGTTATTTTTAAACCAGAGTTGTGCAGTAAAGACAGCATTCTCTTTAATTGCACTCAGTAGCAGCCACAGACAAAACTCAGATTAGTGGGATCCATTGAGATGCTTTCAGAGCATAGGCAGTCCAAATTCATTTAGTCCTTATAGGAAATAAACATTAAGCCCTCGAGTGCCAGAATGTGTCATCATTTTGGGTATTAACCAAATATAATCTTGACGGGAATCTTCACCATATATACACCCTTGCCAGGCAGATAACTTTGGGACATGCTACCAAGATGCTTTCAATAAAGCTTCGAATATAACATGACCATGATCTCTTGGTGGTCAGTGGTTAATACATGTATTTGGAAAATGTGTAACAAGTGGTAAGGTCAATATATATATATATATATATATATATATATGTAACACATGTAACAAGTGGAATACTGAGATTCATAAACGTCTAATGTATAATTTCTACAGAGAAGCAAGGTAAAAAAAAAATACCTGGAAAAAAGTTACGAAACCCTCTCACCTCCTAGTACAGTTCCAAGTTTTAAGGATGTCCAACTCTGGTACATGATTAGAAAATTGATGCCACAAAAGCCTTGATATTTCTCTTTCCCCTTCCACTGGAAGCAGTTTAGAAGTAGGGCTTCCTCAAAAATGAGCCATGCTTCATCAAACCGTTGGAGTAGTAATGAATGGGCGGACCTCTAAATCAAACCTAGCAAGTTCCAAAATAAATGTATTATGGGTAGTTAAATGCCATGTATCTATTTATACGTTCTCACACATAAAATTCGGCAACGTTTAAGGGTTATGTATTCAATTGTTTATGTGAGGAACGTTAGTGCAATTGTGAAATAATCAGCACCATTATTTATATGTAAACCCCATTAACGATTACTAAGTGAATCAACAGTGCTATCTAGGTTACAGAAAGAGCTAAGGTGAAAAAGAACTGACAAGGTCAAAAATGTGTTC
The DNA here is from genome assembly GCA_036172795.1 of Pelodytes ibericus. Lineage (NCBI taxonomy): Eukaryota > Metazoa > Chordata > Amphibia > Anura > Pelodytidae > Pelodytes > Pelodytes ibericus. The sequence continues at coordinate 25,884,453 of CM069866.1, forward strand.
CCTATCTTATGGTGCGTGCAAAATGCCTTATGAGCCATTAGTGATTGGATTAGGAGTCACACAGTGATTTGGAGAATTTAATGCAAAAATAGAACTGGGAAACCCCATACTATAAGTGACATACGCTATACACGTTACACAGAATGTTGGCTGTAGGTTTCTTGTAACTACAAGATTTCAATTATTTGTGACAGTATGGATGTGACTTATTTATAAAGGTAAGAAGTCCCTCCAAAGTTTTAGAGAAAAATGTAATTCAGTTTATAAATAAATATCAGTCGTCATGGATTAAATGGGTCCCTGGTGTTTGTGATGTTGATTCTCAAACTCTTTATTACTGCAGACCACTTAACAACACCGTTTACCGCCAGGGGCCACCACATCACCTTTTGCAATTTGTAATAATAATAAAATGTAATAATAATAATAATAAAATGTCACAGATTATTCCAATAGCGTAAATATTATACAAAGCCGAAATAGAGTTTAGAACCGTCTCCTCTGTCTAGTTTCAGATTTCTGACTCATTCCCCCGCCCCCCCCCCCCCCCCCGTCTTTATCATTAAATACACACTTTGCATCACCCTGAAGCTCCAAGGACCAATGGAGACCACCCATAACACAGGTTGAGCATGCAATTCAACAGAACATCTTCCCGATGTTTTACTTCTCAATGCTGTGTAGGTCAACAGCGTAATTCACATTGTTCATGAAGGACACCTACAACCTTAAAAAAAAATAATGTGACAGCATATCTAGCTTGATATGCTCTGGAAGATGTATGTATCCTGGAGTTGAGGGGGTTAACACCTTGAAGTAATACTTATGTGTGTGAGATGCAATTTGCAAAGAAAACATTAAAAGGCAGCTCATTTACACGTGACTACCAACGCCAGCTAAAATTTAAGACCTTGTTCAAGAACACTTAATCCGTGTAATAATATGACCTCTTCGATTTAATGTCCTGACTTTGCAAAGTAGCTGTAGCTTATTTTGGAGAGGAACAATCTATTGTCTTAGCCACAGACAAATATTTGGCTATAAAGCTTTAAGGCCAGGTAAAAGAACACGTATTTCTTCCACAGCAGTAAGTCTAGCTGAGATGACCTTCCTTAACCAAACGTGCTCTAATGAACTGAGAAGCTAGCCAAAGGCTTAGAAATGTTACAGATTTATAACTCTGGCCTATGATGTTACTGATGAAGGCTACTGTATCCTCGTATTAGATTTGTGTTAACACATACAAATAATGTGACAGTGCTCTCTGAGGTCTAATCACAATACCCTCTTGTCATTCTTCCATGGTCAGAATTGTTAGCTGAAATTATATATATATATATTTACCATTTTGTAATGAAAAATTTGAAAATATGTAACATATGTAAAAAAGAAAAAAAAAAAAAAGAAAAAAAAAGGAAATAAATAAAAAAAACAACTGATAATAATACTATAATAAAATAAAATGATAACTTAATTTAAAGAAAAACAACTTTATTTTAACAAAGAGAACATAATAAACTGTCAGTGTTAACTTTCAGGAGCCAGTCTAGTTATTCTTATGAGGCTGGTAAATGGTATTGGATGTCAGTGTAAAAACAACCCAAAAAGTTAGGCGCTAGCAGTAGGGATTTTAGGATTAGCATTTGTCTCGTTTTGTCTGCTTTAGATTACTTATAGCGCCAATAAGCAGCCGCCAGTAGGGAATATCTCATTGTTGTAAGAAACAGGAAAAGTATGTGCAATTCCATTAGAAGGCATTATCACACACACATCTGCACACACCAAACAAGCCAAAAGACTGTCTTTTCCCCCTGTAATCTCAGAGTCAAAGTGCTATAACCACCGCAAAGGATTCTGGGTAAGCATAAGCAAATCAGGTCAACAATGTCACCTTTTGCCTATATATCCATGTTATAGATGGAAACAAATCTAAGAACTAAGCACTGTAAATATATTTTCACAACATGTTTGTATGCTCTTTGGAATAATCTAACGTTTCTTTCAGTGTGACAGACTTGCTTTAAAATCTGAATTAACCAATATTATTTGAAACAAATTATAAAGTTAAAGAACATCCCATTACAGGTATAAAGTTTAGTTTGAATCAAGTTGGAATTGCTTTCCTAGCTTGCATGCATGAACTGCAAATAAAACTGCAAAAGGAACATTTCCTTGCTTTTTAAATCATGCACATGTACACCTCAAACAGGGACATTTGGTAAACAAGAACCAAAATGTGGAACAGTGTTTTAAATAGAAATTAATGATTAAATTATTAACAGCTAACTGAGGCTGAAAATGTAATTACAGATATAAACTCTAGCTGTAATTAAGAATTGTGGTTGTTAAGCAGCTTGATTGCCATGCTAATTAGAATTGTTAATTAGAATTGTTAATTATAAAACAAGGTGCCGCTATGATCATGTAAATAAGGGGTTCGTTCACCTGAAGCTCACTTTTAAGGAATAGCTCATTGAGGATTATAAAGCTGCTCTAGAAAGCCCCTCTGTTGAGTGTTTGCTCTAGAAAGTTCCTCTGTTGAGTGTTTGCTCTAGAAAGCCCCTCTGTTGAGTGTTTGCTCCAGAAAGTTCCTCTGTTGAGTGTTTGCTCTAGAAAGCCCCTCTGTTGAGTGTTTACTCTAGAAAGCCCCTCTGTTGAGTGTTTGCTCTAGAAAGCCCCTCTGTTGAGTGTTTGCTCTAGAAATTTCCTCTGTTGAGTGTTTGCTCTAGAAATTTCCTCTGTTGAGTGTTTGCTCTAGAAAGCCCCTCTGTTGCCTGCTTGCTCTAGAAAGCCCCTCGGTTGCCTGCTTGCTCTAGAAAGCCCCTTGGTTGCCTGCTTGCTCTAGAAAGCCCCTCGGTTGCCTGTTTTCTCTAGAAAAAGACCCTCTGTTGCCTGTTTTCTCTAGAAAGCCCCTCTGTTGAGTAATTGCTCGAGAAAGCTCCTCTGTTGAGTGTTTGCTCGAGATTTCCAATGTTACCCTTTTTTTGGTAAATTGCAAGAACAATCTATTTATAAACTTAAAAAAGAGGAAGATGTTGATAGTGTCTAAACATCATGTTACACAGCGAGAACATTTGATTCATACATACTAGACGAGGAACAATATATTGCATTACAAAATTCTAAATTCACAATACTTTTTTTCATAAAAGCCCCTCTTTCCACTTTGGCCCGAGAGGTATATATGGCCATTTCCCCTTTTTTTTATGCTGTATACCTTTTCTTGCTCTAGTTTCTGGTGATTTGGAAATTTTCTGTGGAGAATGTTCTGTACCTCAACCAGCTATTTGGCCTTCCATAACGAAGACTAGACTCTACTGAAGGCTATAGTGTAGAACAGGATAGCGTGTACCTAGTTGGCACACAATAGTGACAGGTAAGGATCAAATTGCACCTTCTGATATAAGCAATTGATGGTGACGGTGGGCGTTGTCTATTTACACATGACCTGTTTGATAGCTTGACCTTCAAGTAGCTCGTATATAGTACGTGTTTAATATTTGTGAAATACACAGATTTTTTCTTGAAGCAATGTACGGCCCTCCTGTAGTTTACATTGAAAACTATTTCACAGTGCCTTCTAAATTCATTGACAACCAATAGGACTTGTAGAGATAAGCACAGTATTTTCTTGCTTAAAACTAAAATAAGAAAAATAAAGTAAAAATAAATCTATTATTATTTTTGGGACACTATAGGTGGAATTGCATCTTGTCTTACAGCAGAATTGAGTGCAGAACTATACAAGCCATAAAGAACACCAAAATCCCATGCACATACTAACTTACCTTGATCACCAATATCCTTGTCTGAGACTGTGCCTGGCATGGCTCACAGGGGAAACACATCTTAACAGCTTATACAATTCTTAACCCCATTATTTTCCTGTGCACATCACTCAGCATTGAGGTTAATCCTTTATATCTACATACAGCTTTGTAAACAGAAATATCCTCCCTTTATTCAATAAACTCTGACATAGATTAATGCACAGTTAATGACCTTGAAACCTGTTTCCCATTGTAGATTTATAAAACTGCTTTGTAAGGACACTGAATCATTTCACTTCTTTATATAATTGGTATCTTTTGCGTTTATGGTACCCCCCCCCCCTTAATTATTAGGGGGGGGGAGAGAGAGGTTGATGACAATGACTAATAATTATAATTATAATCAAACATTAGATGTTGAACCTTTTGGTTGCTATAATGGAAGATATTTTACTTTGCTGGTTTTTAAATGGTTATATAAAACCTTATCTTAAATCAGATAAATAGGTTCTGTGTAATAATTAGACATTTCATTGTTTATTCAATCTCACCTTAAATGCATAACAACAGCAATTAAAAAAAAAAAAAAAGTAATAAACAAATATTCTAGAGGGTATGTTTTTGGTTTTTTTTTAAATCATTATCACCATTTATTCAATACTGATACTGATACTTTTATGCATATGTGGTATTATTATTATTTTTATACTCTATAAACAACATTAAAGAGGCAGTTCCAGGTTTATTTTATGTATGTTGTACATATGTTTTTGTGAAATGCAATTATTTTTACTTTACAGTAATTTACAGTTCTCCTGGAGTTTTCCATTGAAAGTAATTTCACAGGGGGGTGGGGGTGGGGGGTTAAATTCACTCACAATGAAGAGGCCTTGCTGAGATAGACAAGACTATAACAACCTCAATAACTATACTAAAATGTATTTGCCATTGTTAGACAATAGGTACTGTTGAGGAAAAAAAACTGATGAGATAGATCTATTTATTTCCCCCCCAGGCATTGTGGTGCAGCTGCCCCTTTAAACAGCAGTGATAGTTCATTAACAATTCTAATAAAAGTTATTCTTTTATCGGAGTTCCCAAGACATTCACACCTGTAGGAAGATGCCTCAATAAATGATTATAGCTGGGAAATAAAATAAAAAGTGACGTACAACAAAAACCAAACAGATATAAATATGCCTGGAGCTTTGGCACATTCCTAAAGTCCTTTGCTAAATGGGATTGCTGTTGTAAATCCTATAGCCTCCAGCCACCGAAAGCCTTTGGATAAAGCACGGACAAGCAAGTTCTTGACCCAGACATATCCTTTCCTGCTGTCTGCTTCCTGACAAGCCACTGAGGTTCTTGGACTTTTCTTACACAAAATTCCTCTACAGGCTGATGACCTGTTCTACACTTAGCAGTATCCTGTTTATATATTGTGTAAACACACACACACACGTGTATACTTTTTTATTTTTATTTTTTTAATGTAAACTAAGAAACAGTTGCACTATTTTGAGGTATTTTCTCTAAGAAACTGTTTAGTGTTAATATGTACTGTATTGTAAAACAATAAAAAATAATACGGTCTACTCAATAAAGAGAGAATTGCAGGGAATTAAGATGGGAATTTTTTTCCCAACTCACAGAAACATAGAATGTGTCGGCAGATAAGAACCATTCAGTCCATCTAGTCTGCCCAATTTTCTAAATACATTTATTAGTCCCCAGTTCCCTATCTTATAGCTAGGATAGCCTTGTGCCTATCCCACGCATAATTAAACTCCTTCACTGTGCTTACCTCTACCACTTCCACTGGAAGGCTATTCCATACATCCACTACCCTCTCAGTAAAGTAATACTTCCTGATATTACTTTTAAATTGTTGCCCCTCTAATTTTAAACTATGTCCTCTAGGTGTCATCTACTTTAACCTTTACTTTGAAATTCCCATCTCTATAACCTGCAATTCTATATTTAATGAATAGCCCCTCAAGTCACTGTAAAATAAATACATGTTTTGAAGACAATTATTATTGTTTGGCTTCTGACAAACAAATGAGGAACCAGTTTTAAAAAAAAAAAGTATAAAAACTAAAGAACTCCACTATGAGACAAATCAAATAATACAAAAAAAAAATACAACTTTTACCTGGCCAGGATATTAGTATTAATTTCACTGTCTTCTACTCCTCCCATCCCCTGGATTTTGGACAAAAGTAACATCCCCAGGATGTACTTGGAAACCAGGGAATATCTGAATGTACCTTTCTTGATTAAACACCATATTATTAGTTATTATTATTATTATTATCACTTTACATGGAAACATCAGCAAGAATATTTAGAACTATTTATTTACAAATATGCCATGTGGATATGGATGGCTTTAACAAAACATCCCAAATAACTGAACGTATAACAAATCAAGAATAATGGAAATACTTGTACTATGATATGCAGACTCCTGTGCCATTAAATCTATGGAGAATAATCTTTACAATGTCATCTATAAATGATCAACTCATAGAAAGTGTATTGCCTAATCAGATCACATATATCAATGAAACCTAACTATTTAAATGGTTACTTTGAAGATTCCTTAGTACCTGTCTTAAGTGTTAAACGTCTTATTATTCAATGCAAGAGAAGAAAGAGAAGGATTTCACAAAGGCATATTAAAGATGACAGTTTGAAAATAAAACATTTGTTTTGCATTCTTTCTCCAAGGGATTGATCCTACCACAAATTCATATTCATAGAGTTATAGAAGTTGCCAGTCCTGGCATCTCTCAGGATCCAGTGTGCTTCCACATAGATGCATGGGGGATGCCCAAAGCACATATGTGAGTCGTCAGTGCCACCCTCACAAGTATATCTATAGAGAGGCATAATACATAATAGTTTCTCCATGTTCCTCCGGGCTGGTCATGGGTCTGGGGATAAGGAGGAGTCGAATTATATTTGTACTGTGTGCTCAATTATCTCAGAGATTCGGTGAGTGTCTATGCCCTCCCCTTGTAACTGGTATCTGCCTGTATCCTACCTGTTGCTGTTGTACATAGTGCTACACTTTATAAACAATAATAGCCTCCAACAGATAAGAATTCAGACAGTGATTAGTATCTTGGTTTTGTGCTGCCCTAGGCAGACAAAATTCAGGCCCCCCACACACCCAAGTTGCACACCTACAACATGTCCAATTACCCACGTTGCACACCCACGACATGCCCCATCACCCCATTACATGCTCCATCACCCACATTGCATACACACTAAATGCCCTATCACCCCATTACATGCCACCATTACCCTCATTACATACCCCCACCACGTCCATTTACACCCTCTGGCAAAGTGCCGTCCTCTGGAAAAGTGCCGCCCTAGGTGAGTGCCTTGTGGAAGATACACTACTGATTAGTATAGATTGGTTTTTTTTTGGTTGTTAAGGGAAACTATTGAGAGAAACTTTGCATTCCATGTTCCAAGTGTATTGAATTCATAATTAATAATCCACCAACATCGCTAAGACGTTTTCACAGCCCTTGAATACCCAAGAGATATCTAGACAGATTGAGCAATGTATGAAGACGGTATCCTTGAGGAATAAAAGAAGACAAACAATGAATTGACAGCAGAAGTAGCAGAAGATTCCCTTGTCATCACCCATTCGTCAACACACGAAAGTCACTCTCAAGCTGTAAAAAATGTCCTCCAATAAGGAAATGTCTATAAAATACATGCAGCATAAGTACAATTATAACACAATGAGCACGTTTCCTGCTATCTACCTCTAGCTGAGTGTGGTTCCTTATAGGAGGTTACGTATGTGTAGACTATAAAGATAGTGCCACATGCACACAGTATATGATACAATGGTGGTCATGTACAAACATGGCGCATACGCAGATATGGCCAAATACTGGTACAACTGGCATGTGCGCTAATGTATAAAGCAGACTCCTGACCACATGCACACAGTATGATACAATGAGAGTCATGTACAAACACGGCACATACGCAGATAGGGCCAAATACTGGTGCAATTGGCATGTGCGCCAATGTATAAAGCAGACTCCTGACCACATGCACACAGTATATGATACAATGGGGGTGATGTACTACACGGCGCATACGCAGATGGGGTCAAATACTGGTGCAATTGGCATTTGCGACAATGTATAAAGCAGACTCCTGACAAGTTTTGGGAGATTGCGCTATCTACACCGAATGCGTTAATTTAGGTTGTGCCGGCACTTATTGCGCCAGCGCAGCCTAGGTATAAAAAAAATCAGACACGTGATGTGCCACATCATACAGTCCCTGTACCATATAAAAGTTATAAAAAAAGCAAAATTGCCGTTATACCTAACATACCGCGATTGCACCTTTTTATAACACTACTGACACTTTGCATTGCGGGAGTTTTTATATATGACCTCCTATGCCTTGTAATAAATGTATAGAGAAGATTACATAATATTATTATTACAGATGTTACCGTATTCTTGCACTGTAATGAGCACAGCACATCCCTACAGTAAAGTAAAACTATTTAAAGCAACAGTACAGCCTGAAATATTTTGGACTTTTTACCTTCTCTTTCCATATACCCCCCTCTGGATGCTGCTCACACCAGCTTTCATGAACCTTCTTCAGCATCACGCTAGAGGGGGTGGTTCCAGGTGTCTTTCAGTTGACAATACTACTTTATTGCAAGACCCTATGCAGTTTGCACACATATTGTTAAATCATTAAACAAAATGACATTAAATTGTCATTATTTAATAAATATGTTTTACAATGTCCCTGTAACAGCTGAGCTAAAGATCTGGCACAGAGTAACATAGGCTTTATGTAATTGCCGATGAAAAAAGATAAAATAAGAGAGAGATAAATACAGAGCTTGAGGTACCTATGAAAAATGACAAATATTTGCGGAAAGTAAACATGGCTTTTATTCTACAATCAACCTTAGATTAAGGCTAAAGCTGAGTTTTCAATGTCAAAGTGGATTCTTACAATAGTTTGGTACTGACATCATTGCAATACTATATTATGTCTGGCAAATTAAACTGAATCAGTTGACTTATTTTTAAAACAGAAATGTCCAGTTTAATCTAAAAAAACACTTTTTTATAAATTGTCCCCGTTGTGCTGATATAATCACTTTGTAAATGATCATTCTATCATGTTTCATCTAGAAGAGATCACTGGTTATCCAGGGGAGAAACCAAGGAGATTTTCTCCCCTCCATCCTTCTCCTGCTCACACAGCTATCGGGGGGCAGTGTTGGGAGACATGGCCCGATTTTTGTCAAAAACTGTTGATGTTTAGTTCAACTATAGTTTCTCTTTTACTGACCACATTGGTGTAAACAATAGGCTTTGGATGGCTTTTGTAACCAAAAAGAAAACTACATAGATCCAAAATCTATATTACTGTTAACATGTACTTGTAAAATGCCAACATATGCTACAGTTCTGTATAATGAACAAACACAACATACAAATATCAGGTAATATAACATGGTTAAACTTCTAACAAAGCAAAATAAAAAAAGTTCAACCGTTTTTGGTGGGAGTGTCCCTTTAATAGGAAAAAAAAATGGTGCTGTCCCTTTAACTAGGGGAACGCATTTTCTCAGACACAATACAATGGATGTCTCCAGTTGACAAGCGAGTCAAAAAAAAATGTGTACGTCAGCTGGAATGTATCACCCTACTTTACGTCACTCAAATATTACAAAGATTTATGTTTATTTATTTATTATTTCCCCCTCCCATTTTTTACATATACTTGACAGGGTTTGTTTTCAAACCGTGAACAATTAAATAATTTGTTATGTCATGGGGTGCTGGCAGTTCATTTGAGGTGAAGGTATTATTATAATAGCAGATGTCTACCTAGTGAAGTCATCCGCTATTACAAAAGAGAAGCTCTTCAAACTAAGCCTGATTCCCATACACTTGTACAAATAATGTCTTTGGATTTCAAAAATACTTTTAAAATGAGGACGCACACGGTTGGAAATACAAAAGGAGGTCCTATGGTTTTAAAGCAAAGATGAAAAGAAAACCAGAAGCAAACAAAATAGTCATGTTAACATGAAAGCCCATTGTTTTTTTATATGGTTTCAAAAATATTGTAGGAGGCAACTTGACTTAGAATATACAATGCTGTAATCTCTTATTTTTTAAAAAAATTTTTATTTTTTATTTATTATAAACATATAAAAAATTCAAACATACACGGGATAAACCAGTACAAAGGTTTCATTAAATAGTAGAAAGTAAACAAGATATTTAGGCTGGGTTATCTTAAGATTACGCGTGGCAATATTCCAAATAATAATACATGGATAGTATACAGTACATATACATACACATTTATGAGCATACAGGTGGGAACGTCATACAAAAAGTCACCGGGGACCGAAAATGGAGGGGCACATGACGAGATTTAATAATATTGAGAGGGGAAGGAGAGGGGCAAGACCCGAGGCACTCAAGGATTAATAGCCCTAATGCGTCTATGCCCAGGGTCAAGGTTAAGGTTAAATAATATAGACATTTGTCCACTTTCCCCAAATTTCTCTGTAAAAGTCACCATTGGAGTTGTAATGTGTCAGGAATTTTCCATGGAAGTTTGGTAATTTATTTGGAGTATGATGACATCATACAATGCTGTAATCTCAAATTATTTAGAATTTTCCTTTTTTTGTGTGTTCGTGAGCAGTAAATTAAAATGGTGGGGGGGGGGGGAAATCTGCAGTGGAAAGTGTTGCTTTCTTACATAAGACTTTATACACTAAAAAGTATGCAATGCCTTACTGTGTGGTAAGAAATTTTGACAAAAAGCATTAAAGATTTATTATACCTGAAGAATAAGAATGTGCCATATTAAATGGTTTACTGAACGCACTATGTACAGGTACAATGTGAATAATATTAATTATGGACTTTATCCATGAAAGAGGGAATTGCAGGGAACTGAGAAGGGCATTGCAAATGTAAGGTCAAAGTAGCCCCCATTCAGCTATACTTCAAACTTTGCTATCTTGGGCTTAATTTTGAATTTCCCTTTGCGATTCCATAAAATTCCTTTTTTCATTAAGAAAGCCCTATGGATCTTCAAGATAATCTTTTCTCCTTCTTCTACTCCAGTGCCTTTGTCTTGTGCAACTCCTCTGAGGATTCTACTTCACAGCCATTCATACTAACTTATGACATTTATATTGGCACTCACATTATCAATAGAATTTACTTTCCCATACACAAATAATTTACTTCTTCCCTGCTTAGCTGACTGACATACTGAAACGCAACTAGGAGGAGCTTTATGAATGTATCTGTTTTCTGGACAAAGGCTATCGAACATCTTTTTAAGGATATTAACCACTCTTTATCTGGACTCTTACACTAAAATAAGTTTAACTTGGGAATTTAGGCCACTAAAAGTGGCCATCTTGTTCTCCTACTACTAGACCGTGTGTGAGGGCAGTTTGCAAAAAGTCCCATTGGGTCCACCTGCGACACCCGATGATAACACTTCCCCTGCAATGGTCAGGTTTTAAAAGGTGTCACAAGTACACTTGATGGCACTGCCTGACTGGACCATGTCCAAGGGAGTAAGCAATATAGAGGAGATGGGGAACAACAGCACCTGGGGCTTGGCAAGTAATGCACGCCGATGGGTATACATGCCAAATTTTTGCTGTTCACTTGTCATGTCTGTTTTAGTGAGTAAAAGCAGATTGTGTAGTAAATACATTGCTTTTACAATGTTGTTGGAGGTGGAAGATCATCCATGGGTTCACTCCCTGAACAATGAACTGCAGTCAAAGACAAAAAGATCACTACTTATGCAATAATCATAAATCAGAACAAAGAAAATATGGTTTATTTTTACCTTATGATAATTGTACTCAATTTACCTCATGCATTAAATGCCAGAAGAAAAAGAGAATCGTAGAGGTCTATTTACTAAAAGTGGAGTACAGTGAGAAGAGGTCGACTTGGAGGGTCAAAGTTCATTGCCACCATTTTTTTTGGGATGAAGATCTACCACAGCCTCACAAATGTATCCAATTACCCTTGCCAGGACGACAAGTGGTACACTGCAGGAACACTGTATATACCGTATGCACACATACATACATACATACATACATACATACATACATACAAACATACAACTCGCCCCCCGAAAAGCTTGTGTCCAGAACCTTTAACAAAAATAATAAGACAGAAAGCACAGTAATAATACAGAGCCCTGTGAAAATCCTCTCTGGGAATAGCCAACCGCTCTCTTGTTATCTTTGGTCTCCTTTCAACACGCATACAGCAAATTACTAGGGACAGATTCCACTGCTGAGCTCATTCATCCCCAAGGGGGGGGGGGGGGGGGGGATTCAGCATGTTGTGCATTGTGCTTTTAACAGTAACTCCTCAGACACCTGGGTTCATTACACACTGCTTCACATAGGGGAGTACAGGGGAGTTCTGTTAATTGATTAACCCATTCCTGTAAAGTGAAGTGGCTGTAAACAAAGGAGATCTAGAAAAGTAATGTACTGGCTTTTCAAAACAATCCAGTCTCCTTATGGTACCTTTTATAAATGGGTCAAGATGTAGACGTGCGCCGTGTATTTCTTTAAGAGGTGATGAGCTGTGTTACCTTTTATTAAGTCATACTACTAAGACATAAAACCATAACTTAAAAGTGACTATAATCGATCAAGTGCTTTCCCCACAGTTGTATTTTTGGAAGGCAGATTAAAGAAAAGTAATGGAGGGTCTCTGTCAGAGAGGGGCAAACAAAAAAAGGCCACAGGAACGGAGGAAGGAATTTCAAACTTAAATTGACTGTATCACCCAAACATTGGTTAGTGTGAATGTAGAAAATGAAAAAATGATTGAAAACGGTCTATGGACTGTGTAAGAAAAGCTGCAAGCAAATGAGTAAATTTGGGGGAAAAGAAGTGTTTTAAATGTCTGTGGAGTCTCCTGTTTATGACATCACTTGTGGCCTGATATGCAAATAAACTGGTTTTCAATTGCAAATGTGCAATTTACCCATCAGCCCACAGCTGATGTCATAAACTGCAGACTGCACAGATGCAATTAAAACACAATTTTCTCCTACTTAGTTATTTTCTTTCAATTTTACTAACACAATGTATATATTGTTTTTTTTTTAAAAAAAAATTTATAATCTAAATGCACAGTAAAAACAATGCTTAGGTGATACAGTCCCTTTTAAGGCCAAAGTAGCCAAGATGTAAAAAAAAAAAAAAATTGCATTCTGCTGATTAGGAAATGTTTTACCAAATTCAGATTTAAAACGCTTTGTTGTTTCTAACGTTTAAAAGGCCTTTCTGAAAAAAAACTAAAACAAATGTACAGTAGTCTACATTTAGATGACAGAGCGCACATGCATGATGGGGATTCCTGTGCATCTCATTAGGAGCCCTCTGATTGGCTCTCCTGGGCACACCAATGTTCATGGCTAGAAGAGAATTCCTAGGGGAAAAAATGCAAAATGTAATTTTTACTACATGGGGTTCTTTTTATCAGAATCAAGGAAGGTAAACGTATCTATTATTTCTGTTCCTCGTCACGCTGCCTACACAAAAAAAAACAAAAACAACATCAAAACCCCCAAAAACAATACCATCTCTTGTGAAACTGTTAACATTAGTAATGGTGATCAAACAATATATACAAAAAAGAAACCTGCGTGCTTCACCTTCTGCTTCATTTCCATAGCTTTACATAACCTTTCAGGAATGTAGCTAGAATTCCTGCTTGCTGCCAGCCAATCTGGCAATGCCGAGTTCTTGCTTTGCAGGGAATGAATCAAAGGGAATAAAATAACATACAGAAAAAAAGCTGGTATGTTACATCTGTCCTATAGGTAAAGTGCCGGGCACTTTCAATTTCTGATTAGAAAATATTTGGCTTTCAAAAGTTTAAAAAAAAAAAAAAAGATGAATATCTTTTCCTGAAGTAACTAAATAACTGAAAAATAAAAACAAACAATTAGGTCCTATTCACAGTGAACCATGTTGGCACAAAAATATAATCTTGTGTTTTATAGAAATATTGCATCAAGCATAGAGATAGGCTTAAAAATAATATCAGGAAGTATTAATTTACTGAGAGGATAGTGGATGTATGGAATAGCCTTCCAGCAGAAGTGGGAAAGGGCAAAACAGGGAAGGAGTTTAAGCATGCATGGGACAGTCATACGGCTATCCTACATATAAAGATAAGGCCAAGAGCTAATGAAAGGATTCTGAAAATTGAGCAGACTAGATGGGCCAAATAGTTCTTATCTCACGACACATTCTATGGGGGCGGTCATGTATAAAAACTCTCGCTCTGCAAAGTGTCGGGAGAGGTATAAAAAGACACAATCACTGTTTGTTATGAATAACGGTAATTGCGCCTTTTTATAAATCCCGGGAGAAGGACAGTGTTTAATGGAGATTCCCTATCACTAAATCAGGAACGTTTCAGCACCTGATTTTTTTTATACATTGGCTGTGCAGGTGCAAGGAGTGCTGGCACAACCAGAAAGTAAGTAACCAGCAGATGCAGCGCAGACTCCAGAAGTGACCTTCTGGCTTATTAAAAGAAACCTCCCTGAGTTCTCTCTTTCACGCTGCACACATACAGTCAGCTGGAGAAACTACTCCTTCATAGAAATGACTGTTGACATCCATAGGTAATTTGACAGTGGACTTTGCTGTTGAATTTGACACAGCTCGGCTCGTGCTGTAGATTTCACACTGTGGAATCAAATGGGATAGATTTGTGGCACCAAAATATCAGGCGTGTGACAGAATGGACAAGGATAGTAATAGAAACCCGTACCAAACACGAATATTGAGAAAAGCATGTCCAGATAACCCTTTACAGACAAGCAGCCAGCAGGATTCACTAGTGATTCTTGTACAACACGTGTGTCATCTGTGAAAATAAATTACGGGATTTATGTGTTGTTTTTCTGCCCAGTCCAACTAAGCCTAGACCGAGGTTGGCAGACTGGAGGGGGTGGCAACAGATGCAGGGGGGTGACAGCAAAACCATGTTCATGGTAAATCCTCCACCACTAACTACCTGCACAGACATCTGAGCTGCCTACACTAGATCACAAGGGAGCAATATGGTGCAGTGGAAAGGGATACGGTGGGCAATCTGATTATGTAGACAGGGATGTGGGTCAATCTGGCACAGTTGTAAGACATGTGGAGATAATCTGGTGCAACGGAAAGGTTATACAAGGAAGGGGTGCAGCCTGGAGAGGAAGGGTTGTGACAAATGATGGCTTGGTTGGTGCATGAGTTTAGTCAGGCCTAAAGCAACACAAAACCTAACTACACCACTGCCCATATTAATTTGCAGGGATATGACTGCAATCTGTTAGTGGTGAATTTTGAGGTCGCTCCCCCAGTGGATGGTTAATCACATGAGAAAATGAATAGCATCCTAAATGCAACTCATTGTGTCACATTAAAAACACTGGACACAAGTCTTCATTTTAAATGGAGCAGCAGTGAATGTGATTCAAATCTAGTCCAATTAAAGGAACCTCAGAGCCATTTTTAAAGACAGACATCTTAGGTTCATCCATGAGGCATCACTTACAATAAGGATTTGGACATATGTCTACAATCTTTATGTCTCTGTCTAAGGATTCTAGGGCTGAACAACAGAAATTGCAGAAATGCATTTAAATCAGATGAGGGCATTACATTTAAATGGTCTGATCATGGGAACTATGCACCAACTAAGAATGTGAGGTTATCTGTATATATAATATATCTGTATCTATTAGGCTTGAGTAACATTTATCATCTTGCTTGGAATGAAAGGAAAATTCCATCATGTGTGGAAATGGAATTTTTTTGTTAGGGAAGATTATGACTCATGCTTTTTTTTTTTTATTCTCCAAAAATATCACCCCCAAGATTGGTTTTGTAGAATTATACAAGAAGTTATAGAATAATTGTTAGTGAATTATAGTTCAGTTCTAACAGAGCTTTAAAACATATTGTGTTGTTCTTTATTTCTATTCGAGCCTAGTCAGGGGCAGAAGCCACATGTGGTGTTTGAGTGGGTGAATATTTGCCTTCCAATGCATTGCCTCCTAATCTATGTGTCCAACAACATTGTTCATTAAGAGCACCAACAAGCTGAATAGCAATGTTTTAACTACTTTTGCATCTATAAAAATCACACTTATTTTTTACAAACATTTTTTTTAATTGATGAAGTGCACTCCATCACTTAAACAGTGTTTATTTGTGTTTTGGAGTGAATGCAGAGAATAAAAAAAGACCTATACATTGAGTTGCATGCAAATATAAAAATATATATATATATTTTTTAAATGAATGTAAAATCTGAATGATTTGCATGGGTCTGTGTTGTCTTCTGTTAATGACATCACCCCTAGCTTGATATGCAAATCTTTCAGCTGGAGATGTTCAATTTGCATATCAAACCAGAATGTGAGCTCATAAAACAGGAGACACCACAGACACATTTAAAAACACATTTTACTCTTCATTTATCCATTTGTTTGCAATTTGATCATTTTTTTTTACATTCACAGTACAAAGGTTCAGGTAATGGGAGTTTTTTTGGGAGTTGATCTTGGCATTTCAATGGGAAAGGTTAACCAGAAGCTGCTACTGCCATGCAACGTCAAAAGTGACAAAAGGCACAGTGTGCAATTATCTTTGCCAATGTGGAAGTAGGTAAAAGGGAGATGACCTTGAAAATGTTCTACCTGCGACCTTTCGGCTGTATCTGCACATTCCGCTTCTGCTGAATACACTTCAATTCAACAGGCTCAACTGACTCTATGGTAAACTGTGGTGAACTAACAAAGAAAACTGCAATAATAATGATTTACCAGAGTGGGCATGAAAGGTAGAAGAATTGTGTCAGTTTGGTTATTTATGTCTGAGTTTTGCAATTTCCTTGTCATATAGACATATAGCTTTATATCGACTGAGTAGAGCTCCAGGGCACCTATGCCAAAAGCAATTTAAAGGAACGATCACCGAAATAGTTTTTACTGGGCATGTAGAGCATAAAAAATTATTGGAAATGATCTATACATTGTGTTAGCAGAATTGCAAGCAAATGCCTATATTGGGAGGCAAATGTGTTTTAAATGTGTCTGTGGAGTCTCCTGTTTATGACATCACCTGTGGCACAGTATGCAAAATTACTCTTTTCCCACTGAAAAGCAGTTCATTTGCATACCATATCACAAGTGATGTCATAAACAGGAGACTCCACAGACATGTTTAAAACACTTTTTTTCTCCTAATTTAGGCATTTGCTTGCAGTTCTGCTAATACAATGTATAGATTATTTTCAATGTTTGTTTTATGCTCTACATGCACAGTAAATACAATGTTCAGGTGATACAGTTCCTTTAAAAAGCATCCGTTGATGTTTGCAGCATTTCCGGAATTAGCTCAAAATATTAATGAAAAAAAAAAACACAAAAGGGAACATATTTGAATTACGATACATTTTTAAAAATGGGTCTTTTTATAGTTCAGATACATATTGTTTCCCAGTGCTGTTATATATAGAAATAGGAAGTGTTAGACATCTCACACTGTACTTCCCGCTCAACATGTAATGACAACTTAGTATGTAACTCCGAGTAATGTGATCTCACCAGAGCATAGGAGGAAGACGAAAGTGGTTACGTAGTGTGTCAGGAGCCATGGTTTCCTATCTCTGACCCAGGACCGGGCTAATAGGTGATCTGTGAGGAAGCAATGACCCATCCAACTTAAAGAAAACAATCTACAACTAATCTCACATATATTATCATTATAATACATACAATAATGATTATGAACTGGCTGTTCGTTATTATTACATGCACAGTAATGTTACGCATGCTATCACCGTAGATTTTTACTTTTTTTTTGTCGGCTCGGATACATAACCCATAATTGACCAAGACTTATAATTTGACCCCCCCCCCCCCCCCCCAGCAACAAATAAATTCATCAGCTATTTGGGTATTCTAAATGCTTCATATATGCTTGAATATTTTGATCCATATTCTACAACCGATTTATTTATAATATAGATTTACTTTCTAATGAGGGTGAATGTCTCCAGCAGGTAGGACTTTCCATGCCTGCTTACATGACATCCGTTAGCTTAAAACAAAAAAAGGTATATGTTTTACAATTACCTTACCCTGAAGGTGCCTCAAACCGACTGGTAACCTAGAAACATCCACCTCCCCTCCCACCATCTGATTCACAAAGAACATGGTATTCTCCTATCATAAAGATTAAACAACATAAAAGAAAAGTTGATAAGAAGCTCCTGTACAATGCACGATCAACTGGTCATTTATACTGGAAGGAGCATGTCTGGAAATGAACAAAATTCCTATCTTCCCAGATAACAGTAAATATTTACTTGAATCTGGCTCAGTTCATTGTTCTTAAGTAACACGTTTTTGTTTTGAATAAATGTACGTTATACATAGATCAAGGTTGTACATTGAACGGAACTTCTCTGACGAGATGGTGCCAATAAAATCATTAGTAAGGGCAAAATATCTGGATTCATGTTCTAACAATGAAATAAAATGAGATTTCAAAGAATCAGTGTACAAAGTTGCAAAAATGTTGAGACTTTAATTTTGTAATTTTCCTATTATTATTTATTAATAAAGTCATGATTAGGTATCAAGACATGTTATTATGAGCCTTTTAAATACTCTATCTTTAAAAGGTTTTATTCCAACTAGCTTATTTTCTCCAAGATATACACGTGAAATGGTCTTATTTTTACTTTGAAACAATTTATACTAATTTTAGACTGAAAATCAGTTCACTGGGACCTCTAAGTCCTGTGACATCCAGTATGGAGGGCTTTGGGAGACAGGGAAGACTGCGGCTAGACCAACAGAAAAAAAACTATTATACTTTGTTTGCAGTGTTTGTGTTAGGAGATAGGATGTGTGGAAAACTGATAAGACAGCTCTGTTTATTTTTTTCTTTATATGAGGCAGTACTTATATGTGAGCTATATATGAACTTATATCACACAGTATAGGTAGAGCTGCCCCTTTAAACAACACATTTATATATGATATATATTTTTAAGATGTATCATTTATATAACGGAATAAGAAGTCATTTTGCACAGTTAGCATAATCTGTTTTGATCACATTGTATGGTTTAACGAAACACCTCGATTCATATATGTATATTTATTCCAAAAAAAGAATAAACAAGAAATAAACTGCATAATTCAGTGCAATAATTCACTATAATAGTTTAGTACCTAGAATTTTAGTATTTACATACATCTATGTTGTGCCTCTATGAACTTATAGTTACTGACATGTTACCAACCTATATTGTACAGTGTGCATATGATTCAACGGGTCCATGTTTAAAATGGAATATGAGGCAAAAGGTGATCATTGTTGACTGGATTTACATTTGCCTACCCAGAATCCCTTGCAGGGGTGGTAGCACTGTAAATGTGTGATACTGTGGGAGAAGCAGGCCTTCTGGCTTGTATTGTGTGTATAGATCTGTGTTTGATAATGCTTCTGCTACCCACTGAATTTACGGTGGAGGGGGTTTTCACCTAATTACTTGAATGGCCAAGAAAACTTTAAAAAATCTTGAAAGTAATGTAATTTTCACTGTGCAATTTGTGAACAGATTCAATTTAATGACACAATCTCTTCTATTATTTATTACCTGTTAAAATATTCTTTTTTTCTTTTTCTTTCTCATCTCTACGCTCTCCCCACACCAGCCCAATACTGTGGCTATTAATCCCTCTTCTAACTGGTGACATCAGTAGGTTTTGGAGAGCTTTATTCCAGGAGATTAAATCAACATATTTGAGACAGAGTACAGTAATGCCATGTGGTAAAAATAAGTAGCACAAAATTAGGTCTGAAAACAATATTGTAAGCTTTTGGCCTTCTGAAATAAAATTTTTTTTTTTTTTGGTAAAATATATTTTTATGCTCATAAAAATGTGTTGACTCAACAATTAACAATTTTAATAACAATATGACATATAGAGTATTATATTAACTGTCAAAATGATAAAGTCACAAAACTGTTAAAGTGAATCTGTCATCAGATTTCTTCTGTTACTACATAGCACACAGAAAAAACTCTTTACCTGGTGCTAAATCCAATCTTCAGTTTTATTATAAAACGGAGTGAAAGATTTCTGCACTTCCTGTCATTTTTCATTGGACACTGTGGGCATACTGTATCATTTACCTCCTTTTGAACAAAGGAATTCTGGGAGCATTCCTCTCAGGGGAGGAAATCACATGTTCTGAATAGCTGATGGCACCAGCTTTTCTTCTTAAATTAGAACTAAGGAACATTTACAAATGTGATGCAGTTTCAAAGTGGCCTACGCTGGAAGAAATAATATTTACACATCATAACTTTGCTGTTGCTTCTTTAGAAAAAGGTCATCATTCCTTCCCTCCGGATTGTATGAGCAGGGATCTCTGCCTCATGTATCAATTTGTCTCGATTCGTTTAACTTTGTCTGCATAATTGTTGGTGTAACATAAATAAATTTGAATGTAATATTCCTTTAAAATGTTTTCTGTAAAGTCATTCTCAGGTGATGGATCCAAATAAAGCAAAAACTAAATGATTTCTCGTAGGGGTTAATAGTTTTAGATGAGCTAACTGCGGATTGCGTATGGGGTTAGATGAAGGAATGTTAGGGTGTGATGCAAAAGCCTGGTACATTAAAGGTGAGCCTATTAGACATGGGTATGTGGTATATAATGAAGTCTATTGTGGCAGATGTTGCCCTGCAGCAAGGATTTGCTCATAGATAGTCTTATGAATGTCATCTGCACTGCAAGACAAGGCTGCCCTCTTCACCCTCATTTCAATACTTAGAACCTCTTTAGGGGCCAATGAAGGTATTGATTTCATGCAAATGCCATTGAAGAACAAAAATAATTGGTATAAATATATGATATCTGTAGCGTCTAGTGAATAAGCAGCAAATCTGAAATATGAGGGGGAGAAATTTGAGAGTTGAAGAAAAGAGTTTGTTTCCTGAGCCGGTTTTTGGTCTTGGCAAATAAACTTTTAGATCATTGGCATCAGCATCACCCAAACACAAACTGCTTCCAAACACAGGTCCAGTTGTGCTTCCAGTGTCCCGGACTGTATTCACACTGAAAGATTGTGTTTCATAAACAAACTCTACAGGGTTTTTTTTTTTTTTAAGCATCTGAGAACCAAAGAAGACAAGAAACTTTGTAAGAACATGTTTATACATCCCAGAAAACGCAGATGTAACCCTATAACAGAATTGGGTTTTTATGTAATAGGACTGCCATATATTCAGCTATAAAACGGTTTTGTCTGTAGCAAAACAGAATTCAAGCCTTGCTACCATTACTTTCTTTTGTGAATCCGCTTGTAAGTTATACTAACAGAATTCTCTTTACTTATTTCCAGCTATACCTTTAAACCTAAATGACATTTCGCAAACATACAACTGATGAGTAAATCTGAAAATGATTATATTTCATTCACACAATTTTCTGCAAATTATCAACTCAGTTATTAATGCCTAATGGTTTCATCTCTTTTTTTGAGTAATTAACCCCCATGATTGCATTGTGCATGCACCTACCAAGTCTCATTAAAACTGTCCCAATATCAAATCACCTGCAGTGAATTCAAGCCTCGTTATACACATAATAAGGAGGGGGTAAAACTGCTGAGCAACTGTCTCTGTATCTACCACTAGAAGCAAACAGTGGTAGATAACACAGGATGTTGAGTGTCCCTTATTTAAAAGTTATCTAAAATGATCTGTAATAAAATGATCAGATTTGCACACAAATAGGATTACTACCTTTTCTACCAAACAAAATACCGGACATGCTGGTGTCTCCATAGACTTAACATTGGCATACTGGCCATCCGGTAAACTACCGGCTGGGTGGAAACCCTACACCCATAACTCAGAATGTAAGCGCACAACAGTTTATTCAGTGTCCACCCACTCTTAAGCTGTAATATAGACTTTCCATGCGTGATCAGACTCCCACATGTACAGGGTAATACAATGACAGATTCCCAATGATGCCTCACATCACAGTAAAAGTGATTTATTTGTTCTATACAGTATTTGCAATACTACTGTATTTCATGAAGAGCTGAGAGGGTTTAATATGTCTTATTGGTGAAAATGATCTGTTTTCCAAAATACTTCTGGTCCCAAGCATTTTGGATAAGGGATACTCAGTATTGATATTTACATGTATTCATCTTCCATGCATTCACTTGCCATGCATCCGAACATTATGTAAAAAAAAAACAACCAAACAAAATAATCTGGTCAGAATGTCTCCATCCTGGCCTCTATCAGTCCAAAGAGGGTGAAGCCTTGTGGGCAGCATTAAACATTGTGGATGTAGAAGAAATACATTCTACTATGTATGGACTTGTGTCTTGGAGCCTGTCCTTGTACAAGTTCTACACAATGGAAAACACTACAGACCAGTCTACAACCTCTCTCTTCTGAGGGAAAGTAATGTAAAATATAGGCAACTCTATCTTTGATCTCTTCCAGTCATGTTTCTGGAGATGCCTTAGATCTGTCAGAGCTACTTGTGCAGGACCCTCTGTTAGCAAGAGACAAAGGTGATTATTTCATCTTAATCCAAGAGACAAAGGTGATTATTTCATCTTAATCCTCTTTAATCTTTCAGCTGCATCAGACAACATTGATCCTGGGATTTTAAATCAGTCTTTACAACACCTTTGTGGGACTTGGCAGCACATTAGTAAACTTGTTCAAATCTCAGAGATGGCCATCAAGAATGTCCTCAACACGAACATCAATAACATACAGTGTACCAGAAAGACAGATCCTGTATCCAATGCCATTTACAATTTGCTGGCTAGCCTTCCTACACTATGCTTAGCAACTTTTATGTTCATGTAATAAAGTTATGTTTGGCATACAATACAGTAAACAATCATATGTATTTTGCTCCACTAACGATCATGGGCATCCAAAGGATTTTTTCTATGGGCGGCCAAAATATGACCTCCCACTCAAGTGCCTCCTTATTGCCTACCTTTGTCGGCTGTGAAACATTGCAACGGGTCTAATGTAAAAAAAACTAATAACAATACTTATTCTGAACCCAGATTACATGATTTAACCCATCATGCACCACAGAAGTGAGAAGTGCACTGGCAAGGTCAAGCAAACAAAGCAGTACAAACAGTGCAAAACGTTGCATGCACGGTATATCCACAAGGACTATGTTGTACATAGTGATATCAAACAGACCCTGAACGGCTAATATTGAAGCAATATCATGAAAGTTGCCGTTACTACCACCCCACTTCTCCTAATGCAAGTGTTATGCCTGATTTAGTAAAGGATCACTCTATTTTAAGAAATTTAAGTAATAAATGCATATCGAAAAGAACACTATGATAAATGATACTTTTTTTTTTTCAATTTGCAGTTACAAAACTTACCTTTTGCAGTGCCTCTCCCGGGGGTCTTCTTCACTTTCACATTATTAGATGTCTCCCACAGAGATGTGCTCATCAGCAACAACTGTGTCTCTATAGAGTTCTATGGAGTGACATGGAGACTCATTTCTCGCATGTCCTTCGATACAGCACCATGCACCGCACATATATCGCACACCACAGTCGGACATACCTGGTGCTTCACTAATTATCTTCGAGTAGGTGCATCTTTCAGAGTACATCTTCAAAACTTGAGCTGGGACTTAAACACTAAAAGGTCTATAAGTAGAGAATTGCAGGGAAATTAGATTCTCTAGACCAAAGTAGCCAAATCGGAGAAATGCAGCTGAATGGAATCGGCAACTTTGGCCTTAAGTTTGAAATTCCCATCTCAGTTCCCTGCAATTATCTCTTGATTCAGCAGATCCTTAAGCATTGTTGAGCATGCAATAATAGGGCACCGTTTATCTAACACGCATCACCAAATTCATGAATTTTTGTTTCGCTCACAGTGATCCTTACGCCAAAAAGAAAGTGTGGTATGGGCTAGCATATAATGGGATTTATTTATGAAGAGCCGCTCTGGGGCTGAACTATAAATCTGGGGCAATCACCAACAGAATAGTGTGCAGATTGCTCCACTTCTTGAACCTTGCCCCAGATTTACCAGTATACAGCACCCATTTTTTTTTCTGATTCCACTGCTAAAGCTCACATTTATACACACCAAAAACACAGCCATATACATTGTTTGCTTTCTTTAACAAGTGCAAAGTTACATTTTTACTTTATGGTTTCCTCGGCAACAGGGTTTTAATTTCCTTCCAGCCAATACAAAGGATTGTTTTTACTTAGTCACGTACATTCTTATCTGTTCAAGTAATGATGGCATCATAATTAAATTACAAGCAAAGAACAAACAGTGGGATGGACAATATAACCAGTAGACAGTAGAGCAGTTTTATAATCTGAGTAGATTAAGCAATGGCAATAAAATAAAATATCCAGTGTGTTTGTGCACCACTTGGATTGACATTTATTATGCACATCTATTTTAATTTGAAAGGGGAACCTGACAAGAAGCCTAACATTACACATATGTACACAATGTACACATACCCGGCACGGAGATATTGCCCCATTACTAACAAAGAACAAATACGCCTACAAGGATAAGGTTTCTATTTCACAGGTTTGACATGGAGATCCAGGAAAAAAGGTCCGCAAATTACTAGACCAAAGAGCTTTCAATTGTTTGAAATTTCAGAAAATGGAGAGTGGCTGGAGGCAGTGAAATATGTTATTTGGAACATTTTAAAATATTGAATTTGTATTAATGTAAATATGCAAGCACCCTTGATTGTCACATGTTTTATAATATATACTGCATCAAGAACAAGATTTGTCTACCGGGTGGAAATTAAACATTTAGAAATCCGATTTAACAAGTGGATAATGTTTCAACACAGTTATCAGTTCAATATTTTTTTTTCATTTGCTTAAGTAATGTATTTAATATATCCATTGAAAACTATCCAGCAAATGTTTGTACGGTTTTACAACAGAAATCACGATATATATATATAGTGTGTGTGTGTGTGTGTGTGTGTATTACGGTAAATTTAAATCCCTAGATTCAACCAGTATTTGAAAATATTAACATTAATATTTACATATCATTTTACATATCAATATTGTTTTGCACTAGTAGATTGCATGAATTCTTCAAATTGGTCCTGATAGCAAAAATAACATAATTTTCTTTGAAAGTGTTCCTAAGAGAGTGCAGAGAGCTAAATTGACCATATACCCCACTTACATTTGTGAAATAAATTGGTCCTGATAGCAAAAATAACATAATTTTCTTTGAAAGTGTTCCTAAGAGAGTGCAGAGAGCTAAATTGACCATATACCCCACTTACATTTGTGAAATAACACATTGCTTTTGCAGGATAAATATTGAGCACACATTTCATGCAATTTCAGATCCTGTATATTTAGGTGTATATGAAGTGAGACATTAACGAGTTGGATGATTCTTTAGTGGGTTATATAATGCTTTGATCATTTAAAATTCCTAGAAGCAGTAGAGTGCAGATCCAAGGAGATATCCTATTGCCATTTTGGAACCAAGAATTATGTTTTTCCTTTTTTTTAACAATTTAAAAAAAAAAAAAAAAAACTTATAAAACAAAATATAGTATTTTTGAACCAAAAGCAGCAAGTTAGGAGGTACTTGAAAACTTAATGGATTTAAGTATTATTCAAACCAGTCTATTATGGTGCAGTATACATAGATATATACACATCTACCAATATATATATATGTATACAAATATATAGTATACACACGTCTGTATATTTCCTTTTTTGTTTGTGTGTATACACAGTGAGTTGTGTATACATATATATATATATATATATATATATATATATATATATATATATATATATATATTTGGGTTTTTTTTGTTTGTTTTTTACTGGGATAAAAAAACAATTATTGTAATTGTCAGCACAATTGTATTACATATGTCAATAGTTTAATGTTCTGTGACCTGAATTCAGGGTCATTTAAACTTGTGCAATATGCAAACAGCAACACATTTGTGCATCTTTAGAACCCTTCATTCTCGCAACAGGAAACCCGAGAACATAGAAAGTTTTAAATGACACTTGTGTGGGTTAAAGCATAATGCCCTGCAGCATCCATGCCACACATCACTTTAAAATGCAGAGAATGCTCTGCAGATTCCACCTACATTAACTTTTAGTGAACTTTTTTCATGGGAATTAAAGCGATTTAAAAAATAAAAAATAAGGACATGAAAATCCTAACCGTCATTTATTTTTTGTGCCACATTGATGAGTACAATTTCCATTTTTCCTGCAAATGCATGCTCTGTGTAGATCCAACACATAATTGTCTGCATCTGAAATGTCATAGGCAGTGGGACATTATGCTGTAAATTTATTTAATGGCTTTTTTTCAACAAGAACACTTGCAAATAAATATGTTATGTGATGGATATAATATCAGCAAGGGAATTGTATGTTTCAATAAATAACAGATACACTGAAAGGAATGGATGATTTTTTAAATATAAATATTTATTTGGGTACGTCAAATGGCTTTGACCATTGATCTGATTTGTCTGTTATATCTGTGTCAAGCTTAAGTAATGTTTGGAAAATCCTGGGAGTTAACCTGTTTATTATTTTAATTTACATTTAGATTTTCTTTTTCTTCCAGGAATTTAAATGTTTTGATATTCAGGAAAAATTGTGGGGGAAAAAGAAGGACCAGGAAACTATCATTATAAACAGTTCAAGTCTGATCTTTTAGTTCTTTCCTGCCTACTAAAAAATGTTGATCATTTATCACCAAGAAAATTGATTTTTAAATTAGGAGGTAAATGTGAGTGAATATTCTGCAAGAGTATGGTACTTAGCCAAATGTATTAGGTATGTTGACCTTTTAGTACTTTGCAATTACCAGCCTCCCAAAGGGTGACAAGGTTGCATAAGATTTACATTCTAGACCTGGCAAATTCTTCACTGTCACTTAAAGATAAATAGTATTTTGTGTCTACAAACTTTTTTGGAACACACAACATGATGCAGCCTATTATAAATCCACCATATTTTCTTCCCCACACAAAAAAAAGTTACTCCAAATATTTTAGTTTCAAGAAGTCAATTTTATGATTAAATATAACAATTGTAAAATGTTATTTGATGAATTATTAGGTTAATTGTATGAAGAAGCATGGTGGAAAATGTATCAAAATGTTTTAAGTGCCTCTTCCATAAACAGATACTGTAGAATAATATGAGGGGGGGGGGGGGGGGGGGGGGAATCACACTTAAATTACATAGCAGTAGTTTAGGCTTGAAAAAAAAAAAAAAAGACTTTCATCCCTTTTCCTATCCTTGTTGATCTAAAAAGTTAATGTCCCCTAATATTTAGCTATTCAGTGTGGTTTTCATTTAATGAAAGAATTAAAGTTGCAAAAACTAATATATACATTTACCAGCTGTCATCTTTAATTGTAATATCAAAACATGGGTGTAGGTGCATTTGATAGACATTTTCTTTTGACGGTAAATAAATGATGGATGATACAATATGTTGCAAGGTGTTAGCATGGCCAGCAGAAAAAATTATATTAAAGTGAATGTGCTCCAGTATCTCTCAATCCCTATGTCAAACACACACAAGGGTAACATTACTTTATGAGTAGGGTAACCATCCCTACCTTCCACTATGGACAGCTGTGGGGTTTTATGGCTTAGTAGGAGACATAGAGGAATAGAGAAGCCAACCACCAAATTTATCAGGGGAAAGATCTAATATATTTGGCAAATCGAAAGTAATCAAATGACCATTAGGCTTTCAATGTAGTGTCAGATCTAGTGTGATTTAACTCTAGTTTATTTTATAAACACATTTCCTAGTTAATAAATATTTACAGTGACATTAATACCTTTGTTTGTAACAACATAAAAGGCCAGAAGCATGTACAAACACAAGCATTTGGTCATATGTATGGAATGGCTAACCTTTGGTAAAACAAATTAGCTGGCTGAGCATTCTGGGAAATGTAGATCGCAGCAACTGAACTACCAAAATATACATAATATGAATGGGTTTTTATTATTTAGAGTGAGGTGGCCACCAACTCCAATACACACATATGTTATATAAACATGACATCAGGGAAGGACAATGAAAGTACCACTTTATATGTGCTCAAAGGATCAAAAAAAAATCCAGATCTGATATCAGCAGCCACCTGTGGCCATAATGTACTGGGGAGATGAATGCAGTAGATGTTAATACACTGGAGATTGTTAGACTATTAGCAGTCTTTGTCTATGGACGTTACATAGAAACTATAATTGTGCTCGAAGTTTGAATGTGGAGCAAGAACCACGGAAACCAATAGAGTTCCTGCTGATGTTTTGGAGAATAGCTCTCTATGTATAACCTTCAATGTATCCGGTCATTGTGGCCCATGCACAAAGAGCAACTCTTTTCAATGGTATCCATGGTGATTGCTCCACTTTTCGAACTTTGCCCCAGAACTGATCCCGTATCAATATTTAGCTTATTGACTGTGATAATAAAATAGTTTGGGTTACTTGCCTCGGTTTTGGTAATGCGGTGTCTTGCCAGCTTCACCACAGCAAAATTCCCTTTCCCTAAAGTGCGCTCTATGTCATAAAATCCAACCCGGACAGGACCCCTCTGTACATGCCTCTGACTATCCGCCATGACCATGCTGGGACCCTGGACAGTGAGATCCAAGACATCAACTAGCACCCCCAAAATAACACCGCAAAAAAGGGGATTAGCAGCAAATGCAAAAAATAAAAAATAGCCTACAATGTCACCATCAGGTAAGAGTGCCCATGCCTTGCAGCAGTTAATCGTATGGAGTATAGGGGCTGCAATCCCAAATACAGAAGGGTGCACACAGCAAAATCTATCCTATTAGAAATCACACTGCATTGTCCAGATAATGCTATAATGAAAAAGACTTCATTGCAAGGACCTGAGACCATTCAGCGAGGTCTTCAGCATTAAATCCCAATGGATGGATTGCAGTATTCATTGTCCAGCTGCTTCTGTAATATGTGCCAAGGGCTGGTCGTGTATCCAGAACTTGGGAGAGCTGATCATACATCCATGCAGTCTATGCAATCCAGAAAATGATCAACCAAAAAGGTGATGACGGTGAATGGGTCTTTAAAAAAAATAAAAAAAATGAAACAATGAAAGATGCAGAGAATTCAGGATCAGTTTGAATGAGTCCAGTAAAGTGAGCTATTCAAGTTACTGCAGGCAGAGCTCCCTGATCCAAAGTGTTGGGAAGTCAGGAGCATTGTGCATATGCCAGGTTGTGTGTGTGTGATCACAGCTCCTGCAGAGTGTCACACACAGGGAGTGGAGGCGCAGCTGTGCAGGAAACCAGTGAGCAGCTCTGTGCAAGGCTCTGCCGCTTGCACAAGGCATCATGTTCTCAGGGTTGACGTCCATTGACGTCAGAGCCGCAGGAGGTCTCCTGGGCGGGGCTTATGCCTCTCTCTCCCTCTCTCGCTTTCTTTCTCTCTCTCGCTCTTCACAGCTCGATTGCCAAATGGGTTGCCCCTGGCAACCAGAGCCAGCTCTGACGTCAGCAGGCCTTCTGCACAGGCTGTCAATCAAGGCTGCAGCGATAGAGAGAGGGAGAGTAGTGTGTGTCTGTGTGAAAGTGTGGAGTGACCTGTATGTGTGAGCAGGGAAAGATCTGTGTGAGGCTGTGGTGTGTGCACAGGGAACTGTCTGGCGGTGTGAGCATGGAGGTGACTATTAGTAGCAGCAGCTCAGAGAGGTCACAGTCAAGAAAAGCTCATTATAGGAGTCTGATCAGGGAATAGTACAGACACACATACACACACAGTGAGAGAAATCAACATATAAGGGTCTACTCAACAAAGAGAGACTTGCAGGAAATTAAGATGGGTATTTCAAACTTTAGGCCAAGGTAGTCGAGTTGGAAAAATTCTCCAATGCAGCTGAATGTGATAATTGTTCGAGCTCAGCTTCTTCGGCCTTAAGGGTGAAATTCACATCTCAGTCCCTTGCAATTCCTTATTGAGTAGACCCTATGATGTTAGAGCTGTGATATCACTTTGTCTGATTTTCGTATTCACAGTCTGTTTTTGGATTAAAATATATGTACTGGATATACAATATGTATAGCCATATAATATATATATATATATGTGTGTATATATGAAAATAATTAGCTCTTTGCTGAAAAAATGCAATATTTTACCATTAGAGAGATATTAGCTCTTTGATCTTTCCATCCTTTTATAGGACATTCAATGATATATTTATTTCTATTATCGTTTCTGATCTCGCCCAGGGAATTTACAATAATGTAACAATAGAATTGTAGGGTGTGCATTTGCCACAGGGCCCCTAATCATAACCCACCTGGGAGCTCTGCTCAACCTGTGACCACTTTCAAGGGTGATCCTGCCTTATTTATTGTAATGCGCTGAATTATGTCATATGTAGTTGTTTCATTGACATAGCTGTGAAACATTTCAAGAAACCAGGTGAGAGAGGTTCCTCTGCTCACATGGTAAAGGATTATTCCAGGTAGAAAATACTAACATACTGAATGCATATTAAAGATGACTGCATTTACTTTTTACATTTTTTTTTTTTTTGAAATCTCACCTTTTGCACACTCTCTTGTCATCTGAACTGTGCAGCCATTCATCTCAGAGGTCTCCCATAGAGATGTGCAGTGGGCAGCTCCCCTATGATCTATACAATATATTGTTTATATACAAAAGACAATAAATACATTTTATATAATATTTCACTGATATTTGGTGTCTGAGTATTTTATGCAACACAACACGGTGAGTGTGTTATTATGAAAACTCTGTCCATGTTTTGTGAATTTCTAGGTCCTCTCTGGTGGCATTCAAAAACAAATACCCCAGTGAGATACACTGATTGGCTGATTGCACACTGACAGCGGAGAGAGCTCAGAGTAAACCTACATGTTGGGTTACTGTAGGTATGTGGCAAGTCTTTTAACTTTTGCTTGTGTCAGTGAAACAAAAGTTAAAAGAAACCTTTAGTGTCATAAGCAAAAATATAATCTTTTAGAATCACAGTTATTAACAACTGCCAACAAGTTGTTCAGGAATTTCTTTTCATCCTGCCATGATGTGACTTTGGAACTTGTGTGCTGATAACTCCAGTCTAATGGCTGGGGTCAAAGTTAGTCAGCTTTACCGTATATGGGACCGTGCTGGCTCAAATGTGTCCTAATATGTTTTCAAACAACTTGGAAAGAGTTCTCGCTATTCATCCTCATTGACCACCAGGGATGAATCCTTCCCAAATCCACATTTTTTTTTCCATTTACACTATTGCCATGTATAATTTAATATATACTACTAGGGTTATGTATAAAAGTCAATTGTGGGGCAAAGTTCTAAAAATGGTTTTGTCACCATGGAAACCAATGGAATGCTGATTACAGGGCTGCCATCAGGGGTGACAGACGATACACCTGTCACAGACCCTGTGTTGACCTCCCCCCCTGCAGCTATAACAGTTTCCACTCTTCTGGTGAATGCTTTCCACAAGATTTTGCAATGTTTCTGTGGGAATTTTTGCCCATTCATCCAGTAAAGCATTTTTGAGGTCAGGCACTGATGTTGGATTCATAGGCATCTGCAGATTTTCTTTCGGGGAGGCATAATTTTACCGTCATCCTTGCTGCGCAGTGCCTCTTTACATGCCTCCATCACCCCATTACATACACATTGCCAATATTCCCCAGCCAATATGCCCATTAATATGCCAGTATCATTTCCCATTAATATGCCCCAGCCAATTTGCCCAATAATATGCCAGTATTATTTGCCATTAATAAGTCACAGCCAATTTGCCCAATAATATACTAGTATTTGCCATTTAATCTGCCCCTGCCAATTTGCCCAATATTGTGCCAGTATTATTTTGCCATTAATATGGCCCAGCCAATTTGCCCAATAATATGCCAGTTTTTGCCATTTAATATGCCTCTGCCAATTTGCCCAATATTATGCAAGTATTATTTGCCATTTAATATGCCCCTGCCAATTTGCCCAATAATATGCCAGTATTTGCCATTTAATATGCCCCTGCCAATTTGTCCAATAATATGCCAGTATTATTTGCCATTACTATTCCCCAGCAAATTTGCCCAATAGTAAGCCAGTGTTATTCTGCCATTTAATATGCCCCAGCCAATTTTCCCAATATTAAGCCAGTATTATTTGCCATTTAATATGCCCCTGCCAATTTGCCCAATAATATGACAGTGTTATTTGCCATTAATAAGCCTTAGCCAATTTGCCCAATAATATGCCAGTGTTATTCTGCCATTTAATATGCCCCTGCCAATTTGCTTAATAATATGCCAGTGTTATTTGCCATTTAATATGCCCCTGCTAATTTGCCCAATAATATTCCAGTGTTATTTGCCATTTAATATGCCCCTGCTAATTTGCCCAATAATATTCCAGTGTTATTTGCCATTTAATATGCCCCAGCCAATTTGCCCAATAATATGCCAGTGTTATTTGCCATTTAGTATGCCCCAGCCAATTTGCCCAATAATATGCCACTATTATTTGCCATTTAATATGCCCCAGCCAATTTGCCCAATATTAAGCCAGTGTTATTTGCCATTAATAAGCCCCTGCCAATATTCCCAAATCCCCCCATCTCCCCAGTAGAGTTGAGCGGACACCTGGATGTTCGGGTTCGGTGGGTTCGGCCGAACTTCGGAAAAAAGTCCGGGTTCGGGCTCGAACTTGACCCCGAACCCGAACCCCATTGAAGTCAATGGGGACCCGAACTTTTGGCCACTAAAATGCCTCTAAAAAAGTTCTGGAAAGGGCTAGAGGGCTGCAAAAGGAAGTAAAATGGGGGTAAGAGTAGGACAAGTGCCCTGCAAACAAATATGGATAGGGAAATAACTTAAAATAACATAAAATACATGCAAATTAAAAATATAGCTGAGCCATAAAATAGCACTAGATGGAATCTTTGATTTTAGTTTTGGAAGAACATAAATCTAAATCTAAAGCATGGCTGCCAGGAGGATCAACAGAATTATCAATTTGAGAAAGGGTTGGAGTGCAGGGTATTCTCTTTCAGTTTATACTAAGTGACCCATAGGTTGAGGAGGCAGTGACCGTGGCGGTGTAGGTGGAAGCGGCGCTGGAGGAAGAGGTAGCCAAAATTTTTCAAAGTGCGCTGTAAGCACAGTATTGGACTGTTCTATTTGACTCTGAGATATGAAGTGCACCGCAAGACGCAAATGTACTATTTACCGCCCAAAACTATTAGAATTTTTCAAAGTGCGCTGTAAGCACAGTATTTGACGGTTCTATTTGACTCTCAGATATGAAGTGCACCGCAAGACGCAAATGTACTATTTAACACCCAAAACGATTAAAATTTGTCAAAGTGCGCTGTAAGCACAGTATTTGACGGTTCTATTTGACTATTTGTAATACATGTAATGCTATTGCTATTCTATAAACCGAAATAGAGTCCCCATTCATACGAATAGGTCAATTGACCTTTTCTTATGAATGGGGACTCTATTTCGGTTTATAGAATAGCAATAGTATTACATGTATTCCATAAACCGAAAGTTTATAAACCGAATGTCTTTCGGTTTATAGACTTTCGGTTTATGGAATACATGTAATGCTATTGCTATTCAAAACCAAAATAGAGTCCCCATTCATACGAATAGGTCAATTGACCTTTTCTTATGAATGGGGACTCTATTTTAGTTTATAGAAAGCCAATAGCATTACATGTATTCCATAAACCGAAAGTCTATAAACCGAAAGACATTCGGTTTATAGACTTTCGGTTTAATGTATTCCATAAACCGAAAGTCTATAAACCGAATGTCTTTTGGTTTATAGACTTTCGGTTTATGGAATACATGTAATGCTATTGGCTTTCTATAAACTAAAATAGAGTCCCCATTCATAAGAAATTCTTATGAATGGGGACTCTATTTCGGTTTATAGAAAGCCAATAGAATTACATACAATGTAATCTCCGAACGCCGAACTCCAACACGAACATACAGTGGAATGTCTGTGTTCGGGTCCGGGGTACAAAAACCGTAATGTTCGGTACGAACCCGAACAGTGCGGCTCGCTCTACACTACTCCCCAGCAGTGGCGTCCCGAAGGGGGGGCGGACCACACCGGCTGCCGGCACCCCCCCGCATCGCGCTGCTTAACATTTTTTTTTGCAGCCGCATCCGCTGGACGCGGCCGCCTGAAAAAAGAAAAAAAAAAAAAATCACAGCAAGCGTATGTGACGTTACGTCACATCCGGTGACTGTGTTTCCCTCCTCTGTGCAAGAGGGAAGAGAGCAGCCTTTAGGTAAGTGATGGGGAAGGGGGGAAGGAGGGTGGTTTAAAACGAGCAGGGCTCTGGCTGGCACTATATTACTGGGCTCTGACTGGCACTATTTTACTGGGCTCTGGCTGGCACAATATTACTGGGCATCTGGCTGGCACAATATTACAGGCATCTGGCTGGCATTATATTACTGGGCATCTGGCTGGCACAATATTACTGGGCTCTGGCTGGCATTATATTACTGGGCATCTGGCTGGCACAATATTACTGGGCATCTGGCTGGCACAATATTACAGGCATCTGGCTGGCACTATATTACTGGGCATCTGGCTGGCACTATATTACTGGGCTCTGAGTGGCACTATATTACTGGGCTCTGAGTGGCACTCTATTACTGGGCTCTGGCTGGCACTATATTACTGGGCATCTGGCTGGCACTATATTACTGGGCATCTGGCTGGCACTATATTACTAGGCTCTGGCTGGCACTATATTACTGGGCTCTGGCTGGCACAATATTACAGGCATCTGACTGGCACTATATTACTGGGCATCTGGCTGGCACTATATTACTGGGCTCTGACTGGCACTATTTTACTGGGCTCTGGCTGGCACAATATAACAGGCATCTGGCTGGCACTATATTACTGGGCTCTGGCTGGCACAATATTACAGGCATCTGACTGGCACTATATTACTGGGCATCTGGCTGGCACTATATTACTGGGCATCTGGCTGGCACTATATTAATGGGCTCTGGCTGGCACTATATTACAGGCATCTGACTGGCACTATATTACTGGGCTCTGGCTGGCACAATATTACAGGCATCTGACTGGCACTATATTACTGGGCATCTGACTGGCACTATATTACTGGGCATCTAGCTGGCACTATATTACTGGGCTCTGGCTGGCACTATATTACTGGGCATCTGGCTGGCACTATATTACTGGGCTCTGGCTGACACTATATTACAGGCATCTGACTGGCACTATATTACTGGGCTCTGGCTGGCACAATATTACAGGCATCTGACTGGCACTATATTACTGGGCATCTGACTGGCACTATATTACTGGGCATCTAGCTGGCACTATATTACTGGGCTCTGGCTGGCACTATATTACTGGGCATTTGGCTGGCACTATATTACTGGGCTCTGGCTGGCACTATATTACTGGGCTCTGGCTGGCACAATATTACAGGCATCTGACTGGCACTATATTACTGGGCTCTGGCTGGCACAATATTACAGGCATCTGGCTGGCACTATATTACTGGGCTCTGGCTGGCACAATATTACAGGCATCTGGCTGGCACTATATTACTGGGCTCTGACTGGCACTATATTACTGGGCATCTGGCTGGCACTATATTACTGGGCTCTGGCTGGCACAATATTACAGGCATCTGGCTGGCACTATATTACTGGGCATCTGGCTGGCACTATATAACTGGGCATCTGGCTGGCACTATATTACTGGGCTCTGGCTGGCACTATATTACTGGGCTCTGGCTGGCACAATATTACAGGCATCTGACTGGCACAATATTACTGGGCATCTGGCTGGCACTATATTACTGGGCTCTGGCTGGCACTATATTACTGGGCATCTGGCTGGCACTATGTTACTGGGCTCTGACTTTCACTATATTACTGGGCATCTGTCTGGCACTATATTACTGGGCTCTGACTGGCACTATATTCCTGGGCTCTGAGTGGCACTATATTACTGGGCTCTGGCTGGCACTATATTACTGGGCATCTGGCTGGCACTATATTACTGGGCTCTGACTGGCATAATATTCCTTGGCTCTGACTGGCACCCTATTTCTGGTATCAGACTGGCATAATATTCCTGGGCTTTGACTCGCATAATATTCCTGGGCTCTGACTGGCACACTATTCCTGGGCTCTGACTGGCACAATATTCCTGGGCTCTGAGTGGCACAATATTACTGGGCTCTGGCTGGCACTATATTACTGGGCATCTGGCTGGCACTATATTACTGGGCTCTGACTGACACAATATTACTGGACTCTGACTAGCACAATATTACTGGGCTCTGACTGGCACAATATTACTGGGCTCTGACTGGCACAATATTACTGGGCTCTGACTGGCATAATATTACTGGGCTCTGACTGGCACAATATTCCTGGTATCTGACTGGCACAATATTCCTGGGCTCTGACTGGCACAAAATTACTGGGCTCTGAGTGGCACAATATTTTTGGGCTCTGACTGGCACAATATTCCTGGTATCTCACTGGCACAATATTCCTGGGCTCTGAGTGGGACAATACTATTGGGCTCTGAATGGCACAATATTCCTGGTATCTGACTGGCACACTATTACTGGGCTCTGAGTGGCACAATAATACTGGGCTCTGAGTCGGACAATACTACTGGGATCTGAATGGCACAATATTACTGGTATTTATAATTGTAAGATTGTCACCTCGTGGGGCTCCTGTGTGTTGCATAATTAATGGGGGATTCATGTGTGCATAATTATGGGGCACTTGTGTGTGGCATATTTATTGGGCCCCATGTGTGGCATAATTAAGGGACTCTTTTGTGTGGCGTAATTAAGGGACTCTTTTGTGTGGCATAATTATGGGGCACCTGTGTGTGTGTGGCATAATTATGGGGCACCTGTGTTTGTGGCATAATTAATTGGGCAGAGGTGAGGCATAAATAGTGGGGCTCTGGTGTGGCATAATTTATGGGGCTCTGGTGTGGCATAATTTATGGGGCTCTGGTGTGGCATAATTTATGGGGCTCTGGTGCTGCATAAATTATGGGGCTCTGGTGCTGCACAAGTTATGGGGCCCTGGTGTAGCATAAGTTATGGGGCTCCTGTGTGTGGCATAGTTATGGGCTCCTGTGTGTGGCATAGTTAATAGGCCATCTAACTTGCATTACTAAGGAATCTGTTTGGCATTGTATGGAGGAAATCCAGGGGGGTGACACCATGAGTTTCCACACCGGGTGACACCAACCCTAGTGACGCCCCTGCTCCCCAGCACTTAGCTTTTTTCCCTGGTAGCTAGTGGCAGGCAGCATGGGCTCCTCCATGCTGCCTGTTCAACTCGGTTGTGCCGACAGGTCATGTGACCTGGCACTCGTATGACGTCAGCACACCGGTCACGTGACCTGTTGGCACTTCCATGTCACACTGCACGAGAAGCCTAACAGGCAGCACGGAGGTTTCTCTGTGCTGCCTGCACGGCTCGCTGTGCAGCCTGCTGGCAGGCAGAGGGAAGGTGAGGGGGGGATCTTTCGATCCCCTCTCACCTCCGTCTCTGCCTGCAAGCGCTTTTTTTTGTTTTTTTGTTTAAAGGGGCGGATTTTTTTAAAAATTGAATTTTTTTTTTGTCTCCTCAGTGCTGGGGGGCGCTGACGCCCCCCAAAATATGTCGCCCTAGGCATCCGCCTAGGATGCCTCGTGGTAAATAAATGCATGCAACGTAGTTGCCCCACACTAGATTGCATGTATGGCACCAGCTACAGCACCAGATTATACTCAAAGCAGTTGTCACAGCACTTGATACCACCCACAGCACTAGGTGGCATGCACAGCACTGGCTACAGCACCAAATAGCACCCTCAGCGCCAGACTTCACTTGCCATAGCCCCAGATTGCACCCACAGCAGGTGCCACAGCACTAGTTTGAACCCAAAACCTTTGTCACAGCACCAGCTATAGATATAGCCCTATGACACAAGATATAAACCCACTGCACCAGATACAGATCCACAGCACTTGATATAATACCACAGCACCAGATATAAACCAACCACACTAGATATAGCCTCACTGCACCAAATATAGATCCACTGTGCCAGATATAGATCCACAACACCAGATATTAACCCATGGCACCAGCTACACCCTGTTCCAGGGGTCAAGTCCTGGGAGAAAAAGTGTGGGAACTCACACAAAATCCACTGCGACCCCCCCCCCCCCCCCACCAAATATATATTTCACCGAAAATTCAGTGAATGTTGCGCCTCTATGCCAGGATTCTGCCCCTCTATATGCCAGGATTTTGCCCCTCTATGTCAGAATTTTGCCCCTCTATTCCAGTATTTTGCCCCTCTATGTGCCAGGATTTTGCTCCTCTATGTCAGGATTTTGCCCCTCTATGTCAGGATTTTGCCCCTCAATGCCAGGATTTTGCCCCTCTATGTCAGGATTCTGCCCCTCTATATGCCAGGATTTTGCCCCTCTATGCCAGGATTCTGCCTCTCTATATGCCAGGATTTTGCCCCTCTATGCCAGGATTCTGCCCCTCTATTTGCCAGGATTTTGCCCCTCTATTCCAGGATTTTGCCCCTCTATATGCCAGGATTTTCCCCTCTATGTGCCAGGATTTTGCCCCTCTATGCCAGGATTTTGCCCCTCTATTCCAGGATTTTGACCCTCTATATGCCAAGATTTTGCCCCTCTATGTCAGGATTTTGCCCCTCTATTCTAGGATTTTGCCCCTCTATGCCAGGATTTTGCCCCTCTATATGCCAGGATTTTGCCCCTCTATGTCAGGATTTTGCCTATCTATTCCAGGATTTTGCCCCTCTATGCCAGGATTTTCCCCCTCTATATGCCAGGATTTTGCCCCTCTATGCCAGGATTTTGCCCCTCTATGTCAGGATTTTGCCCCTCTATATAACAGGACTCTGCCCCTGCCCCTCTATTTGCCAGGATTTTGCCCCTATATGTCAGGATTTTGCCCCTCTATGCCAGGATTCTGCCCCTCTATATGCCAGGATTTTGCCCCTCTATGCCAGGATTTTGCCCCTCTATGTGCCTGGACTTTGCCCTCTCTATGTCAGGATTTTGCCCCTCAGTATTCCTGGATTTGCTCGTTTAATCCACCCTCCTCCCCCTTTCCCAGACAGTACTTACCTCCGGTCTTCTCCTCCGAGCATCTTCCCCCCTGCACGGAGGAAGGAAGCTCCGGTCGTCACGTTTTTTTTTTTTACTTTATTGAGGTCGCACGACTTCAATAAAGTAAAAAAAAAACGTGACGACCGGAGCTTCCTTCCTCCGTGCAGGGGGGAAGATGCACGGAGGAGAAGACCGGAGACAGAGAGCATCAAGGAGGTAAGTACTCACCATCTCCTTGGTGCTCCCTGTCTCTGTCCAGCTACTCCGTCCAGTCTTCTTCCCTCCTGCACGGAGGAGGGAAAATACCACCGGATATGACATGCTGTCAAATCCGGTGGCAATGACAAGAAGTTGAGGCAGCTGCCCTGGTCTTGGATGAGCAAAGGGAACGGCGTTCCTGCCATGAAAAAAGTGCAGGAACGCCGTTCCCACGCGTTCCTGCAGGACTCGAGCCCTGGAGATTTTTCTCATTTACCTAAATAATTGATGTCAGCATAATTCTCATGTTATCAACTATTAAGAGAACAATTCAAATTTTATTGAACAAACCTCCTAATGATAACAGTATTTTTTTTAAACATAAAAAACTTACAATGCACTGTTCCCAGTTACAGTAAGTTTCAAAACACTTTATAGGTTGTAAAGAACTGAAAATTGTCAAAATTGTCATGGGTTGTGCTTGCAGCATATTTACTGAAATCAAAAGCTATTTCAATCAAACTTATAACAAAATTTTAACTTCTTAAATATTTTAACAGGTCACGTTTTAACATAGGACCCCTTATTTGATAGCAGCTTCACAAGTCTAGCATCCATTGAACTTGTGAGTTCTTGGACAATTTCTGCTTGAATTTGTTTTCAAAATGTCAGAATAGCCTCCCAGAGCTGCTGTTTGGATGTAAACTGCCTCCCACTCTCATAGATCTTTTGCTTGAGGATGCTCCAAAGGTTCTCAATAGGATTAAGGTCAGGGGAGGATGGAGGCCACACCATGACTTTCTCTCCTTTTATCCACATAGCAGAAATTGATGCAGAGGTATTCTTTGCAGCATGAGATGGTGCATTGTCATTGTCAAGATGATTTTATTATGGAAAGCATAGTTCTTCCTTCTGTACCAGGGAAGAAAGTGGTCAGTCAGAAACTCCACATACTTTGCAGAGGTCATCTTTACACCTTCGGGGACCCTAAAGGGGCCTACCAGCTCTCTTCCCATAATTCCAGGCCAAAACATGACTCCACCACCGCCTTGCTGATGTCGCAGCCTTGTTGGAACACGGTGGCCGTCCACCAACCATCCACTACTCCATCCATCTGGACCATCCAGGGTTGCACGACACTCATCAGTGAACAGGACTGTTTGAAAATTAGTCTTCATGTATTTTTCGGCCCAATGCAGCCATTTCTGCTTGTGAGCATTGGTTAGTGGTGACCGAATAGAAGGTTTATGCACAGTTGCAAGACTCTGGAGGACTCTACACCTTGATGTCCGTGGGACTCCAGAGGCACCAGCAGCTTCAAATATCTGTTTGCTGCTATGTAATGGTATTTTAGCTGCTGTCCTCTTGATCCGATGCATGGATCTGGCACAAATCTTCCTCAATGTGCCTTTATCTGCACGAACCCGTCTGTGCTCTGAATCAGCCACAAATCTCTTAATAGTGTGATGATCACGCTTAAGTTTTCGTGAAATATCTAATGTTTTCATACCTCGTCCAAAGCATCGAACTATTTCACTCTTTTCGGCAGCAGAGAGATTCTTTTTCTTCCCCATATTGCATGAAAATGGTGCTCTGCTTAATAATGTGGAACAACCTCCTTTAGTAGTTTTTCCTTAAATTGGGCTCACCTGGCCATCTAATTATCACAGGTGTCCGAGATTGTTTTCAATGATCAAAAGAGCCCTGAGACACAATGCCACCCATGAGTTAAACTGAAAAACAAAATATTTAATCTTTGTGACACTTAAATAGAATTTGCATAATAATTTGGAACAGGGTGTATAAACCGATGACATAAGTTATAACCAGAGCACCAAATAAATATCCAGAGCTCTACCTGAAACTCCGATACAACAACATAGCAAAGATATAACCCCACAGCACCAGATACAACACTATAGCACACAATATAACCCCACATTACCAGATACACCAGTATAGCATAAGCACACAGCAACAGATAACAACAGATAACAACCAAATTCCTACATCCATGACATTTCTTTATCTCTTTTCTACTTTTTTATATGCTTTATTCCTCCATGTTTGCCATCTCTTTCCCCCTCATTTTATGTGTTTTATTCCACCATGTTTGTCACCTCTTTTCCTCCTCCA
The DNA here is from genome assembly GCA_036172795.1 of Pelodytes ibericus. Classification (NCBI taxonomy): domain Eukaryota; kingdom Metazoa; phylum Chordata; class Amphibia; order Anura; family Pelodytidae; genus Pelodytes; species Pelodytes ibericus. Next base: position 25,925,993 of record CM069866.1, read on the forward strand.
TTATATATTTTCTGCCCCATGTCACCATTTTGTCTGCATTCTGCCTCAATCAATCACCTCTTTTCATCCTCCATTATCTTTTCTGCCCCATCCCCTTGTCACCATGATGTCCCGTTTTTTTTTGTAATCTGCCTCCATGTCAATGATCCATCATTCATGTCATTTCCTCCATTAACTTTTCCTCCCCATGAGACCGTTAATGTCATTCATTCACATTTCCTACCTGTATTCTGCAGGCAGCTGGCCTGGTTCTCCGTCTGTTGCTCTGGTCTCTGGCTGCAAGCACGTGAGGGAAGCTGCAGTGCCCCACCCTGTACATCAAGTTAGGCTGCCGCACTTATGGAATAAGCAGAGCATAAACACCATGTGCCTCAGCACTCAGTGCCCCCGCTCTGTATTTTTACATGGTCTTCCGCTTCGTGGCTGAGTTGCTACTGTTTCTTAACGCTTCCACAATAATACCACAGTTGACCGTGGAATACCTAGCAGAGATAAAATGCCACAATCTGACTTATTGCAATGATCGCGTTATATCACAGTACCAAGCTTCAACTCAATGACCCATTTTTATCACACATTTTTGGATATGCAGACTGCATGGCTAAGTACTTGATTTTACACACTTGTGGCAATGAATGAAATACCTGAATTCAATAATTCAGTGGTGTGTCCCAATACTTTTGTCCATATAGTGTAGGTTGTGTCTTCTTTTTTCCAGTTGTACAGACACCACTGACTTTAGAGTTCTTTTTAACAAAGACATGAGTGAAGGTGATGAGAGCACACTAAGCTTTGCAGGATGATGATGTCACCATTTAGGGACTAGTGCATCTGTTCTGCCCCCCATCTTTCTAGTCGTTACCTCTATATCAAATCATAGTAAAGCTCAGAAACTAAATATGTAGAGTGATGCCATATTACTAGCAAAATAGGTCACGGAAGGACGGTCAACTTGAGGCTCTGTCTGAACCCTGTTTATTATGTGATTCTTGAGGAACTATGTCCAGGAAATAATAAGACAGAGCCTGATTGATTTGCTATCCTTTTGTTGCACTAGACATATATAGGACCGGTGTGGAATTGTCTAGGGCAGGACAACAAGCAAGAACCTACAAGAAGGAAACCTGTGACACCAGTACAAAGAAAAGTACCTGGTTTACCCTGAGCTTACTTATAATGTATAATGTCATCCAATTACTGAGCCTCACAGTGTCATTTAATAAGGGAAAAACAGATTAACATGTTTGTACACTTCTGATTATTTGAAGCTGCAATAACTAAAAAAAAGTAGAAGCTCAAACACCACACTTCTCTATAATAAAAGTGGTAAAAGGGAAGAGAATAAATACTGTGGTAAACATAAGATCTGGAATTTATCCTTAACCCCTATGGACATGATTTTTTGGCTGTGTATTACCCTTGGTGACATGGGTTGTTTTAACTTTTCTGTGGTATTTGTGTTTAACTGAAATGTTCTTCTTTATAATTTACTGTAACCCTACAAATGATATATTATTTTTATCGGCATAACAAGGGTTAAAAAAATGATGAAACATTGAAAAAAAAAACTTTTTCGAACTCTTACATGAAATATCTTTTACACATCTACAAATGTAAATAAAAATACCTGCAAAATAGATTCCAATATTTGTTCTGAGTTTAGAAATGTTTACATGGATTTCTGTTGTTTTTTGCAAGTTATGGGGCAATAACTGTAAGTAGTGTTTTTTTGTTTTGTTTTTTTATAAGATAAACTATAAAAGGAAAACCTCTTAAACTTATTCTCCAGACAAAATCAGAGGTGCCTTCAGTCAATTTTATAAAGCAATTTTCAACTTAGAGCCACAAAAAAGTGAGCACCAAATGCAGCAGTATCTGAATTCTTGTCATTTAACAGCCGACCAGTTAGAAGAATTTAATACTCCCTTTAGCCTAGAAGAAGTACAAGAGGCCATAAAGAGAGTTAAAATCAATAAAGGCCCTTGTCCAGACGCCTTTACAAGCCAATTTTATAAGGTGGTGAGAGATAATAAAGCGTTATACCTTACTCAAGTATTTAATGAGATTTCAGGACCTTTCTAAAAGAACTAACGCAAGCCCACATAGTTCCAATAATGAAACAGAATAAAGACCCCTCAGATATATCCAACTACAGACCAATTTCACTGATAAACGGGGATACAAAAATCTAATCTATTCTGTCTGAAAGGTTAAAATGAGTGATACCTCACCTCATCCACAAAGATCAGTTGGGTTTTTTGGCCGGTAGATCATCCTCAAATAACATCCGTAGATGATTAAACATCATAGATCTAGCTTAAAGACGCAGGGCCCCAGTTTGCATCCTGACCTTAGATGCTGAAAAAGCATCTGATAGGGTGAACTGGAAATTTATGTAACAAACGTTGGTGAAATTTGGCCTTTAGGGCTGGGTTATGAAGGCAATAATGGCTTTATACACCTATCCCTCAGCCAGGATAGTGGCTTTTGGAATAGAGCCACCTTGATTTGATAAACGGAATGGTACGAGACATGGATGCCCACTTTCCTCTTTGCTTTACATCTTGGCCTTAGAACCCCTGGCTCAGCGTGTAAGAACCAGTACAGACATTAAAAGAATTTCCATTAAACATCAAGTTAACATCTGAGCGGATGATGTAGTCGTCTCATTAACTCATGGGAATAAATGAAAACCCTTCTAAAATAAATAGAAATATATGGCTCCAGGACTAATTATAAATTGTAATCTCGCTAAATCTTAGTGTCTATGTATACATCTGGATGGTAGATTGTTGGGAAAAAAAACTAAAGGATAACTATGAATTAATTTGGGTTAATAAAATTACAGGGAGTGCAGAATTATTAGGCAAGTTGTATTTTTGAGGATTAATTTTATTATTGAACAACAACCATGTTCTCAATGAACCCAAAAAACTCATTAATATCAAAGCTGAATATTTTTGGAAGTAGTTTTTAGTTTGTTTTTAGTTTTAGCTATTTTAGGGGGATATCTGTGTGTGCAGGTGACTATTACTGTGCATAATTATTAGGCAACTTAACAAAAAACAAATATATACCCATTTCAATTATTTATTTTTACCAGTGAAACCAATATAACATCTCAACATTCACAAATATACATTTCTGACATTCAAAAACAAAACAAAAACAAATCAGTGACCAATATAGCCACCTTTCTTTGCAAGGACACTCAAAAGCCTGCCATCCATGGATTCTGTCAGTGTTTTGATCTGTTCACCATCAACATTGCGTGCAGCAGCAACCACAGCCTCCCAGACACTGTTCAGAGAGGTGTACTGTTTTCCCTCCTTGTAAATCTCACATTTGATGATGGACCACAGGTTCTCAATGGGGTTCAGATCAGGTGAACAAGGAGGCCATGTCATTAGATTTTCTTCTTTTATACCCTTTCTTGCCAGCCACGCTGTGGAGTACTTGGACGCCTGTGATGGAGCATTGTCCTGCATGAAAATCATGTTTTTCTTGAAGGATGCAGACTTCTTCCTGTACGACTGCTTGAAGAAGGTGTCTTCCAGGAACTGGCAGTAGGACTGGGAGTTGAGCTTGACTCCATCCTCAACCCGAAAAGGCCCCACAAGCTCATCTTTGATGATACCAGCCCAAACCAGTACTCCACCTCCACCTTGCTGGCGTCTGAGTCGGACTGGAGCTCTCTGCCCTTTACCAATCCAGCCACGCCCATCAAGACTCACTCTCATTTCATCAGTCCATAAAACCTTAGAAAAATCAGTCTTGAGATATTTCTTGGCCCAGTCTTGACGTTTCAGCTTGTGTGTCTTGTTCAGTGGTGGTCGTCTTTCAGCCTTTCTTACCTTGGCCATGTCTCTGAGTATTGCACACCTTGTGCTTTTGGGCACTCCAGTGATGTTTCATCTCTGAAATATGGCCAAACTGGTGGCAAGTGGCATCGTGGCAGCTGCACGCTTGACTTTTCTCAGTTCATGGGCAGTTATTTTGCGCCTTGGTTTTTCCACACGCTTCTTGCGACCCTGTTGACGCTTGTTTGTTCGATGATCACGCTTCAGAAGCTTTGCAATTTTAAGAGTGCTGCATCCCTCTGCAAGATATCTCACTATTTTTGACTTTTCTGAGCCTGTCAAGTCCTTCTTTTGACCCATTTTGCCAAAGGAAAGGAAGTTGCCTAATAATTATAAAGATTGAACCACTAAAGAGGTCTCTTGGTGTGGGACATATTAACGTCATAAAATCTTACATCCTGCCAAAATGGCTTTACATATTTGGTACCTTTCCCATGGTGTTAAACTTATTAATAATGAGAGGTTCAAAGAGGTTGGTTGGAGCATATATGAAAGGGGAAGAAAGCCAGCGTAAGTTACAGAGTACTAAATAAACATTAATTAAGCCCTGTACATAAACAAATATTATGATTCCTATGATTAGGCACATAGCCAGATGGTTTGTACATGATCAGGAAGAATGGAAATGAACTGAAAAATCTATGTTAAGCATCCAAGTTCTTGATATCATAGTGTGTTGGTCAATGATTAATGGAAACATAGAAACATAGAATGTGTCGGCAGATAAGAACCAATTGGCCCATCTAGTCTGCCCAATTTCTAAATACTTTTATTAGTCTCTGGCCTTATATCTCGGATAGCCTGGTGCCCGTCTGAGCCATGTTCAAACTTCTTCACGGTGTTAACCTCTACTGCTTTCACTGGATGGCTATTCCAAACATCCACTACCCTCTCAGTAATCCTGGACCACACAACCTTTACCAACGTGGCAAAATGCAGAGTTAGAGATGGCAGACGGAGGAGAATAAATCAACGAAGATGCTTTCGCCCCATTGGTCCAGGCCATGAGTTTTTCGATCCACTTCGCATCCAGTGAACTGTATAAATTACCATCAGTTTTATTATTCTTGAGATCTACAGTATTGCACTATTATTGTGTTTATTTATTTTATTAAAGGTTCCCACGGTCCCTCGCCCCTCTGTTGTTTTTCTGTGTACTTATCCACATTATATGTCAGTTGCCACAGCTCTAGTTTGGCTAAATCATTTGTCATTTGGCTTATCCCTCCAGGAACATCAACCCTGCTGCAAATCTTAGTATCATCAGCAAAAAGACATGCCTTACTAACAACACCTTCTGCAATATCACTAATAAAAATGTTAAAAATGTTAAATGTTAAATGGGTCGATGCACAGGGTAAAGTGGGTTTTGGGATAATTCCTGATTGTATATTGGGTTTTGGGCCTAGTACTGAGTGCAAAGTGGGTTTGGGGACAATACCTGAGTGCAAAGTGGGTTTGAGGCAAAGTGGAGTTTGAGGCAAGTTCTGAGTGCAAACTTTCTTCTGGGGAGATTCCTGAGTGCAAAGTCGGGTTTGGGACAATTCCTGCATGCAAAGTGGGTTTGGGGACAATTCCTGAGTGCAAATTGGGTTCTGGGGCAAGTACTGACTGCAGAGTGGGTTTAGGGGTAAGTGCAAAGTGGGTTTCGAGGCATATCCTAAGTGCAAAGTGGGTTTGGGGGCAAATTCTGAGTACAAAGTGGGTTTGGGGGAAATTCCCGAGCTGCAAAGTGGATTCTTGGGCAATTCCTGAGTGGAAAGTGGCTTTTGGGGCATGTCCTGTGAGTGCAGTCCGGGACTGGCCTTTGGGATGTGTGACCTTGTGATCTGTGTCTGTAATTTAGGGTTTTCATTAATTATTTATTTGATCTATTCCTTCAATGCTACGTTTGCATGTGATTTTCAGTTGATCTGTACCTGCAATGCTATGTTTCCATGTATGTGATGTTTATTTAATCTATACCTGTAAATACATGATTTGTATACTATAGTTTCTATGTGTTTTTTTTTGTTTTTTTTTTACACCTAAACAAGAGGGTTTGTATGTGTAATGCAGTTGATCTACTACTGGTTTTACATGTGTTATTCATAATTTATGTGTTACAAAGATTTTTTCTCTCTTATTTCTTGTTGATGTTTAGGTGACTTATGCTTGTCAACAGTCACTAGGCAAACAATTAAATTATTCATCTGTAGGAAGTAAAAAAAAAAAAAGAATTAACTTTGTTCCTCACAAGAATCCTAAAAAATACAGACCAGCCTACTTTTATCTACTTGAATGCAGATGTCAAGAGTATATTTAATAAGCAGCTTATTAGATGCTTTGCTGTTTATTTAAACGAGGTTATTGCTAAATATATAGATCTCATTTAATTGTGTGGCATATTCTTTGCTCTATAAAAAGCTCCCTGGAAGCTACTTCATTAATATGCAGATAATATTCATCTGAAACATTTCCCAGCCGCTAGGGCAAGCTCTGCATCAAGACCTCCTGGGGATATCTACCCTTGGGGGGGAAAACAACTCCAGACATTTACCTTTAGAAATAATGTGGAGAATCATTATTTCCAAGCATCACAAGAAAGCCTGCTGGTGCAGTTACAAATTAGAATATTATTAATGTTGCAACTATTACTAAGGTACATTATCTGAACCGTTATAGTGAATCTGGTAGATCAATGGGTCCCCCCTTTTAATAGCTAACATTTTTATTTTGTAAAAACTCTCTGGTAATCATCATTTTCATAAGGGAAGACAAAATAGATTGTACGATACACGCAATAAAGAGAGAATTTCAGGGAATTGAGATGGGAATTTCAAACTTAAGGCCAATGTAGCTGAGCTAGAAAAAGTCTCTGATTCGACTGCATTGGAGAATTGTTCCAACTCGGCTATTTTGGCCTAAAGTTTGCCATTCTCTTTTCAGTTCCATGCAATGCTCTCTTTATTGAGTAGACCCTTTCATAGACCACAGCACCACAAAACAATAGAATTAACCCCTTCCCGACGTTAGGACGTACTATGCCGTCCTAATTTTAAGTGCCTAAAAGTCGTTAGGACGGCATAGTACGTCCTTTGTTAAACAGCTCATCGCGGCTCCCCGTGATGAGCTGTTCTCGGAGCAGTGCCTGCAGCGGTATTCCACCTGTCATCTGAGGCCACTTTGAGTGGCCTCAGTCTGACAGGGGAAATGTAGCCGGTGCTCAAAGCGAGCGCTGGCTACATTTCTCTAAATCGCGCCGTGCCAAAACTTCAGGGTTCGGGCACGCCTCCGTGACGTCACATGTGACATCCGGAGGTCTCGCGATATTTTGGCAGGGACCCACAGGGTCCATTAAGACCCTGATCGGGTCTCTGCCATAGTGTTCCTGGCTACCGATCACCTTGTGATCGGTGGCCAGGAACAATTTGTGACGTTTTGGTGCTTGCGTCGTTTGGGACGCAAGCACCTTGCGTCATGAAGGGGTTAAATCAGAGATATTGGTAAATAAAACACAAATAAGTAGCTTGTTTATTAAATAAGTGAATAAATGGGGCACTATTCCTTGAACCAAACTACATCAATAAGTGCTTAGGGATGACCAAACCTATTCTATAAAGGACGAGGCAATGTTTCCACTTGGGTCTGAATATGGGTTTTTGTCACTCTGAGTATAAGTCAATAAATAGTGTGACAAAAAAGTGCAAAACAAACATGTGACAGGAAGAGGTAATCCCTGTTGCTAGTAAGCAACAATGTGGTAAACAATCTGTGAAAGAGGAAATGTTTGTTTCCATAGTAACAACATAGCAAGTAAATGTCACACAAGATCACGCCTATACTGTATACACACTATGTATATTTTCTAATGCACACAATCATTTGAGCTTAATTGAACCACTCTACAATAAGTGACACAGTAAAATTATATAAACTATATAGACCAAAGTATTCCGACACACCACTTAATGCATGAATTCAGGTGTTTCAATCAGACCCATTGCCACAGGTGTATAAAATCAAGCACCTAGCCATGCATTTACAAACATTTGTGAGGAACTCAGTGAATTCGAGCGTGGTACCGTGATAAGATGCCACCTCTGCAATAAGTCCGCTCGTGAAATGTGGAAGCTGTTACAGCTGGAGAGGGGGGACACACTACATATTAATGTGTATTGGCTCTATTCACTGTCATTCACAAGATCGCATCCGAGTTTGACTTAGTCTCAAAAATAACGGGGACGTTTCGAACCTGTTTTTTTTTTTATAGTTCTAAGTACAAACTCAGGTGCCGAATTTAATCTTCAAAGTCGACCTCCTAGACACAATTCTCAAATTTTAGTGAAGAGACTCATGTTCTAGAATGCAATGTCATATAAGTCCCTGTTAGTGTAACAAAAGAGGTGGGCATAATTACAACTACACCATATGTAACTTTTATAGCTTCTCTACTGCATAATTTTTTGTTAAATTGAGTGTTTGTAGGTACAAATTACACCAAAATGAATGTTAATTCTACAGGTGCAGCTATGTCTGTAGGTCACATCTCCAGATCATAGATCAAGATTAAAGTCTCACTCCAAGCAACATATGTTTTACACCATTTGTTTCTTGGACCCTTCTTAATATCTCTCTCTGAATCGCTGATTTTTTGTGCTATTAAACTGAATGTATCCTACTTCAAATATTACTTTTCATTCCATGCATACATGCAGAAAGTATAATTCACATGTATTCAGAGGCAAATCAGTCAATTAACCCCTTAGTGACAGAGTTCTATGCTGCATTTGATGTGCCTTGAAGATCAGAATTCCATTATTTTTGTCATCCATTTGCTAAACTGTAATTTCTTTCTTCATGTTCAGTACACCCACAAAAATTACTGTATTTATCGGCGTACAACACGCACCGGCGTATAACACGCACCTCATTTTAAGAAGGAAATTTCAGGAAAAAAACCTTAAATTTCAAATAAAGAACTTTGAAGACCAATATGCCATTTTAAGATGCCAGGATATTGCCCCAATATGCCATTTAATATGCCAGGATTTTGCCCCCAATATGCCATTTAATATGCCAGGATTTTGCCCCCAATATGCCATTTAATATGCCAGGATTTTGCCCCCAATATGCCATTTAATATGCCAGGATTTTGCCCCCAATATGCCATTTAATATGCCAGGATTTTGCCCCCAATATGCCATTTTAATATGCCAGGATATTGCCCCCAATATGCCATTTTAATATGCCAGGATATTGCCCCCAATATGCCATTTAATATGCCAGGATATTGCCCCTTAGTATGCTCGTTATGCCACCCTCCTCCCCCCCTTCCCCAGACCCCAGTACTTACCTCGTTCCTGCTCCGTCTCCCGGTGCTCTGAAGGTCCGTGGCTGTGAGGAAAGCGTTGTGAGCTTCCCTCCAGACGCGCGGAACAATAAAGTTTGTTTAAAAAAAACACACTTTGTTGACCGCGCAGCTGGAGGGGAGCTCACAACGCTTCCCTCACAGCCACGGACCTTCAGAGCACCGGGGGACAGAGCAGGAATGAGGTAAGTTTTAGATTTTTTTTATTTTTTCAGCCACGGATCGGCGTATAACACGCACACATCATTTGCCCCCTATTTTCAGGGAGAAAAAGTGCATGTTATAAGCCGATAAATACGGTATATAGCATTTTTTAAAGGACAGATGGGGCATTCTTTTGATACTATTATTTTCATCATATGAATTTACTATTAAAAAAAAATATAAAACAAACTGTAAATAAGAACCCGTCAATATAGTTTCTAATATTTGTCCTGAGTTTAAAAATACCAATGTTTTCATGTTTTTCTGTTTTTTATTTCAAGTAATAGGGCAATAACTGGTACTAGTGTTTTTTTGTTTCCTAACCATTTTCTCCTACAGTGACCTTAACCCTAAATTTTAATCTAACCCTTGTACTAATTAACCCTGATTCTAACCCTAACCCACCTGTAACCCTAACCCTAATTGTAACCCTAAACCTTGATCTAGGGTTAGCTTTTTCCTTTTATTTTTATTTTTTCATAACTGTAATGTTGCTGACTGTCTCTAGGGGCAGTCAAGTAACAGTTTCAGAGCTCTGCTGGGCACGCCGTATTAGAGGAGCATGCTCCTCTTCAACACAGCACCTGCGATCACCGGGTGGGCCCTGGTGGGGCAGAGAAGGGTGTTGCATGATGCCTTCGCAGTGATTATGGGCAGGGGAAGGGAGGGGGCAAAAGGCACACTCAGAGGTTGCTTCGGATTCGAAGCAGCCGCTGAAAATAGCTGCCAGAATGTAGCGTTGCGCTAAGAAGCACAACGTTACATTTAAACTCAGGACGTAAATATATGTCCTCATGGTCATGCTTTTCAGGATGTATATATACCCCCACCCCTTAATCTAACCATTGTACTAACCCTAATTCTAACCCTCACCAACCTGTAACCCTAACCCTAATTTTAACCCTAACCCTAGATCTATCCTTATATATCCGTATATATACGTCCATCTGCGTTAAGGGGGTAATCAAGGTAGTTCTTGTGGGATCCTCTCCTTCATGAACTAATTGATGCCTTCTGGAGACACTTGCATTCTACATTCTGCAGTGGAACAGTTATGTCTCCAGCCAGGGGAGGGCTCTCAACTTTGGCCCGGGGGCAAAAACTATTTAGTGGCCCACAGTGAAACTTCATCAGCCCACCCATTTTCATCAGGGATAGAGACAGTACAGGGATTGATATACAAACAAGTTGCATATGAACTAGATGCGCACTGGGGCATTTAGAAGTGAAAAATGATGCAACCCCAGCCCATTAAGTCAGGTTAGAAATAGCTAATAGAGAGTCAATTGACCCCTTCTCTCCCTCCAGCAAAACACGTGTTGACCTGAGAACTTGGGCACCGCTAACATTTTTGGTTCATCTGAAACTTTCAAATAACAAAATGTATTTTTATCTGAACCATATTTCGTCCATTGACGTATTCATATTCCAATGAAATTCGTCCATTATTTTCATTCACATCCAAGATTTACCCCTGCCCCTCAGGACATGCCACATAACCTGCTTTGCACATCCAGGAATGATCCATTACCCCTGCCACCAAGGACAATCCACTTCATCCACACTGTACATCCGTGACTTACCCCTGCCCCTAATACATGCCCCATCACCAACATTGCACATCCAGAACTTACCCCATTAATATACCACAGCCAGTTTGTCCATTACTATACCATAGTTTGCCAATTAATATGCCACTGTTAGTCTGCCCATTACAATATGCCAAAGTTTGCCCATGAATATGCCACAGCCAGTATGCCCATTAATTGGTCACAGCCAGTTTGTCCATTAATATGCCACTGTCGGTGTGCCAATTAAAATATGCCAGTTTTCCCATGAATATGCCACAGTCTGTTTGACCATTAATATGCCACCGTTTGCCCATTAATATGCCACAGTCAGTTTGCCCACTCCTATGCCACAGTATGCCCATTAAAATATGCCCCAGTTTGCCCATGAATATGCCACAGCCAGTTTTTCCATTAATATGCCACTGTTAGTTTGCCCATTAACATACGCCACAGTTTTCTGATTAATTTCCCACAGCCAGTTTGGACATTCTTTGCCCATTAATGTGCCACTGCCAGTTTCGGCCAAAAACAAAAGCTCAAGTCTACTGGCAATCCTGCTGTATACCTGAAGGAGAAAAACTTGCGTATGTGTGTACACATTGCAACTATAGTATCCCAAATTATACGTATGCTTTTTGTATATTTGAAACACTATAAAAAGAGCAGGAGAGTGGGAGGCTTGGTGGAAGGTGCAAACCTGATATTTCTGAAAACAATAAACACATTTAGAATACAGATATTACAATTTTAATACGTTCATCTATTTTTGTAATACTTTAACTTTAATTTGCATGAAAAAAGTAGGTAATTTTCAAACAAAGGAGTCCTTTAAAAGCATCTACTTTATAAAAAGCTAATAAGTCATTGTCTTCTGCAGACCTATTGCAACTAGCCAAGCTTATTGCCAAGGTAAATAAATGACTGTAAGAGCTGTTGCAAATGATATATCAACTATACATTCCTCACTTCCCTGAGGGGAATTAAGGTGATAGAACCTTCCCTTGACGTGTAACAATTGGCAGAGACGTCTATGAACATTATCTAATAGCATTGCGTTTTTATCTTGTACAGCATCTGCAAGCTCTTCTAATGTAAATAAGCCTTTAATTACAACAATTCAAATATATTTCAAATTACAAGTGGAATTACAGTCATATTCTATAATTGTTATGGAGATGACATTGTTTTGCAGTTCACTTGCAGTTCACTTTTTAGTGAACAGATCCCTTGTGTTCTCTTGTCAAAACTCGTACTAGCTTAAAAGAATGTGGGACTTACAGGGACTGTATCAACTAAACATTGCTTTTACTGTGAATGTAGTGAGACACATTATTCCTGAAAGTCACATTACATCAAACACAGTGCATCATCTAAACATTGTTTATACTGTACTCTATATATGTAGAGAATAAACAATGACTGAAAATGATAAATACATTGTATTAGAAAAAATGTAAGTAAATGCCTAAATTAGGAGAACAATGTGTTTTCAATGTGTCTGTGGAGTCTCCTCCTAATGACATCACCTATGGCTTGATATGCAAATTAACTGGTTTTCAATGGGAGATGTCAAGCCACAGGTGATATCATTAACAGGAGACTCCACAGATACATGTAAAACACATTTTACTCACATGCTACACGTTTAATCGCAACTTTGCTGACACAATGCATAGATCATTTCAGATTTTCAATCATTTTTATTCTCTACACAATAAACACAATGTTTAGGCGATCCAGTCCCTTAAAAATGCCATGGGGTCTATTCAGTGAGTAGTGAATTAACAGTATTTAAAAATAAATAGTGTAGTGTAGTGCTAGTTCCAGAAATGTAATTTTAGTTCTTAAATATGGCACAATAAGCACTAATCCCAAAGCAAATGAAAACATATGTATTTTAATCTAAGAATTTACATAGGAGAACAGAACCTATCATGGTAAATGAGGAGAGTATATTTAAAAGATGGAAAACAACAAGAGGGCAGAGTCTTAAATGAGAGGGGAAAAGATTTAAAAGGTAAATCAGGAAGTATTACGTTACTGAGAGGGTAGTGGATGTATGGAATAGCCTTCCAGCAGAAGTGGTAGAGGTAAACACAATAAAGGAGTATGGGATAGGCACAGGGCTATCCTAGATATAAGATAAGGCCAGGGACTAATAAAAGAATTTAGAACATTGGACAGACTAGATGGGCCAAATGGTTCTTATCTGCCGACACATTCTATGTTTCTATGTTTCTTACCTTAATGACACAAAATCAAATCCTTTCCTGAGCAAAGATGTGTTTGAACAGGTATTACAGTCAGAGCATATACCCACTAATATCACAGGTAGATGTATGATATGCTTATTCCCCTGGTTACTGGGACATCAGGTAGTATCACACAGGTGCGGATGCTCCGTGTGTGCTAGGTGTGCGCCGCACAACTAGCACAAAGCTGCGCTGTATATTTTTCCGGGGGTTTGTGTGCTCTGAACAAACAGCACACAAAACCCGGAAATACACAAAATATATCCGAGGGGCCGACGGCAGCAGCGAATTCGGCTGCAGAGTCACTCACTCTGTTGTCAATTCGACCAACACGTAATGTAATATGAATTTTCGGATTCTTTTTGTGCTGGTAGAGTGAGTGACTCTGCCATAGAATTCACTGCTGTCATTGGCCCCTCTGATGTATTTCATGCAGATGTGCTGCCAGTCCGGCGTACACCTGGTACTCTGGGGCAGGATACACCCCTGGTATCACAGCAGTATAATGCAGAAGATTTATGTCTAAGGCTGGCTATGACTGCAATGTCCAGCGATGGAACAGGTGAAGATAGACACATGTCACTGGAAACACATATAATTTGCTTCCTCACAGTGGACACATTGTTACACCAAGAAGCTGTTTTCCATCTAATATCTACTCTGAGATTGGTGTTGTGACCCTTATGTAGAATGTGACAAATACGGTATTTATTCTCTAAAATGACTTTCATTGTGTATGGTGCAGTGTCTGGCAGTGCTGTATTCACCGCGAGGCATCCTAGGCGGATGCCTAGGGTGGCAAATTTTGGGGGGCGGCAGCGCCCCCCAGCACTGAAAAGAGAAAAAATGTAAAAAAAAAAAAATAAATGTAAAAAAAAAACAAAAACGCGGCCCTTTAAAAAAAAAAAATAGACCGCGCTTGCAGGCAGAGACGGAGGTGAGAGGGGATCGGAAGATCCCCCCTCACCATCGTTCTGCCTGCCAGGCTGCACGGGGAGCCGAACAGGCAGCACGGAGAAACCTCCGTGCTGCCTGTTCGGCTCCCCGTGCAGTGTGCCGACACGGAAGTGCCGACAGTCACGTGACGGGCGCGCTGACGTCATACGCGCGCCCGGTCACGTGGCCTGTCGGCACAATCGCCGGGAAGCCGAACAGGCAGCATGGAGGGACCATGCTGCCTGCCTGCCAGGGAAAGGTAAGTGCTGATGGGAGAGTGTGTGTGTGTGTGAGAGACTGAGTGTGATGGGAGTCAGAGTGTGTGTGATGGGAGACAGTGTGTGTGGCTGAGTGTGATGGGAGTCAGAGTGTGTGTGATGGGAGACAGTGTGTGTGGCTGAGTGTGATGGGAGTCAGAGTGTGTGTGATGGGAGACAGTGTGTGTGGCTGAGTGTGATGGGAGACAGTGTGTGATGGGAGACAGTGTGTGTGACTGAGTGTGATGGGAGTCAGAGTGTGTGTGATGGGAGACAGTGTGTGTGACTGAGTGTGATGGGAGTCAGAGTGTGTGTGAAGGGAGACAGTGTGGGTGACTGAGTGTGATGGGAGTAGGAGTGTGTGACTGAGTGTGATGGGAGACAGTGTGTGTGACTGAGTGTGATGGGAGTCAGAGTGTGTGTGATTGGAGACAGTGTGTGTGACTGAGTGTGATGGGAGTCAGAGTGTGTGTGATGGGAGACAGTGTGTGTGACGGAGTGTGATGGGAGTCGGAGTGTGTGACTGAGTGTGATGGGAGTGTGTGTGTGATGGGAGTATGAGCTTGATGTGAGTCTGAATGATGGGGCATGTCTTAGGTGTGTAACGTGGGTGTACAGCTTGGGTAGGGGGGTGCCCGGATTTTGTCTGCCTAGGGCAGCACAAAATCAAGATACACCACTGGTGTCTGGGCATACTTTTCGCTTGTCTGTACTTGGTTAGACAATTCTAGGGAAATCTCCAAAGCACAGCTTGCAGCTTCCTGCCATCGCCTCAAATCTTTGCCCCAGCATTGTAGGCCACGAATGTATCTCCCCAGTCCGTCAGGGAGTATGACTTCATTCCAAAGGTTTTGTCAGCTTACAGTTTCAGTGCCTGGATGGTTGCACTGGACTCTTGAAAATCTTAAGAGTATAAAGTTTTAATTATTCTGAAGGGATTTTTTTTCATCCATTTCTCTAATTCCTCCAGTACTTAAGATTGGATGAGTGGTTTTCTAAGATGCTTGTGAATTATCCTGCTATGGATGATACTACAACTTCTTAGCATAAGTAGACAATTACTATGGGCCTTTAGTATTCTTCTTCTCACAAGATTCATACTGCAAGCTACAGGAAAAATACCAGTGTGTGACAATACAACTGCTATGTCCCATATCTTAAAAATCAAACACTCACTGCAACATTAAAAGCTGTAGTTTTAGACCTGCCTTTTTCTACCATGGGTGAAGATCAGTGGCGGATGCTCCACGTGTTAGGTGTGCGCCGCACACCTAACACGGAGCACCCGTGCTGTGTATTTCTGGGGGTTTGTGTGCTCCGAGCAGATAGCACACAAACCCCAGAAATACATCCGAAAGACGACACTGCGTTGAATTCAGTCACTCTGTTGCCAATTCAACAAGCATGAAAAGTATACAAATTTTCATATACTTTTCGTGCTTGTTGAAATTGACAACAGAGTGAGTGACTCTGTTGCCGAATTCAACGCAGCGTCGTCTTTCGGATGTAACGACGTCTCTCGGGTATTTCCGGGGGTTTGTGTGCTGGCTGTTCTCCAGCACACAAACCTCTGGAAATACCCGAGAGAGACGTCGTGCCTCCGAGTGACAGGCGTGCTCCGGGCTGGCAGCATGCCTGTCACTCAGGGGCACGATACGCCCCTGGTGAAGATGTATTAACCTACTTGTGAACCTGTCAGCTTTCAATGTTAAGAGCCCAAAACTGCAACACTGGCATCTGTGGATGTCCAGGGAGATGAAAATACTATCATCCTGTTAAGCTTTTTCTAAGGCACTGTAAGGTCAATGGTTGTGACTGAAGCTATCACTCATTATGCACTTTAAAACCAGGGTTAGGCGCCAGCATTGTTCATGGTAGATATTTACTAGTCTTTGTGACAGACAATTTAATGATGTCCGAGGAACCTTCACAGAACTTGCCACACACACTAGTGGTGACCTTGTATGGACACTTTACCTATCCCTGTTTAAAACCAAGAATTTTGAGCGGGAATTTAACAAGGGACAAAATCCGCAAGTTCGCCCCAGTCAGAAAAAAGAATGTGCATTCCTTCTTCCTGTTTTTTTTTTTTTTTTTTTTTAAGCCTTACAGTACTGAAAACTTTTTTTTAGTCTCTCTTGTGGGGTTTGGGCCTTCTCACTTTAAATGTGCAGGATGTCATTGATGTGACTGGTGTAACTGCAACCAAGAGTTTTGTTTTCTAGACCTCCAATCACCTCTATACTTATATATATTAACACTTAAGGACTAGATGTTTTTTTTTCTCAGTGGAGTTATGGCTACAGAATTCACACGTTTCATCTGCTGTCACTGCATTTTAGTAAGTAAGCACAAAAAAAAATTGTAATAATTGTGGCTTCTTGGGAATTGATTGCTGCACTTCCAATTAACACTTTATTAAGTAAACCGTTAAATAACACATCAAATATTTTTTTTTTTCAGTTTCTTAAAGTCTCATAGAATAATTTATTCTTTCAAAGGATAAATATATTGATTCTTCTTATTTAGTCATTGGACTTTTACAAGTACAAAGTAACAGAATTCTATTTTGATACATTTCTTTCATTATACATAAACTGCAAAATAAAGATTTGGGAATATTTGGGGGTCTATCTGTATGCCTCCAAACTCGTGCATGGGACAGTCACGATATTGTGAGGCTGTCCCACAGAGCTGTACCTCAGTCATGCTCGTCGGGACAGAAGTAGAACTTAGCAGGACAGCAGGATTCTGGACCACTCTCCTGTGGTACGCAAATGTGTGCTAATGCGGAGTGGTGCTCAGTGTCCTGATTCACTGGGGCAGTGGCTGGGAGGTATGCTTCTGGGTAATGCACGGAGTGTTCCACTTCCGCAAGTGGGCCAGACTTTTTTGAAAACTAACTTCCTGTCTAAAGATGGCAGCCCGCAGCAAAAATATATTGCATGTATTTGAATAGCACCAACAAATTGACACCACGTTTGGTACGTAGCATGAAGGGTGTTGCAAGTTTGTTTATGTAATTCAGGTCTCTAAAAGGTCAAAAATAAGACCAATTAAAATCCCAAACAACCTGCAAAATAAAACTGTAGATACGGTTAAATAATAAGTCTTAACCGCACAAGAATGGGAAAGCTGTGCCCACACAGGTGGGTGCCAACAAACATGGATGTGTTTCAAATACTTTTTGTCAGCTGTAAAACCCCCTGCAAGCTATTGCATGACCTTGCAAAAATTGTAGTGGCATTTTGGGGCCTATTATGGGCAGTTATTGGGTCAGCCCTTTAAAGATGTACTAGCTGAGTGACTTCCTCTTTGAAATGGTGAGTTTTGAAGGGTATTGTAATGGATGGAAGGGAGAGGACAATGATTATTATATATTATAGCGCCTCCGCACTATAAAACAATGAATTTAATTATATTAAGCACAAGAAACATTAGTGAAAAGGTGGATTATTTCTTTAATTAATGCTGCCATTTTGAATGTTGTTTTCTTTGAACACTCGTATTCGTTATTAAGCAGGCCTAAAGACTTTCAAAGCTTTTTGTTTCAAAAACTGTTGGACATAGAGGAAGTAAGTAAACATAAGGTTTAAGCTGTTTATATTTCTGTTTGTAAGGATCTGTAATTTGCAGCTCCGACCATTTATACATACAAAGGGGTATGTTTACAAAGCTCACGTCTCCATAAAACACGGGGAGGTGGGATTGCTACTCTAACTTCAGCAACTAAGAGATACAGCTACTCAGCAGCTCGTCACCTCTATTTGTCTCTAATCGCCTAAACCAGGGGTAGGCAAACTGCGGCTCTCCAGCTGTTCCAAGACGACATCTCCCATACTTGTCCGCCAGCCTCTTAGCTGAAAGGGCATTATGGGAGATGTAGTCTTGGAACAGCTGGAGAGCCGCAGTTCTAACCTGTTTCACTTACACGTTAGGTTCACAATGTTATGCAATGTGATAATGTAAAGTGGGGAAACAGAGTGAAAACTGTGAGGATGGAGGCAAATGTAGAATAATTCCCATTAGGATCTCTGAATAAACCCCACAGATGGCATTAAACCAATACCATTGTTATACAGTCTCTAAACTGAACCAGGTTGTTGATCTGTCGTGATCCTGCCGGAAATCAATACAGCGCCTCCATGTATCAGCAATACATTCTGGTTTGTGCCAAATGGATATCTGGATGAAGAGATCATTGCGTTGGACAGACAAGCACAACACATGTCATTACAGTGGTGGAAACGTCTTTCAAAGCCTGTTTTCCGCTGACCATCATGTAGGAGAGAGCAGAATTAGTATTGTTACTACTCATGTATATAGTGTTCACTGTGTATATGATTTCCTCTTTTAAACTTTAATCGTACTAATGTTTAACTTGTGAGCAGGGCTCTCTACCTCATATTTCATTTTCTCTCTGCTTGTCTAACGTAGTATGCAGTCCCCCCTCTATGCTCTGTACCAAGTGCTAAGCAAATTGTTATACAAAAATGTTACACTGACACATACCACCTACCTAAGCATTGCTGCAGACCATGCACACCCTTTCATGGAAATGGTATTCCCTGATGGTATTGGCTTCTTTCAGCAGCATATTGTGCCCTGCCACAAAGCAAAAATGGCTCAGGAATGGTTTGAGGAACACAACAACGAGTTCAAGGTGGTGACTTCAAATTCCCCAGATCTCAATCCAATCGAGCATTTACGGGATATGTTGGACAAACATGTCTGATCCATAGAGGCCCCACCTTGCAACTTACACGACTTAAAGGATCTGCTGCTAAAGTCTTGGTGCCAGATACCACAGCACAGCTTCAGAGGTCTGGTGGAGTCCATGCTTCGATGGGTCAGGGCTGTTTTGGCACAATATTAGACAGGTGGTCATAATGTTATGGCTGATCAGTGCACTAACCCTTAAGTCCTAATATTAACACTAACCCGTAATACTAACACTAACCCCTAATACTAACACTAACCTGTAAAACTAACACTAACCCCTAATACTAACACTAACCCTTAAATCCTAATACTAACACTAACCCCTAATACTAACACTAACCCCTAAGTCCTAATACTAACACTAACCCCTAAGTCCTAATACTAACACTAACCCGTAATACTAACACTAACCCTTAAATCCTAATACTAACACTAACCCCTAATACTAACACTAACCCTTAAATCCTAATACTAACACTAACCCCTAATACTAACACTAACCCCTAAGTCCTAATACTAACACTAACCCCTAAGTCCTAATACTAACACTAACCCCTAATACTAACACTAACCCTTAAGTCCTAATACTATCACTTACCCCTAAGCCATAATACTAACCCTTAAGCCATAATACTAACCCCTAAGCCCTAATACTAACACTAACCCCTAAGCACTAATACTAATAATACTCACCTTGTACGCGATCCCGTGATAACCTCTCTGCGATGAACTCTTGCGCGAGAGGTTGCGGTGTATTGACTGCATTTAAGCAGCTGCGAAGAACCGTCCCATCTGCTTTCAGAGGTGTAGTGGAGTCCATGCCTCAAAGGTCAGGGTTGTTTTGATTTCAAAAAGGTACTTACAACTAGGGTTGCCACCTTTTCTTCAGAAAAATACCGGCTTTGCTACTGTCTCCATAGACCTAACATTGGCCTGATGCCAATTTTTTTACCAGCCTGCCGGTAAAATACCGGCCAGGTGGCAAACCTACTTACAACATATTAGCCAGGGTATCATAATGTTATGGCTGATCGGTGTATATAAATATACTTATTACTGAAATAAAATGTTTTAATGGCCTATGATAGCACACGACAGGCACTTGCACTGGAAGAAAAGAAATGTGTTCACATTCCATTTTGCATATCAGTGCAATACATTTTGATGCAAACACGCCCTCTATTGGTAATGATGAGAACTTTTTGCACATTCTGCAGATTGAATTAAGATTTAAAATACATTGGTAAAAAGTATCATGGCAAGAGCAGAAAAAGGAATGTGCACCTACAGAAAAAGCTACATATTTATATCTACCGTTATTATTATAACTATGTATGTAGTGTTTTACTGAAACAATACACAATGGAAGCATGAATTAAAGGGACAGTCTCACCTGAACATTGTATTTACTGTGCATGTAGAGCATAAAAAAATATCGAAAATGATTTATACATTATATAGCAGAGTTGTATGCAAAACTCCTAAATTAGGAAATGTATGTGTTTTAAATGTGTCTGTGGAGTCATCTGTTTATGACATCACCTGTGGCACAGTATGCAAATGAACTGCTTGTCAATGGGAAATGTGTTATTTGCATACTGTGACACTGGTGATGTCAATGTTACAGCCGTAATGCTGGCAAAGGGAAATGTAGTCCACAATGTCTGGAGTGCCGAAGGTTTCCTACCTCTGGACCAATGGGTAATATAATATAATATACACAAATAGTCCATTAGCGCTGAACTGTCAGCGCTTACAAGCAGACAGTACCCTTATAATAACCCCTCCTAATAAAGTAAATCCCCCTAACACTAACCTGAGCCCTAATACCGAACCCTCATGCTAGCCCTAATACTAAGCCCTGACACTAACCCCTAATACTAACCCTGAACCCTAATACTAACTAGTGGCGGATGCTCCATATGTGCTAGGTGTGCGCCGCCTGTCTATTTCTGGGGTTTGTGTGCTCCGAACAGACAGCACACAAACCCCAGTAATACATCTGGGAGACAGACGGCAGCTGTGAATTAGTCAGCAGAGTCACTCACTCTTTTGCCAATTCGACAAGCACTAAAAGTATACGAATTTTCGTATACTTTTCGTGCTTGTCAAATTGGCAAAAGAGTAAGTGACTCTGTTGACAAATTCGTTGATGGCGTCGCCTTTCGGATGTAACTCGTGTATTTCCGGGGGTTTGTGTGCTGGCTGTTCTCAGCACACAAAGCCCTGGATATACATTGTGCCTGCTGCGAGTAACAGGTGTGCTCTGGGCTGACAGCACGCCTGTCAATCAGGGGCACGATACGCCGCTGATACTAACCCCAAAACCCTAATACTAACCAGTACGATGGACTGTCCTGCATTGAATGTCTTGCGAGAAGCTGTCCATCGTGCTAAATGCCTGCCGATTTGAAGAAGCAGCCATGATGAACTGTCCCATCCCTTTGGTACATAGCTGTCTGGGTGAATACCTTTGTTTTAGTTCCAAGTTTAGGGTTACTCTGCTACTGGCAGACCAATTATTCTTCATACAGACTATTATCTACTTTCTTCCCCGTTACTTTAAACTAACATGATAAAAACATTTATTTACATAGCGCCAACAATTTACGTAGCGCTAGATACAGAGCATAGAGGGGGTCTACATACTATGTTAGATGAACAAGGACAGACTGATACATGAGGTAGCGAGCCCTGCTCAAAAGCTTACAAGCTAGAAGTTAGTTACAGATACTTTATCTTGCCAATGTCATAAAAGCACCAAAGATTTCAGAGGGAGTAGGAATGACAGGGACATTCTTGATTTGGATAGACAGAAAACTTGTCAGAGAGAAGTCTGAGGTCATTGGTAAACAAACATACAACACAAGTAGGGAATCAATGAATACTTACCTTGAAACATATGAGAAATGTTCGGAATTCTAAATTCTTTCTTGTGAAATATCACTGACGTGCGCTGAGAAGGACTGTGGCCTAGGAGATTCCGCCATAGGGACCACACACAAAAGGTATATTTCATTTACTACAGGGCAAGTTATGAGAACTGACACATATCACTAGCACGAGGACAGCATTTTACAGACAACTTAGTAAGTGTTTGAGGAAAGTGGGACTCTTAGTCTCTAGTTGACCTACAGTAATACAAATAGTAATTCAAATATGGTGTAACACAAAATGTTTCATGTGTGTAAAAGAAAAATCTATTTTCCAAGCAATACAGGTTAATAACAGGTTTAAAAAAAAAAAAAAATAGATAAATGAAAAATAGATATAAAAAAAGAAGTAGCACAGTGGGTAGATCCACAGCTAGCAGTTAGCATAAAACATGTTAACGACAACAGCTTTGTCAATTTACTCTTCCAATTTTTATCTTTAAACCACTAATAATTTTTTCCCCCCAGTATTACTATATTTATGTCCCAAGCATTATTCTGTGTCTTTACTGGTTTAATCTAATGGTCTTCCATCTTGTTTTGTGTGTGTGTGTGTGTGTGTGTGTGTGTGTATATATATATATATGTATGTATATATATATAATCGTCTTGTTCATTAAGATGAACATGAGAATTAGTAACCCTTATTAAAGCACAGAGATAGTAATAATATATACAGGTTGACTATCCCTTATCTAAAATACTTGGGACCAGAAATATATTGCATAACAGATCATTTTGGATTTAAGGTAATTTTCACCTCTGAGCATTCATGAAATACAGTAGAATCAATGCAAACGCTGGATAGAGGACATTACTCAGTTTTAGTGTGAAATAAGGTATTGTTGAGAACCTGCTGTTGGTGCATCAGCTCTGCACAAGTGTCATTGTATTACCCTTTGTGGGTGTGGGGGAATCCGAGCATGCATGGAAAGGCTACATCACAGCCTAATGGGGCTGGACCCTGAATAAACTGTTGTGTGCTGCATTCTGACAGATGTGTGTGTAATTTGTAACCTGTGGCAAAAATCCAAATTATTTTTTGGATAATTGATCATTTTGGATAAGGGGTACCCAACCCAACTTTTTTCCTCCGTGCCTTGTTAATTAATATGAGTAAAGTTAACATTTATAAAACTAGAGAGATTGTACTTTGCAATAGACTTACTACTTGTGTTGAGAAGCAGTTTCTAAACCCCAAATTCAAAGATAGCTACAAATAGTATCACCTCTGTTCAAGCATAGATTAATACTATACAATGGGCTAGTACTATAGGAAGCTCAATCAATATAGATGTATGATCCTAGTATTGTAGTAAAAACCCTGGAGTGTAAATCTATGGAGAGTTTTCTACTATTAACAGAGCCTGAGAAACCACATGAGCAATTTCTGAAGTTAATTAGGACATCAAAGATTCATTGGTGCAACATTGTGTTTAAAGGGACACTACCACTAACAGAAGATGTAACTAGATTACCTGAGCATTTAAAACAAAACACACACATATATATATTTGTCTTCTATGTTTGAATTAATTGCATATAAAAGTAAAATTAAGTGTAAAAGGCTCACTTTACAACTGCGGCCAAAACCTGCATGATGATGTCATAAGATACTCCCCTGCTCTCTTACTGGCTCCTGTGTGTCATCATAGTGGACAGGGCTAGGTGGCTGTGTACAACTTTTTTTTTACTTGCCTTCCAACACAAAGAGAGGAGATTAACCTGATCGAACAGGATCATAACTCTGCCCCCTTGTGATGTAATAGTCACATTACCCTCCCATTCAATGCAAGTCTATGATCAGAATTCTGACTTATAGACTGCATTCTGTGTCCCCAGCCCCGTAGTGAGATACTAGTGCTGTAACGTCTCTGGGGGGTGGCACCCAAAAACACTATATTTAACAAAATGGCAGTGCCACAGGAGAGACAGAACAGATTGGAGGAGAGAAAGAATAGATGGGGTAGAGAGAGAACACATTGAGGGGGAGAGCGAGAACACATTGGGGGGAGAGAAAAGATATGGGGGGGGGGGAACAGATTTGGGGGAGAACAGATTTGGGGGAGAACAGCTTTG
This sequence comes from Pelodytes ibericus, assembly GCA_036172795.1. Taxonomy (NCBI): domain Eukaryota; kingdom Metazoa; phylum Chordata; class Amphibia; order Anura; family Pelodytidae; genus Pelodytes; species Pelodytes ibericus. Next base: position 25,950,157 of record CM069866.1, read on the forward strand.
CGAGAGAGAACAGTTTGGAGGGAGAGAGAACATATATGGGGGGAGAGATAGAACAGTTATGGGGAGAGAGAACATATATGGGGGGAGAGAGAACAGTTATGGGGAGAGAGAACAGATATGGGGGGGAGGAGAACAGACAGATATGGGACTTGGGAGAGGAGAGACATACTTGGAATGGGAGAGGAGAGAGAGAGTCATGGGAAGAGAGAGAGACAGCCATGGGAAGGAAGAAGAAAGAGACAGACAAGTGAGGGGAGAGGAAAGAGACAGGCATGAGGTGGGAGAAGGGGGGGGCGCCACGGGGTGCCTGAACACTTAAGGGGCCCCGCCAATATCTCTGTGTGAGTGGAATTGCTCATTACACTGCAGCTCCAGTGACTGGTCACTCATCCTGATGATGGGCCAGAGGATGCCTATTCTTGGTTGGGACACATAGATTCCTTGCTTAGATGGAAAATAAAATGCAAATATTATAACTCTTCGCCTTTTCAGGATGAATCATGCCTAATTAATTTTGAAAATATATAATAAAACTCTCCTTCAGTGATTCACACAATTGTGAATCTATGAATACGTTTTTTTGCGAATTTTCTTTGAATAGTACTCACTGGCATTTAAAAAATACAGCCGTGCCTAATAATAACTCTACGTTTAATTAAAGTGCACACTATCCTAATAAGGGAAATGCAGCTAAATGTCTTCAAACGTAATAATACCATTGAATTTTAAAATAGCTTGTACTCCTCACTGTGTCACGAGTCTCACGACTGCCTGCTTCATGTGTTCTAGCTTCTCAGATGTGTATTGATATGCAAACTCTCCCGACGAAGGACACCAACGTCCGTGGCAAGGTCTGTGACGATCCAGAGAACATCATGTCCGTCAGGAAGTCCAATAAATGTTCCCCGTGAACAATATTGGCAACTATACTTGAAGCCATATGTGGAGACGGCCTCCTTGGGCTGTCTGAGGAGGTCAGCAATGTCATTATTGTTCTTTTCGGTGCATGCATAGGGCCAATGACGTACCAGTTCTGTGATATGCCCCATTTTCCCAAGACATTCGCGGCACGTCATCGGCCGTTATAGGATTAAATATCTGAGCATCATTTATATATCTACCAGTATATATATATATATATATATATCTTAATATACAATAACATATCCATACCAAATTCCCAGAAACAAAACATGAATCCAAAAAACAGTGAACAGTGCATACAGATGTATATAAAAGTAATTTGATTAGTACCACTTATGATGAGTCCAAGAAACTAGGTTCCTGCTTCTCCGAAAAGGAAACTACACATAGGCCCAAGACTACGACGTTTATGTCTTGAAGACACTTAGCATAATTATTGAGGAATTGACTAAAATATTTGTTACAAGAACTTGTCTCTGCTGACATCGGAACCCTCAATACAGGTGACTGAACTTCCAGAAGGACATGTTCTACCAACCCATGGGATTAATCATAACATTGATAGTTAGTAGTTATTTGTATCTTTATTTGTCAAGTTAATAACTATATTACACTAGGAGGCCTGTGTTTTGTACTCTTTTTTTTTCATACATGCTGTTACCTATCAAACATGTCTGCTTTTTTTGCTTAGCTGGCACTTAGGGACTGAAGTGAGATTTCAATTCTTGACAAGCATAAACAGCACATGATTATAATAAATGGTTTTAATAAATCAGGCTTGCTTTTAGAATGTGCTCAATAGTCTTTTTTCTGCCTCACTGAGTCAGTTTGCCAGACCTCTTGGCATGTACTCCACTGGATATTCTGGTTGGGCTCTGCTCTTTATACCTTTTATTATTACAATCCCTCTGAAGTAAATTAAAACTCACTGTTCACACTGTACAGATGATCAACATCTACACAAATTATTATGATGAGATCAGACCTGCAGTGCTTTTCCTCTAACTGAAGCTTTGGCCAGACATAGCCTTGGCAACTCGCCAGTATCTTAGATATTGTAAATTCAAACACATTTTCTTTGATGTTCTTTATTCTGAGACAGATACAAAGTGGATTATCTTTCCTTACATGCATTAGTATTAGGTTAGTTAAACAGACATTTAGACTAAGTAGCAACTAATATTAATGCATATAAACCAATATATTTACAAATCAACTCAATGTAGCATACAAAGATGGGTGTGACTAGAGAGACAGAGTGAACAGTTTGTATAAATACATATAATTTAGCTCACAATTATACAATGCCATTAGATTATAAATCAATCAGCCATAGCATTATGACCACTGATAGATGGCAAGCCGGCGGAGGCAGTGTGAGGCTTTGGTCAATGTTCTGCTGGGAAACACTGGCTCCTGCCATTCATGTGGCTATTACACTGACACGTACCACCTACCTAAGCATTGTTGCAGACCATGTACACCCTTTCATGGAAACAGTATTCACTGATGGCATTGGCTTCTTTCAGCAGGATAATGTGCCCTGACACAAAGCAAAAATGGTTCAGGAATGGTTTGAGGAAGGTGTTGACTTGACTTCTGAATTCCCCAAACCCCAATCCAATCGAGCACCTGTGTGATATGCTGGACAAACAAGTGCAATCCATGTTGACCCCAACTCGCATCTTACATGACTTAAAGGATCTGCTGCTAACATCTTGGTGCCTGATACCACAGCACACCTTCAGAGATCAAGTGGAGCCCATGCTACGACGGGTCAGGGCTGTTTTGGCACAATATTAGGCAGGTGGTCATAATGTTATGGCTGATCAGTGTATATCTGTGATTCATGGGGGTCAGTGTCAAATTAATGATCTGATATCAAGAGGGAAAAGATTAGTGCAACTTCTAGATCACATTGGGGCCTATTCACTAAAAGTAAACTGATAAAGGAAATGCACAAATCAGGCATAATTAGTGGAGATAATTCAGCTTCATCACACCTTCAATGCCCAAATGTATCGGAACTGATTTAAAAAAAAGGAAGTCAGTATATTGACCTTGATGATTGCCTCCTTGTAGAATGTTTCCTGACTTATTATACATAATTATTTTCTTTTTCCAGTTTTATTACACACACCAAGATTAAAGTACAATCTTCAGAAACGTCATCCTGGGATCTCTGAGTCTTTCTTTTTGCCAGCACCAACACTTGCTTTGGATGTTGCTCTGACTGTTATACATAATTGAGCTGTAGATTATTATGTTAATATATAGATGTGATAGTAGGACCCATCATAACTATTTAATGTTGATGATGTATGTATTTATAAATAAACAAAGGTTAAATTATGTATAAAGTTAAAGGGACTCTGTCAATTAAACATTGTTTATACTGGTATGTAGAGAATAAAAATAATCCATACATTGTGTTGTAATTGAAAGAAAATGCAAAAATTGCTCTGTAGACGGCATAATCCATGATGGTCAGTTGGCTCATATCTCCCTACATTTTAAATGGCCAAAGAGGGACAGTTTTATTTTTGTGGGAGTGGCTGATTGTGTGACTGTGGGTGGGGCAGTCCCAGAACTTTTTCAGTGACTTGGTGGTCAACTGATAATGATTGATTTAATTTGATAAGTGCTTTAGAATTGACCTCTGTGATACTCTTATACAAACAAAAATTACAAGCTCCCAGAAAAGAGGGAAAGTAAAGGAAAACGTGGTGGGGGAGGGTCATGTGTAGGATGTGATCACATGACTCTGCCCCCATGTGAGGGAAACTCACATACAGAACCATGGGGACAGAAACATGGGGGGGGGGGACACTTGGGGGGACATAAAAGGAACATGGTGGACAGATGCTTGGGGTTACATAAAAGGAACATGGAGACAAAAAAACCCATTAGGGACAGAAAAAAGGAACACGGGGGACAGAAAAGGAACATGAGGGACAGAAGCATGGGGGGATAGAAAAGGAACAAGAGGGACAGAAGCATAGGGGGACATAAAAAACATGGGGGGACAGAAGCATGGTGGGACAGAAAAGGAACATGAGGGACAGAAGCATAGGGGGACAGAAAAGGAACATGAGGGACAGAAGCATGGGGGACAGAAAAGGAACATGAGGGAACAGAAAAAGAACATGAGGGGACAGAAAAGGAACATGAGGGGACAGAAAAGAAAAATTAAACGGTCAGAGAACGTCATGGGAAGCTTCAAGGGAGGCATGGGCGACAGAGAAAGACATGGGGAGCTTGAGGCGCACAGAGAAAGGCATGGGGGGCAGAGAAAGACACGGGAGCTTGAGGAGGGCAGAGAAAGGCATGAGGCACAGAAAGACATGACTAGTAGACATGTGCATTCGTTTTCGGACGAATACATTTTCGTCCGAAAATAGCATTTTCGTCCATTCGTACGAAAAACGAATAACGAAAATGCTAAGCTAACGAAAGCCGAATGAACGAATGGTTAAAAAAACGAAAATCATTCGTTCATTCGTCCATTCGTAGTACTATTGCATTCTTTAAGCCGAAATAGAGTCGTTTTATAGAATACAATAGCATAGTACACTTACATTCCATAAACCGAACGACTTTTGGTTTATGGAATGCATGTAAGTCTATTGGAATTCTATAAACCGAAAGTTTGGTTTATAGAATAGCAATAGGATTACATGTATTACATAAGCCGACAGCCTATAAACCGAATGTTCGGTTTATAGGTTGTCGGCATTTCACTACACGGAGACAGAGTCTCCATTCATTATGAATGGAGACTTTGTCTCCGTGTACTTACATTAGCCGACAGCCTATAAACCGAACGTTCGGTTTTTAGGCTGTCGGCATTTCACTACACGGAGACAAAGTCTCCATTCGGTTAATGTCGGCTAACGTAAGTACACGGAGACAAAGTCTCCATTCATAATGAATGGAGACTCTGTCTCCGTGTAGTGAAATGCCGACAACCTATAAACCGAACGTTCGGTTTATAGGCTGTCGGCATTTCACTACACGGAGACAGAGTCTCCATTCATAAATTTATGAATGGAGACTTTGTCTCCGTGTAGTGAAATGCCGACAGCCTATAAACCGAACGTTCGGTTTATAGGCTGTCGGCTAATGTAATACATGTAATCCTATTGCTATTCTATAAACCGAACGTTCGGTTTATAGAATAGCAATAGGATTACATGTATTCCATAAGCCGAAAGTCTATAAACCGAACGTTCGGTTTATAGACTTTCGGCTTATAGAAAACATGTAGTACTATTGCCTTTCTATGAACCGAACGAGAGCCCCATTCATAAGAATTTCTTATGAATGGGGCTCTCGTTCGGTTTATAGAAAGCCAATAGTATTACACGTATTCTATAAAACGAACGAATACAACTAAACGAAACGAAAATAATGAACAAATTTCGTCCGAAACGAATGCAGTAATGAACTAAATTCATTTTAGACGAAATAAATAAAATTTTCGTCCGAATGGACGAAAACGAAACGAAAATTTTAGTTTTGCACATGTCTAATGACTAGCATGGACAGAGAAAGACATTCAATCAGCATGCTGGGACAAGTCCTGGTAGTGCAATCAGCGTTTTGGGGTAAGTCCTTTTGGCAGATGATCATGTCTGAGGAGTAGATTGTCATGTCTGGAGGGTAGATTGGCAAGTCTGGAGATAAATCGGCATTTCTGAGGGTCAGAGTGACAAGTCTGGGGACTTCAGGACTGGAATGCCTGAAGGGCAGATTGGCATGCCTGATTGACAGATTGGCATGTCTTTGGGAAGATTGGTATGTCTGGGGACATTTTGGCATGTCTTAGGGGCAGATTGGCATGTCTTAGGGGCAGAGTGGCAAGTTTGGGGGCAGATTGGTTGTACGTTTTCAACAGGATTCTCTGTGTCATATTTTTTTTTATATATTTAATTGGGACAATAAAGTTTTATTCAGGATCTGCCTAACTATATTTTGATGGGAGCTATGTTGTACCACTTAAAGTATAATTTGTCTGGCTAACTATACATTGATCAGAGCTATTCTGTACAACTGACTGAATACTAATGGAGCTAACTATAGAATGAGCTTGACTATCCTCATCCATGCTGACACTTTGCACAGAACCATAAAGTGGTATTATACTGCCACCCTGTGGGTATTTACTAGACCCGTAAATCCACAGTTCTATAAACACACTACACAAATGGACAATGCCTCAAAGGGACACCCCAGGCTAGAAATATGCACATGTAATCTTACATGCTATAAAAATAATAACCATTTGAACAAATATTTTTTTTGCTGCAAAATGGCTAAATTGCACGCCATAAAAAATGGCAACATCTAATTCTGAGGGTAGTAGGGGCTCTACCAAAAACACATCTACACATCAAACAAACCATAAGGCCACAAATCACATATTCACAATGGTATCACCTCTGCAAAGGATTCTGGGTAGGCATATGCAAATCCAGTCAATAATGATTACCTTTTGCCTCATATTCCAGCTTAAACATGGACCTATTGGAGCATATGCACACTGTACAAGACAGGCTTTAAACACATTTTAGGACAGCGGTGAAGAAGCCAGATAACCACTGATTTTCTGCTTTAGCAAAGAAGTGATCCCAAACACACTCACCCATATACCTTAAATCTGCCCGACATGAGCACTAGAGAAGGGTGACACATACAGCCATTATTATAGCATTGAACAAAACATTGCACCAAACAAAATCTATTACTGTTCCTATCATAGACAGTCAGCAAAGATGTCTCTTCCAGTAGTTTTTGGACGGATGTAAAAGAGTTTATAAGAAACTCATCTCCCAAACCGTTCTGATCAGATTTGGATGAATTTTCCTTCTTTTGTTATTTTTCATTCATCTTCATTTACTTTTTCAAGAGCTTTGGCTCATACTATTTAAAAACATTTTAAACAGACTGAGTGACCAGTGATGTTTTTCATTATTCATTATCTTTCTTGTGTTTCAGTACCACATCTCTCTAGCATGTAATGTGCTTGCTGTAGTTTTCGAAACAGTGACACCTAGTGGTAACATGATAGTACATACACTCAAACCGGCCATTGATGGTTCTTAGATAAGCACTCAATATATCTATTTGTTTTTCCTCACATAGTTTACTGTTTGTATGCAGCTGCATCTAGATATTTTCTTTATTTGTTGATCTGTACTATAACTATATCAGTATACCAAACTCATATAGATAATTTCCCATTAAGGACAAAAACTCTGTTTATGAGCGGTTACCTGGCTTTTGCACCTCTGTCCTGAGCGGTATTTAAAGCCTCTGCATATGCTTAAGGCAGGGGTGTCCAAGTTTATTCTGCAAAGTGCCACTTCGCTAGAAATGTATGTGTGCGTGGGCCGCATTCATTTTTCATTAATTCAGAGAATAATATATATAATTATATACATGTGTGTGTATGTATATATATATATATATATATATATATATATATATACCCCGTATATACTCGAGTATAAGCCGAGTTTTTCAGCACATTTTTTGTGCTGAAAAATGCCCCCCTCTGCTTATACTCGAGTCAGCGCCTGAAAAAAAAAATCTAAAACTTACCTCGTTCCTGCTCCGTCTCCCGGTGCTCTGAAGGTCTGTGGCTGTGAGGGAAGCGTTGTGAGCTCCCCTCCAGCCGCGCGGTCCACAAATTGTGTTGAAACTTTTTTTTTAAACAAACTTTATTGATCCGCGCGGCTGGAGGGGAGCTCACAACGCTTCCCTCACAGCCACGGACCTTCAGAGCACCAGGAGACGGAGCAGCAAAGAGGTAAGTACTGGGGTCTGGGGGAGGAGGGTGGCATAACGAGCATACTAAGGGGCAATATCCTGGAATATTAAATGGCATATTGAGGGCAATATCCTAGAATATTAAATGGCATTTTGGGGGCAATATCCTGCAATATTAAAAGGCATATTGGGGGCAACATCCTGCAATATTAAATGGCATATTGGGGGCAATATCCTGCAATATTAAATGGCATATTGGGGGCAATATCCTGCAATATTAAATGGCATATTGGGGGCAATATCCTGCAATATTAAATGGCATATTGGGGGCAATATCCTGCAATATTAAAAGGCATATTGGGGGCAATATCCTGCAATATTAAAAGGCATATTGGGGGCAATATCCTGCAATATTAAAAGGCATATTGGGGGCAATATCCTAGAATATTAAATGGCATATTGGGGGCAATATTTACCAGTAGCTACCTCATTTTCCACCCTAGGCTTATACTCGAGTCAATATTTTTCCCCAGTTCTTTGTGGTAAAATTAGGTGCCTCGGCTTATATTCGGGTCGGCTTATACTCGAGTATAAAGGATATATATATTTCACACTAATGTGCAGTGGTCACATTAACTTCAAACACACACATGCATACACAGTCACACTTAACCCCCACCCCTTCCCACACACACAGTCACACTTACCCCACACACACATACACATTTATACACACATACTCACATACATACACTTACCCCACACACATATACATTTATACACACACACACACACTCACATACATACACTTACCCCACACCCACTTAACATGCACTCACATAGATACGCATTTATACACACACTCGCATACATACACTTACCCCCCCACACACATACACATTTATACACTCACACACATACACTTACCCCCACACACATACTCACATACACTTACTCCACACACACATACACATTTATACACACACTCACATACATACATACATACATACACCCCACACACACATTGATACACACTCACATACATACATACATACACTTACCCCCACACACATACACATTTATACAGACACTCACAAACATACATACACTTAACCCTCACACACATCCACATTTATACACACACTCACATACATACACTTACCCCACACACACATTTATACACACACACTCACATACATACACTTACCCCACACACACATTTATACACCCACACTCACATACATACACTTACCCCACACACACATTTATACACACACACTCACATACATACACTTACCCCACACACATTTATACACCCACACTCACATACATACACTTACCCCCCACACACATTTATACACACACACACATACTCACATACATACGCTTACCCCACACACATTTATACACACAAACACTCACATACATACACTTACCCCACACACACATTTTACACACACACACTCACATACATACACTTACCCCACACACATATACATTTATACACACACACACACTCACATACATACATACATACATACACTTACCCCACACCCACTTAACATGCACTCACATAAATACACATTTATACACACACTCGCATACATACACTTACCCCCCCACACACATACACATTTATACACACACACTCACACACATACACTTACCCCCACACACATTCTCACATACACTTACCCCACACACACATACACATTTATACACACACACACACACACACACACACACACTCACATACATACATATATACACCCCACACACACATTGATACACACACACTCACATACATACATACATACACTTACCCCCACACACATCCACATTTATACAGACACTCACACACATCCACATTTATACACACACTCACATACATACACTTACCCCACACACACATTTATACACACACACTCACATACATACACTTACCCCACACACACATTTATACACACACACTCACATACATACACTTACCCCACACACACATTTATACACTTACCCCCCACACACATTTATACACACACACACACTCACATACATACGCTTACCCCACACACATTTATACACACAAACACTCACATACATACACTTACCCCACACACACATTTTACACACACACACTCACATACATACACTTACCCCACACACACATTTATACACACACACACTCACATACATACACTTACCTCCTCCATACATTTATACAGACACACACTCACATACATGCACTTACCCCACACACACATTTATACACACACACACTCACATACATACATACACTTACCCCACACACACATTTATACACACACACTCACATACATACACTTACCTCCTCCACACATTTATACAGACACACACTCACATACATGCACTTACCCCACACACACATTTATACACACACACACTCACATACATGCACTTACCCCACATACACATGTCATTATCTGATTCGGCGCCAAAACTGCTGCGCTCAACTGCAAGTTTATATTTCTTATCATAGAACACAGATGTCCAAATGGTGGCCCATTGTGGCCACTAAGGGTTTTCGTGTGGCCTTCAGCTGAAAAGCCCTTGATGCCATTGTATTATTACCTCATGAAAGAAATAATGACAAGTTTAGACCACACTGTTGTATAACATACTGTGAATAAAGAGCGGAATGCTCTATGTATCAGCACTTTCATTTTAATGCAACCCCATTTGATACTAGGACATTTGTAATATATACTATATGGTGTATAGGTGAGTTCTTTTGTTTGTATGTATGTTTAAATTTGACCAAGCTTTTGGGTTAGTACAAATGTTTAGTGTTAAAAACCAACTATATTAGACTGGTATACTTTAATTTTTGAAGGGTAACAATGAAATGGTTATAACGTCACTCTTTTACCATTTTATTCATCTCAGATTGGTGTCATTGCGTAACTTTCAGATCAACCATAGCATTAAGAAAATGTGGGACCTGTTTTATGTGGGCTGATCTCTTACTGTATTTTAACTTTTGAAGTCAGATTTCCTTTTGTGTAACATATTGTAAATGAAGAGTTACATGTTTTCAATCTCAGCACTTTCATTTTAATGCAAATCCATTCAATGCTGGGATTTGGGGAAAAGGCCTAGTGAGGGTCAGAATGCAGAATTCCACAGCAGTGTGGGGTCAATTCCACATGAAAATTCCTGGATAAAAGGCATTCATTGTTGTATCATTGTTGTATCATTGTTGTATCATTGTTGTATCAGCAAAACTCTTTTTGATGTTTGAGTTAATGTTCCCTGTATATTCATCTCTTTGTCCGTATTGTATGTATTTAATACCCGTAGATTTCATTCTCCACCCAGCCAGACTCCGTACTCCTTCCAAACCTGTCCTTGCTCAGTTCATAGAGTTCATTTGTGACAAATCCACTCTCAGTACTGGCTAAAGTTACAAATCCACTCTCAGAGTGGTGTTCTCCCATGTTATCGTAATCTCCTGAAAGGTTATCTGGAGGCGAATATTCTCCAGAAGCTACCTGGAAAGAGGTATTGCGGATATAAGGTCTGGTTCCAGTAAGATCTGCATCAGTCTGCCTTTTGATGACATTGTAGATCTCCAAATTTGGGCTGTTCCTCCGATTTGGTGACATCCAAAAACTCTGTTCTTTCGTGGTGGTTTCACTGTTGTTTTGCCTCCTTAAATAATGAAAGAAAACCATGAACTGGAATTGTATTACTGAAACCATATTTCCTAAGCCAACCATAAAAAAAATTGGTTTGTGTCGACATGCGTGGCTCACATGATTATAAATGACTCTAGCTAGGTCCCCTCTGCTGATCCCATGCAAAAAGAAGGGTCTCTCTCATGCTCTAACACTGACTCTGATGCGTTGACCCTGTCAATGTATGGCAGCCCCCAGACTGGCTGTGTCTCAGCTGGGAGACACAGCCCAGCGTAAACCTGCATATGTCTATTGAGATACATGTCGAGTTTACTTGGGAGAAGCAGAACAGTTTTTTTTTTTTTAACGCTTGCTTTCTCTTTAAATGTAGCTGAGCTAATTGAAGGATATTCTTAGACCCATGTTTGCATTTTTATCTCCACCATTCGTTGGACAAAATCGCACCAGGTTTCTACCGAACTCTCCATTTATTGTGTGTCGACTGTATGTTAGTTTTTAAGTAATTCTGTCTTATTAATTATTAATTATTTTGTAACTAAAATATCTGTAATATTCCGGTTCTTGACCCATGGATTAGTGTGTGCTATATCCAACTGAATAATGAGGGGTTTCCTACTTTGTTCTGCAGTTGGCCACTACACCCTATATCTATTTGTGCATGGGCCGCATTTATGTTTCATTGAAAGAAAATGTATGTATGTATGTGTATATATATATAAGACAAATTGCAAAGCAAATGCTCTGAAACAGTCCCCTCGTCTTATATTCGAGGTTCGTCTTATAATCAGACCTCAAATCACGGTCTGACTATAAGACTGGGATTCAGATCCCCCTGCAGAGCTGCAGGGACCTGGATCCCCCTCGCAAGTAGCCGGTGGATGTCTGCACAATGCTGACTGGCACTTCTACCGGGACCTCTATGATGAAAGCCGGGAGGTCACGTGAGGGAGCATTGGATGAGGGATTGAGGGGGGAGAGCCAGCACTGGGTGAGGGAGGGGGGATGGAGAGGCAGCATTGGGCAATTCTGGGGGAGGGGAGAGGCAGCATTGGGCAAGTATGGGGGATGGAGTGAGAGGCAGCACTGGGTAAGTCTGGGGGGGAGGGAGGGGAGAGGGAGCATTAGGCAAGTCTGGGGGAGGTTAAGGGGTAGAGGCAGGTTTGGGCAAGTCTGGGGGAGGGAGGGGGAGGCAGCATTTGACAAGTCTGGGTGAGGGATGGGGAGAAGCAGCATTAGGTAAGTCTGGGGGAGGGGGAGAGGCAGCATTGGGCAAGTCTGGGGGAGGGAAGGGGAGGCAGCACTGGTTAAGACTGGGGGGTAGAGGCAGCATTGGTTAAGTCTGGTGGGCAAATGGCTGTGGGGGCGATGCATTGTCTACGTCTGGGGGGCAGATGGGCAAATAAAAGGAAATGCATTTTTTTCTATCCTCATTTTTTTAATTAAAAATGAAAAAGTATTTACATGTGAATATATACAAGTTAAACTTTGTTCCTATAGGGTAGTCTTTGTTTTTTTCCCTAAAGGAATATCCAAAGTCGTCTTTTATATATTCAGGGTAATCTTATATTCAAGCAAGTCCGGTATATATATATGTGTGTATGTGTGTGGATACAGACACACATATACAAATACACAGTCACTCTTACACACTCAGTCACACTTCCACACAAAGTTACACACACACAAACACACACCCAGTCACACTTCCACACAAAGTTACACACACACAAACACACACACAGTCACACTTTCACACACACACACACACTGAGTCACACAGTTTGTTCCCCCTCCCTGCTCGCTTACCTTTTTGCTGCCGGGAGGGGGATTGTTCCATCTGAGCACCGGGATGTCACTGACATCCAGTGTTTCAACAGGTTCAGACTGCGAGGGGGTGGAGCTTTCTCCCCTGCGTGAGGGGATAAAGCTCCGCCCCCTCGTGCTCTGACCCTGTGGGAGCACGGGGTGTCAGTGACATCCCGGTGCACACTTTGTTGGAGCGGCACAGAGGTGCGAATACCACTGGTTGTCACCATCGGGCCGCACTTCTCTGACTGGCAGGCCACATGTTGGATGCCCATGGTATAGTGTTATGAACTAATCATACAATGGGTTCTCCTGTCTTTGAAGTTGCAGTCCCCACCAATAAAGTAGGTGGAGCCAAGGAGTCGAGCCAGAGACAAGAGGCCTGACATGAATGGACTGATGTTATGGAACCTCCAAAGCAGCTTCCCAGGAATGATTATGGATTATAATTTGGTGTCTACATCATTTACAACACCTGACATAGAAACACAGACTGCGTCAGCAGACAAGAACTATCTTGTCTATCTAAGAAGCCCATTTAGTCTGCCCAATGAAAAAAATTAAATCGAAAAATATAAAAACTCAAAAGAATCTAAATACTTTCATTAGTCCCTGGCCTTGTCCAATATTTAGGATAGCCTTACGTCTATCCCATGCATGCTTAAACACCTTCACTGTGTTAACATCTACCACATCTGCTGAAGGGCTATTCCATGCATCCACTACCCTTTCAGTGAATAATGCTTCATGGTATTACTTTTAAACCTTTTTCCCTCTAATTTAAGATTATGACCTCTTGTTGTGGTACTCACGGTGTACACCATAGAGGGTGAGGGGTTACCCTGCCCGAGGCCCTTATTCAGTCATATCTTGCAGTTGGGCCTCTCGCCCTGTTGTAGTCTGTTGAACCCTAACAACAACTGGGTGTAAGTCTTTCCTTGATATTTATTATTTGATTCATTGTTTTTATGCTCATGGTTAAAAATATCTGTAACAGAAAACAGAATAGTATGAAAACAAAATTACCTTTTTTCTACAATGCAGCAGCAGAGCACTCCGATAAAAATGAGCAAGAGGGTGGTGAGAGGTATTGTTGCAATGAGAATATAATGAAGAAAGGTCTCTGCAATGTCACAAGAAGAGTGAATTTATTACTTACTACACACACATTTATGCCAGAATTAAACTTGGACCCATTACATAACCCTCCACCCAAGTGGGCTACTTCCAGGAAATGGTGGTGAGCTCAGTTCTACATGCTGTTAGGTGTACAGGAAAAAAATTACCTTACATCAACATTACGGTTGCCACCTCAGCTATTTTATTTACCAGCCACATATCACTTTTGCAGGCTGCCTTGAAGTATGAATAATCACTTCAGTTACCATGTCAGCCATTTTGTTACTGCCTGCCAAGTAAAAGTGCTTTATAATAACAGTATATTAGATTCACACGCCACCTCAGCCATTTATTACCAGCCACATATCACTTTTGCAGGCTGCTTTGCACTATATGTGACCAGAAGGAAATCAGTTAACTAATCAACATGGTTCTGTGGGATCCACTACTTGATTAGGTAATTGATTACCTTCTGGTCACATATACTCCAAAGCAGCCTGCAAAAGTTATATGTGGCTGGTAAATAATGGCCGAGGTGGCATGTGAATTTAATATACTGTTTGACAGCACTTTTCATGTTTACTTGGCAGCCAGTAACAAAATGGCTGACATGGTAACTGCAGTGATTATTCAAGATGATAAACACTGGATTTCCCTCTGGCAACTCTCAATTCAGAAGTGAAATTGCAGTCACTCATGGTGTGGGGAACGTATGGAGAGTATAAGTTCCACTGTGTTACATCCCATTCATAAAGGCCCACTCCAAGCAACAACATGGTTCCCACTGTTATGTTACTTAAAAAAGGTTCAATGTTGTTAATTGTATTCCATGCCACTCCCCCTCTCAATCACACTTTCTGAGCTGTTACTGTTTTCTTGCTATTGACCATAATAGATCTTACTTTAATTCTTCCTACTTCTGACTCCATGTATGTTTGGCCATTTTTTGGGGGGGGGAATCAAATATTGGGTATCCGAAAATCTATGGTTTCTGAATGGCACAGACAGCAGTTTCAGACCTGAATTAGCTCCATTTCTGCGATTTTTGTGTAATCCTTTTCACCACAAATCAACGTATTGTGTCGACCTATAATACCTTAGTATAAGCAGCGACATCCAGTTACAGCAGGGAAGAAGCATCATCCAGCTGTGCCAAAGTTGAACCACAGGTGCCAGAAACATAGAATCATGCTTATGATGTTTTTAATCTTTGTGGACCAAAACACCATAGGTCATTAAGGGGTTACGGTGTATTATTGATTTGATGGGTACATTACCTTCAGCTTCCTGGGCTGTTTCATTTGCATTCTTGACATTGTCTATTGGATGTTTGGGATTTGCAGTAACTGTCCCACCATCTGAAAAAAATCAATTATATAAAATAATGATTTAATAGTTATAATAGTTATAATGCTAAACAGATGATGGTATTTGATCTTTTGAGATAAAGGATTCTTTAAAAGTTGGAAAAAAAAACGCAACTGTCCATAACAAAATAGTGGTCCCGATTTTAATTCTCTGGTGGTCCGAAATAAATATAGTGCAAGACCAACTGAATTGTCACTTTGAGTTTCCCGGTCTAGGGGGAAATGTTTGGAGGTATGCAAATGCTCAAAACTAAATTTACAAGTGAACAGCAGAAATCAGGAATTAAAAGACAACTGTCAGCATAAAATGAAGATATGTGGAAATGATAGATTGCAAAAAGTGTAGGCATTTTAAAAATAAATGTTTTTGCAGTGTACAGCTCTATCAGCAGGCAGACATCTTGGGTCAGATAGATCTTCCTTCTTCTGACCCAAGATTCTAATCAACATGTCTGCCCCCTTAAAGAGATATACAAGCAAAGAGGGCTCAAAAAGGTGCTTTATTTAGGTGCTTTCATGTAAGCATTTGTATTAAAAATTTAATATCTACGTTATAAAGATTTGGAGAATTTTACCCAACTCGGCTATGAACTCTTAAAGAGTTGAGGTAAAATGTGCAGAGACAAACTTGGTGAATTTTCCCCACTAAGTAAACTGACCAGGTTTGTCCCTGCACAATATGTAGATAAATTGGTGAGATGAAATGTTCATCTCAACTCACCTCAACTCCCTTTTTTGTGAATAGCCCAGATATATAAATCACTTTTCCTAATTTTGTATTCCTTGCATTTACAGTATATGCAATGTTTAGTTGACACAGTCCCTTTAATGTCTGATTCTTGCAGTTCACTTGCCAGTTTAGTTTTATTATTTAGCATGTTGTAATGTTCATGTATTTAACCCATTCCCGACTGACGGCGTGCCAGGCACGTCACACAAAAAAATACAGTTGGTGACAATTGACGTGACCTGACATGTCATGCGGTAAAACGCGCATAAGCAGCCATCAGCGGTCTCTGTCTATGCTTTGACGGTGTGGCTATGATGCCTCGATGTCGAGGTATCATGCCACACTATAATTTGACCCCCTCTTGGGCACTATATTGGAGAGAAACGTGCTCCTCTGATATAGTGCTTGCCTGTATGAGGATAAGAAATCACTTTTCCGTTGTTCTGTTACTATTTCTTGACGGTCCATAGAGGGGAAAAAAGGAAGAAGCTAACCCTATATCTAGGATTAGGGTTACAATTAGGGTTAGAGTTGCAATTAGGGTTACAGATAAGTTAGGGTTAGAATTAGGGTTAGTGCAAGGGTAACATTTAGGGTAAAATTTTATGTTAGGGTTGGTGTGAAAAGGTCACTGTAGGAAAAAATAGTTAGGAAACAAAAACACTATTATTTCCCTATAACTTGCAAAATACTAACAGACAAACATGTAAACATTTTATATGATATGATGACAACAATGGTATCTTAAGAAAGGTCTATCTTATGGCGATAAAAATAGAATATAATATCTGTGGGTATATTAAATGAGAAATTGAATAACTACAGCAAAACCAAACACCCCAAAAATGTTACAACAGCCATTGTCCAGAATTACCCAAAAAAACCTTAAGGGGATAAACCATGTTTTAAGGGACACTCTCACCATCAAATTAAAAGGTTTTTATTTTTTTTTTTATTTTGTATTGTTGATTTCAGATGTCTCTTGTTTTTGTTATGTGACTGTATTTAATAAAATATGTAACTAAACAAGCGTGACTGGGCGCAGCCATTTTGGGAAATATAGTGTTTTTGGGTACCACCCACTAGTGACTTTACAGCACAAATTTCTCACTTTGGGGCTGAGGACACAGAATGCAGACTATATGTCAGAATTCTGATCATAGACATTTATAATCCTCTTTGATCAGGCTAATCTCCTCTCATTGCGTTGGAAGGCAGGTAAAAAATGTTTTACACAACCACCTAGTCCTGCCCTTTGGACACAGTTGTAAAGTGAGACTGGCTGGAAGATTTTGGACGATGTTGCTTCATAGGAAATATTCACAAAATGGAGCTGGGAGATAAACACCTAATTTTATTTTTCCTTTTTTATGCAATTAATTCAATCTGATAAAAAAAAAACCAGTGGCATATTATTTAAATAATTGTTTGTTTTACATTACCAGGTTATATAGTTACATCTTCTGTAACTGTGGCATGAAGATCAGTGACCTTGCACAGACTGACCTGACCTGGCTATTAAATCACCCAATGCATGCTAGGTTTCCACATCAATGTCTGGCAGTTTTGTCCATCTCTACATAAACCTGTCACTAGGCACTTTTAAGATGCTTGTGCTTTGTTTTTATTTTCGTATATATTGACATATAAGACGCAAATGTCATTAGCTGGATCCATTATAAGCATCACACAGTACAATCATTATTTGTAAAACATACTTTAATAGCCAACTCACCTACAATGGAAGTGTTTCTTGATGGGGTGTCTGTTGGCTTCTCTGTAAAAAAGAAACCAAATAGCATAATGAATATTGTAAATATCCTTGAAAAGAAGACAAAGAAAACCTCATTTCACCCTCACATAGTGAGAACTATTATTTACAACAAAAGACATCATATCAAGTTCTGAAAGTACATAGGTTTTTATAATGGATAGTTATTGCACCATTTGCAACCTATTGGTTCGGCAGAGAGAAAAGACTAAAGGGTTTACTCAGTATAGACCAATATGGCCTACAATGGCCCCAGATCAGTCAAAGTAGGTAAATTTCATATTTTTCTGAAATTTGGCTACCCAATTTAGTAGCTTTTGACCTGAAATTTGAAGTTTTCGCTGATTTTAAGCCAATTTAAGTCATATTCGCTCAAATATTAAGTCAAATCCCCCAAAAAGAACCTGAAATCGGCTGTAATCATCTTCATATTTCATAGCCCAACTCTGCATGCTCATCTCCAAAAGTAAGCAACATTTGTGAATTTTCTATATTGTATTGTTTGTGCATCTGAAAGGCCCTTCTTGAATACTGTGACATTTTGCAATGATTAATAATTACTGATGCCAAATGTGGGCTCGTTACGACTTTTTCTAGAATATAGATAGGAAGCTACTGACCTAAAGAATATTTGCAGATGAAGTTGTTCCTCATATTGCATCGATCATCATTCCACTGGAATTTGTAGGGACCCCCAACACCAGGCGGAGCGGAGGGCTGATGGTACATGACGACACATACCTCACTGCCACAGGATGGCTCATCCACATACCAATTCCTAACAAAGAGAAGGAAGTTAAGGCATCTACTGCAGTCCTCAATTAATATGCCATAGTTTGGTATACACACTTACCAAAACGTGGGTTTGCTTCCATCCACCCAGCTGTACAAACTTTGACAATCACTTGAGTTCTGAATCTCTTCTTCAGTCCTTCGAAGGCCGAGCCAGAAGTCCCCATCAGATGCTGTGAGGCTCTGGATAAGATTCTCTATGAGTCTTTGCTCTGCCTTGGATCGTATAGTCATGAGGTGACCACCGTCACGCTTACATGCCTCTTGGGCCTCTTCGAAATTCACCCTCCTTGAGGTATCATGAAAATAAACTATTTTATAGCAAGGTTTTTGGGTCCCATGCTTGCAAACAATTTGTCCTGTGAGAAAAAAAACATTCAAATTATATGGAGCCTAGTACATTTTTAATAATGATGTTTTTGGTTTCTGTCGTCATAATTGCTTTTAGATGCAATTAGATGACCAGGAAATAGGCTCGATAAATGTGATCCTCCAGTTATTCCTCTTTACCTTATTTGTAACAAGCACTTTAAAAACTAGACTGTAACTATTTAAAATATGTAGCAAATCACAATAAAAACAGATCACATTGATTGGAAGAGAACACACAAATTTCATGCTACTCAGGTAGCTCTGATGTACCTCCCAATATGTCTGCAATTCAGAAATCATAGGTGATCCCACACCGATATCTCCTGACACGAACTGCAGCCAAAATACACCGAAACTAAGTGGTAGCCTCGGATATCGCCATAAATTTATATGGCTATTCCGAATATAGCTGAATTCCTCCCATAGAAGTCAATGGGGGGACTATGGCTATAGCCAAAATAGTCCCCAAAAAATAAAAGTCTTATTAAAATTTAAAAATTCTTATATTATTTTAAATATACTATTATAATATATAACATTAATATATTATAATTGTATATGAATATTTTTGTGTTTAAAATATGTTTACGTTAATTCTTCTACACCTTTCTATTGAATTCTCCAACTAAAATCTTGAGAATTGCTATTGGTGAATTTAGAGTATGTTTTCCAGATTTGGAGCATGTTCGGGGGTGGATGGCGCATATTGGGTATCTAAGCTTTCCAACGGCTGATACAGTCCCAAAATCAGTGACACTGACATTTCGGAAATTCGGATACTTTGTCCAATCTGACTTCGTTTCGGGGCAGGTCGCTCTATATTGGGTACACCCAACAGGAATGTTATTAAAACATGCATTAATAAATAAGTGGAGAAACTGACAACGCTAAACAGAGATCCCTCTTTATATATTCCTGAAAAAAGGGCCCCAAACCTAGAACATTTCTTCTAAGTATATTAGATATACACATTGATTAACAGAACAGGCACACAGTTAGGTTACTAGGAAAACACATACCTGCCCGTTGGATCTGCTCCACTAACAGAAAGCAGGGGAAATATGGACAGAAACAAATGTAAGTTAGTTATTTTTATTATAAAATAATTTAGATAGCACCAACAAACTATGCAGAGCTCAGTGCATGCTTTGGTTATGTTACAAAAAGACAAAGAGTGACACATAATTAAGAGATGGCCCTGCCCAAGAGCTTGCAATACAAACAAAAAGAAATAATTTATTGTTGTTTTGTTCTCCTAAAAGAGTGCAGCTATATAATAATTGTTACATTACAGCAGGGATTTCCAAGCAAGTCCTTACACCGGCCTTTAACAGTCCATGATTTGGAGATTACCTGCAAAACAAAACTCAAGGGGGTAATCCTTAAAAGCTGGACTGTTAAGGGGGGGGGGGGGGGGAAATGATTATTTGGGAGCCACTGCTTCACTGTAAAGACAATATAATGGTCTAGATATAAATTAAGTCAATATATCAACTTTTTCAGGATTTCTATGCTGTCCCCTGTTACGTCTCATTACGTTAGATCCAAGCTTTATCACATAATTGAGTGGTCTAGTGAGGTAAATACATTGAGCTATCCATGGACACGTAAATATCAATAACACACTTAATTATCACCAGCACTCGTTCTTTCTCAGTTATCAATTTCTATTGGAATTCCATTTTCCCCTGTTTTGAAGAATTTGGATTCTTCTAGTCCTGGACAGAAGGGATAAGCTGTACATTAATTTGGGCTGCCTTGGGACTCAGGCTTCTGTAAGTACAGGTTGCGTTTCCCTTATCCAAAAATCCATTATCCAAAAATAAATTCTGATTTTGCCACAAGTTGCAAATTCTACACAACCTGTCAGAATGCAAGTGCACAACAGTTTATTCAGCTTCCAGCCCCCTTATGCTGTGATATATAACTTGTCCATTCATGCTCAGATTCCCCCAATGCAGGCCTGACGACAGGTTTCCAACGATGCCTTAAATCACAGCTACGACACTGTAAAAGTTGATTATTTGCTCTATACAGTAATTGCATTGTTTTTTTAATGTGTTCAGAGGATTTAATATATCTTATTGGTAAAAATAACCTATTATCTGAAATGACCATTATCCAAAATTCTGGGGACCAGAAGTATTCTGGAAAATGGGATACTCAACTTGTAATGAGTTTTCACATTACTTCATTGCTAGTTAGTAACAAATTTAGGGAGTACACTCTTAAGGAATGTATGTAACTGCATGCAAACAATAATACATTTACTGGGTGCGAAACTTCAGACTGAACATTTTTTGGGTAATAATTTGTACCGTATTAAATGACTCAGTAACAGTTATGTAAAAGTTCATGCAGAGTGTCTGCTGTATATAAAATGGGAAATAATCAATTTAGTCAAAAGACTCAATATGTTTTTCAAACTTTTTTTGGAAGTGAGTAAAAATTGAGAAGGGGATTCCTTCTCAAAAACAAAGGTCCCTTTGCAGGGTGGGGAGAGGTTAGAAATGACCCTTCTGAACATATATTGGTTAAACTATATAACAAAAAGAAAGAAGTTGGCAGGAATGTAATAATATCTCACACAGATTTATTGATTTACTAAGAACAATACATTCCACATTAAAAAAATCTTCATAAATTCATAAACAACTTTATGTGCATAAAACTCCTCCATAATAAATGTCATGCGCCAGATATACAATAGTTCAATCAAATAAAGAGTTTTCCTGACGCGTTTCGCCATGCTAGGTAGCTTCCTCAGAGTCATAGTGGAATATTTGAACACATTGTGAAATTGAAATACAGTTCCCATTTATCAATGGAAAAAGCTTGAGTAAAAGCTGGATTATAGCTACTGAAGTTTTAAATCACAGCAGATAAAAGCGGATGGCCATTCACTGCTAGGCTCCAGAATCAATTAGTGTGTTTTACACAGTCTCAAGTATGGAGAGCTCACTATGAAGAAGCTGTGTAATTAACAGTCTCCGTACTTGCAAGGAGTGATATAGGACTTTGATTTGCCTTTTTCTATTTACAGAAGGTAAACGCCTATTGCTGGAAAGCACTCCCAACATTTATTTTGTATCGGTTTTCTTTCCCCTGTTGAGGAACCAGGGTGCATTGTGGATAGCAGCTGATATATTGTTCTGTTCACAAAAGGGACTGTATCCCCTAAATATTATTTTTACTGTAGAGAATAAAAAAAATATATCTATACAGCGTGTTAGAATAAAACAGACACATTCAAAACACATTTATTTCCTAATTTGGGCATTTGTTTGCAATCCTGCCAACACAATATATAGATCAATTTCATTTTGTTTTTATTCTTTACATTCAAAGTAAAAACAACGTTTGGGTGAAACAGTCGCTGGCAAGTGTCTAATACTTCAGTACAGGACATCAGCAAGAGTAAATAGATATAGTTTGATTGTGGATATTAACACAGGACTTGTGTCAGGTATGGCATGACAGTACTCAGATCAGTGCTGTATTTACCGCGAGGCATCCTAGGCGGATGCCTATGGCGGCAAATTTTGGGGGGCGGCAGCGCCCCCCAGCACTGGAAAAAAAAGAAAAATGTAAAAAAAAAAAAATCCGGCCCTTTAAAAAAAAAAAAAAAACCCCACCGCGCTTGCAGGCAGAGACGGAGGTGAGAGGGGATCGGAAGATCCCCCCTCACCATCGCTCTGCCTGCCAGGCTGCACGGGGAGCCGAACAGGCAGCACAGAGAAACCTCCGTGCTGCCTGTTCGGCTCCCCGTGCAGTGTGCCGACACGGAAGTGCCGACAGTCACGTGACGGGCGCGCTGACGTCATACGCGCGCCCGGTCACGTGACCTGTCGGCACAATCGCCGGGAAGCCGAACAGGCAGCATGGAGGGACCATGCTGCCTGCCTGCCAGGGAAAGGTAAGTGCTGATGGGAGACTGTGTGTGTGTGTGTGTGGGTGTGTGTGTGTGTGTGTGTGTGACTGAGTGTGATGGGAGTCAGAGTGTGTGTGATGGGAGACAGTGTGTGTGACTGAGTGTGATGGGAGTCAGAGTGTGTGTGATGGGAGACAGTGTGTGTGTGTGTGTGACTGAGTGTGATGGGAATCAGAGTGTGTGTGATGGGAGACTGTGTGTGACTGAGTGTGATGGGAGTCAGAGTGTGTGTGATGGGAGACAGTGTGTGTGACTGAGTGTGATGGGAGTCAGAGTGTGTGTGATGGGAGACAGTGTGTGTGACTGAGTGTGATGGGAGTCAGAGTGTGCGTGATGGGAGTAGGAGTGTGTGACTGAGTGTGATGGGAGTCAGAGTGTGCGTGATGGGAGTAGGAGTGTGTGACTGAGTGTGATGGGAGTAGGAGTGTGTGACTGAGTGTGATGGGAGTGTGAGCTTGATGTGAGTCTGAATGATGGGGCATGTCTTAGGTGTGTAACGTGAGTGTGCAGCTTGGGTAGGGGGGTGCCCGGATTTTGTCTGCCTAGGGCAGCACAAAATCAAGATACACCACTGACTCAGATGCCTTATAAGTGCTATGTAAGATTCAACCTATTTATCATGGGATTGAAAAGATCCCTGCAGCAGCTTGATAAACCCCACCTGGTCCTTGACAAATGTAACTAATTTCTGTTCCAAATAAGATTAAGCTCAACAGTAGTTACAGGTTGTAAACTGGTTGCAAAACCAATAGGCATGGTTAAGCTATGTGAGAAGCATCCTTCCGAAAGCATGACATATATTGGTGCAAAGTTCTAAAAGTCATTATAGAATCCAATGGCACGTTCCTGCTGATTGCTCCAACTTTAGAACTTTGCTCTAGAACTATTCTATACTCATAACCCCCATCGTCTCGGTGCCCTTCCACATACAATCTCATATTCCTAAACATTACAAAATTCCTTTTTGTATTTTGAACAACAATCTCTATATCGCATTATTGTATAAATTCAATCAAGCAACAATTCCCCAAGCAGCTCCCTAATGTTCTGTCCCATGCCAATACATTAAATGAGGCTACATACTGTTGCAAGCAGGGACCCATATTACTGATATGGATAGGGGAAATGTTGGCCCAGGAGGGAAAAGTAATTCCGTTTCCTTTGATGCTACTTCATCAGCCCACTTGATAACATCAGAGATAGACACAAGTGTGCATGGGAGACAGATTTGCTGACAGATCAGGTACAGATAGCCAAGCAAGACGATTGGATAGAGAGATCGAAAGGGTTAAAAGTGAAAAGTGGTCCTGCCCCATTCCATTGAGTGAGATTAGAGAGCAGCCTGGGAGGCACTTGCCCTCCTGTCCGCTTGCCAGCCCTCCCCTGCATACGGATGTCAGGGTTCTCTATTATCCGAATGAAGAACTAAATACACATAATCTAGAGCAGTATTTATCAAATTAAGTGCCACTAGTAACAGATTGCTGCTTCTTAAGACCATCAAGTTCTAAAAAAGAAAAAGCATGTTGAACCATGAAATAAATGCACCACTGCCAGTGCTGTATTTACCGCGAGGCATCCTAGGCGGATGCCTATGGCGGCAAATTTTGGGGGGCGGCAGCGCCCCCCAGCACTTGAAAAAAAAAAAAAAAATCTGGCCCTTTAAAAAAAAAAAACCCCACCGCGCTTGCAGGCAGAGACGGAGGTGAGAGGGGATCGGAAGATCCCCCCTCACCAACGCTCTGCCTGCCGGGCTGCACGGGGAGCCGAACAGGCAGCACAGACCGTGCTGCCTGTTCGGCTCCCCGTGCAGTGTGCCGACACGGAAGTGCCGACAGTCACGTGACGGGCGCGCTGACGTCATACGCGCGCCCGGTCACGTGACCTGTCGGCACAATCGCCGGGAAGCCGAACAGCATGGAGGGACCATGCTGCCTGCCACCAGGGAAAGGTAAGTGCTGATGGGAGACTGTGTGTGTGTGTGTGTGTCTGAGTGTGATGGGAGTCAGAGTGTGTGTGATGGGAGACAGTGTGTGTGACTGAGTGTGATGGGAGTCAGAGTGTGTGTGATGGGAGACAGTGTGTGTGACTGAGTGTGATGGGAGTCAGAGTGTGTGTGATGGGAGACAGTGTGTGTGACTGAGTGTGATGGGAGTCAGAGTGTGTGTGATGGGAGACAGTGTGTGTGACTGAGTGTGATGGGAGTCAGAGTGTGTGTGATGGGAGACAGTGTGTGTGACTGAGTGTGATGGGAATCAGAGTGTGTGTGATGGGAGACAGTGTGTGTCTGAGTGTGATGGGAGTCAGAGTGTGTGTGATGGGAGACAGTGTGTGTGACTGAGTGTGATGGGAGTCAGAGTGTGTGTGATGGGAGACTGTGTGTGACTGAGTGTGATGGGAGTCAGAGTGTGTGTGATGGGAGACAGTGTGACTGAGTGTGATGGGAGTCAGAGTGTGTGTGATAGGAGACAGTGTGTGTGACTGAGTGTGATGGGAGTCAGAGTGTGCGTGATGGGAGTAGGAGTGTGTGACTGAGTGTGATGGGAGTAGGAGTGTGTGACTGAGTGTGATGGGAGTGTAAGCTTGATGTGAGTCTGAATGATGGGGCATGTCTTAGGTGTGTAACGTGGGTGTGCAGCTTGGGTAGGGGGGTGCCCGGATTTTGTCTGCCTAGGGCAGCACAAAATCAAGATACACCACTGGACAGACATTGCAGTCAAAAAGAGCATTCATTTACATGATAAAGCACCTAATGTGCTATATCATTTAATGGAGGCTTAATGGAAACCTTCTCAGTTCTAATCAGTTTGAATGTTTCAGGAGTGAGCAATGCTAACAGCACTGGCATTCCCACCTCTCTTACAGTTAAACCCAGTGAATGATCCCATTAATTAATCAGGGATATTCTCAGTATCTTTCTCAAGGGTTAGGGAGGGCAGCTCCCAGCTATCAACTACTTTTTATGTTGCACATTTACAAACTCCTAATTAAAGCCAGTGTGCATTGCTGCTGTCTGTCTCACTGCCGTTTGCACTGCATGCAAAGAGTGTAGTATATCTGGCTGCCACAGAAGGAACCACAGAAGGATCAATAAGACAATCTGACCTAAAATCCGGAGGCCATTCTCCTGTATTCCAGTAAGTGCAGTGACAGACAACTGTGGGATTGATGAGACTCAAGTTGGCATTGTGACTGAAGTGCCAAACCTCTTTCTTAAACGTCCCGCTAAACATTTTTTTTAGTGAATCATCTGATTTTAATGATTCCCCATGTTATATTGTAGAATAAAGGCACAAAGTTTGTTTTAAATCAAAAAAATAGATTTATGAGTATTCTTTTCAGGGTATAACTGAATGCTGTTATGCGCAGACAGTTTTTGTTTTTTGTATACATTGTATAGCCAATCACACTGTATTTGCAGCATGCTCACACCTGTTTGGAAAGCATCATTTTATACATTTATATTATTTGAGCCTGTGACTAGCTTAGCGCACCAACATTTTTCTTTTCCCTGCTTGCACATATTTGAGGTTGTTGGCTCCTCATTGTCAGGTTGCAGCTTGCTGTTATAGGGTTAATTGGGAGGAGGTATAATTGCACCTCTTACAACACGTTAAAAAGGTTTTGGTAGCAGTATTACTGCTTTTTGTGCCCACTAGATAGGAGGTGAGAGTAGGTTCTCACCCTAATGAGAGTGTGCCTTGACATGGCGGGTGAGCTTAATTATGCTTTGGCCAATTCATATAGCCAAAACTTCTCATCTATATTATATTTATATATTTGTTGTCAACTTTATTAGGGTGAGAAGCGCAGACAGTTTTTGTTTTTTTGTTTCTTTATAACTGTATGCTGATCAACACAATGTAGTTCTTGGTTACAGCTTTTTTTTTTTGCAGATCTCAGTACTTGCTATGACTTACATGCTTCCAGACACGGAAGTGGATTCTGCGGTGGTTAATGCACACAGTGTTTCACCCATTATTTAGGGAACACTTCTAACTCTTGCATGATCTCCTTAATTATGTAGAATTTGTATGGGTCCACCGGGAAATTAAATAAATGAATCAAAGTGATGCTGTGGGATCTCTCCTTCATTGATTGATTAATTACCTCTGTGTCCATAAAATAATGGCTGATCTGGCAATCCATTTGGTTGAATCTCTCTTTCTTTTCACTTAACAGTGGCTTGGGCCTCTGTACGCCAAGCGCTAGACCAGTACTGGCAAACCTTGAGTGCCCGATCTTCTGCTGGAAACCATGTTAAAAATCTGAAAGTGCCCTCACCCTACTCATTCTAGCACTCCTTCCATCATAATAATTTACTGTATTTTGCAACATTGAGCCCAACAAAAACTGTGCACTAAAGTGTCTAATATCTGCTAATGTCAGCCTTAAATCATAGCATTTACTGGGTCCTCTGTAACTGATGGTAAAAGGTAGGCCCATATTGAGTATCATCTCAGAGACTGTGGTACCCATGCCATAGGTTAGCCATCACTGCGTTAGGCGCTGCACTTATGCTATGCCAAATATGGGGTGTTAAACATAAGAAATATATTTAGCCAATATTTACACCCCTGATTCAGGTGCACTTTTAGCATTCCTTTTAGTCTTTATAAATTATGCAATAGGCATATTCACATATTAATCCATGCTAAAAACTAGCTTTTTTTTTGATGTTGCAAATGTAGTAATCAGTTAGTTTGTGTGTGTGTGTGTGTGTGTGTGTATGTATCTATCTATCTATATATATATCATATATGTACTAGATATACAAATATCAATGTGTGATATATATATTCATACACACACACACACACACATCTATCTATCGATCTAATTATAGAGTAATAGTTCTAGAATCTTACCACTTTCCAGTCTGGTCCCTTTGCAGGAATGGAGATAGACAATAATAAAACTTGTAAAAGCTTTGAGAAGATCCATAGTTAAGTACAGCAGGGATGCAGCTCACAATCACAGATGCTTATAGTCCAGGTAGTTAGGGGATGCTGATCATCCTTCAGGGATCCCCTCATTGAACAAGTGATCTAGGAGCAGGGCAGAGTAGAGTAGACAGCGATTCTTCTGCTCAGTCCTGGATATAGAGAATACCAAGTCCTCCCGGCTGCAGTGATCAATACAGATCTATAAGAGAGACATTCTGGAGGGGGCAGGATAAACCTGAGCCAAACCAATAGAGGCAGCAGCTATCTTATGTTTCATTAAAATAAGAAAAAAAAAAAACTTGAAGGGAGTTCCAAAGCAAAAGACTATCAGTTTAATTACTTGAAAGCAATGACTTTTTAAAACCTTCCTGATGGATAGATTGTCGTGGCTTTCAAGGCAGCTTCCAGGAGGAGCTGACATATACTTAATACCCAGATCTATGAGGTTTTCTGCAATACTAGTGATTTCAAAATACAGCGTCCATGGTAATAAACATTTGGAGCTTTAAATCCCCAGTCATCATTAAAACCACAAGATAATAAAAACACTGTAGATCTCAAATAATCAACCATCTTATATTAGGAACTGATTAGTAAACCAGTTATCTATCAATCAGATCACTTACTGATTGCACAGCAGCATAATCTTCAAGTTAGATAAAAATTATAACTATAGACATGTCTTAGCTGCATGACAATAAACATGCTTTCACGGAGTCAATTCTGCAAAATCCACATACAATACAAACAAATCACCTACACAGTAATTATAGTATGCTCCAATAAAGCATTAAACTTATCGATTCTTAAAAAATATTAGCCTATCAAATGAAGACAGTCATCCAAAATGTTTCACATATTGTAACATACCATACTGATTACAATTCCACCACAGATGTTTGTACAAATAGTTCCTGGTCAAGAGATCCTCGATTTAGTAGAGATCATTGATGCCATAAATAATGCACATTATGCCTTAAGAGTAAATAATGGTTCTGAAACCATCCCTGGTATTTATAGAAATAGAACAATTCTATGTCTGCAGCTTGAGACTAAATATACAGTTTCTGTACTCACATAACACACAAAAAGAATTATGCATTCCAAAATTAACAACTGGCTTAGCAGAAAATAGCCAGCTCTCTCAGTTGATGAACACTGTGGTTTTTTGTTAAGTGTGTTGAAATCCACATTTGTTCTGCAGCTCTTGTGATTTTCTTTCGTTGAAGTTTTGTCATAGGATCAGATGCTGTGTGTTGTTCTGCAGAGATGACAAGCAGATTCTGGCTGATCACTCACATTCTGGTTTCTGTCCCAGGCACAATGTTATTTAAAAAACTGTTATATTGTATTTCCTTTTCCTTTGCTGCACAGAGGATATGAGTGAGAAAGCCTGGACCAAAATGGAATTAAAGGGACAAGATAATTTTGTGGGGTAGAAAAAAAATAGATTACACATTACAACTGTTAAAGGACAGCTGTCAGTAAAAAACAACAACATATGTTTAAATAAAAAATTGCATTAAGTAATGGGATTTTAAATAGAAATGCTTTAATGAAGTAACCTTTTTGAGCCCTCTTTGGTGGGGATGGGACACTTCATCGCGGATGCATCCGCTCCACCGCCGTCTGTTCACCACGCGACAGCTCGTCGCGGGATATTTCATCTCGGGACATTTCATTGCTAAAGGTGAGTTTTAATGTTAGAATTAGGGTTTAGGGGGTTAGAATTAGTATTTAGGGTTCGGGGTTAATTTTAGTATTAGGGTTTGGGGGTTAGTATTAGGATTTAGGGGGTTAGTATTAGGGTTCTGGGGTTAATTTAATATTAAGGTTTAGGGGGTTGATATTAGGGTTCGGGGGTTGATATTAGGGTTTAGGGGGTTAATATTAGGGTTCGGGGGTTAGTATTAAGGTTTAGGGGGTTAGTATTAGGGTTTAGGGGTTAGTATTAGGGTTTAGGGGGTTAGTATTAGGGTTCGGGGGTTAGTATTAGAGTTCGGGGGTTAATTTTAGTATTGGGGTTTGGGGGTTAATTTTTGTATTAGGGTTTGGGGGGGCACTTTGGGGGTAAAATAATTTATTAGGGGGGTATTTTAACTTGTACGTTTCAGCGCTGAACTGTCAGCTCTTACATAGCCGCGTCCGTGATGAAGCGGCCGCGTTATTCTTCATTGCTGACAGTTAAGCGTTCTAACTGCCGTGCTGAACTGACAGCGATGAAGCTGCCTCGCTGAACTGTCCTAGACCCCTCTTTGGTGCATATAGCTCTATCAGGGGGCAGACATCTTTGGTTAGATGAAGGAAGATCTGACCCAAGATTCTGACAACATTAAACCACAGAAAGAGCTATGTTTCAAACAAAGATGGTTCAATAAGGGTCTTTACTTGTATTCTTTTTTTTTTTAAACATTTCTATTTTACCTACACTTAATGCATACTTTTAAATAAACATAACTTTTTTTTTTTTGCCAACAGTTGCCCCTTTAAAATGTAACATAAATGAATAACAATAACTAGATACTGACACTTTTTATTGTCAATCATTTTCCAAACAGTATTAATAGCAGCTTTAATAGCTTCCACAAATTAGTTGTTAGTTGTGTTTTACTTTGCAAAGTTTAAGGTTTGTTACTTTATGGTCGGCTTTTTCTCTTTTACACACAATTCTGGCATTGCCAGACAGAAAGTTAAAGGGGCTTAGTCAGCTAAACATTGTTCATGAATATGGTAAATAAAAAAAAAACAGGTATAGCTTGGCGGGACGGTGAGACGGACCCCCCAGATCAGGGGGGTCTGCTCAGTGTCCCCTTAGGCTGAAGATGATTTTCTCTCTTTTTTTTATATTTGTATCAATTAAATGTATAGTTCCGCCATTGTTGCCAACTGTCCCGTTTTTTCTGGGACAGTCCCAAAATAATCGTGATTCTTCCGAGGAATTCCATCCCCCGGGACAGTCCTGGCAACATATGCGCTGCCTGTTTTAATTTAAGTGCGATCTCGGCCCACGTGACGTCATTGCGCAGCTTCACGTGACCTGCACAGGTCGTGTAAGCTGAGCTCACATCAGCCTCCATTACCCAGGACTGTCACACACGTCTGCTGGAAGCAGACAGGACACGCAGGACAGGCCTGAGCAATGGAAGCTGATGTGAGCTCAGCTCAAATGGACCTGCGCCGGTCACGTGACCACACGCCATGACGTCACGTCACACCCGATCTCCATCGGGGGTGTGGAAGTAAGAAGAGACTGCTGAGTGATGGAGCTGGGGTAAGTATGTTAATTCAGATTGGGGAGGGCAGATTGGATGGGGGGAGGGCAAATTGGATGGGAAAAGGGCAGAGTGGGAACTCTGGGGGGCAAAATTTAAAGAAGGCTACAGACTGGGAACTCTGGGGGGGCAGAATTAAAAGAAGGGGGCAAACTGGGAACTCTGGGGCAGAATTGAAAGAAGGGGGCAGGCTGGGAACTCTGGGGGCAGAATTGAAAGAAGGGGCAGACTGGGAACTCTAGGGGCAGACTGGGAACTCTGGGGCAGAAGTGAAAGAAGGGGCAGACTGGGAACTCTGGGGCAGAAATGAAAGAAGGGGCAGACTGGGAACTCTGGGGCAGAAATGAAAGAAGGGGCAGACTGGGAACTCTGGGACAGAAATGAAAGAAGGGGCAGACTGGGAACTCTGGGGGCAGATTGAAAAGAAGGGGCTGGCTGGGAGCTCTGGGGGGCAGATTGGAAAGAAGGGGCTGGCTGGGACCTCTGGGGGGCAGATTGGAAAGAAGGGGCTGGCTGGACCTCTGGGTGCAGATTGGAAAGAAGGGGGCAGATTGGAAAGAAGAAGGCTGACTGGGAACTCTGGGGAGCAGATTGGAAAGAAGAAGGCTGACTGGGAACTCTGGGGGTCAGATTGCAAAGTATGGGTCAAATTCGCAGATATGGGGGTCAGATTGGGAAGAAGGAGTCAGATTGGACGCCAGGGAATTATATTGAGATGTGAGGAGGACAGGTTGGGCGGGGGTCAGATTGGCAGATCTAGGGGTCAGATTGGCGAATCTGCGGGAGTCAGATTGGCACGTCTAGGGGTCAGATTGGGAAAAAGGGTCAGATTGGGAAAAAGGGTGAGACTGGCCCATTTGGGATTCATAAAGTGTGTAGAAAAAGGCACTTGTTATATAATAATGCAAATCAACAAATAATGAAGATTATATAGCAGAAATAGTGAAAAAGTAGATAATGAAATGTTGCAGACACTAGTGTTGTCACCCAGAAACACATGTAAGTATAAGTGAAATAGAGGAGTGTTGCGCAATAAAAAACAGGTACTTATCCCAATGAAATGAAACAGCTGAATCTTAGGCACATAGAAAAAACATAAATACAAACAAATAATGTGTATATCTGTAAACACAATAGTAAGTACTTATCCAGACCCCCCTGGGAATAAACTCACTCAGACTAGAGCCCAAATATCGGCTCTTATTTATTATGGGACTATAATCCCCACCATCCGTCAGAGTGCAGCCTCAGATAGTAGTTTTCAGTTGCAGAGCTAGTAGGCAGGATTTACACACAAACTTCAACACATATAAATGGTCAGGATACGCTGTGGAAGGGATGGGAGAAGCAGACCATAGTGTACTATAAAATAGAGTGCAGGGAGAAAAATGGCTTGGAGTAGTTAGAGTGCAGGGAGAGAGATGGCTTGGTGGAGTGAGAGTGGGGGAGAGAGATGGCTTGGTGGAGTGAGAGTGGGGGAGAGAGATGGCTTGGTGGAGTGAGAGAGATGGCTTGGTGGAGTGAGAGTGCAGGGAGAGAGATGGCTTGGTGGAGTGAGAGTGGTGGCTTGGTGGAGTGCAGGGAGAGAGATGGCTTGGTGGAGTGAGAGTGATGGCTTGGTGGAGTGCAGGGAGAGAGATGGCTTGGTGGAGTGCAGGGAGAGAGATGGCTTGGTGGAGTGAGAGAGAGAGATGGCTTCTGCACTATAATCACTAGGTGGCACTACATTATGCTAATTATGGGGGTTGGGCAGTGGGCGGAGCTTTGGCGACAGTGGGTATTGCTGTTCTGTGCCCTATATGTATTTTTTCAAATGTTGGCAACTATGGTTCCACTTTGGACTGCATGGTCTGCCCTTTATATAAAGGAGAGTGAGGACGTGAGGATTCTCTAGGTTTAAATCGGACACTGATTCTGCAGATACAATCGATACAGAGGTGATAAAGAAAGAAGATCTGGAAAGGTAGCTGACATCCCAGTGCCCAAAGGAAACTGTTTGCTGTTAGATTAGGCATACAGGGTGAGAGATATTGATTTAAATATACCAATCCCAGGCTAAAGATTCTTATAACCAAGAGTGCCGGAAATGTAGCGCCCACAATGGAAACCAATGGAATGTTTCTACAGATGGCTCCATAATTTATAAATAATGTCCAGCATCACCATCTTTTTCTGCCTGGAAAACAGAAGGTTAAAATATTCTTCATCTGTCAGAACATGATGTGACTCGTGAATATTGGTTTTGCGTTCCCCCTGTGTGTGGTGGAGAAAGACCGGTGCACAAAATTTCCTGACAACTGTCCAGTTAGTTTATTCTTCCAAACCGCTTGACGTGAAAGGAAATCCTGTTTAGAGAGCTTCTTTTTGTTTTATGGACAGTAGGAAACCCAAGGAAAATAAATAAATACTATTTAAAGAGGAAAAAAGTAAACTGTACAGTCCGAGAGTTTACAGAATTAGCAAGATCATTTTTTTTTTTTTTTTTAATACTAATACATTTCTTGCTTTCAGACAGGTACATAGAGCTGGGAGGGATTCCCCTCTCCTTTGGTTATGGTTTTGCTAAATGGTAAAATGTCCAATGTCATTTGCAGCCGTTTCTGACATTTACGATCAGATGGTTCCCGCTGGCATACAGGATAAATTGCTGGCAGTTTAAGCGATGTCACGGAAGGGGATGTTAATTAAAAAAAGTTTTTATGAACTCCACTATCTGGAAATCAGCACACAGCAAATGATGGCAGTAGAAGTGAACCCCTCATACATACAAGCGTTGTGTATATGTGTGTGTGTTTGCTTGGGACACCTGAGTTATAGGACGTCTATGGCTGATAGTGGTTATCAAGCTAAATTTGTAAACCAATTAATGTATACATTCGGGAACTATGCATTGACCTCTAAACCAGCTCCCCCCTCTATACACAATTATTAGCAATATCTTAGCCATCTCACTCTACACCTCACTTTACTCACCTGCAGTCTCCAAACACTTTATAATTCTATGTTGCTCTGTCAGTAGAATCACAATGCACCCACCTAGATCACCCAATGGTGTCACTTATGCAGCTGTCACAGTTCCCCAATATCTTCCAGGGAGACAATTTTTCCCTTCCAATCTTTCATCCTGCTTCTTCACTCACCTTATGTTTCTCATGTTCCCCATTCCTTGTAGTTTGTATGGTTGCGAGAAGGTCGCTCCACCTCATGTTTTAATCAGAATTTGTAGTTCCCTTCTTATGCTCTGTAAATGCGCAGAATAAATGGTAATGTAATATACATTTAGCACAGGGCTTGACAAATTTAATTTTAGTTTTAGGAGCCAGCTAAAAAATTTAGGAGCCAGACAACGGCACATCACAAAATCATAAACGCACGGAGACAGCCTCATACACCCACCTCACATACACAGCCAGTTACATTCACACATACATACATACACAGCCAGTTACATTCACACACGCCACATACACAGCCAGTTACATTCACACACACCACATACACAGCCAGTTACATTTACACACGCCACATACACAGCCAGTTACATTCACACATACATACACAGCCAGTTACATTCACACATATATACATACACACACACACACACACACACACAGACCACATACACAGCCAGTTACATTCACTCATACATACACACAGACCACATACACAGCCAGTTAAATTCACACACACCACATACACAGCCAGTTACATACACACATACACACCATTTTTGTGTTTTTTTTTTTTAAAGAACAAAAATGTATTTCTTAGGGTGTCCTCCCTCCCTGCTGCTTACCTCATTGCAGGGGAGGGGGACATTTATGCTGGAGCCCGATCTTCTTTCGGTTCCTTTCTAAGTGCCGTGTTGTCACGTGACACTCGGCACTACAGCGTGTTACGCGAGGGGGCGGAGCTTACAGACTGTGTGATCCGCACAGACTTTCTCCTTGTACTTCGCTGAAAGTAACGGATGGCAGCCGGCAAGGGCACCCTGTGACAAACAGCACCCGGGCGCCAGGTCTGATTTCCTGGTCGCTATGGTGACCTGGCGCCCGGGGTTTGTCGAGCCCTGATTTAGCATTCTTACTATTACAGAAATCAATCCCTAAGAAGGGGAGAAAACTGCCTGAGATGTATTTCCTTAAAGGGACTGTATAACCTAGACATTGTTTTTACTGTGCATATAGAGAATAATAAAAAATGATCTGGGGTGTAGCCGACTGCGGTAGGAAATGGCCGCATAATTGCTGAGCTCCGTCGTTCCCTCCGTAATACACGAATAAGACACATCAGAAAGCAATATGGGTCGCAACAAACGTGGTCTGTTAGACACCCCAACACCCAGGGGTAAGGGTAAGGCAACCACAAACTCATTGAAAGAATTTTTCAAGACGCCGGCGGACTTGGCGTCTCAGGCGGAAGATGAACATGAGGCCTATTCCTCGGCGAGCTCTATATGCGCAGAAGAGGATATCTCCCTCGCTATAACCCAGCAGCAAGGTCGGGTACACAATGCCCCTACCTCTGAGACGCAACAATTATTCGCTTCTGCACCGTGGAAGACTGACTTTAGCCATCTCATCACTGAGATCAAACAGGCTATACACGTGGAAGTCGCTACTCTCAAAACAGAACTAGGCCGCCTGAATGATAGAGTCTCCGCGCAGGAAGAAGCCTCAGCCCAGCAAACGAGGAAGATCTCCTCAATAGCCCGAACCTCCACACGACACTCTTTACACCTGGCAGAGTTTCGACGGAGGATAGAGGACTTAGATAACCGTGGCAGACGGAACAACATTCGGGTAAGAGGAGTGCCAGAAGCAGCCCCACGAACAGAGGAAAATGTCAATGGCCTGTTACAGGACATTTTCACGACGCTCCTGGGTAGACCAGAGATAACTTCCATTAACATGGACAGAGCACATCGTGCACTAAGACCCCGGGACCCACCAGGCAGTGCACCAAGAGATATAATCTGCCGGATAACGGACTTTCGTATGAAAAACTCCATTATGCAACGAGCACGGGAGGTAGGCCGCTGGTCCCACAACAACCACCAAATTGCCTTCTATAATGATCTATCTGACCTAACACTCCAAGCCAGGAGGGCACTTAGGCCTCTCACGTCAATTTTGCAGGAGAAGAATATCACATACTCCTGGGGCTATCCCTTCAGCCTGAATGTCCGAACAAGAGAAGGCTCATACTCGGTCCAATACCATCAGGATATACCAGGCCTCCTAATGTTCCTGAACTTACCGGAGATCACCGTGACAGACTGGAACATGGCATTACCGGGAGAATCACTGAGGAATGGCCCAGGGACCGCGGGCCGCATGCTACGCCCTAGACTGACTCAGAGGGGGCAAGGGAGACCATTTCCCAGTCATCCACCTACCCAGATCCCGGCGGATAACTTGCCTCCGGGAATGGAAGCAGAGGAATAAATTTAAATTAAAAAAAAAAAAATCCTTACTAGGGTGAGAACCAAGTATTTCAAAGGTGACCGGCTCCTTCGAATTGTTGTGACTATATTCTCAGTTCCTGATTGATGGAGATTATTAGGTCATGAACACGACCGTGACATTACCATTGCAGTGAATCAACTCCTGACGGAACCAGCTCGTGGAGGACCGTGGTGAATATAGAACCCCCTAAATGCATATCCACTGTTATTGTTATCTTGATCCCTAATTGCATATAACGAAACGGTTTACATGTCTTATCCAAAGCACTAAGGTTATAGAAAATGGTTTCAAATGCCGATATTTGTTAGTTGTCCCACCGAGACGATTTCGGAAAACTATTGCATGGCACCTATCACGCCAAGTATTACGTACCCCTGAAAATGACAGTGGCTAGAGCCAGGGATATCCCCCCCCCTAAGTGCCCATCTGAAATGTTGGGGTCAAACCCCTACTATACGAAGGCTCAGAGCAACCAGATACCCCCCGATATCAGGGGTTACACGCCCAGTTTTAGGGTTACCTACTAGACCCATAAGAAATGTAAAGTTTGTTATCTTTTATTTTACCACAAGGTTACATGGTCTAGATCAAGTCTGACATCTGATCCTCATAAATATGCTTCCTTGAAGGAGTGAAAGTCCACTTAAACTGTGACGTCCAGATCATAGACTTAATGTTTTTTATGTGAAGTTGATGATGTCATAAATAGGTTGTTTATATACAGGAGAGGGGGAACAGCGGGCCCGCCAACACCCCCGTGTTCTTTTTGAATTCTTTGAATTTTTTGGTTCTTGTGTTTCTAATTTGTATAGGAACAGGCAACTTATTGCCGATTCCACTCTTGACTAATTCCTACTGCAAAACGCCATCAACCCCCCGACCAGAGCCCTTGGAGATATTGGTAGGTGCGGTGAACTAACTGACTGGTTCAGCAGGACTCCGTCCGACCAATAGGAGCTAAAGGTCACTTGTTTAGTTTTTTAAGTTTTTTCTTTTCCCCTTCCCAACCGTGTCCCCCCTCCCCCTTTCCTCCCCCATTTCCTAGGTCCGTACAATATATTGAAAATAAAACACCTCAAAACCTTGGTAGGAAGAAGCCACGAAATGCCTGGCACACGTAATGTACCGGGAAACCCCAACTACATCCCTGCTAGGTTGAATATAATCTCCCTGAATGTAAAGGGGCTCAATATTCCTGAAAAGCGATCCAATTTGTTTAAGGACCTTCAGGCCAACTCTACCTCAGTTGCGTTTTTACAGGAAACACACCTACTGGGCACACACCACCCAGCATTACACAATTTCAAATACCCGTTAGCTTTCTATAGCAATGACCCCTGTAAGAAAACAAAAGGCACAGCTATCCTGTTCTCTAGACATGTTCCATTTCAATTGATCGCACAAATCTCAGACCCGGAAGGTCGCTACGCGATGATCAAGGGCACTATCCTCACCAAAACATACACATTTGTAAACGTATACCTACCAAACAGGTTGCAACATATTACGTTAAGCAAGATCATGAGTATCTTACGTGGTTTTCAAGAAGGGGTTCTTATTTTTGGAGGAGATTTTAATTTGGCGTTAGACCCCAGCTGGGACACGTCCACTGGTTCCTCACAAACACCTATTCATGTGGTCCGCAAGATTAGGAAAATGCTCACAAATGCACAGTTGGTAGACTGCTGGAGGGCCCTCCACCCCACAACTAAAGACTATAGCTATTATTCAACGCCTCATAAACGATATACTAGGATAGACTACCTGTTCCTGACTTCGTATCATTTGACTTTACTGGACAGAGCACACTATGGCCCCATGACATGGTCAGACCACGCACCACTACACATGACACTTTATTCCCCACTAACGAGACCCACGCAAACGACTTGGAGACTTAACGAGACATTGCTGTCAGATACGGCAACAGAAGACTTAACGAAACAGACACTGACGGAATATTTTCAGACTAACCTAACACCTGATGTCCCACTGCTCACCATTTGGGAAGCCCACAAATGCGTGGTGCGAGGCCATTTTAAAAGACTAGGTGCCGAAACCAAACGTAATAATTCAAAGAAGCTCCGTGCCCTACTTCCCCGTATTGCCACCTTAGAACAACAACATAAACGTTCCCTTGAGGGCCCTGTTTTCCAAGATCTACTTACACTACGTAAAGATCTAGCCACCATACTCAACAAACAAACCGCTAAATCCTTTCATCGAATGAAAGCGGTATACTATGAACATGGTAATAAACCAGGCAAATATTTAGCCAGAGCATTAAGGAAGAAACGTGCTCTTACTTATTTCCACAAAATTCGAGACCCCAAAGGTACCCCCAAACTTCTCCCGGCTGCAATAGCAGAGGAATTTGTGAGCTATTTTTCTAAATTGTATAATCTCCACCCTACAACAGACAACCCAACAGACAATGACAACCATCTAACCCGTATAAAAGCATACCTTAAAAAACATTCAAGTACGACCCTTCCGCGACCGAGATTTTAGAAGCGCCGATCTCACTCGGGGAACTTGCTACTGCCATAAAAAAATCAAAAACGGGGAAATGCCCTGGGCCCGATGGACTCCCGCTTGTTTATTATAGGAAATTTTTTGCGGTTTTGGGACCACATCATTGTGAAATCCCTGAATTCTTTATTAGACTCGGGATCTTTCCATCCCCACTCACTGGCAGCCACCATTTCTCTCATTCCTAAGGAAGGACGTGATGCTGAGCTATGTAGCAACTATCGACCGATTTTGCTGTTGAATGCAGATTTGAAACTGTTCTCAAAAATTTTAGCCTCACGCATTAACCCCTTCCTGCCAGATTTGGTCCACTCAGATCAGGCAGGTTTCGTGCCGGGACGGGAGTCCAGAGATTGTACCATCCGAGCCATCAACTTAATACACCATGCCAGGTCGAATCAAATCCGCACATTATTGCTCTCAACGGACGCAGAAAAGGCTTTCGACCGCCTAGACTGGACGTTTATGTTAGAAGTGCTTCGATCTATGGGTTTTGGCCCCAATATGATGGCTTGGGTGTCATCCCTGTACTCCTGTCCCTCGGCGTCGATTCGAATTAATGGGGCCTTATCCCAAACATTTATCATTAGTAATGGCACACGACAGGGTTGCCCCTTATCTCCCATACTATTTATATTGTCTCTAGAACCATTCATGACGGCAATTCGCTATAATCACGATATTTGGGGGATAGAAGTGAAAGGCAAGCATCACAAAGTGTTAGGATTTGCAGACGACCTTTTGTTTACCATCACCAATCCGATAGTATCGCTCCCGAATCTCCTTAGCGAATTTGAGGAATATGGTGTGCTTGCTAACCTGAAAATTAATAACAGTAAATCGGAAATTCTCAATATTTCCCTTCCAGTAACAGAAGTACAACAGTTGACGAAGACTCTGCCTTTTAAATGGTGCCGTCATAAATTAAAATATTTAGGAATTTGGCTGTGTGAAGACGTTAATGCACTATACCAACATAATTTCCCATCTATCTTGACTATATTGCAGAGAGATTTGACGAAATGGAATTCGCTCCATATCTCCTGGTTAGGGAGAGCAAACACTCTTAAAATGAATGTGTTGCCCTGTCTATTGTATCTCTTCCAGACAATACTGATATTGATACCTAATGCCTTTTTTATTTCCCTCCGAACAATGTTCTTGAGATTTTTGTGGGCACAAAAACCTGCCCGCTTGAAACACGCTTTGTTAATCAGAGCTAAATCCCAAGGAGGCCTAGGGCTTCCCTGCCCAAAAACATATTTTATAGCATGCCACCTTAGACGCATTCTGGAATGGGTTCATAACCCACCACACAAGCCCTGGATTTCTCTTGAAGAGAATAGCAGTCCCATCCCCTTGCGACTACTACCATGGCTCTCACCTGGTTCGAAAAGACGGACGATTAGGAATCACCCACTAATTCTTGCTACTTTATCGGTACTGCATAACAACGCTAGGAAATACGACCTTACATCATACCCCTCACCCCTCACACCACTGGGACATAATCCTGATTTCCCACCAGGGTTGAAGGAGGGACCTTTCCTAGCCACCTCTTTAGATGACTCGACTACAATCGCACATTATTTTAGTGGAGGGGCAGTTAAGGAGCTTGCAAATATACTCCCGAACTCACAACATACGGTACTGGACAAATACCATTATGTGCAGTTGTGAAGCTTTCTACATTCCGTGCCACAAAAGCACAATTTGACACGGACCACGACCCCATTTGAGGACTTGGGTAGAGGTAGTATGTTGCCCTCACATGAAATCTCCCTGCTCTACCGCTCCCTTATTGGTGTTATAGGGATAGAAGTGGCCTCATTTAAGGGGAAGTGGGAAGATGAACTCCACATAACACTGTCTGATCAGCAATGGGAAAAAATATGCATCCTCACACACAAATGTTCATTGAGCAACAAAACGCAAGAACTAAATTACAAATTATTAACAAGATGGTACAGAACCCCGGTTAAACTACATCAAATGTTCCCTGATGTTTCAGACTCATGCTGGAGATGTGGTTTGGCCCCGGGTTCGGTCTTACATATTTGGTGGACATGCCGCTAATTATCCCGTATTGGACTAAAATATACTCAATCTTGGAGGGCCTTTCAGACACACCACCTCCATTTCTCCCGGCATCGATACTACTCCACCACACATCTGCCCCCATTAGTGTATACAAGAAATCGGTAATTCGCCACCTTCTCAACGAGGCCAAGGCACTGATCCCATTGCACTGGCGTGACTCCCACCCCCCCACTTTCAGAGAGTGGATTTTGAGAGTGGAGCAAACCCGTATGCTCGAAGAGCTGGCACTTAAATCTGATAACCGGAGGGAGAGGTACAATCTCATCTGGTTTTACTGGTTAGAATTTTTAGCAGAACCTCAAACCCAGGCCCTATTGGAATCCGAGGTTCCCTGCCCAGAAGTATGATACGTATAGGGACTAGACACCCAGAATACCAGTACCCATTAGATACCCTTGACTATATTCTTATATTTTAAAGTCACCACCGATTGGAAAGTGTGTGGATATGTACAACTTGCCTTTATGTTTTAGCAGTATACTACATGTATTTTAAGGTCTATGTATAACAATCTGTATCATATTATCAAGCGTTGTCATTCACTTCTATACCAGAAAATGAAAAATGTAAACATAGGTTCACTATATTTGATATGTTTTCTATGACCCATGTAACCCCCCCCTACTGTATCTGTTTTTGTTTTATTTTATCCATAAAATCAATAAACAATGATTTACAAAAAAAAAAAAAAAAGATCTATACAATGTACATATATATCCACTGAAAACTATTTTTTATTTTAATTTAGGCATTTAGTTAAAGTGTTGCTAACACAATGTATAGATCATTTTCAATATTTTTTTTTATTCTCTACATTCACAGTGAAAACTATTTTTAGGTGATACAGTCCCTTTACGTCTGCTTGTGGGCATGGTCATTCTGGAATGGTTCACCAACCTTTGTGAACAAATATGTATGAGTCAGTGACAGACCATGCCCACAAGCAGAGAAAAGGAAAATCAAATATCCTACTGCTTGTGTTTGCACCCTTTACTAAATAATGCATTTGCAATAAAAGGCTGCTATTTTTGTTTAATTTTGCAATCTCTATGGTTTACGTGCATTAAAGTGCTGTAATGTAATTTTAGAATCCATTGTTTTCTCATTTAAGGATATATGGTGATCACAGATCCTCTCTGTGTCTTCACATTCCTTCCCCGTTGCCAAAGGGATAACTGAGACACTAAACTCCAACATGAGATGTTGAATTAGCCCTTTGAGTGTTGTCATCTTTGCAATGCAATGAACCAGTAAAGATTCAGCTTCTCAGTAAATGTATAGGGAGTATAATATAAACTGTATGCCTCTGATCAGTGAAGAGGATCAGGGATGTGCCTGCAAAGCAAGATTA
This sequence comes from Pelodytes ibericus, assembly GCA_036172795.1. Taxonomy (NCBI): domain Eukaryota; kingdom Metazoa; phylum Chordata; class Amphibia; order Anura; family Pelodytidae; genus Pelodytes; species Pelodytes ibericus. The sequence goes on from CM069866.1 coordinate 25,993,083, forward strand.
GTGAACAGACAGACGGGCATGTATATCTACTAGACATGTGCAAAACTAAAATTTTCGTTTCGTTTTCATCCATTCGGACGAAAATGTTATTTATTTCGTCTAAAACGAATTTCGTTCATTAATGCATTCGTTTCAGACGAAATTCGTTCATTATTTTCGTTTCGTTCATTATTATTCGTTCGTTTTATAGAATACAATGTAATACTATTGGCTTTCTATAAACCGAACGAGAGCCCCATTCATAAGAAATTCTTATGAATGGGGCTCTCGTTCGGTTCATAGAAAGGCAATAGTATTACTTGTATTCTATAAGCCGAAAGTCTATAAACCGAACGACTTTCGGTTTATAGACTTTCGGCTTATGGAATACATGTAATCCTATTGCTATTCTATAAACCGAACAACTTTCGGTTTATAGAATAGCCATAGGTTTACATGTATTACATAAGCCGAAAGTCTATAAAGCGAAAGTCGTTCGGTTTATAGGCTGTCGGCATTTAACTAATAAGAGACAGAGTCTCCATTCATAAAATTATGAATGGAGACGTTGTCTCCGTGTAGTAAAATGCCGACAGCCTATAAACCGAACGTTCGGTTTATAGGCTGTGGGCATTTTACTACACGGAGACAAAGTACATGTATTACATAAGCCGAAAGTCTATAAACCGAAAGTCGTTCGGTTTATAGGCTGTCGGCATTTAACTATACAGAGACAGAGTCTCCATTCATAAAATTATAAATGGAGACTTTGTCTCCGTGTAGTAAAATGCCGAAAGCCTATAAACCGAACGATCGGTTTATAGACTTTCGGCTTATGTAATACATGTAATCCTATGGCTATTCTATAAACCGAACGTTCGGTTTATAGAATAGCAATAGGAATACATGTATTCCATAAGCCGACAGCCTATAAACCGAACGTTCGGTTTATAGGCTGTGGGCATTTTACTACACGGAGACAGAGACGAATGCATTTTCGTCCGAAAATAGCATTTTCGTCCATTCGCCCTAAAAACGAAGAACGAAAATGCTAAGCTAACGAAAGCCGAATGAACGAATGGTTAATAAACGAAAATCATTCGTTCATTCGTCCATTCGTAGTACTATTGCATTCTATAAGCCGAAATAGAGTCGGTTTATAGAATACAATAGCATTTAACTATACGGAGACAGAGTCTCCATTCATAAAATTATGAATGGAGACTTTGTCTCCGTATAGTTAAATGCCCACAGCCTATAAACCGAACATTCGTCCATTCGTAGTACTATTGCATTCTATAAGCCGAAATAGAGTCGGTTTATAGAATACAATAGCATTTAACTATACGGAGACAGAGTCTCCATTCATAAAATTATAAATGGAGACTTTGTCTCCGTATAGTTAAAAGCCGGCGTTCGGTTTATAGGCTTTCGGCATTTTACTACACGGAGACAAAGTCTCCATTCATAATTTTATGAATGGAGACTCTGTCTCTGTATAGTTAAATGCCGACAGCCTATAAACCGAACGACTTTCGGTTTATAGACTTTCGGCTTATGTAATAAATGTAATCCTATGGCTATTCTATAAACCGAAAGTCGTTCGGTTTATAGAATAGCAATAGCATTACATGTATTCTATAAACCGAACGTCGTTCTTTTTAAAGACTTTCGGCTTATAGAATACTATTGGCTTTCTATAAACCGAACTAGAGTCGAGTCCCCATTCATAAGAAATTCTTATGAATGAGGAGGGACTCTAGTTAGGTTTATAGAATGCCAATAGTATTCTATAAGCCGAAAGTCTTTAAAACGAACGACGTTCGGTTTATAGAATACATGTAATGCTATTGCTGTTCTATAAGCCGAAAGTCTTTCGGCTTATAGAACAGCAATAGCATTACATGTATTCTATAAACCGAACGTCGTTTGTTTTAAAGACTTTCGGCTTATAGAATACATGCAATGCTATTGGCTTTCTATAAACCGAAAGAGTCCCCATTCGTACGAATAGGTCAATTGACCTATTCGTATGAATGGGAACTCAATTTCGGTTTATAGGAAGCCAATAGCATTACATGCATTCCATAAACCGAAAGTCATTCATGTCGGTTTATGGAATGTAGTACAATGCTATTGGTATTGTATAAACCGACTCTATTTCGGTTTAGAATGCCAATAGCACGAATGGACGAATGGACGAATGAACGAATGATTTTCGTTTATTAACCATTCGTTCATTCGGATTTTGTTAGTTAAAATTTTCGTTATTCGTTTTTACGACGAATGGACGAAAATGCTATTTTCGTCCGAAAATGCATTCGTCCGAAAACGAATGCACATGTCTAATATCTACACGCACACATTTTTTCGGAATGATTTCATTGTACTGGACAGTTCGCTTCACGGAATATAGGGTTTAATTTAGGAAAGTTTGAAATCCCCTTATCAATTCCCTCTATTATGAATGAAGCCCACAGAATTAAGTGAATTAATTAACTAATCATGGTAGGTCTTTATAGCAACTGTCACAATTAATATAATTAATTATATAATTCCAGCTGTCTCTATATTCAAGGTATAGATGGGTAATCCTTGTCTCTCTAAGTGTAAACGTCACAGGTTTTGATGCTTTGAAACCCCTGTATAAGCACCTGAGAAGCAGAGCCCCAAAGATGCAACTACTTAGGCTTTAATGGCAGGAACTATGTTTCCCCTGCTTCATTATATAGAGCTGTGGCCATTAATTACATGAAACACATTCTCTCCCAGGCGTAATTATTGATTGGCACAAGTTGAGGTTTGAGAGAAGGCTCCCTGCTCCAAATCTGAAACATTTAACTCCTTCACAACCAAGTATGCTATCTTACATTAGAGGTTTAGTCATGTCACAAAATTAATATGATCTATATCATCCATCATTATAGTTGATGGTCATATTGGGAGTTAATTAAGAATGAACAACCTTTATTTGACAAATGAAACCTACAAAAAAAGCTTAATTTTGTTTATTAACCAGATAATACAGTTTGATGGTATACTTGCATAGGGTTATTCAATGGTATATCATAGTTGCCAACACTGGCCATGTTTCCAGGGACACATATTTGTTCCACATGCTGCAGAAAGACCATGCAAAGTGCAGCCTGGCAGTATGTAGGATGCATATACGCACAGACAGAACCCAATTAATTAATCAGGGGGGAGATCTCACAGGACCTACCCTGATTAATTAATTGGATTGTGCGTCTGCGTATATCCATCCTACATACTGCTGGGCTGCACTTTGCATGCTCTGTCTGCAGCATGTGGAACACATATGTGTCCATGGAAACTTGGCTGATGTTGGCAACTATGGTATATGTTGATGTAGACTGACTAGGCATAGACCTAATGGGGCATGTCATAGGGGGCAGCATTAAATGCCGCCCTCTTGATCATCAGCCTGTTGCTGGCTCACCAACAAAAGTCTGAAAGGATGAGCATAGTGCGAGGGGTGCTTTTTGGGCACAAAGATGAAACACAAATCCTCTGTGCGCACAAATGTGGAAGTGAAAAGCTGTTGGGACACAAAGATGGCACAGAAGTTCTGTTTCGGCACCAAGAAGGCAGTGACAAGCTGTGTGGGCACAAAGATGGCACATAAATGCTGTTTGGGCACAAAGATGGAACATAAATGCTGTTTTGGCATAAAGAAGGCAGTAACAAGCTGTATGGGAATGAACAAGGCACATCAGTGCTGTTTGGGCACAAAGATGGCACATACAAACTTTTTGGGAACAAAGATATCAGTGACAAGCTGTTAGGACGCAAAGATGACACAGAAATGCTGTTTGGGCTAAAAGATGTCACAGGTCTCTTACTTCATTCCCAGCATCTCCCTTATTCCTCCACCCAGCACCACAGAACCTTTCCCCTCTCCCTCTTAAAGGCATACTCCCACCAAAAAAATGAAAATGGTTTATTTTTTTTATTTTGTATTGCTGATATCAGATATGTCTTTTGTTTTTGTTATGTGAGTTTATTTTTTAAAATATTTTACTAAACAAGTGTCACTGGGAATCGCCATTTTGTGAAATATAGTGTTTTTGGGTGCCACCCCCCACCCCCCCAGTGACTTTACAGCACTAGTATCTCACTTTGGGGGCTGGTGACACAGAATCAGGGCCGGCGCTACCGTAGGGCAGCACAGGCGGCTGCCTTAGGGCGCCACAGGGGGGGCGGGAAAATCGCCCGCGCCCCCCGGCCCGCAGTAAGGGGGTTTACTTACCTCCTTGCTTCTCTGCAGATCTGAGCGGCTGTGAGGGAAGCATTGTGCGCTCCCCTCCAGCCGCCCGGCTTCAATAAAGTTTGATCAAAGCAATAGATGCCTGTACCAGGTAAGGTAAAAACTGACAGTGTGTGTCAGTGAGTGTGTGTATGTCAATGTGAGTGAGAGTGTGTGTATGTCAGTGTGAGTGCGTGTGTGGATGTCAGTGAGAGTGTGTATGTGAGTGTGTGTGTCAGTGTGAGTTAGAGAGTGTCTGTGTATGTGTGTGAATGTGTGGATAAAGGGGTTAAGTCCTCTGATACTACCGATATCTGTCTAGCCACCCAAGTGGTTAACTCCTCTGACACTTCCTATATCTGTCAAGCCACCCAAGGGGTTCACTCCTCTGACACTGCCCATATCTTTCTAGCCACCCAAAGGGTTCACTCCTCTGACACTGCCAATATCTTTCTAGCCACCCAAGGGGTTAACTCCTCTGATACTGCCTATATCTGTCTAGCCACCCAAGTGGTTAACTCCTCTGGCACGGCCTATATCTGTCTAGCCACCCGAGGGGTTAACTCCACTGACACTGCCTATATCTGTCTAGCCACCCAAGGGGTTAACTCCTCTGGCACGGCCTATATCTGTCTAGCCACCCAAGGGGTTAACTCCACTGACACTGCCTATATCTGTCTAGCCACCCAAGGGGTTAACTCCTCTGACATGGCCTTTATCTGTCTAGCCACCCAAGGGTTCATTTCTCTGACACGGCCTATATCTGTCTAGCCACCCAAGGGATTAACTTATCTGACAATGCGTATATCTGTTAAGCAATCCAGGGGATAACTCCTCTTACACTGTGGGAATTTTATTTTACATATAAATATGTAAAATAAAATAAAAAAATAAATAAAAGAGTAGGCCAACTCCAGCACCGCTACCGACCAGGTCAGGCTGGAGCCTACTCCCATTTTTTAAGACTATGGGAACACTATCGAGGTCTCAACCTCTCAGATGCTCAGTTTCAAATGATCAAACTAATTTAAAAATGCGCAATGGGAAAGTTTCCGAGAATCAGAAGAATTTTGCTGGCTAGCGGGTCCTCCCACTCCCCAACATAATACCTCTGTTGTTAACTACCATCTTATATTCTTATTTCCTTAAAGTATTAAAGATCAGATTTCCCACCTTGCTCTCTCCCACTGTCGATATGACTTTTCCCCTCCTTCTCCCCCCTCCAACCCAGCAGAACCATTTTTGGCAGCCATGTTTCTCTGGCTCTTGCTGTCTGTCAGCCATACTGTAACTGTTGGCAGTTGAGAGAACATAAATAAAGCATATATAACATAATCCATAAGGTTCTCTATAATTACATGACTCCTGTGAAACGCCATCAGTCAGTGTAATTGTTCCTGCACTAAAATGTAAACAGAGAATCATAAACAATGTTTGTGAGCGAGAGTCCATTACCCATGACACATAAAATGGATGATCTATAAAATAATCTGCTGTACCATTTCTGATGCACTCCTGTTAAATCAATAAAAAAACAAGCTCTGTATACAATATTGTTCTTTCTTTTTTTTTGGAAAATAGATATTTATTGTATTTTTTTTTTCATAATATCAAGAACAAATTAAGGGGGTAGGGTGTACAAAATAAATTATCAGAGGTAAATGTATCTAGGGGTACATAATGTCAGTTCAATTTGTTAACAGTGTTTAGAAACAATCATATTCCATTTATACAGCAGTCCATAAAATAAAACCTATTTATTATATTGTTAATATACTCAACTTCATATTAAACATTGACTCACTCCACTCGAACCTCGGTGTATTCATCTTTTCTAATGGGAGAAGAAAATGGAAAGAGAGAGAGAGAGAGAGAGAGAGAAGAAAAGGAGGCTGGTGGAGGAAATATATATTTTTTTCAAACAAGAAATGTCTTGTAATAAACTGTTAAAAAAGAAATCTTACATTTCTTAAAGAAAATATCACATTATTGCTTTGGAATCTTAGTTTTATAATATTTATCTCTTTCTACTGTTCCCATAGCAGTTTGAAAATATGACATCACCTAGAGTAACAATTATAGTACAAACACAGCCTTAAAACATACAATGCCTAACATTACTCATATAAAGCATTCACTTCATCTCTCTAATTCTTCACTGTTGCTGTACTATCTGTAATCCATTGGAATATACAAGTGATGCTTTTTGGATGGTCAATAACATTGTGCTGCAAAGTATCCATGGCAACATCTAGTACATGATATATACCATCACTATTTTATATAGATGTGTAAAGAAAGATTTTGCAAGTATAGGTTGAGTATCCCATTGTCAGGGCCTTTACCAGGTCAGGTAGGAGTTTCAGTGCAGGGATAGTGGAGGTGTCTGGTTACATTTTATTTATTGTGCAGGGTGAGAACAGATAATAGAAACAAAGAGATAGGGATTGGAATAAGGACTGACGCAGAGACAAAAGGGAACTTTAGCAAAGATCTGCAGGATAGGAAAAGGGTTTGAGTAGGAACTGCAGTATAAACAAAGAGCTATAAAACAGAGTGTAGACAAAGCAGAGGTAGGGGTAGAGAGAGAGAGCTCATCATCCACTGGGCTGGTTGAGCCTCCCGTTCCCAGACAGGATCACAATTCAAATGAGCTTTAAGCAGAGGAGCAGGAACAGAAGCAGCAGCTCTCAGAAGTCAGACATACAACTTCAATGCAAAAATCTCTTTTTGAAATAAACTCCAGCTATGTAACCTGGGTGTGTTGCAAAAGATAATGAACCCACCTGACACCAAGCAAAAGATAATGAACCCACCTGACACCAAACAGAGGGGAAGAAATACAAGCAAAGTAAGGTAAGGAGGCCTCTAGAGGAGGCAGGGGGTATATAAGTACATAAATGATCACTTTTAAATGCATGAGTTAGAAGGTCAGTGTAGAACCCTGACACCCATATTCAGAAGGCTTGGGACCTGATGTGATTTTGATCGTTTTCACCAGTAAGATATATTAAAGTCACTCAGCACTCATTAAATACAGTAATATCAATACAAATACTGTAGAGAGCAAACATTTCATCATTGGGAACCTGCCGTTGGTGCATCAGGCCTGCACACAGGCCATTGTATAACAATTTGTGGGCATCTGAGCATGCAAGGAAAAGCAATCACAGCTTAAGGGGGCTGAACGCTAATGAAACTGTTGTGCTCATGCATTCTGACAGGTGTGTGGAATTTGCAACTTATGGCAAAATTCTGGATAACGTTTTATTTATGACGGATTTTTGGATAACGGATACTCAACCTGTATTGGCTTCTCACTTCACCTGGCATCTTCTTTGGTAAGTGGAGTACAAGATGTAATCAAACCTCTTTGATTCAGTAAAGCAGACAGGATTATATTTTACACCTTAAAAAGACTCCAAAAGACTTATATAATGTTACTGAACAGAGATGGTGAAGAGATGTTGAGCCATCACTTGGTGGTTCACATGGTACATGTTATTCATTTTGTGAAAGAGCATATAACTCTACATAGCCAAACCTGAGAATCACCTTCATTTGCCCAGGGGGGAAATATGGGGTTTGCAGTCTAATATTTTTTTGCTGAAGAGGAGTATTTCATGGCATTTCTGGATAGTTTAGCCTATCCCCACCCTCTCTCAACTAGGGTCTAGTCTAAGGAAGACTCTCAGTACTGATCTACCAGTATTATACGGTTGCTGAGACCAAACACTCTTATTATATTGGGAAACGTGGTTAATCCACAACAACCTGTCAGAATAAGAGAATAGGCTTTCAGAATAACACCAATTGAGAACAGCTGGATCACTCAATAAGATTGGTTTGAAATGTCTACCATTAATAAGAGATGCGCCACCTATAGCTCATAAAATTAGATTGTTGTAGAATGCACCTATATATCACTAATGACTAATAGCAGTTTTTACTTTCAGTCTTCAAAAACGTATTTAAAAAAACATCTGTGATGCATTATTTTGGAATAACATACAATATTTAGTAGAAGAGTGAAACATGCAATTTCTTTAATAAATTAATAATTTTCAGTAAAACTAACATTCAGTGCAATGCCAATCATTTAGCCACTGAGATGGATCAGTAGGCTAAAGCATCAGATGTGGTATATGTTAAATCCATCAGATTGCAGGTTTGATTCCCAGCAGGGTTGACTCGGTCTTTCATCCTACTGAAGTGGGTAACATGAGTACCATTACCATTGGGTAAAATCATCCACTGGATGCTAGCAATAGTGACTATCTTACTATATGCCTCTTGTTTCAATACTTTATTACTTCTTACTGTATGCTTCTTGTTTCAATACTTTATTACTTCTTACTGTATGCCTCTTGTTTCAGTACTTTATTACTTCTTACTGTATGCCTCTTGTTTCAGTACTTTATTACTTCTTACTGTATGCCTCTTGTTTCAATACTTTATTACTTCTTACTGTATGCCTCTTGTTTCAATACTTTATTACTTCTTACTGTATGCCTCTTGTTTCAGTACTTTATTACTTCTTACTGTGTGCCTCTTGTTTCTATACTTTATTACTTCTTACTGTGTGCCTCTTGTTTCAGTACTTTATTACTTCTTACTGTGTGCCTCTTGTTTCAATACTTTATTACTTCTTACTGTGTGCCTCTTGTTTCAGTACTTTATTACTTCTTACTATATGCTTCTTGTTTCAATACTTTATTACTTCTTACTGTATGCCTCTTGTTTCAATACTTTATTACTTCTTACTGTATGCCTCTTGTTTCAGTACTTTATTACTTCTTACTGTGTGCCTCTTGTTTCAATACTTTATTACTTCTTACTGTATGCCTCTTGTTTCAATACTTTATTACTTCTTACTATATGCCTCTTGTTTCAGTACTTTATTACTTCTTACTGTATGCCTCTTGTTTCAATACTTTATTACTTCTTACTGTATGCCTCTTGTTTCAATACTTTATTACTTCTTACTGTGTGCCTCTTGTTTCAATACTTTATTACTTCTTACTATATGCCTCTTGTTTCAGTACTTTATTACTTCTTACTGTGTGCCTCTTGTTTCAGTACTTTATTACTTCTTACTGTATGCCTCTTGTTTCAATACTTTATTACTTCTTACTGTGTGCCTCTTGTTTCAATACTTTATTACTTCTTACTGTGTGCCTCTTGTTTCAATACTTTATTACTTCTTACTGTATGCCTCTTGTTTCAATACTTTATTACTTCTTACTGTGTGCCTCTTGTTTCAATACTTTATTACTTCTTACTGTATGCCTCTTGTTTCAGTACTTTATTACTTCTTACTGTATGCCTCTTGTTTCAGTACTTTATTACTTCTTACTATATGCCTCTTGTTTCAATACTTTATTACTTCTTACTATATGCCTCTTGTTTCAATACTTTGTATATTTTTATTATCCTTTTAAACAACTGTATTAAATGAGGAAATAACTATTTGTTCACACATTGTGATAAATTTACTAAGAAGTAAACAATACTAAAGGACGTGTGTAGAGTCTTTGGTTGAATCTTATGTCATCTGATCATAGATGAACAACCCTGCAACACGCTGCCAAGTTCTAGAGGAATTAATGTTGCGTCATGTGTGGAAGTAGTAACGTGCATGCACCATCATGTGTCTTAGTAATGAGGATAACGATCTTTGGTTGGATGATGAAAGATATGAACGAAGGTTCTACACAAAATGACAGCGCTAGTATACAGAAAGATGGAGGGAAGAGAGCACAAAAATGTACTTCAATTGTAGTCAATGATATGCCCAATTACCTCTTAGAGGGACAGTCAGTCTTTGGTGCAAGATGAAGATTACTGCTTGTATTTTTCCAGTGCAGTTTGTTGCAGGCATTCTGCATGAATCGCATTTTTAATATTTGACTCAAGCCCTCCCCCAGTGATTTACGCTGCATGTTTACTGCAGTTGCGGCAGCACTGATTATATAGACACGTTCTGTTTAATTTAGTCACTTCCTGTGCTCCAGGAATAGAATACATTGTGTGGACTGTGATAAACATTGATAAACTGTGATTAAAAGTGAGTTTGGAGACTAGATTGTCCCTTTAAGTTTTACCTTTTTCTCATTTAATTTAAATGTAAATGAGCATATGAAAATGTAATTTAAATTGGGGATAGAGGTCTCAATCAGAGCTCTACACCCAATAGGTAATACTACTTTGGAAGTCACGACATACAGTATCTGGTCATTATAAGGGAGGATTTATGATCCAATAATTTTGCTTGACAAATATTTATCTGGCTGGCTAAAAGAATGATTTAAACTGAATGGGTTTTTATTGTCTTCAAGATAAGGAAATCTGGATTTACTCAAGTCTGGTGAGTCTGTAAAATCATCCTTCTGATTTGTACAATAACAATGTTCATAGGGAAAGAAACTGGTATCATGTTATCTGAAGAAACAAATGAACCAAGAAGAGAACACATACAGGTTGAGTATCCCCTATCCAAATGCTTGAGAACAGAAGTATTTTGGATAACATAATTTTCACCAATGAAATGCACTAATATCAATGTAAATACTGTATAGAGCAAATAAATCACTTTTACTGTGATTGATGCGTCAGGCCTGCACACTTGCCATTGTATTACCCTTTGTGGGCGTAGGGGAATCTGAGCATGCATGGAAAGGCTATATTGCAGCTTAAGGGGGCTGGACACTGTGTGCTGCATTCTGACAGGTGTGTTTGGAATTTGCAACTTGTGACAAAATTCAAAATATTTATTGGATAACCGATCATTTTGGATGACAGATTTTTGGATAGAAGATACTCAACCTGTACTAAGCATGTGCTGAATTACTGTCCATGGGGCTATTTATGAAGAGTAAAAAGTGTAATTTTGGATAGAAAAGGTCAGTAATAGCTTGCATATACATTTACATATACATTTGTTGTTTTTTTATTCTTTGCTTGCATGTTACTGTAAATGTTTTTATGTTTCACCTCTGTAATTATTCTAGAAAGCATAGAAATGTAAATTCTAAATACCCACAAAAAGTAATCCTTATTTTTATTTCCTATCTCTACCCCATTTTACCGTATTTGCTCGACTATAAGATGACGTTTTTTTCAGAGAAAATGCTCTGAAAAAGACCCCTCGTCTTACATTCGAGGTTGTCTTATAGTCTGACCTCAAATCGAGGTCAGACTATAAGATTGGGATCCAGGTCTGCAGGGGACAAGGGGGGGGGGATAGAGAAAGACAAGGGGAGGGGGGATAGAGAGAGACAAGGGGAGGGGAGAGAGACAGACAAGGGGAGGGGGGGAAGAGACAAGGGGGAGGGAGGTGGAGAGAGAGAGAATTTTGGAGGGGGGGAGAGAGACAACGCTGGGGGGGGGGGGGATGAGACAGCTGGGGGAGTGGGAGAGAGGCAACATTGCCACATAAAAGGAAACAAAAAGCAATTTACTTATATACAAGTTAAAGTTTTTTTCCCCCTATAGGGTAGTCTTATATTCAGGCTTTTAGTTTTTTCCTAAAGGAATATACAAAGAGGAGAGAACAGGGAGGATGAAAGGAGAGAACAGGGAGGATGAGAGGAGAGAAGGGGGAAGGAGAGAATACCGAGGATAGAAGGGGAGAGGAGAGAAAGGGGAGGAGAGAACATAGGGGAGATACAGAAGAGAAGTGGAAGAGTGGAGAGAACACAAAGGAGAGAAGGGGAAGAGAGGAGAGAACACAGAGGATGGAAAGGGATAGAGGAAAGAAGGGGGAGACAGAGGTGAGAACACAGAGGAAAGAAGGGGGAGAGAGGAGGGAACACCAAGGAGAGAAGGGGGAGAGAGAGGAGGGAACACCAAGGAGAGAAGGGGGAGAGAAGAGAGAACACTGAAAGGAGGAGAAGAGAGAACACTGACCCGTGGGAGGGAGAGGAGAGAACACGGGGGAGGGGGTAAGAGAGAACATTGGGGAGGGGGGAGAAGATAGAACATGGAAGAGAGAGGAGAGAATGGAGAGAACATGGTGGAGGGGGAGAGAGGAGAGAACATGGGGGGATAGGAGAGAACAGGGAGGAGAGAGGAGAGAACAGTGTGGAGAGAGAGGAGAGAACAGTGTGGAGAGAGAGGAGAGAAAAGTGTGGAGAGAGAGGAGAGAACAGTGGAGAGACAGAGGAGAGAACAGGATAGAAAGAGAGGAGAGAACAGGGTGGAAAGAGAGAAGAAAGCGGGTGGAGAGAGAGGAGAGAATGGGGGAGAGAGAGGAGAGAAGGGGAAGAGAGGCGAGAACACAGAGCAGAGAAGGGGAAGAGAGGATAGAACAGGGTGGAAGAGGAGAGATTAAGGAAGGATGAGAGGAGAGGACAAGGAGGATGAGAGGAGAGGATGGGGGAGAGAGAGGCGAGAACAGGGTGGAAAGAGTGGAGAGAACAGGGAGGATGAGAGGAGAGAATACAGGGGAGAGAGAGGAGAGAAGGGGGAATTAGTGAACACAGAGGATAGAAGGGGGAGGAGAGAACATAGGGGAGATACAGAAGAGAAGTGGAAGAGTGAAGAGGACACGAAGGAGGGGTACAGGAGAGAACATGGGGGAAGGGAAAGAGGAGAGAACACGGGGGAGAAGAGAGAACACAGACATGGGATGGCGGGAGGAGAGACAGGCGGACATGGGAAGGGAGAGGAGCTCGACAGAAGGACATGGAGGAGAGGAAAAGACAGACGGACATGGGGGAGATGAAAAGACAGATGGACATGTGCTCTGACTCTGGATCCACCCCTGTATTGTCGTCATGTAACAATTCACTTGCTTCTTTTATTCTACCTGGCAGGACTAGAACACAAATTCTATTGTATCCATCACATTATTGCTGCAAATGTTTATATATAACTTCGTGTATTTAAAATGCTTTAGCCAAATTATTTTTATTTATTTATGGAAACCCCTACAAATAGCAAACAAATCAGTGCTTTTCTTTAAAAAAAAAAACCTAAACCCTGTTTGGGTAACACTAAATTAGAAGAAGTTTAATTATATTGCCAAAATTGCTCACTAGTGAAATTATTACAATGCTATCTTTATTAAATAAATATTTTCAGATCTATTTTCTTCTTTCAGTTACTGCACTGTAAAACTTATGATAATGCATTATTTTGGTCACTTTGGAGCTGGGGACACAGAATGCAGTCTATAATTCAGAATTCTGATCATAGACTTACATTGAATGGGAGGGTAACTATTACATCACAAGGGGGCGGAGTTATAATCCTGTTTGTTCAGATCAATCTCCTCTCTTTGTGTTGGAAGGTAGGTAAAAAAAAAAAGTTGCACACAGCCACCTTGTCCTGCCCACTAGTGAAACACAGGAGCCAGTAAGTGACCAGGGGTGTATATTATGACATCATCATACAGGCTTTGGCCACAGTTGTAAAGTGAGCCTTGCTGGAAGATTTTTGAGAATGTTGTATCATGGGTAAAATTCTCAAAATGGATGCTGAGACAACTAATTTTATTTTTACTTTTATATGCAATTAATTCAAACATAGAGAAAAAACAGTGGCATAAGTCTTATATATGTGTTTGTTTTTAATGCATGAATAATCTAGTTGCATCTTATGGAGTGTCCTTTTAAGGATAACCATATCCATTTAGAAAGTGTGATTGAGATGAATGTCTGCTGCTTAAGGTACAACTATCTGACCAGTGACAAATGTGGAATCCTTTAAGGTGTGTACACTCACATGGTCCGATTCCTTTAATGACAGTGTTCATTCTAGAATGACGTGATGAAGCCATTATGCCCTGACCAAGTGGACTATGCTCTTCACAACTATGATATATGGAATCTTGGTGCACAATGCTTTATGAAACTAGAAGCGGTGTATACAGTGGGTCGGCTGGCTGGAAACAAAACCCAAACATTAATCAACAAGGCAAAGAAAAGCTGTGGAACTCACATGAATCTCTTGGTACAAACACAGTAAGTGAGCGGCCAGTCAGATACAAAGCCAGGTAAGACGAAATCTGTTAACTCTAGAGAAATGATATGGCCAACATTGGCCATGTTTCCAGGGACATCCTTCAGGAAGACATTCTAGGCGCAGCCCATGCAGTATTTTACTGGCACAGCCAGTAATCGGCTTTTAGGGACCAGTGTTGGCAGTAGTTAATGCAAATGCTGGCATTTTTTCCCCCCAGTGCAGTTAAAGATAACTGCTCTTTTATTACTCTAAAAGCACGTACACTAGCTTTTCAGGGCACTGTGTGTTGTGCCTATATATAATGAAAAGCCAACGGAGGTAATACTTTCATAAAAATTAAAGGAGCATTTAATACGAAAATGTTTTGGCATGCCAAGGTACTCCATAAATACCAGCTTGCCCCTGGGTAATGGAAAAGAATCATAAACCCTATGTGAACAGACTCAAAACCATGGTACTCGTAAATAAAATACACATACAGTAGGATAAACACTAAAGACCCAGCACAAAAAAATAGAAAATATATATAGTGCAGTATGTATGGATTTCAAGGGGCAAACGACTGTGAGGGGGGGAATCAGGGGTACTCACAAGTCTAGCACCAATGCTATAGAGCAACATATGCATGAAATGAACCCCTTGTAGATTAAAACGACTATTAGATTAGAAATAAATCTGGATCTAGCTACTTGTTCGTTATTTCCTCTGGTAAATAAGTAAAGAGAGCCTTCCCTGTATGATGTCATAGCGCCTCTGCGGTCCAGAATGTTCATCACCCACATCATCCCTTGTGTTATGAGTAGAGCATAATAAAGTGATGTGTGTGCATATAATGTGTTAGCAGAATTCCAAGTCTATGCATAGATTAAGAGAATAATCTGGTTTAATTATGTTTTATGACATCACTTTATGACACAATATGCAAATTAACTACACCATAGAATATGTCACTTGCTCCATAGGACGTAGTTTTCTGCTGCATTGTAGAATTGAGGGCTGTTTTTGTCCCCAATTCCGCACCTTTTTTAGTGCTGGTGCCTAGGTAGGTTTTTCTAATGGCCCATTAAGACTTCACGTTCTTTCACCACTGACTTTAACATTAAAACATTAGCCCTTTGCCATTTTGTCAACTCCAAGCATTTTTGGAAATTCTCCACTGTACTAGAGAATCGGTTACCTGGATATAGGTAGAAGATATATTAACGTGAAGCAGAATGTTCTATCAATCTTATGCTTAATACACAGGACCAGTGCTGCATTTACCGCGAGGCATCCTAGGCGGATGCCTAGGGCGGCAAATTTTGGGGGGCGGCAGCGCCCCCCAGCACTGGGAAAAAAAAAATTAAATTTTTTTTTTAAAAATTTAAAAAAAAAAAAACCACCGCGATTGCAGGCAGAGACGGAGGTGAGAGGGGATCGGAAGATCCCCCCTCACCAACGCTCTGCCTGCCAGGCTGCACGGGGAGCCGAACAGGCAGCACAGAGAAACCTCCGTGCTGCCTGTTCGGCTCCCCGTGCAGTGTGCCGACACGGAAGTGCCGACAGTCACGTGACGGGCGCGCTGACTTCATATGCACGCCGGGAAGCCGAACAGGCAGCATGGAGGGACCATGCTGCCTGCCACTAGCCACCAAGGAAAGCTAAGTGCTGATGGGCGACTGTGTGTGTGTGTGACTGAGTGTGATGGGAGTCAGAGTGTGTGTGATGGGAGACAGTGTGTGTGATGGGAGACAGTGTGTGTGACTGAGTGTGATGGGAGACAGTGTGTGTGTGATGGGAGACAGTGTGTGTGACTGAGTGTGATGGGAGTCGGAGTGTGTGTGATGGGAGACAGTGTGTGTGACTGAGTGTGATGGGGGTCGGAGTGTGTGTGATGGGAGACAGTGTGTGTGACTAAGTGTGATGGGAGTCAGAGTGTGTGTGATGGGAGACAGTGTGTGTGATGGGAGACAGTGTGTGTGAGATGGGAGACAGTGTGTGTGACTGAGTGTGATGGGAGTCGGAGTGTGTGTGATGGGAGACAGTGTGTGTGACTGAGTGTGATGGGAGTCGGAGTGTGTGTGATGGGAGACAGTGTGTGTGACTGAGTGTGATGGGAGTCAGAGTGTGTGTGATGGGAGACAGTGTGTGTGACTGAGTGTGATGGGAGACAGTGTGTGTGTGATGGGAGACAGTGTGTGTGACTGAGTGTGATGGGAGTCGGAGTGTGTGTGATGGGAGACAGTGTGTGTGACTGAGTGTGATGGGAGTCGGAGTGTGTGTGATGGGAGACAGTGTGTGTGACTGAGTGTGATGGGAGTCAGAGTGTGTGTGATGGGAGACAGTGTGTGTGTGATGGGAGACAGTGTGTGTGACTGAGTGTGATGGGAGTCAGAGTGTGTGTGATGGGAGACAGTGTGTGTGTGATGGGAGACAGTGTGTGTGACTGAGTGTGATGGGAGTCAGAGTGTGTGTGATGGGAGACAGTGTGTGTGACTGAGTGTGATGGGAGACAGTGTGTGTGTGATGGGAGACAGTGTGTGTGACTGAGTGTGATGGGAGTCGGAGTGTGTGTGATGGGAGACAGTGTGTGTGACTGAGTGTGATGGGAGTCAGAGTGTGTGTGATGGGAGACAGTGTGTGTGTGATGGGAGACAGTGTGTGTGACTGAGTGTGATGGGAGTCAGAGTGTGTGTGATGGGAGACAGTGTGTGTGTGATGGGAGACAGTGTGTGTGACTGAGTGTGATGGGAGTCAGAGTGTGTGTGATGGGAGACAGTGTGTGTGACTGAGTGTGATGGGAGTCGGAGTGTGTGTGATGGGAGACAGTGTGTGTGACTGAGTGTGATGGGAGTCAAGAGTGTGTGTGATGGGAGACAGTGTGTGTGACTGAGTGTGATGGGAGTCAGAGTGTGTGTGATGGGAGACAGTGTGTGTGACTGAGTGTGATGGGAGTCAGTGTGTGTGACTGAGTGTGATGGGAGTCGGAGTGCGTGTGATGGGAGTAGGAGTGTGTGACTGAGTGTGATGGGAGTGTGAGCATGATGTGAGTCTGAATGATGGGGCATGTCTTAGGTGTGTAACGTGGGTGTGCAGCTTGGGTAGGGGGGTGCCTGGATTTTGTCTGCCTAGGGCAGCACAAAATCAAGATACACCACTGCACAGGACACTCCATGATGGCATGGACCCTTTAAGATCAACTGTAGGCAAAAATTCCCAGTGCCATCTATCTATGTGCCCCAAAACATTTCACAAGTCCCAGGCCAAGATACTCCACTAATGAAGACACTGATTAAAGCCCCTCACCACCACTCTGCCTGCAAGCAGTCAGCATGGTGTCTGCACACTGCCCAGACAAACTTCCATGCTGCCTGTTCAGCTCCCCGTGCGGTAAGACACGTCAAATGTGTATGGTAGGACAGCATGCTGCCTGCTACTAGATACCATGGAACAGCGCTGCCCAGCGTAAATCCTGGGATGATGGGGTCATGTAATGGGGGTGATGGGGGCATGTAATGTGGGCAATGGGGCATTTGTGTGTAATGTGGGTGATGGGGCCAAGTAATGGGGGTGATGGGGGCATGTAATGTGGGCAATGGGGCATTTGTGTGTAATGTTGGTGATGGGGCCAAGTAATGAGGGTGATGGGGGCATGTAATGTGTGTTCAGTGTTAAAAATTATATAAAATTTGTGTAGGTGGACTGAACGTGAAGAAAGAAAATCAGTTAAGCAAACGTATGACAAAAATAATGGAATTCTGGTCTTCAAGGCACATCAGATGCAGCATAGAACTCGCAGCTGTCAAATCCATTATCCAGGAAGTGACATCACAGCCATTTCCTGCATGTGGGATCTGTCTACAGAGAGGAGGGAGACACAGCAAGCTGTCTGGAGGCAAACATGGTTTAGGCAAGCTTGAGAGAGGCTGTTTGTGGGGCTAGGGTAGCAGAGAGAGGCTGTTTGGTGGGCTAGGGGGCAGAGAGAAGATGTTTGGGGGCCTATGCTGACAGACAAATGCTGGTGAGGCTAGGTGGCAGACAGAGACTGTTTGGGGGGCTAGGGTGACATTTGTGTTTTTTGTGAGGCTAGAGTGGAAGATAGCATGTGGGCTAGGGTGGCATGGATCAGCCTGTATTTTTGGTGATAGTGCATCAAGTCTTCCTCCATCACCAAAAAATACAACCTTTGCCCTTCTCAGCAGCATATGTTGCAGCAACAACAGTTGATCTTGCAGCTGATTGACCTCCTGCCTGCAGAAAGATGACTGCCAGCCTCCAGGTGGAAGAGGTTTAAGCTTCCACCTTCTTTACAGTGAGGTAAGAGGCGTGATATGGCTATAGACGACATTTCCCATGATGCTCAGACCTTCCTAAGCTAACTGAGCATGCCAAATGTTAGAGATGAATTTTGGCACTAAAGGTCTTTTGGAATACAATCTAGATGCTGTTTAGCCCACCATTGGTTGGCTGAGCACTATATGATCTGTTTTCCCCAATAGCTGTAATACCACTAGTCAGCCAGGGAAAATCTGCATGTAGCATTCTATACAATGTGGAATACAGTTTCTGTCATGCAGCTAAACATTTGACTGGCTGAGCATTATGGGAATATCCATCCAGGATATCCACCATCTTTTACAAAAACTGAGTTCCGGGTACCTATACCGATGAGCCTGAATCTCAATCCCGTAAGGGCATGGAACGTTGAGTGAAGTGGGCCACACATAGGGGGTAATGCATAAAAAGTCTTGCACTGAAAAGTGTTGCAACGTGAAATTAAAAATCACACTCACCATTTGTTATGTATAACAGCGATTGCCCCTTTTCAGTTCAAGACTCTCCAACAACAATAAGGCACTTTTCAGCATCTGACTCTTTATACATGGGCTGCACTGGCACAGATTCACAATATTTGTTAAGTGGATTCTACAATAAGATGGGTGGCTGAGAGTCATGAGAGTGACACTGAGCGAATTTCAGTTGCTTGACATTTGTAGTAATTAATCATTTCATTATCAGTGTATGTTTGTGAGAAAACCTGTTATTTCTTGTTCTATTTGGATACATCCTAAATCTCTCTTCTGCTCTATATGAAGCCTGTATCTTGTTTATTTTATCAGTCCACACTTTTGACTCTTGCAAAGCTCAGTGCTCTCCACTGGCTGCCATTGTATTAAAGGTAAAACACTTCTCAAATCATACCTTCATCCAAACCAAGTTCTACAGAATTCCACAGCCGGGAGTTTGATTTATACATAGGTGCACATAGCAATAGCCCCAGTATTTGTTGTACCTGCGTGTGCAGATAACCCCCATGGTCTACTGCTCAGTGACAGAAATAAAAAGTTACTGCACTACATTTCTTTGGATTTGGTACGACAAAATATGGTATCTGTGACGGTAATATTAAATATATATGTGCACGTATTTGTTTGGAAGACCTTTAGTCATTTATCAATTTCTTACCAGATTTTTCTGTGGTTTTAATAAATATTTGGCAGATATTACAGAGGCCACTCAGATAATTTTCTTCAAAGTTAGTGTGCTAGGTGTGCAATAAACTCATCAGATGTAAACAATGTTTTTCAGGTACTAAAAAAGATATCAAGTCAATTTGGCAATGCTTTATATAAAATAATTAACCGGTTTTGCTCTGAAACACTTTATTGTGCATCTCAAAACATTATTTACTTGTAAACCTGCCAACTCATCAATTATTGAGAACAAAAGTGCTTTCTGCTACTCAACTATAAAATATAATGATAATCCATAAATTCTTCATAACAATACAATCTAAGTACTATTTTTATTGAAATAGACAATTTTACTTACCAATTGTTTTGATAAGTTTCTCCACCAAATAGTCCATAAGTTAAATAAAATATTAAAATATCAAGAATTAACCCAACCTAGCACCATAGCCCCTGGAAGAGTACAGCTGTCCTTAGTATAGTGGTATATCTCGTTTGGTCTGGATACATATTTGTGATTTGCTAACTGGCACCTACAGAATCCCGGAGAGGCCATGTATTTTGAATTTTTTTCTGACTTGTTTTTCAAGATAACTTGTTATGTCGAGTAAAAACTATTTGGTATCTCAAGAAAAAAAAGTTGTTATCATAAGAAAACCATTGTAATCTCGAGAAAACAAGTCACAAAAATATTAAAAATACATGGCCGTAGGCACCAATTTCTGAGGTGTTTGAATAAATGTTTTTAATACAAGGTATTTTTTGTTTTAACGGTTATTTGTGGTATTGAATTCCAATGTAACGTAGCATCGTAGACTGTGATGGCAGAACTTATTTGATGTATTTGTTCATTCAAAATGATTAGCATTTAGTTTGCCTAGTCTTACATATATCAGTTTTCACCCAATTCCCTGGTATGAAAAGCAGATATAGTATTTCCAGTCTGAATCATTGTAGTAAGTTAGGTATTTAACCCCCTCGCAACCTTATGACGAGTTAACTTGTCATAAGAGCCGCAGCATTAGTGACCGTATGACGAGTTAACTCGTCATGTAGTTAGGCTGGTGGTGTGCTCTGGTCTGCAACGGGTCCAGGAATATTCCTAACACCCGAGGCAAAGCTTTGCCTCTAATTCATTCCCTGTGCATCATGTACTTATACTGAAGCCCAGAGAGTGACCTGTAAGTAAAAAAATAAATAAATAAAATACATCCTGTAAAAAAAAAAAAAAAAAAAAAATTAAAGTTAACCCTTTCCTTGCTAATCACAGTGTTACTGTGATCAGTTTCCTTCCTTCTTTATGGCCCTCATTTTGTTTTGGTTTTTCCACATTTGTTTTGTTTATTTTTGCAATTTTAAAGTTTTTTTTAAATAAATAAATATTATTGTAATATATTAATTTAATTACAGTTAATTTTTTTTGTTGGGGGCGTTTGGGAATCTATATTTTTATTTTGTATTAGTTAGTTAATTAGTTGGGAGAAGTGGGTTAGTGTTGCACTAGTTGTGCAGATTATTATTGGGAAAATAATGGGGAAAAACATTTTTCCCCCAAAATTTTCCCATTTTATATGTATTTTTTAAAACTAAATTGTAAATTATTTTTATTTATAGGGTATCAAAAGAAAGCTCGAACTGTCCTTTAAACAACAACATATAACTTTTATGGGTGCGTTAAATGACAGAGAAAAATTCAGTTTCAATGACCAATGATATCAAAAATTGAAAAATCGCTCTGGTGCTTGGCTCAGAAAATCACTGGTCCTGAAGGTGTTAAGGATCATCATTGCAAACTTTTATTTACAAAGATATAAAATGCTCTCCGCCTATGAAATAAATATTCACCGTATCTGAAGACACTGGATAGAGCATGGCAGACTTTCCAAAACATATGTTTTCAGGAGAAAACAGTGTGAAGACACTACTAGTATACAACATTTCCAAAAAATGTGCTCATCTCACGTAAAATAGTGAACATTATGTGTTTATTGCAACACTCATGGCAACGTGTTGGCTCTCTAGGAACTTTTATCAAATCATGACAATATGTGAAAACAGGTTGTATATATAAAAACAGTTACACACCTGGTCAAGGAAGGGTGAAGTATACTAATATACTAACATACTCCACTGTTCCTTGATCACAATAAAAAGATGCTCAGCACACATAATATGGCGAGAATGTGTTTATTGGGAATTAATCACATCATTGTCACCATTTTATGTGTGCTGAGCATCTTTTGAATATGTATTTATTTGACGACCATGTGGAATCTCTGCTGCGGCACCTTTTCCATTAGAATGCAGTCCTCCAACTATTGTTTCTTAGTTGTAGTATATAGCTTCGCTTTTAGGCAGAAAATCACTGAAGCTGTTGAACGGCCTTTATGTCTTCCACTGCTTCTGTATCATAACTGGATGAACACGGCCTGTGAGAGGAAAAAGTCAGATTTAATGTTAAGCAACTGATCATTTGGACTGATGTTTATTACTTAAAACAATGTAAAATGTGTAAAATACATTCTGTTGTTATGTGGCACCATGTGTGAGGTTATAAGGAAGGCAGGGTACAGAGCTGGGGGCTAGAGTTGCCAACTGGCCGCTATTTTACCGGCAGGCCGGTAAAAAAATGGCATCAGGCCAATGTTAAGTCTATGGAGACAGTAGCAAGGCCGGTATTTTTCTGAACAAAAGGTGGCAACCCTACTGGGAGCGTTATGTATGCATTGTGCTGCTAAACAGTCAGGCTGTGCTAATGACAGATCTGGCAGTTTGTAGAGAAAAATTGTGCACCATTTTCAAACTCTAGATTGCCACAAAGTCTGCCAACACCTGCCAGAGTAATTTCCCAAAACTGGTGAAGTGGGAACAACTAACATCATAACATTTAACATCAGAACAATTAACAAATGTAATTTTTGTTCCTTTAAACGACAACTGATGGCAAAAAAACAAAATCATGTTTAACTGAAAGAAAGTGATGGCATTTTATGTAGAAATGCTTTAATGAAAGAATACACATAAAGTACCGCACTGAGCCCTCTTCACTTGTAAAGGTTAAGTATCCCTATCCAAAATGCTTGGGACAAGAAGTATTTTGTGTAACGTGTCACCTCAGATAACAAATTATTTTCACCAATAAGATATATTAAAGCACACAGGAAATACAGTATTATCAATGCAAATACTGTATAGAGCAAATAAATCACTTTTACGGTGATGTAGCTGTGATATGAGGCATCATTTGGAGCCTGTCGGTGCGTCAGGTCTGAACACGTGTCATTGTATCACCCTTTGTGGCGGAATCTGAGCAGCTTAAGGGGTCTGGACACTGAATAAACAGTTGTGTGCTTGAATTCCGACAGGTGTGTGTGGAAAAATATTTTGGATAAGAGATCATTTTGGATAACGGACTTTTTGATAAGGGATGCTCAACCTTTGTCTGACCCAAGATTATAAACAACATTTATGCCACCTGATAGATCTAAACTATCAAAGAGGCCTCAATAAGATCCTGTATTCTTTCATTGAATCATTTCAGTTAAAAATGCATTCACGATGAGATCTTTCCATTAAACAGAACTTAGTTTTTTTGCTCACAGTTGTCCTTTAAGGCTGAAATCCCATGCTGGACTTATAATCTTAAAATAAAATGCTTTGCAAACTGTTTAATAGTTTATGCCACTATTTGCTTGTTAGGTGTAACAGCTTGATTGCAGTTTAACATCTAGACCAGCAATGACTTCAACCTTGTAGCATGCAACACCCAAAACATGTAAAGAGTATGCCCATGCACTTCAGTAATACTTTTAGTTGTGACTCCTTTGTTCCTGGGATTTATCAAGGCAATCAATTACCACAGTGGCTTCTCTCTCTTTCATTTCCCTTTGTTTTAGAGACGGTGCCAGACTCTATAATGTGAACCGCTAGGTTCAAGGATTGTCTAAAAAATGTACTCCTGTGAGTATGATGTATTTTATTTGAATACAAATAGATTACAAATGACTTCCTGCACTAAACTCTATACAAAACAATAAAGCAAAACACCTTGACCAAGTTCTAAGGTATTTAACATAAAATGCACAGAAAGCACATGGGTCTATTCACTCACATACACAATTATAATATGGCAGATTATTTCCATTGTAAAAAAATTTCCCTGTTTTTTTTTTTTATATATAATTTATATAATGTTTTGTGTCTGACACTTAACCCCGTAGACACTTATCTTTCTTTTTATGCACTGATTTTCATGAATCGGTAAAATAACCCATTAGTTATTGGCTTCCCATCTCCTGCTTGAAGTTATAGCAAACAGAAAGCAGTCACTGACTAAATAAATGACAATTTTCAATTGAACATTAATTCTGAGGCCAGAAAGAACAAACCAACCTCTCCGAACAGTTCTACCTAATCCGTAACAGTATGTAAAACATTTCAGAGATAAATACAAATAGATTCCCTTTATGAGTCTAATTTCTCTGGAGAACAGATGTACATAATTAAACCACAGTTCTAAACTGGAAAAAATAACTAATAAATTCATATTATCGCTGACATTTAAAAACAAAACAAATATACCTTTTAATGGTTATTTTGTTTGTTTAGATTTTATATCCCTGGGAAATCTTGGGTACCAATGTCAGGCATTCCATGATTTGTGTGGGGATGCTCATGGCATGAAACATCATTAAGACGAACATCACAAGTGCCCAATTCTCCCATTATTTACAGTAGCGAATTACCAGACTAGTGCAACTGAGCTAATAGATGTAGAATGCTATTTTTGTATGGTAAAATATGAAAATTAACATGCTTGAAGCAGTATGCCCCATCAAATATTAATATATATATATAAAAAAAAAATAGATCTGAGTGGACATTTAAGAATGCACCATTTTTATGTTATAATGTCAAAACAACGACAGAGCCATTAGCGAACCTTGTTTCAATGCTGATTAAATTACACAATGATCAATACAGATATTCTAAAGCCTGGCTAACCATGTGCAGCCCAGCTCAGGATGTTTGCAGGGTTACAATGGTAAACCCTCTAGTCTGCATTCTAAACTTAATTAAATGTTACTAAATGTTTGCTACAAAAGCTACTAATTAAATAAATGGCAGTCGTTTGAGAAAATTAGAAAAGAAAGATCCAAATTACCTGTAGTAAATTGATAAGTTCAATCTGTTGTAAGGAACAGATATCTTGTCAATAAGAAATCAGATAAATGTTCCAGACTGAGACTATAAATGGGAAAACTTGATCTGCTGCAAAGGAGAGTGTTAATAAAGTACAGATATACCAATGCCTTAATATCACTTACTTTGGTTCTTTCTCTGTAATTACAGGCTTGTATGCCAAGGAAATGGCTTCTTTCTGAATAAAGGAGTAAAATCGAACAAATATATGAATTTACTTGATCTGCTTGCAATATAAACAAAATTAAATGTAAACAAAAGAGGGCTAAAGCATAAAACTTTAACCCGTTTGTGACTGAACTGTTCTGGGAATTTTTTTTAACCTTCGTGGCAATGTTTTAACATGTTGCTACTGTGTTTGTGTGTAGCTGTAATTTTCTGCTTTCGCATTTACCATACCCACACAAATGACATATAAGTGATATGGCCGATTTCATCCCACAATCTCTAATTTCGGGATGGATGTTGACCACATTCACTTCGGGAGTGGTCTTAAAGGACTGAACCCCACCTGAAGTTACTCAGCAATCAGCAGAAATTGCCAAATTTAGGGCAATTCAATAAATATAAAGTATAATAAAAATAAATATAAAAAATGTAATATTGAGTCCAAATTTGAAATTAAATAAACATAAATACAAAAATATTGCATTAAAATAAAATATTAATAGTATTATATTAATGTTATATGTATAATATAATAAAAAACATTACAAATCAATTTTTCACATTAGTTCAAGTCCTCTCAATGACTTCTATGAGAGGACTTTGACTATGCCCATAATAGCTGAGGTCCTCACAAAGTGGCCCTGAAATAAACCAAAGTCCTGGATGTCACAGCGATCAGATGTGTTTCCCTGGTCTGCAACAGACATGGATAAGGTGCCTTGGTCACGAGGCACTTAGTCATGTTAATTTCAGTATGGTCACGGTATGCCTCAGAGAATTGAATTGAAGAAGCAGAGTTTTATGGGTTGTGATCACAAAGTCTCCGAACACCTGCTCAATAACAGGCTTAGAGCCACAACATCACAAGCTCAGGAGAGAGCAACCTCACTGGGAAGAAAGCTGGCATTATGTGCGGGTTCGCACTCTATTAGGGGGTGCATGACCAGACATGGCTCCACACAGAGTAAAAATACACACAAAGACCGGCACTCTCAGCGAAGTGGATTTATTCCAGAAAAAGCAACGTTTCAATCCTTTTCCATTAGCTACAAATAAAAAAAATCCTACAAAGGGCTGCTTTTTCTGGAATAAATCTACTTCACTGAGAGTGTTGGTGTTTGTGTGTATTTTTCATATGATTTTATTAAGCACAGAAAAAAATGAAAAAATACTTATTGGCCGTAATCACTCTTCGTTTCAGCACCACATGGCAGTATCTTTATTGCAGTACGGTAGTATCCAACGAAATATTAAATATCACCAGTAATAAATGCAAGTGTTTTAATTGAAAATTAGATGATAAAGCAAGTGAGCAAAGCTGCCTTTTCTTTACTCAAAGTATTATATAGAGCTAGTGGGAAATAATAAAAACACCTAACAAGGCCATCATTTGCTTCAGAACAGCTTCAATTATTTTTGGGATCTGGTCTCACAGTCTCCTGAGCTGTGCATAGTGTGACATTGCACCATGTTTCAACAAGAAAAGCCTCAAATTATTTGAGGAAATGAGGGGGAAACCCTCATCATGTTCTGTACTCCAGAACTTCTCTTAAAGGTTCTATGTTTATATTTGGTGATTGGGGAAGCCATATAAGGCATTGGACTTCATCTTCATGAAACCATTTGTATTTTGGTTTGCAGCGTCTATGGGGCATTACCGTGTTTATCCTGGGAACATCATAAGGGAGCAAAGTTTACAGCCTTGCTTCCTTAGATTGGGTTTTACCAGAAGTAGGTGTCTCTCTCTGCTAGTTAAAGGGACACTAAATGTTATTTTTCACTTGTGCTTCTAATATAGAAGCACAAATAAAATTTTAGTTGTCCCTAGTATGAGGATAAACTGGTGTGTACTTTTGATAGTACACGCCAGTTTATCCTCTGACCGACAGCTGCCATTCTTCCATAGGAAGCAGGCAACTGTCTGGTCGGCGACAGTCTGGATCAGCAGGGGAGACCTTAACTAGGTCCCCCCTGCTGATCCCATGCAAAAATGAGGGTCTCTCAGACACTGTCAACAAGGAACTGCTGTGTCTCGCATGTGAGGCACAGCAGATAGTAAACCTGTGTGTATCTATTAAGATACACGCCAGGTTGACTTAAATGTCCCAGGACATGTTTTGTTTAACCCTTGCTTCCTTCGAAGAAGCAAGAGTTAAACAATGTGTAATGTTCCTTTAAGGTCCCCACTGCTGATCCCATGTAAAATCGAGAGTCTATGTCTACTGCAGAAGAGAGACAGTCGCAGACCAGACATTCGGCCTTCTCACTGAAGTATGGCAGCTGTTTGTCAGAGGATAGGCTGGCATTTACATGCCAGTTTATCCTCATACCAGAGGCACTACATTTGCCACTTGTGCTTCTATATTGGAAGACCAAGTGGAAAAAATAATAAGATGCACCTGGTCCTGTGAGTGGCCATTATACAACCACACAGAGCAGACATCAGACCTAATGAGTCCCACAAAATGGCTGACCATACCATCGAAAGATGACTTATCAGTCTGTTACTTTTTTCCATTGTTTAGAGGTAAAGGCTTGTTGCTTCTTAGATTATACAAGTACATTTGTCTGCCAGCCATGGATATAAGTGTTTTCTAGACAGCAGTCCTGCCATAAATTGCAGCTTTGAGAAGATCACTATGTATGGTTTTCGTTGAAGCTGCATTACAGTGGTGATTCAGTTCTACGTGATTTTTGAGGCTGTATATTTGGAGTATTTAGTAACTATGCTTGTGAGTATCTGTTTATCACTTGCCGTGACTTGGAACCACTTTGCCATTCCAATTTGTCCATGTAAATAATTTCTCCTGCAATTCATTCATCAGCTCATGGGCCTCTTTTGCTATTGGTCTACTGTTGATTTAGTTACATTTTAGTAACACCACTTTATTACATAGACACACAGAATGTGTCGGCAGATGAGAACCATTTGGTCCATCTAGTCTGACCAATTTTCTAAATACTTTTATTAGTCCCTGACCTTATCTTATATCTAGAATAGCCTTTTGCCTATCCCATGCATGCTTAAACTCCTTCACTGTGTTAACCTCTACCACTTCTGCTGGAAAGTTATTCCATGCGTCCACTACCCTCTCAGTATTGTGGTGTTGCTGTTATTTTGGCCATCCTCCACCTAATTGTCACTTTCGGTACTAAATGTCTTAACTTACTTTTAACATTGACACAATGGGAATTAGAACAAACCGATATCTCAAAATGGCTCAGGTATTGATTTTGTCAGCAGTGCTTGACAAAAATACCTAAACACTGGTAGGTTTCGCACCATGAAATCGCATTAATGCAGTAAAACATTATTGCATTTCAGATGTTCTTTTCCCCACTGAAGATGCTAAGAGTCTGTTTGCACATGCCAGTTACCCTTCAGATTTCTGGTTCAGATAATTAATCATATCTAGACCATGTCTGTTGTCATGTTTACAAAGACCTTCCATTAAGTAGCCAGAAGGATGAACTCTATTTACAGAGCAGGTCTTCAGTGGGTTAACCCACAATGTTTTATTAATACTTAATTTAAAAAAAGATCAATAAGGATCAGGATGGCTGGCTGAATACATTGGCGAGCATTGCTTTTATATATCACGGTTAGTAGCTGCAGTAATACTGGCACTAATAGTAATACTATAATAAACACGGACTGTGTCTGTTAAATAACGGATATGCCATCTACATTGTGAGAACATTACTAAAACCAATAAGGAACAAACCGCACTATACTCTCCCAATAAAGCACATAGACTGTGGACTGTTTATATTACCTTAATACGATCTTCTCTTTGTTTTTTCAGCAGGGCTATAATCTCTTCTCTTTTTTGAGCCTGTAACATAATGACAATCATGAATAACTAACTGAAACAAAATAATTAAAATATTAATGTAAACTTACTCAAATGTTGTTTGCAATAGGACACGACACTAAGTGTCCTTACTAAAATGGAGTGCGCATGTGCTTAGCTGAGGGCTTGATAAATCTTAATCTTGACAGGGAACCATGGCACCTAAAATCCCTATTGTTGGCTGTTACTTTTTTATTGCTTTAAATCAATGAAAAAAAACATTTTCTGGTTTCTAAAAATCACTGGCTCCTGAATTGGACTTCCAAAGTTGAAGGATGAGTGAATCCAGTCGGTATCTGGTGGTTCTATGGTTGTCAACCATAAAGGTTGTGAGTATGTCTGACTCTTCTAAACTGTGGAGTTGTTTCACAAGCCTTCCTCTTGCAATATTTTATATTTTACACAACTGTCCCAACACACATGTTTTATTTTAAAGAGAAATTACCCTTTGTATTCTGTTCTATTTCATGCACATCTAATTTGTGCCAATACATTTTTTTACTGCAATGTAGTTTTCATATTTCGTTAAATGTAAAAGGAAATTCTAAATCATTTTAGTTCTTGAAAATGGCAAGTGTTTAACTATGCTGATTTCTTTCACTGTGTAAAATGATCTTAGTTTAGAATTTTGGGCCGTGTCTTGCACTTTGTGACACGGACTGTTTAAACACTTCTGTGGTGTTCGCATAAAAAGGGATTTCTTTAGACACAATTATATAGATCATATCATATAATTTACTCTCTCTCTCTCTCTCTCTCTATATATATATATATATATATATAACAATTCTAATGTTTACATGAAAAATCTTTTAGTTTATAAATACTAACATTTAGAGATACTTGTAGGTCTACTCAATAAAGAAAGAATTGCATGAATTAAGATGTCAAACTATAGGCCAATGTAGTGGAGTTGGAAAAATTCTCCTATGCAGCTGAATAGGTCAATGTTTTCCAACTCAGCTACTTTGGCCTTAAGTTTGAAAATCTTGCTTGAATTCCATGCAATTATCGATGAATGATTTTGGACATCCAAAGCAGTATGCTCCACCCCCAACATAAAATGTGCAGATTGTGCCTGTTCAGCAGTATGCTCAGAATTGTGCATGCACAGCAACTAATTCATTCAAAATAATAGAGAAAGCCTAAAGTAGCCACACTGATGTTACATGCATGGTGCATCAGTATGTCTCTCCACAGATATGCACATGCAAATTGGCTATCCTTACCCAATACATCTTTATGGGAGAACACAAACTTGCTTCCAAGAAGGGCATGTAATTTCAATAGCATGTAAACTACTTTTCTCCTCAAGTAGTGATATATAAAAATGTAGGTTTATGTTATTTTAGAAGAATTACACAGATTTAATAAAGGGGTGGAGACATTATACATAAGTTACTTGTAAAATGAGGAATATTTAATGTCCCTTTTCTATCGCAATATAGAAAAAAATAATTTGTGCTCTACAATGCACACAGTTTAGGTCAAAAGCATCTTTAAAGGACAATTGTCGGCAAAAATGAAGTTCTATTTAACTGAAAAATTGGATCTATTAAATAGAAATGCTTTATTGAAAGAATATAAAAAAACAAACAAACAAAAAAAAAACTTGTTTTGCCCTCTTAGCTCTGTATAGCTTTATTGGGACATGTTGTTTAGAATGTTGGGTCAGATGAAGGAAGATGTGACCCAAGATGTCCCCCCACGATAGTGCTATACAGAGCAAAGAGGGCCTATACGTTACTTAATATGTATTCTTTCATTAGAGCATTTCTATTTAAAATGCCTACGCTTCTTGCAATATTTCAATTACACAT
This sequence comes from Pelodytes ibericus, assembly GCA_036172795.1. Classification (NCBI taxonomy): domain Eukaryota; kingdom Metazoa; phylum Chordata; class Amphibia; order Anura; family Pelodytidae; genus Pelodytes; species Pelodytes ibericus. Next base: position 26,023,789 of record CM069866.1, read on the forward strand.
AACTTAATTTTTGCTGATAGTTGTCCTTTATATTAATTCTGAACTTTTATTTTGATTTAACACAATCTCAGAAATGTGTAATTTGACAAGCTGGCCTTGCTCCTGCACCTTCGATTGATGTAAAATGGCTGAAACATGGCCAATCAGCTGATGTGATTTGGAAACGAAGGTCTAATGTATTCTAATGGATGAGAAGCACTGCTCTGCAATTAATTGGGAATGTGTATTTGCTGACTTGCAGAATACACTGAGGTGCACAGCTCAGCTTCTTGCAGAGTCTACTATAAAGATTTGTTCAGCTGGCTTGTTTCCTGGCTTACAACGCAATTTTGGAAAAACATTTTTCATTAAACAGAGAATTTTTTTTATTTGAATGACAGGAAATATGCCAGGCGATATAGCGCATGCTCGTTATGTTATATATTGCTTGGATGCAGTGAATATTAACCATATCGGGAATTATCTTAATTGTAATAGATTTTCATCTACTACTTAAAGTGATAGCCACACAATATACAAATAAAATAACATTTTCTCAGTTGTGTTGTTTGTTTCATTGATTAGAATCTACACACAGAAGGTACTAGTACAATAATAACATATGTTCCATTCATATTCCTCTTCGGACAACTATGTCTTGAATATGCTTTACTTTTTATATGCATATTAAAGTTCATTAATTAAAAACACATACCTCCCAACTTCCCCCCCCCAGACGAATTGGGATACTGGGGGGCGGAGCTCAGTAGGTCAAGCATCAGTGCTACCATGCATGCTCTGTATCACTGTCACTGCAGCTATTTGCACAGTACTCATTCTCCATCACTAGAGAATGCAATCAGGATGCGGGATTGTGGTCCTGGATCCCCACTGAGCTCTACCTCTGTTCAAAAGCAGGACAGAGGTAGAACTTGGAGGACAGACCCTGCAAATCGAGTCAGTTGGGGTATGTAAACATACCCCCTCTCACTCAACTTTCCTGTATTTGGCTGGAAGGTACAAACCAACAATAAAAGTGTGCTAAATGATAACTGTACTTGCAGGCTAGTTTATTAGGAGTGGCCGAGAATACTTCATATACAAACAAATGCTGATGTTAATGGCAAGAAAACAGTAGTGAGATAGTATGTCTGAGAGGTCTGGTTACTCTGTGTACTTGTACAGTAGTGTAAAAAGAATTGCTGGGAGCTGACCTTTAGTTTACACAGTTTTTACAGGGAAGGAGAGAGATTAATAATAATTATGCAGAAGTTTCAAAAATAGGACAGTTCAGAGCTCTGCAGGGGTTATTTAGTCCCTCACTTATAACTATATTTCTAAAATGATCTAAATTTTTGCAGGAAAAACATATGCAACTTATCAGTATAAGATGCAACAATATTATTTTTAAAAGGACACCCTTACATTCCAGAATAAACACGGTGTACATTTTACATTTCCTACTGAAAACAGTTCATTTTCAAATCATGCTACATGGATGTCTATCTACTAAACGGTGAACTGTGGGGAACTGATAAGGGAATCACCAAAAGTGAGCTAAAATAGCTGAAAAAGAAACATTCTCCAACTTGCTTTTCTCTCCGACTGATAGGAAGCTCTGATTTGTGCCATTCTCTTGTCAATTCATTACAGTTCACCGTTTAATGAATAGACCACATGGTGAGGTCATAAACAAAAGATATGACGGACACATTTAAAAGACATGTTTTACTTAATCTATCCATTTCCTTGAAATGATGCTGACGTGATATACAGTGCTGTATTTACCGCGAGGCATCCTAGGCGGATGCCTATGGCGGCAAATTTTGGGGGGCGGCAGCGCCCCCCAGCACTGGAGAAAAAAAAAATGAAAAAAAATAAAAAAAAATCCGGCCCTTTAAAAAAAAAAAAAAAAAAAAAAACCCCACCGCGCTTGCAGGCAGAGACGGAGGTGAGAGGGGATCGGAAGATCCCCCCTCACCATCGCTCTGCCTGCCAGGCTGCACGGGGAGCCGAACAGGCAGCACAGAGAAACCTCCGTGCTGCCTGTTCGGCTCCCCGTGCAGTGTGCCGACACGGAAGTGCCGACAGTCACGTGACGGGCGCGATGATGTCATACGCGCGCCCGGTCACGTGACCTGTCGGCACAATCGCCGGGAAGCCGAACAGGCAGCATGGAGGGACCATGCTGCCTGCCTGCCAGGGAAAGGTAAGTGCTGATGGGAGACTGTGTGTGTGTGTGTGAGTGACTGAGTGTGATGGGAGTCAGAGTGTGTGTGATGGGAGACAGTGTGTGTGACTGAGTGTGATGGGAGTCAGAGTGTGTGTGATGGGAGACAGTGTGTGTGTGTGTGTGTGTGACTGAGTGTGATGGGAATCAGAGTGTGTGTGATGGGAGACTGTGTGTGACTGAGTGTGATGGGAGTCAGAGTGTGTGTGATGGGAGACTGTGTGTGACTGAGTGTGATGGGAGTCAGAGTGAGTGTGATGGGAGACTGTGTGTGACTGAGTGTGATGGGAGTCAGAGTGAGTGTGATGGGAGTCAGAGTGTGTGTGATGGGAGACAGTGTGTGTGACTGAGTGTGATGGGAGTCAGAGTGTGTGTGATAGGAGACAGTGTGTGTGACTGAGTGTGATGGGAGTCAGAGTGTGTGTGATGGGAGACAGTGTGTGTGACTGAGTGTGATGGGAGTGTGAGCTTGATGTGAGTCTGAATGATGGGGCATGTCTTATGTGTGTAACGTGGGTGTGCAGCTTGGGTAGGGGGGTGCCCGGATTTTGTCTGCCTAGGGCAGCACAAAATCAAGATACACCACTGGTGATATATACATTTTTTATACCTCTACATTCCCAGAACAAATTATTTTTACGTGACAGAGATCCCTTAAAGAATGTTGAGAAAAAGCGCAATACCAGTATTAATGTTATACAAATAACTAAATAAAAGATTAAGGAAAAATGTCTCTTGCTAGGTAATTGATTACTTAGATTTTGTTTAAGTGAAATCTATCAAGACCGAAAACTATCTACTTTAAAAAGCATTAAATATAATCCATGTTATATGCTAGGAAAATCTCTAGAATATGTATATATTCCCAGCAATGCAGCTTTGTTTTACATGGATCGCTGGATAAGAATTATATACTGAATCGATAGGAGGGTGCTCAGTTGAAGCCGGGCTACTTCATCCCACGGACCGAAACTTAGATGACTTATAAGGTACAGAATAATAATGGCACTCCTCATATGGTGACATAAGTAGATCCAAACAGATTGAAGTGAAACAACATAAGTTTATTCACCGTCTTTTGCAACCCCAGCCTCAGCGCAGACCAATAAGATGCCTTACGCTTGTTGTGCTTTAAACTAGTGCTTAATTGTAGGCAGGGCTGGACTTAAGTGTTCCGGCGCCCTGTGCGCGCCACCTCCATGGCGCCCCCTCTACCCTCATGACTGTCTGTCTCCTCTCCCTCCATGTATGTGTCTCTCCCTTCCCATGTTTGTCCCTTTTGTCTTCCTTGCCATGTCTGGCTCTCTCCACCTCTTCCCCCATATCTGTTCTCTCTCTCTCTCTCCGCCTCCTCCCCCATATCCCTTCTCTCTCCCCCTCCTCCCCATATCTGTTCTTTCTCTTCCCCTCCTCCAAATATCTGTTCTCTCTTTTCCCCTCCTCCCCATATCTATTCTCTCCCCTCCCCTCCTCCACATATCTATTCTCTCTCTCCCCCTCCTCCCCATATCTACTCTCTCTCCTCCCCATTTCTATTCTCTTCTCTACCTCTCCTCCTCCATCCCCCTTCTCTTTTCTCCCCCCCCCACTCCTCTGTTCTCTCTCCCCACTCCTTTGTTCTCTCCTACCCCCTCCTCTGTTCTCTCCTCCCCCTTTCATTCTTGCTTACAGGGAGGGGCGGAGCTCACCGGATAAGAGGTGTCGGTCCGCCCCCACCCTGTGAAGCAGAGTGGCGTCTGGTTCACGGGGAGCCGCAGGCAGCATAAGTATGGGGGAGGAGGGGGAGAGAGAGAGAACAGATATGGGGGAAGAGGTGGAGAGAGACAGACATGGCAAGGAAGACGAAAGGGCTCTGCCCTCTCCCCGGATCCATCGGTTCGGCCGAGCAGAGGGCTGGTGAGGGGAGATCTTTTGATCTCCCCAGCCAGTGCTTCTATCGGCAAACTTTTTTTTCTTTTGTTGTGTTGCGCCCTGTGCGATCGCACAGGTCACACACCCCTAAGGCCGACCTTGGTCATGTTGGGCTGGGTTATGCTAAGCCTTTTGGTTGAACACTAGGATGCAGGTTAGTCTCAGGAAAGTGTTGCATTATTTGTTGGGCTGTCACTCAATATTGTATACTACTGTGCTTTTGTCTCTTATATTTTTTAAAGTAGCCAGACTTATGTTTTATTTATACATTTTACATCACACATAATTAATCTGTGGGGGAAAAACAGGTTTTCTGAATTTCTGGTAATTACTCACACAGTTGTGACGCTGCAAATTTGTTAAAGTAGGTGGATGTATATATTTTATATTTGGCGTTACCCTCTCCCCCATACCATCCATATCTGTCTCTCTCTCCCCATGCCACCCAAGTCAGTTTCCACCCACTTTTGTCTTTTTACTCTCTTTTTCCCTCTTATTCTCTCTCCCCATGTAGGCCTTTTCCTGACCCCCATGTCATTCTGTCTCACTCCTCTTCCTCATGCCTGGTATTTCCCCATGTCTCTCTCATCTCCCCCATGTCTGCTGCCGGTTTCCCCCCCAACCTCCCATGTCTGCTGTCTCTCTCACCCCCATCCCCCCAGATGTCTGTGGGCTCTCTCCCCTCCACTCCTCTTCTTTCCGGGGGAAGCATTAGGTGTGTTACACTCAGCTATTTCTTCTCTGCAGGCACTCCCTGCGCTTGGTGTTCCCGATGCTCTGAATCATCACTATGCATGGGGAGCACGAGGCAGCACTGACTGAGGTCTGTGTGTAACATACAGAGCCTATGCTGCCAAAGGCTCTCCAGTCAGTGAACTGGGTGGCTGAGTGCTGCACAGTGGGCAGCCCCCTGACTCCTCTGCTCCCTGGGCATGGTGCACCCAGTGTACCCACCTGGGCATGGCCCTGCCAAAATCACAACATTAAATGATCTCTCCAGCCTGTAAATAAGTAAATATTAAAGTTGACACCATTGGGGTTATGTATACAAACGCCTGCACTGCAAAGTGTTGGGAGCTTTATAAAAAGGAACAATCACGTTTTTTATGTACTTTGGAGACTGGACTTCAATTTCATTCTCCGGTGTCTGGTAACGCTGACACTCAACCTCCATCGTCATATTTATTCCTGATTTCATAAGCAGTGTTAAATAAAGATGCAAGTGCGCAAAGCTTGCAGATGTTAATTATAAGTAGAAAGATTAGGAAAAACTGAAAAGCCGGCAGAGTTTCATAATTGTAAATATACGTCTTCCTTAGTTGATAGTTCATCTTAACTCCATCATATTACATCCCCACAGCTGTCTTAATGGCAAAAACAAGCAGGTATAAATAAATCAGCGTAACTGCTTCTTTTAACCACCATTATCCACTATATGAATCAATGACAATTTCCATTATTGTCTAAGTTGACATAATGCTGACTCTTCTAATGGTAAAATGGAAATGACTTATGTTTCCATAGTTCGGGGATATAATTTGAAATGCTGGTACACATTACTCAATTACCTTTCAAAACCATTAAGCCGTGTGTTATTGTTACTTCTATTGAATTATTGTAGTGTATTAATTGTACCTTTGGGATGCTGTAAATGATCTTTTTACGTATAAAAGCATGATCTACGTGTAATACACCTCGAAAGCTTTGTGATGTCACTTATTGTGACACGGTCCTTGTTCTAGAGGAACAGTACTGTGCCATGAGATTACATCTTTGTGTATTTTATATGCTTCATGTGTGATATATTTCCACTTAAATGTAAATTCCTACATAAAGAAATATATCTCATGGGGATATGATCAGCTAAATGTTCCCTCTTTATCTTTTCCCACCTGCCTTGTTTTCTGTAAAAGGTAATTAATTACACAGTGAAAACATGCAGGCAGTACACACACAATGGGGAGATTTTGACCTTTATGGGTTTATCTACTTACGGTATATCAGATTAAAATCTGCTGATGGTGGTTTTGAAATCCAGTTTGATACTTAGTCACTACTGCTACTAGTCCCTTAGAATGGTCACATGGTAGGTTTACTCATATTGAAGTCAATGGTACAGCTGGGAATTACTCATATTACAGCCATTGTGATGGGTGGGAATGACACTACAGCATTATTATTACAGTTGGCAGTAGACCTCACATTCATTTACTGCTCTGTCATAGTGTAAGTGACATACAAGACTTTGGAAATGATCCTGTTGGACCAATAAGGGAGTAACTGCACCAACAAGCATATACTATAGAAATGAAAGGCCCTCTGTCACAAATAAATGCAGTAGAGACCACTGGTGGTCCAAGGAGCACAGGTGAAGTATCACTCAATTAGAGGATCACCTGGAGGCACATTGTGGAATGTATTGAGAGTTAATGTCCCTGAATAAAAATACCTGCAGTGGACCTTTAGTCCCCCGTTCTTGATTACATATAAAGAGAATATAAACATAATAAATAAACAAAATGAAAACCTGGATTTTCTACATGTTTGTAGTAAAAGAATTAATAAACAAATTATCCAATCTGATTTTCCATAACGAATTCTAAAAAGCACTGACTTAAAATTGAACTTAAAAATAAAGGGTTCATTATTCTCCATTAATAATATTCATGTAAGCATATGGCTGCATATAAAACGAATGGAGTGCATTAGTAATTTAATTGAAGTGCGTTTTGAAATTAGGAATGTCTATACTTGTTTACGTTACAATACCAGTCAGATGGACATTAGGATATTACATTTTTGATATTTTAACCCTTTTGTGGAGGAAGAAAATCCCAAAACTCTAGGAATTCAAACTATAAGGAAACAGATAAGAAGAGGTGTGAGTGGAGAGAGATATGGTGAGAGGAGGGAGAAACGGAGTGAGGGATTTGTGATGACTCATATACATGTTATGAATGAGGTACACACTGTGAGGAGGTATATGAGGAAAGTGGGCTGATAATAGGCTTGGCAGATCAGTTGTTTTGTCCTGGAGACAGGCCCGGACTGGCCATCGGGCACACCGGGCAAATGCCCGGTGGGCCGCGGTGGCCATGGGCCGAGGCCGGCGGGGAAGATCCCAGCAGAGCAAAAAAAAAAAAAAACTTACCTCGTTCCTGCTCTGTCCCCCGGTGCTCTGAAGCTGCGTGGCTGTGAGGGAAGCGTTGTGAGCTTCCCTCCGGTCGCGCGGTCAATAAAGTGTGTTGGAACTTTTTTTTCAAACAAACTTTATTGTTCCGCGCGGCTGGAGGGGAGCTCACAACGCTTCCCTCACAGCCACGCAGCTTCAGAGCACCGGGGGACAGAGCAGGAACGAGGAAAGTACTGGGGTCTGGGGAAGGGGGGGAAGTGGGTTGGCATAATGAGCATAATATATGGGCAATATCCTGGCATATAACATGGCATATTGGGGGCAATATCCTGGCATATTGGGGGCAATATCCTGGCATAATACATGGCATATTGGGGGCAATATCTGGCATATTGGGGGCAATATCTGGCATATTGGGGGCAATATCCTGGCATAATACATGGCATATTGGGGGCAATATCCTGGCATAATATCTGGCATATTGGGGGCAATATCCTGGCATATTACATGGCATATTGGGGGCAATATCCTGGCATATTACATGGCATATTGGGGGCAATATCCTGGCATATAACATGGCATATTGGGGGCAATATCCTGGCATATTGGGGGCAATATCCTGGCATATAACATGGTTTATTGGGGGCAATATCCTGGCATATTGGGGGCAATATCCTGGCATATAACATGGCATATTGGGGGCAATATCCTGGCATATTGGGGGCAATATCCTGGCATATAACATGGTTTATTGGAGGCAATATCCTGGCAAATTGGGGGCAATATCTTGGCATATTACATGGCATATTGGGGGCAATATTCTGGCATATAACATGGTTTATTGGGGGCAATATCCTGGCATATTGGGGGCAATATCCTGGCATATAACATGGTTTATTGGGGGCAATATCCTGGCATATAACATGGCATATTGGGGGCAATATCCTGGCATATTGGGGGCAATATCCTGGCATAATACATGGCATATTGGGGGCAATATCTGGCATATTGGGGGCAATATCTGGCATATTGGGGGCAATATCCTGGTATAATACATGGCTTATTGGGGGCAATATCCTGGCATAATATCTGGCATATTGGGGGCAATATCCTGGCATATTACATGGCATATTGGGGGCAATATCCTGGCATATTACATGGCATATTGGGGGCAATATCCTGGCATATAACATGGCATATTGGGGGCAATATCCTGGCATATTGGGGGCAATATCCTGGCATATAACATGGTTTATTGGGGGCAATATCCTGGCATATTGGGGGCAATATCCTGGCATATAACATGGCATATTGGGGGCAATATCCTGGCATATTGGGGGCAATATCCTGGCATATTACATGGCATATTGGGGGCAATATCCTGGCATATTGGGGGCAATATCCTGGCATATAAAAATAAAAATGGGCTGCTCAGTCTTAAATGCCCGGGCCTATTTTTTGTCCCAGTCCGGGCCTGCCTGGAGCCATATAACGTTTACTTGTTGCCTTGTAGAATGTAGGCAGGTTTGGTTGCCCTGCCTTTCCTGGTCTTGGACCCCTGATTAGTTTTTTTTTAAGTTATACTTTACAATGTGCCTGTTGCTGCGGTCATGTGACCATGAGACATTAAAGGTCTTCACACATTAAACTCACCCCCTATTGGTGGCAACGTGGGAGTGCAGATTTGTGCCACTATGTACACACCCACTACACATGCACACTGAATCACAAAGAAGCAGTGACGAGGGGTCTGTGCCAAAATAGCCACAGTCCTTCATTAACCCACCACATACCAGCAAGATAAAACGTGGGTGGGAAAAATGTCTCTAGCTGCTGTGAACTATAGTTCCCAAGATACTCAGCCAGCACCTTCTTTGCTGACTAAGCATAGTAGAGCGGTCATGCTAGCTGTGACAAATTATGCTTCCCATAATTCTTGGACAGTATTAAAAAAGCCTTTTGACTTTTTTATACTATTATGCACACTATAGTGCATAGTTGAAACATTTGGCACTCTACCTGCTGTGGGTTACATATCCTTTGATTACATTTAGTACTGTCTGTGCCTGACTATATAGTTAGCTAGCATTGACTATGGCTGGCAAACTATGTGGCGATAGTAAACATAATAATTGTACCACTTTTCCACCAGTGTATTTATGTGAATTATGCTGATTTAATGACATTTTCCTAGCCAGTGCATTCCCAGTGCAATTCTGCAGGTACATAAAAACACACACAAGAAACACAGATACAAGATAAATATTGCTGAAAGACCTGTGTCGAAATATAAACCGTTATCCTACTTTTGGTACATAAGTTACATGAGAATAGTCAATAAGAAACAGCTGCTGATATTTTTTAGCTCCTCATATATAAACATATGTAATCAACTGTGGAATATGCAAACCTCCACAAAACACTGTAAGATATACACATTATATGAAATAAAGCAATACGTCCCAGTGAAATGAAAAATCAATGAAGTTAAAAGAGAATTTCAGCAGTAAACAACTTGAATAATTGCATTGGATTTGATACCATTCATTCCTTGATGTTCAATCTATTCCATAAAATGAATGCTTCACAGTGATTTACTTAAGCCTCCAACTCTCTAGGGAACGGTTACATTTAACTCCCATTTCTACATAGGATTCAATGCTCCCATGAGAGCATTTTAACTTTAAATATCAGAATAAGTGCACGGGCTTCTGGGAAATTACCAATCAGATTTACTAGCCAAACATGCAAAGAGTCTTGTAAATAACATAATTAAAAACCTCAATATTATGGAACATATCAGCAATCTAGGAGCGGAGTCCATTGCCAGAACATTGCACTGGCAGAATTTATTGGTAATCACAAGACCTCGTTATGCCTTATAGAAAGCTATAAAAACAAAATAGGATTGCGGAGCTTGCGCTATAATAAAAGACATAAGGGACGACTCAATATGTGCCGATAATTGATTGCGGACGGATTCACAGTGAAGCTACCCACATAGCCCCAATGTGCCTCCGAATAGGTCTGAAATTCGGAAATCATAGCCGATTCCACGTCGATATCGTCTGACACCAAAATCAGTCGGAACGTCTCAGTTCTCCCTATAAATTTCTATGGGGAGGACTTAGGCTTATTTCGGGATGACGTCAGCTTTTAAAAATATAGCCAAAGTCCTCCCATAGAGGTCAGTGGGAGGACTTAGCTGAAATAGCCGAAGTACTCCCAAATTGTAATAAAATAAAAATACATGTTACATTAAGTACATAAAAAAGTAAACAAACATAAAATATGTTTTATTAAACTTTAGAAATGCTAATATTAATGTAAATATACTATTATAATATATAATATGAATATAATTGTATATAAATATTTTTGTGTTTAAAATATGTTTACTTTAATTCTTGTACATTTTTCTATTCAATTCTCCAACTAAAATCTGGAGAATTGAAATGAATAAACTTCACCTATGTTACCTGAATTAGGAGCATGTTTGGCGCACATTGGGCAGCCAAAAAACTATGCTTTTCATTGCGAAAATGTCCCGATCTGATCGCCTCTGATGCCTTGGTTTAAGAACGACATAAACTGCCAATTCGGACCCAATGTCGGGCATATCGATTAGCAGCATTTCGGAGATTTGAGAAATTCGCCTAAAGTGCCTGTCTCTAATCATTTTCAGTATAAATTGGTGTATGTTAGATAGACCCTATATTTGTGGTCAATTGGAAGAAAACACACATTAAAATGCAATATTAAAAAATATTAACATATGTGATTGAGATTAAGCTACTAGCAATTGGAGTATGGTATCAAATTTGGTTCAAGAATTGATTACATTTTTGGACAGACTGGTGTTAAAGTAATCCTTTAAGGGACTGCCTCATTTGTAGGATTAAATTTAAGCCTGCAGGTACTTGAAGACAACCCTAATTATAAGACGAAACTATAGCATAACTCCCAACTTTGCCCCCCTCGGCAAATCAGGACACCGGGGGGCGGAGTCTGGGGAGGTGGTGGTACACAGAGGGCGGGGTCTGGGGAGGGGGGTGTCAGTGTTACCACTCATGTGCGGTAACACTGTCACCCATTTTTGATCCTGGCTTCTGAAGCATGCCCAGTAAGCATTCTCTGGTGTCTGGGACACCGGAGAATGCGAACAGGACCACGGGATTGCAGTCCTGAGTCCTGCTGCCCCACTGAGCTCTACCTCTGTCCCGAAAAGCGGGACAGAGGTGAAGCGTGGCGGGACATGGCTCCCAAATCTGGACTGTCCCGTGCAAAGCAGGACAGTTGGGAGGTATGCTATAGTAAAAGGTTTTACTAGTAAATATTCTTTTACATGTAAACTGTTTTATAATATTAAATAAAATATTTAAAAAATGCATTTAAAACAAAAATAAAATTCCTTTCTCTGTCCCCCTTCATTCTAGTTCATTATTGCCCTCATAGAAAAATACTGGGCCCTGAAGAACTTGCCAATGCACCCAGAGGACTTGCCAATGCACCCACACAACTTGCCAATATGCCTACAAGGCCTTGCCAATGCACCCACAGACTTCCCTGGTGTCTAGTGGGGCAGCAGGAGGATGTCTGCTCGCTGCACACAGACATCCTTTACTTTAGGACTGATTATAAGACGAACCTCGAATATAACACTCTTTTTCAGAGTATATACTCAAACTAGAAAGAGGAGAACCAGTGTTTGCCAATCGCTTTTACATATAAATATTTCTGCAATTTTATTCTAATTGGTAGAATAAACTACCGATTAAAGATAGAGCTGCTACCTAAATTTTCTCAGTTTGTTTGAGTGCCATTTAAGTGTGCAAAATACAAAGTGACTACTGTAATTTTATATTTGCTCATTTCCATGTTTCTGCACCACCAATATACCTACATGTTTCACAAAGCCACTGCTTAATTACAACATTTAACATATTTAATTTACCAATGACATCTGTCCACTTACGTCTTAAGTGGAACCTGGCTTCTTCTGACAACAATCAATCTAAAAGGACCAATCCATAGTACTCTTGGCTGCATTAGATCTCTAGGAAATGATTTCCCTTCACAGAAGATAAACTACACCTGTGGTTTGTAACCTTAGAAGAAGAGTAGAGCTTGTAGGCTTAAATGTTTGGTTACCCAATTTAATAAAAATAAGTAAATAAAATGTACAACAGGGAGTGGGAATCAGTGGCATAACAATAGTGGGTGCAGCAGATTCAATTCACCTATTAGGGGGTGAATTTATTTGTTAACTGCCTATCCCTTTAATGGAATCTATAGCAGACACTCGGTCCTCTATCGCAACCACAGTCATATTGGTCTACTGGAGGACCCAATCTTGTTCCAACACTGACCTAAACATTGTTTATAGTGTGATTGTAGAGATATGATTTGTACCGTGTATGAGCAGAATTACAAGCAAATGGAGATGAGAAAAAAAATGGGTTTTAAATGTGTCTTTTCCCTTAGCTACTTTCAATGGAAATATGTTCTTTGCATACACTTCAGACAGCTTTATTACATATTTTCACATTTTATATTTTAACACATCATATAGATCATTTTTCATTGTTTCCATTCATTGCAAAAACAATGTCGAGTTACACTAATCACAATGTCGAGTTACACACCCCATTCATACCGGCAGGCCGGTAAAAAAAATTGGCATCAGGCCAGTGTAGAGTGTATGGAGACAGTGGCAAGGCCGGTATTTTGCTGAAGAAAAGATGGCAACCCTAATACCCTTAAAAGTAAAATGAAACCTGTCACAGGGAGCCCCACATACAACAACAGCTGAATCTGAAGAATATGAAGTATTAATAGTGAATAATAATGTTGGACAATAATGTGTGTTGGACAATAATGTGGGCAAGTGCAAGATTATGCACCTTGGGCATAAAAACCCAAAAGCATAATATAGAGTATTTGGTACAGTCCTAACCTCAACATCTGAGGAAAGGGATTTAGGAGTAATAATTTCAGAGGACTTAAAGGCAGGTAGGCAATGCAATAGAGCAGCAGGAAATGCTAGCAGAATACTTGGTTGCATAGGGAGAGGTATTAGCAGTAGGAAGAGGGAAGTGCTCATGCCATTGTACAGAGCACTGGTGAGACCTCACTTGGAGTATTGTACGCAGTACTGGAGACCGGATCTCCAGAAGGATATTGATACTTTGGAGAGAGTTCAGAGAAGGGCTACTAAACTGGTTCATCGGTTGAAGGATAAAACTTACCAGGAAAGGTTAAAGCATCTGAACATGTAAGGAAAGACGTAACAGGGAGGATATGATAGAAACATTTAAATACATAAAGGGAATCAACACAGTAAAGGAAGAGAGTATATTTAAAAGAAAAAATTCCACAACTAGAGGACATAGTCTAAAATTAGAGGGGCAATGATTTAAAAGTAATATAAGGAAGTATTACTTTACTTTGAGGGTAGTGGATGTATGGAATAGCCTTCCAGCAGAAGTGGTAGAGGTAAACACAGTCAAGGATTTTAAGCATGCGTGGGATAGACACAAGGCTATCCTAGCTATTAGACCGGGAACAGGGGACTAATAAAAGTATTCAGAAAAATTGGGCAGACTAGATGGACCGAATGGTTCTTATCTGCCGACACATTCTATGTTTCTATGTTAATAAACCCTATAGTCTCACTACATTACAAATTACAATCAGCTGGTGGCAGCAGAGAAGCACTGTTTTCACACAAGAAATAAATATATCCCTGACAAATGTCAAGAACACAAGGTAGAAAGCCAGAGTTCTGTTGTGTTTAATCTTTATTCTTCTACTCTAACACTGCCATGTGGTCTCTCTTAGGGTTGCCACCCTTTCCTAAGAAAAAAAAAACTACCATGCTTTAAGTGAGAAAGTACAGTCACTCAACTGACCAAGTCCTGCATTGTTGTGGGAAGAAGTTGGAAGGCGCGCATGCTTGTGCCGCCATAGATTAATATTGACTTTGAGCTAATTTTACATACGCATGATGATCACACCAGGGACCAATAGGGACAATGTACTCAAAAACATCTAGGAGGTGAAATGCTGATATAAAGGAACTACTGTAATGGAAAGGGTTTCATACTGAGTTGCATGGAACTACGGCATGGAATTATCTAAATATGTTATAAATAAAGGCATTTGTGAAAGTCATGGCCAAAGATTATATAAACTTTTTGAACCTAGGTATTTAGGATCTGTCCATAACCTGTCACTGGCCTCATCTATCTTTCATCTTGCCCAACAGGTGGCACCAGAAAACACAGTGTGATGCTCCAGGAATGTTTTATCATAACAGATTTAAATGAATATTAACATGGGATTTAATCAGAAGATCCAGAGCACAGCACTCCATCTGACAGTCAAAGACTCCCATAGAACCACATACATATGACAGAAATTGTACAAAAAAGTGAAATAAATATATTCAAATAAACATAAAAGGGATATTTAAAAAGAAACTCCAGTTCCGTGTAGCTTACAATCTATTAAAACTGAATCATAATCCTTGTTAATATATTATATGTGCATATGCAAGACTAGGAGTCATATCATCAGGCCACATCACCATGGAAAATTTTTTTTCTAAAGAGTTTGTTTCAAAGGGTCACCTGTGTAATTTAGGGACAGAGAACATACAGAGCCAATAACCAGAGGCGGCTCTCTAATTAGGCGAGTTAGGCAGCCGCCTAAGGCCTCGCAGTCACGGGGGCCTCGCGGCTGCCTAACTCACCTTATTACCTTTGATGTATCAGGGAGCTTAACTCTGCCGTTAAGCTCCCTGTTACACTAACCTGGGACGTTTCCTCCGTGCATCTTCTCTCCTGCACGGAGGAAGGAAGTTCCGATCGCGTTTTTTTTTTTTTTAAACTTTATTGAACCCGGGCAGCTTCAATAAAGTTTAAAAAAAAAAAAAAAAACGCGACCGGAACTTCCTTCCTCCGTGCAGGAGAGAAGATGCACGGAGGAAACACCGGAGAGCAGCATGTAGGTAAGTACTAGGGAAGGGGGGACGAGGGTGGCACAAACGAGCAAAGCCTGGCATAATGAGGGGCTAAATATTGTCACAGTGTGGGGCAAAATGATGGCATAATGAGGTGAGGGGCAAAATCCTGGCATAGTGAGGGGCAATATCCTGGCATACAGTGGCAAAATCCTGGCATATTGAGAGGCAAAATTCTGGCATATTGAGAGGCAAAATTCTGGCATAATGAGGGGCAAAATCCTGGCACAGAGTGGCAAAATCCTGGCATAGTGAGAGGCTAAATCCTGGCATTGTGAGGGGCAAAATAGTGGCATTATGAGGGGCAATATCCTGGCATACAGTGGCAAAATCCTGGCATAGTGAGAGGCTAAATCCTGGCATTGTGAGGGGCAAAATAGTGGCATTATGAGGGGCAATATCCTGGCATACAGTGGCAAAATCCTGGCATATTGAGAGGCAAAATTCTGGCATTGTGAGGGGCAAAATTCTGGCATTGTGAGGGGCAAAATTGTGGCATAATGAGGGGCAAAATTGTGGCATAATGAGGGGCAAAATCCTGGCACAGAGTGGCAAAATCCTGGCATATTATGGGGCAAAATTCTTGCATATTGAGGGGCAAAATCCTGGCAAATTGTGGGGCACAATCCTGGCATAGAGTGGAAAAATCCTGGCATATTGAGGGGCAAAATCCTGGCAGATTGAGTGGCACAATCCTGGCATTTTGAGGGACAAAATCCTGGCATATTGAATGGCTTAATCCTGGCATATTGAGGGACTAAATCCTGGCATATTGAGGGGGTAAATCCTGACATATTAAGGGGCTAAATCCTGGCATATTAAGGGGCTAAATCCTGGCATATTGAGTGGCAAAATTCTGGCATTTTGAATGGCTAAATCACAGTGCATCCGGTGCTGTGAGGAAGAACAAAGTGCCAATCTTCTAGCACAACGTGGTCTGTGAGACCACTTTCAACATTGAGCACCTTTCCTTCTGGCTGAGTGTTTCTCTTAGTGTGTGATTGTGTGCTTTCTGAGTGTGTCTGTGAGTCAGTGTGTGATGGCTGAGTGTATCTGTGAGTGTGTGCTGGCTGAGTGTGATTGTGTGCTGACTGAGTGTGTCTGTGAGTCAGTGTGTGCTCACTGAGTGTGTCTATGAATGACTGTGTGATATGTGTTAGTGTTCACATTTAGGACACAGCAATAACAATGTGAGTTAGTCAGCCGCACACAATTTTATCTATACCAAATGTTTATAGATGTTTGTAGAATAATTATGAGACAAATAAAATTCTAGGAGCTGTTCATTTCTAGAAGCTGGGATTTGAGTCTGATCTTGAAATATGCTATTTCTACAGTTCATTTTTATTATCACTTGCATATATATAACCGCTGAATTATACATGCCAAGCCTGAGCGATGCCTGTTTGCTCCTCACTTTAATGCTTTGCATTGCTGGTAACCAGGGGCGGACTGACCATTCGGCACATGGGCATTGCCCGAGGGGGGCCCGTCTGCACCTGGCAGGGCCTCTGTAACACGGGGCGAACGGGGTAGCTGCCCTGCAGGCCCATTCATTCTTCATTTTCTGGGGGTTCAAGGCAGCTGCCCTGTGGCCCCCCGCTGGCCAAAGCATGTGCCGGCTGCCCGTGTGACTGTCTCACACGGAGACAGTCACAATCGGGCAGTAGCAAGACCCGGCTTTCTGTCACAGCTGCCAGAAATGACAGTAAGTCGTATCCGGCTGCTCTATTTCCCACTTCCTGCATGCAGGAACACTGCAGAGGAGACTGCAGGGAACAAGCTGCATTCAGGTAAGTACTGGGGAAAAGGGGAGGATGGGGATTTTTTTTATTGCAAACTGGCTGTGCTATATTAATGGGCAAATTATCAGTGGCTTATTAATGGGCGAATTATCAGTGGCTTACTAATGGGTAAATTAACAGTGGCTTATTAATGGGCAAATTAACAGTGGCATATTAATGGGCAAATTAAGTGGCATATTAATGGGCAAATTAACAGTGACTTATTAATGGGAAAATTAACAGTGCCATGTTAATGGTTAAATTATCAGTGGCTTATTAATGGGCAAATTATCAGTGGCTTCTGAACGGTAAAAAAATTACCAGTGCCATATTAATGGGCAAATAATTTGTGCAAGATTATTGCTAAGTGCATGGCAAGTGTTGTGGGTACTGTATGGTGCTGTGTTAAGTCCTTTAGGTGCAATGTGGGTGCAGAAGAAGGGAATAAAAACAGCAAATGCAATTTTTCAATAGTTGAATATAAAATAACAATTGTAGCATGTAATATTAAAAAGTACATATAAGTATAAGAAGAGAGAGCGATAGATAGAAATGTATAGGCATGTGATGTGTATAAATGTATGTATTCATTGTTTTATAACTGTACAATAGATGAATGTGACCCGCCATCACCTTGCAGACCCCCCACTGAAAAAAGGTTGCTGACCCCTGCCCTACTGTATAATATATTTAAGCTAATATTATTTGTGGAAATGGGGGGCTTGGGCTGATGCAATTTAATAATAATATTAAAACATGTAAATAAAATATATAATTGCCTCAGCCAAGACGTGAGCCTCCTTTTCATACCATCTACATAAATATAAGCTAGGAGGTGGGGAGCTGGGGCTGAGGCAGTTATATACTTTAATATAATATATGGGGGGAGAAAAAGGCACCAGGCATAGAGAGGAATGGGGGGTGGGGGGGGGCCACCAGGCTTTGGGAGGGAGGGGAAAGAAAATATAGGATTACATTGCATGTGTAACTGTTTGTGAATGTGTGGCTGCATGTGCCATTGCATGTGTTATTGTGTGTGTACGTGTGGCTGCATCTGACATTACATGTGCCTGCATATGTATGTGACACTGTGTTACTGTGTGTGTAAATGCCTGAGGGTAGGATCCGCAAGGGGCAGCAAAATATATGTTCACCTAGGGCGGAAAAAAAGTATTTCACCGGCTCTGATCCTGGACTGTGTATTATTAACTGAACTTTGCCACGAGTGTGTTTGTTTTACAGTATGTTATTAGCTGGATTTTGGCACATCTGCGGCTGACAGGCTGTGCACTAATAACTGTTCTTTGACAGTTTTGGGTATGGGACAAATAAAAGAAAAACAGTTCTATATGTAGTCATCAATGGATTGTTTTTGCTGATTGCTCCACTTTTACTAGTTTCCTCCAGAAATTGCTATCTATATATAAAGCCCATGTTTTTTTTACATTTGTTTTATATAACAATAATATAGTGTTCAAATGTGCTGCAACCACACTAAATTAGATCTATACAAAAATATTATTACTCTCTTCTAAGTGTTACCTTTTCTATATACATAGCCCTCTGTTTTATGCATTCCTCATTTTGGGCTTGAAGTATGAAATATTCTGTCCCTAAAAAATAAAACATATCACATGTTGAAGGTTTAAATGAAAACATATTACACATTGTTATTAAAAAGACACTGAGGTCCAATCAAGAACATTGGCGATACTCTATGGACATTTATTTAAGTAGTTTTTTCCTCACAGGTGCACTCATTGTGTGCCAGGAGGGTGAGCAGAGATTTTCACTACTCACCCTTCTAGCACTCAAAGGTTTTTTTTTTAGAGGTAAGATCAATCTTCCCTACCTGGGCAGCTTAGAGGTAGGAATGGTATGTAGGTTGGTTTTGAAAAAGTTTGTTTTATTTCTTTAGGGGAGTGGTGGGGACCTTTGGGGCAGCTACTGGCATCATGGATTAAAGTGGGCCCTATATTTATTAGGGGGTCAGGGACATCTTGCCCCCTATTCATGAATGGTTAGTATTCAGTTCATTGTTATTATCAGGTTATTTTAATGCCTGCGGTAATCATTTTATTACACCCGTTAAATAACAGAATGCACTGAATGCCCATTAATTTACAGCATAATGCATTTTATTTATTTAACAGAGGGGGAGGGGTACTGACTTTAACTTAACTCATCACACTTAGATTTGGCAAATTGAACTATGTGTTTTTTTTATATTAAGTCCAACTCAACCTCCGAGATGAAGAGCTTCACTTTTAGTGAATCCCAGTTTTGCATTCTATTGAGTTCGAGATGGGAGGTCGAGTTGGACTTTGGCTAGGGGGTTGAGATTTGTTTAGTCAATAGCTCAAGGTGGTCGAGTTGAGAGATTGAGTTAACTTTGGAGACTAAGTCAAACTGGACACCCCAACTCGACCACCTTTTGTCAAACTTGATTTTTGGTGAATAGAACCCACTGAAGATTTAGCATGCAAAATATAGATACTTTTGGAATTAGTATGTTATGGAAATTTACCAAAGTACTGTACACTTTCAAAACTACACGTGTGTGCTTTTCATAGTACATGTTTAGAAGCACTGTGGGAACTTTATCTGCTGTGTGCAGTACACATGCCGTTCTCATACACACTGCTATGCAGGCCATTATATTGGATGTGATGAAGGGGCTAAGGAGTTTTAGAAATGGGAAAAAAATGGTAATTCAGGGAAGCAGCTGGAAAATACAGATATCGACTAGTAAGTACTTTAATAATTGTGGTTTTGTTTTTTTACCTACAGTGTCTGTTTACATAGTGAGCTAGTTAATTAAGGGACAGTACTTGCTTTGGTGGATTGTTTGTGTGCTATGTTATCAACAGTAAATAAAAATAGCATGTTCCACCTATAGACCGAGTATGTGTGGTGGTACTACATAATACATGTTATCAAAGATTGCTGCTCAGTAGGAAATGGAAAATCTTATGAGAAGTGTTTTGCAAACCAAAACTGAGAAAATAATCATGTGGTTTATACTTACTGAGATCTTCTATGGGAAGTTGATGTGCATAATTCTTCTCTAGAGACCAAAAAAAAAAAGATAATGATATATTAATTAATACAGTTAAACATTAACAATGAACGACAGCAAGTATTATAACTTGATTAGGTCAGTTATGAGAATTATGAGCAACCATTTGAAGTAAAAAAAAAAAAAAAGTGTTATTTTCTGTAAAACTGAATCTATAAAATGTTGACATGCAGCAGTGAATTTCAATTTAGCATTTTACAAATGGGTGGGAAAACTCATTTATAAAAGTGAAGAAATTATTAATGTTATTTTGGTGTACATTTTTTATATTGCAAGCTAAAGAAATTAATTATATGAGATCAATGCGGAAAAGCAGATTTACATTGATTTTTTTATTCATGTTTTCCTGACAAGGCTTTTTGAGCTTAACCATCATTTTGTGAACTCAAGGCCTTTTAATGTAATGTATAATGAATTAATGGTCCAGTCAGGGCCAGAACACATGGTCTAGTGCATAAAGCAGTAAACGGATAAGCATATTTTGATATAAATTGTAAACTGTTGCTGTATGTGACTCTGCTACATTGTAAAGTTAATCAATACTGTAACTGAAGAGAGCCTATTCAAGCTATAATTTAAAATTTGCACACTTACAATTTTCATTAACACCTTAACACCCACTGAGATTAGATAGATAGATAGATAGATAGATAGATAGATAGAAGGGTTTAAGAACCACTATTGATGGCATAGAAGGTTATGTTGATTTTCATTAGTACAATTTCTACTCCCAACATTAAATATTAAAAATGTAACCAGCCACACATTTAAATACTCAAAGGTTTCTGGTTTGAGTTTTCCCATCTCATTTTCAACGTAAACTACCGACCGGTATGTAACTATATAAGACTACAGGAAACACATTTCTGATAGGTTCACAATTTATTTTTCTCCGGCACAAAGGGCTTTTTACCTGGTTAAACTCATTTTCTGTTTAACCCTCTTTAAAAGAAAATGTGCATACCTAGCACAGTGCATAGAAAACAATTAAATACACTGTATAAAGATATTTTTGCATGGCAGTTACTTTTAAATAGAAAAGTGGTATATTTGAAGATAACTGTTTTTGAGGCCATACATATTGAAGACACCTTTTAAACAATTTCTATAGATAAATATTTAATTCTTAGTAACACAAAAAGGCAAACTGTTTCATATTCTTGCTACTTAGAGGCAAGGCAGACATTAAGTGCAACCATTTTGCTGTATAAACAATACTAGAACATGGTGAATGTGCTTCTTCCCTGAGAAAGAGTTGACTGCAGTGTGTCAAACACAACGCAAGTCCATAAAAAAAGTTATTTACGCTAGTCTATGGCGCATATAGCTGACCTTTTATTAAAATATACATATTCTGCATTAGTGAGCCCTACAAGAGGCACTTACTGCCCATAAAGGTGCAGGCAGTCCCCACAGACCAAGGATGCACCCAGACTGCAAGGGAGGTTATGCCCCACCCCAAAGAAGTTCTGAATCTCAAGAAGGTAGGGAGGGAGAATAATACTAAATGTTTTTAAATTTAAAATAAAACACAAAAATATGAATGGTGCTATGGATCAAATTTCCCGTAATTCTCCCTCAGCATAATAGAAGTTATTTTGTTTGGCCGGTGTTCTATCACAAAAGTCCTGGAACTCAGAAGTGCAAACCTCATGATGTCCAGCCAGCTAAAAATCATTCATAGCACAGCATTAAAGCTAGGGTAGTCCACAGCTAATGGGAGGTTCAGTACATGTTTTATGCTGTACAAGCTCAGTGTCTGGCGTAGTATATAATAATGAGAAATATGCTATACAGGTTGAATATCCCTTATCCAAAGTGCTTGGGACCAGAACTATTTTACATAATGGGTAATTTTGGATAACGGATCATTTTCACCAATAAGATATATTAAAGCCTCTCAGCAGTCATCAAATGCAAATTCTGTTGAGAAGATAAATCACTTTTACTGTGATGTAGCTGTGATGTGAGGCATCGTTGGCAAATCAGGCCTGCACATGTACCATTGTATTACCCTTTGTGGGCGTGGGGGAATCTGATCATGCATGGAAAGGCTTTATCACAGCTTAAAGGGACTGGTTACTGAATAAACTGTTGTGTGCTGTATTCTGACAGGTGTCTGTGTGGAACTTGCAACTTGTGGCAAAAACCAAAAAAATTTGGGTAACTGATCATTTTGGATAATGGATTTCTGGATAAGGGATACTCTGCCTGTACCACCGTCAGTGTCTTACTCACTATCTAACGATGGTAAGTATGCTGCATCACTGTCAGTGCCTGGCTTAGATATATATATATATATATATATATATATATACACACACACCTAGTTATATTTCTCCAGTATGCACTGTTATATTTCTTCCCCAAAATGTACTTCTATCCACTGTCTGTAAAAAAGGATGTAGCAGGGTTACAAAATGTAGATAAGCGCAGAGATAACCTGGATTCTAAAATTGAGAGAACTTAACGCCTGAAAATACTAAATTACAGCGTTTAATGCATTTTATGGATAATCCTGTTAGCTGTTAGTATAATATTCTGGACTAGATGTACAACATAGAAACCACTATGTAATCAGTAAGCTGATTTTTTTTAAAAAACCATTACAATCCCAGTATGTTACACCAAAGATCCTGAAAAATCATGACAAGACCCAGTGAGTGTGACGAAATGAAGATGGAATAATGGGGTGGTGACAACCAAGCCTGAACCTATGGATAGATGTATTTAGTCCATGTTTCAGACCTGCTCTACTGAAAAATTACTTTTCATTTAATAATAATAATAATAATAAAAAACAAATGCCGATTTCATACTGCTTAACCACATGTATATAACTGACGCAGTTTGGGGCTTCCTGCCGCTTTCAGCCTCTGCTCCATATCTCCTGACACCAGCCTGGACTCCAGCGGAGGCTGCAGGGTCACCGAGTTCCAGAATATTTTAGCGGAGATCACGTCCTGCTCGGAAGATCCCTCAAACACCGTGAACTGCCCGCGCACATCATCATTACCCTCCATCCTTCTCCGTTATTTACACCGGAAGCTGCTGATACCGTGTGAAAGCAGAGTCTCTGTACTCGCGAACGTGGGAGCCAATGCGTTGTCAAGGCTACAAGAGTCACACCGGAAGCTCTTGTTTCCTTGGATACAGGACGCCTAGCATTTGTCATTTCAGACTGCCTGTCATCTTTAGCTGGCAGAGCTTGATCGGAATGCGGTTCACAACTGCTTATTTTTATTTCCATATGGGTTGTTCTCGGACTTATGGGGTGACTATACACTGCTATGTGTAGTATATTGCCTACAAATCAATGAAAAGTGTAATTTCTATTGTGAATTTGAAACTAATGAGGTCTTTTCACGTCATATTTCTCTAATATACGTTTCTTGCAATATAAACACATAGTTGACAAAGTTCTCATACTGGCCAGTGACAAACGTGTTGCTATCCAGCTAGTATTTATATTAATTATGCTTGTATGAAAAATATAAGATTACTTTTTTTATTTTTTTCAGAAAAGATATCAACTGTTAACATAACATACAATTCATAAAGCAAGTATAATATCTCATAAACATAACACTAGGGTCACCTACCAACCCTGCCATTTCACCTACACATTGTTTATACTGTGAAGAGAGAGCGTAAAAAAAATGACAGTTTTTGCCCACCAGCTTCATGCCGAGAAAGGTAGGTATTAAAATGTACAGGCTGCTTAACAAAACCGATACCTGCACATTTTAACCATTCAGTGCTCCCTATAGCACTGGAAAGGGTTAACCTGTGAAAAAATATTGGGGAGCCACAGAGGCACCATCAGTGTCTCCACCCCCTCCCCAAAATTAAAACAAATGTCACCGCATGGCGGGCTTTCATCTGAGATTTTTTAAAAATTTTTTACACACAGGGGTCACTATTAACACAATAGATAATAAAATTGTTCTCTATGCAGATGATGTACTGCTAACCCTGACCAATCCAATAAATACCATCCCAAATATAATAACCTTGATTGAAGAATTCAGTAAGTATTCTAACTATAAATTAAATTTCGATAAAACCCAAATATTGTTGGCTTACGTCAATATCAATGATCAGGCAAATATTAAAACTAGGTTTGGTTTCAATTGCACACAAAAGCATATAGAATATCTAGGGATTAAGCTCACACTACAGTTGGAAGATACGATAAAACTAAATTTTGAATCTAAACTTAGAGAAATTAAGGAGAAATTAATTGAGTGGAAAAGGTATGAAATATCCTGGTTGGGTAAAATTGAAACAGTGAATGCGTATGTAATCCCTAAAATATCATACCTATTTAGGAACATACCACTTAGAGTTGATCCTGACATTCTAAATAATATACACAAACTACTAGTGAATTTTGTATGGCAGAATAAGAAACCTAGAGTTAATTTAAAATTAATGCAACGCGATAATAAATCAGGCGGTATATCTTTCCCTAACATACATTTTGTTTATAACACTTCCATGATTGCGCACACCCTAGCTTGGGACAATTCCTCAAACATAGTCCCACGATGGCTGGAAATTGAAAGATTAGATACGGGACAGATTGAGCCTTTCGATCTGCTCTGGAGCCAGAGATTGAGGGATAGGAGATGTCTTTTTAAAAATCCAATATTGAATCATCTTTGTACCATCATAGCAGACCTAAAGAAAAGTATCTCTGGAGGATCAAATCAAATCCCCTTGGACACCCCAATTGAGGTCTTGCAATTTGACATAGGAAATATTGATTTAAAAAATTGGAAATTGAAGAATATTAAAAGTCTAACTGACTTAGCACCCCAAGGCGAAATGCATTCCTTTGATACATTGCAGGCTAATTGGAATCTCCCACCAAGGGAATTGTTCAACTATCTGAGAGTGAAACACTATCTCTCTGGGAAAATATCACTTGAGAGGGGACCATTAGAGGAATTAATAGCGAAACATTTAAAGAAAAAAATAGTGTCGAGTGTATCCCATTTTTTGTCTAATCTACAGTCACCCGAGAGGGCAACTCCATGGATTAAATGGGAGAATGATCTAGGAGTAAGCCTTACTTATAATGACTGGGCGCACGCAATATCACTGTTGCTAAAAAATGTACACAGTATAAATCTTAGGGAACTACAGTATAAAATCAACACAAGGTGGTACCTAGTTCCAACTAGATTACATAGGATAAACTCAGACTTAACCCCCATATGCTGGAGGTGTGACAGAGAAATAGGTTCACTGTCCCATATCTGGTGGCATTGCTCATACCTAAAACCTACCATTCTGAAGCTTCAAGATCTACTGAGTAGCTTGATGGGCCTTAACTTTAGTCTTGGAGCAGAATCCTTTCTTTTTAACATCCAGCTGACTGGAAATAAGTATCAGAGAATACTCACCTTGCATATACTACTAGCGAGTAAAATATGCATAGCTAGACAATGGAAAAAGAAAGGAGGTATCCAATGGTCAGAGGTTAAGCAGCAAATAGACTTCCAGTACAAAATGGAGGTAGCTTTTTACCAAAAGTTAGACCAATTAGACAAATTCCATCAAATTTGGGCACCTTGGAAAACTTATAACAACTATTAGACGGACTGACTCCCTCATCCAAAGACCCCCCCCCCCCCCCCTGCTCTCTGTATCCCCCTGAACGGAATGAATGAGGATTGGTTGAGAGATTGAGACAAAATAGGAATAGAAATTAATCATAGAAAATACTTGATTACATTGAACTCAACTCGATTTGTATGTCTTAGTTTAATTGCTTCAAGGAAGTAAATTGGGAATTTTACCAATTTGTGTATGTCTATCACATAATAATAAAGAAAAAGATTATATATTAAAAATGAAAGAAGAAAAAAAGAAGACCAATAGAAACTATGGAAATAACAATTTGGTAATAAATAAAATGGCCAAAGGATGCAATTAAAAATAAATCGATTGAACATTCAATCAAGAGGAATCTGAGAAATAATAATTGTCTGATGGCTAAAGAAAAAAAAAAAAAAAAAAAAAAAAAGAAAAAAAAAAAAAAAAATTTTTTACACACACTGTCACAGTATACAAAAAAATATATGCTGGTCTCTTGTTATTGACATCAGTTTGTGTCATGATACGCAAATTGTAAATTTCATATTGAAAGTAGTTCACTTGCATATCGAAGTAGAGGTGAGGTCAAAAACAGGAGACATCACCGGCACATTTAATTTATTCTTTTGAATGATATTCTGCTAACATAATGTAGTAATTCTTTTTTTTATCATTTTTGTTTTTCTACATTTAAAGTAGAAACAACATTTTGGTGACATTTTATTTTCACATACTGACATCACTTGTCTTACATCCCTGTGTCATCCATTTTACACTCAACCTACATGACACAGGGGTTTGCACCTAATGCAAAACCATAAGCATTTTGCACACCAACTGCAATTTTGCATAATGAACATTTCATAAATAAGACTCAGTTGTCTTTGTCTGTCCTTCTTCTACCACATATAGACTGCTGAGAAATATTGTACAAAATCAATTCTATAACAATAGAAAACAGAACATTGAAGATGATATATTACAAAAGACAACTCTACACTGCAGATGAGAATTTAAAAATTTAGGTCAATGTACCCAAGTTACAGAAATTCTCCAATGGGAGAATTTTTCCAACTCATCTACTTTGGCCTTAAGTTTGAATTTCCCTTCTCAATTACTGTATTTGCAAATACTCTAAAAAAAGACCCCTTATATTCTTATATATATGTCTTATATTCAAGGTTCGTCTTATAATCAGACCTCAAATCGAGGTCTGACTATAAGACTGGGATCCAGGTCCCCCACATAGCTGCAGGGGACCTGAATCCCCCTCGCAAGCAGCCGGTGGATGTTTGCGCAATGCTCGCTGACATCCTCCGCTGCTGCCCAGCATATCCGTCAGGACTTCTAGGACGGAAGCCCTCCGGCTTCCGTCCTAGAAGTCCCAGGCAGCAGTCCCAGGGAGCAGCGTATCGTGCAGACATCCCCTGGCTGGTCCCACTAGCCATGTTGGGGGAAGGGAGGGGAGAGAGGAAGCGTTGGGGGTGTGGTAGAGCCAGCATTGGGCAAGTCTGGGAGAGGGAGGGGTGGAGAGGCGGTGTTCTGACGAATTACTGGAGCAAATTACTTCTCGCAGGAGAATTTGCTCACTGCGCATGCGCATAAAGTTACAGCTGTTAACTCAGCTGTAACTTTCTGTCCACCGCGCATGCGCGAGCTGCGCAACCCACATCCCGCCCCCCGCACACCCCTTCTTACCAGATGATCGGACAGCGGCGGTACACAGCGCATGCGCGCGGCTATCAAGCCGCGTGGGAATGCGCTGTGTCCGTGGCTGGATTCAACCAAAACGCTGGTAAGTAACACGGGGCGGGGGGGGGGGGGGACATAAGGAGCCAACAGAGAGGTAAGCACCCTGGTGAGGGCTGCCTCATCTTCATGGGAGTTGTGATCCTCCTGCTGTATTATGCAGCAGGGGGATCACAACTCCTATCAAGATGAGGCAGCCCTCACCAGGGTGCTTACCTCTCTGTTGGCTCCTTATGTCCCCCCCCCGCCCCGTGTTACTTACCAGCGTTTTGGTTGAATCCAGCCACGGACACAGCGCATTCCCACACGGCTTGATAGCCGCGCGCATGCGCTGTGTACCGCCGCTGTCCGATCATCTGGTAAGAAGGGGTGTGCGGGGGGCGGGATGTGGGTTGTGCAGCTCGCGCATGCGCGGTGGACAGAAAGTTACAACTGAGTTATCAGCTGTAACTTTATGCGCATGCGCAGTGAGCAAATTCTCCTGCGATTGCGCAGGAGAATTTGCTCCAGTAATTCGTCAGAACAGCGGCACTGGGCAAGTCTGGGGGGTAGGGGCAGCATTTGCACTAAAAATAAATAAAAACAAGAAATGCATTCTTTTTATATCATAATGTTTATTAAATATGAAAAAACTATTTACATGTGAATATATACAAGTGAAACTTTTTCCTATAGGGTAGTCTTATATTCAGGCTTTTATTTTTTTTCCTAAAGGAATATCCAAAGTTTTGGGGGTCGTCTTATAGTCAAGCAAATACGGTACTTGCAATGCTCTCTTTATTGAGTAGACCCTTTGCTCTTCCCCTGCTTGCAAGTGTCCTCTAGTTGAATAGAGTGGCCTTGCATTTGCAGTGCTACACGTCTTTGGTATGTAGATAACCTTGGATGCTGCCTGACTCTTTCCCTTCTTTTAAAAGCATTACACAACCACTTATATAAGATGTAACTAGTACATTAAAAACAAACATACATATAAGCCACTGTTTTTTCTTCTGTCTGAATTAATTGCATTTAAAAGTAAAAATAAAATTAGGTGTCTGTCTCCAGCATCCATTATGAGGATTTTACAACTGTGGCCAAAGCCAGCATGATGTCAAAATAAACTCCCCTGCTCTCTTACTGGCTCCTGTGTATCACGTAAGCAGGACATGGCTCCCAAATCGGGACTGTCCCATTCAAAGAGAGACAGTTGGGAGGTATGTAAAGTCTCTGGAGAGTGGCACTATACTATATTTCACAAAATGGCAGCGCCCAGTCACACTTGTTTAGTAAAAACAAAAGATATATCTGAAATCAACAGTGCAAAATAAAAAAAATAAACTTTTTCATTTTTGGTGGGAGTGTCTCTTTAAGCCGGGGTGTCAGTGTTTTTCTGAATTGGGCCAAATGATCAGAAATGTGCAATAGAAAAATAATACACTGATCCTACTAATAAGTATGATGAAAAAGGTATAATTAAGTAAATACCACCACCTAAAAAAGAAAAGGATTTAATGGATACAAACCCCACAGGCACAGATACTATTAAATGAGGGGCTAGTTTGCTGGACGCACATGGGCAGCACATCTATATACGTGGGGTGGGCACAAGGAGGCATCATGACCATCTATTGATTGAGTTGTCAGTCCACCACTGACCTTAATTCACTTTTTAGTGAATAGACGCCTTTATATATACTGTATTTACTCAAATCTAATGTGCACTTTTAGAAAAATTTTGTCTCAAAAAAGAGTGTGCATTAGACTTGCGTTTGTTTTATGTTGCAACTTAATACAAAACCCCATAAATGTTGCTATTAACAAAAAGGAAAGCACAATGCAATAAAGACAAACTGTGCATACTTTTTGTACAAATGCGCATTACATTCACCAGCGAAAACGTTTCTTGCCTTCAATGTGTCAAAATTTGAAGTGCGCATTATATTCCATGGCACATTTGATTTGCATAAATACGGTTTATTCTCAAACTTTGTAAACATAACCTTAATTCTGCATACCTGTGATAGAGATCACCTCTTGTCTAATATTTGGGAAATATTAAACTTTACTTGTGATTGCAATGGAATGATTATATTTGAAAAAAGTTATTTTAATTTTAATTTATTTTTACTATATATTACACTTTAAAATAAATTGCATTTGTTCAAATCTACTGTTTACCCCTCCACCTGATTAAAACAAGTAATATTTTCTATTAATTTACTGTTGTGTACCCCCAGCCCTGAAGAGTTTACAATGTTTTAATGGTTGCTTGACTACTGTACAATCAGACATTTATTACCTGGCTTCTTTCTGTTGGTTGGCAACACATACGCTGAAAGTGTTAAACAATGAAGAGTGTGATGTGCCTCTCAGGCATTCATATTCTACAATACTATACTAATTCAAGACTGTTAATGATGAATTTACAGATGAAATGTAATTCAGTTCGTGCAAAAATATATACTCTTGTATAAACTTTAAGTGGCCTGTACAATCCCAATTGAATTTTACATGAAGTAAGAACATAGTATGTTGTTTTTCTGGCTACCTGAGAACCATATAAAAGAAGTGGTGGGTTGCATCCAGACTGCGGGTACAGCGCTGTATCAGGCAAGGGAAGGGTGATGCTGATTCTCATGAGCTGAATGGGCTGATATTTGGGCTGACAAAAATAAAACCTGTTTTTTAATTAAACTCCTGGTACCTGTTGAAAATTTGTGTCTACCACTGATCCAGCAGATTAAATAAAACTTTCAGCAAGTAGTAACTATTACAATATGCCGTTACAATTCACAGAATTATTATGTCCATTGTGTAAGGTTGCAAAGCGTGGTATTGAGGCATTCAAAGATCATTTAGCTAATTTGATTTTATATAATTAACCCATTTAACTGCGTCAAGACAAACTAGGCATGAAAGAACAGAAAGGAAACCAAATAGGAAAATATAACTTTATTATATAGTTTACTTTATAATTAAATGATATGCAATACAAATTTTTATTTCAATGCAAGAATCACATATCCAGCATTCAAACCGGTATAGATTGTTTTAACAAAGGTACAAAAATTATTTTGCTTGTCCACATAACAGGCAGTCACTACTAAACATTGGGGGCTATTCACTAAGAGTCGAGATGAACATTTCATATAACGAATTTAGCTGTATAGTGCAGGGACAAATCAGGCGAGTTTGCTTTGTGGGGGAAACAATGCACAATGTATAGCTAAATTGGTCACATGAAATGTTTCTCTCACCTGCAACTTACCTTTTAGTTTATAGCCCAGTTTTTTTATGCAAGCGTTCCATCTGATTTATTATTTTGTGGATATCACTATACATTCATGTAATATATTGATCATTAGCTAACTTTAGCATTAACTATCCTTTAAAAGGATATAACATTTTTTTTAATCAAAATGTAATCTGCAAATCGGAAATGCAGGTTGAGAAACGTACAATGTATTCTGTTAAATCATATTATTTTGACAGAAATTCTTGGATATTATTTATTTTTGCAATGTCTTCATTTTCTAGAGGGCATAGGTGGTTGTCCAGACCCTTTCACCTGGCTGTGTAGTTAGTGATTGATATTATTTCAAATCATCTAACTACACTGCCTGGTGACTAGGCTGATGAAATGTAGCATTTCAAGGTATTACCAGACAAAGATACTTAGAAATCAAGTCATCTTACTAAGAGTAACAAAAAGAAATAACTCCCCCACCCCTGCTCACCTCCTAAATCCATTTGATATATCAATGACAGAACACATCCTACTAATTTGATCACTCAAGATAGTGACTGAGAAATTAAGGAGCCAGGCACGTAAGTTTAAAAGAGCACAAGCTTTGAGCAAAGTACCTGCTTTATAGCTCCCTACAATGGAAAAGCAGGACCCATGCAAATGGTCAGGCACTTTAGTTTGTAAAATTCCCTTCTGGACAGATGAATAGTTTCTGTGTAGTCTTTTGTGTTAAGATTTGATGGTAGTTTAGTTAGTGATTGCAAGTTTTATATACACACACAATCAGCTAACTACACTGCCTCACAGCCTAACACAGTATGTGTGACAATGCATCAGGGAGACACCTGGAAAAGAAATTAATTGTGAATATTTGTTTTTGTTCAAAAGCAACACAGTGTCTATGGAATTATACATGAATGTTACATTAAATACACATAAAAGGCACATTCTCCTAACTAGTTTCCACCTAGTAATGTAAAATGGTGTAACAGTAATTTTACACTCGCCAGAGGCATTACCTACCTTTTCAAATAATAAAAAAACATCCTCAAGCTGTGAATATTCATTAAAAAAAAAAAATTCTCCCCATCTTTCAGCAGAGATTTAATGAGAATTTGCAAGAAAAATAAAAATTCTTCCTTTGAACAGTTAAGACCAACCCAAAGTCTGTTGGAGACTTTTTGTATACAATCTGTAGCCATGGACATGTGTATGTGATGTAAAAGTAGGCAGGTGTAAATGCTAACCCATATGACTGATATGGTTAGTTAACTATGATTTCATTGTAGAAAAGGTTTCCATGGACAGCAGGAAATACAACTAAACACTTGATCAATAGAAAGTGCAGCTAATTATGTTTGATTCCTGGCAGTTTTGTGTTAATGTAATTAAATATGATATAGTTTACAGAGTTCATATATATGTTTCACGCTATGGGAAAGTACTAGTGCACCTTCAGTTGAAGAGTCAGTCATTCTATATGTTATTGTCTGTTGGCCGGTGTCACTTTAGATTTCATATCATATCAATGGCATAATGTTATTAGTGTATTGCATGTCTGAAAAATGTACAATCAATTTAACTGTGAAACGTGTCTGCTGATCTGGTCACCCTGTCTGAACTGGGTGCAAAGATTTTAAAGCTACAACTAAAGCCTGCATTATTATAAAAACACATGTATGCTGTGGACACAGACAATCTGATAAAACATCCAACACACGATATATGAATTATAGTAAAATAACTGTGCAAATAATATGTTCATCATATGCTTAATTAGCACCTTAGATTCCAAATACCAGGGTCACTATGAACTTTATTCATGAAAGAGGGAATTGACAAGGAAACATTCTGCCATGCAGTTGAATAGGAGATTTTTCCCAACTTGGCTATTTTGGCCTAAAGGTTGAAATTCACTTGTCAATTCCCTCTTTCATTAATAAAGCCCTAGATGTCTCCTGTACTACCAAACATTTGACAAATCCCAGCAATGGCTTCTAAATGTATACTGCTATATACATCTGTTGGAGGTATTTTGTAAAGATTCTCTATTGCAATTACAAATGACTGGCAATTAGCTGAGCTGGAGAGAGATCTGATCAGAGATAATTGTTTTTAAAAATAATACCATGCAGTTTAGTAATTTATCACATTGGATAGAAGCCCTGTAAGGATTTATACGGGCTGTTCAATATCAATTGATAAAATATATAGATAGTAAAACAGCATGGAATATGCATTAAAAAAACAGTGTACCATGGCTATGAGTGATGACTAGACTTAGCACCCGACCTATTGAGGACTGCATTTCCCTGGACGCTCAGCCAATCAAGTGAAATCGCTTTCCAGCTATAGTGCCCGATGTGACTCTTCACTGTTATACAATACATCAGTCAATAGGATGCACCACAGCAGTCAATAACCCATGGGAAGAAGCAGATGGGATGGATAGAAGCAGCCAGTAACTTATTGAAAGATGCCCACATTATGTGACAGCAAGCAAGTTGTCTATTCAATGGTTTCACAGGACAACCTTGCAAATAAGACATTATTGTATGTAACCCACCTGCTTCGCACGCTGGTACATCGACTTCCGTTCGCTCTCCTTGTGTCCAAGAAGAAGTGTGATGTCGTTCTGTCCCCAGACCCCGTGCCTTTTATATAGGTACCTGGACAGCAGACGTGACGTCTACCAAGAATGTCAAAGGGCGCGTGATGGCAGCGCGAGACACCGCCGGGAAAAAAGGAAAGGTGTTGGTGAGCGCGACGCTCCCGCGGCTGCAGGCTTGGCAGTTGCAATACACGTGCAATAGAATGTCCGTTAGGGAGTTTGGGCGGGAAAGAGAGAAGACGTTAGACTCTTCACGGCTCGACATATACTTTTTTTTAGTCTAGAAATGCATTCACAAACCATGCTTAAACCATAATTATATGGAAATTAATAAAATAGGTCAATTAGAAATTTATTTTGAGAAATGTTTTTGGATGATGTAAAATTAATAGTTTAGACCAAACTTCCCCTTATCAGCAAGGGTTACTATTTAGCATGCCTGCTGTCCTTGTCTTGAGAAATCGTTCGTAGTATTTTATTAGATTTTATGAACCGGTAACTGCTGTATGTGAAAGTAGGAAACAAACGACATTCACAGGTTATGAAAAGAACATATCATATAACTGATAGGCTTGTGTGCAATTGATGCCAGCCACTTACAGCCAAAACTTGCAATCAACAAAGAATGAGTGCAAAGGAACAACCCATGAAAAGGACGGTTTTGCAAAAATATTTAAGAGATTGTCACCAAAACATTGCTTTTTACTCTGAATTTGGTGAATAAAAAATGATTGAAAATGACCTATAAATGGTGCATACTTCCCGAAATTTTAGGAAGTATGCACCATTTATAGGTCATTTTCAATTTCCCCCTGTGAACTGGGAAGCTAGGGGGGGGGGGGGGGGGGTTTGGGAGGCGGAGATTGGGAGGTCGAGTGTCAGGGATGAGTGTCAATCCTTCTGTTCCGCCAAGCTTTACCGCCAAAATGCAGGAAAGTGGTAGAGCTGGGAGGGACAGACCCCCCAAATTGAGACTGTACATTGAAAAACAGTATAGTTATGCATTGTGTTACCAGACAAATTTCTAAATTAGGAGAAAAAATTGTTTTAAATGTTTCTCCTGTTTATTACATCACCTATGGCATGATATGCAAAAATAGGGGTTTTCAATAGGTAAAGTGTTCGATGTTCAGTAGAAATTGTCAGAAGTTATCAAAGTGAAATCAAGAGAGTGGGCTCACCCAGGGCTGGATTAAGAGCATCATGGGCCTGGTGCTGAGGATTTTGGTGGGCCTTTTTATGGAAATAAATAAATAAGAAACGCAAAGCAATTTTTTAAAACACAAATGAAATATTTGAATTATTAAAGTGCCATCACAGAAACGTATTGGAAATATACATTTTTTGGTAAACAATAGAAAACGTGTAAATTAAATATAACCATAATAAATACAACATTCACAATAACCATTTTTTTAAAATATAAAATAACCAGATAAACAAATTAAATATAAATGTATGATACATGGCTCATATAAATAAGTTCCTTAACCCCTTCCCGTCGGATGGTGCTTTGGTCCTTAACAACCAAAGCACCATCCATGTGTCTATGTGTTCCTGGCTCCGATCAGAGCTCTGTTTGAGCATTCGCTACATTTCCTAGTCAGACTGAGGCCACTCAAAGTGGCCTCATCTGACACTGGGGATCCCGCTGCAAGTCCCTGCAGTGGGATCCTCAGTACAGCTCATCGCAGGGAGCCGCAATGAGCTGTTACCTGCAGGACGTTCTATGCCATCCTGCAGGTTTTTACTGTAAAATGTAGCCAACGCTCACTTTGAGCATCAGCTCTATTATTCTGTGTCAGACCGAGGCCACTCAAAGTGGCCTCACCTGACAGTGGGGACCCTGCTGCAAGTCCCTGCAGCGGGGTCTGCACACAGCTCACATATACACACACACCTACCTCACATTTATACACCCACCCACCTCACATATAAAAACATCTCACACACACACACCTACCTCACATATATACACCCACCCACCTCACATATAAAAGCA
Organism: Pelodytes ibericus; assembly: GCA_036172795.1. Taxonomy (NCBI): domain Eukaryota; kingdom Metazoa; phylum Chordata; class Amphibia; order Anura; family Pelodytidae; genus Pelodytes; species Pelodytes ibericus. The sequence continues at coordinate 26,059,123 of CM069866.1, forward strand.
CCTCACACACACTTACCTCACAAATACAAACACCTCGCACACACACCTGATACTTTGTCCATTAATATGCCACTTATAATTTGACCATTAATATGCCACAGCCAATCGCTCCCTCCTTCCCCAGTACTTACCTGGATACTGCTTGTCTCAGATAAGAATTCCTGTCATTTCTGCAGGCTGTAACATAAAGCTGGGTCCGCATCCACTGGATGCGGACTGCTGCCCGACCACGACTGTCTCCTTGTGAGACAGTCAGACGGGCAGATGCTTTGGGCCCTCAGGAATGAATGGGCCCTGGCCAGCTGCCCCATTTGCACACTTTTTTTATTACAATTTTTTTTTTAAAGGCTAGGGCCTGAGCGTGTATCGCCCTTCACCCCCTGATGGCGGCCCTGGAAAGTGGCACCGGATCCACAACCAGATCCACTTTCCTTGTATATTTGCAGTGTGATATGAATGATTTTAAGATATCTACACTGTTCGCTGCGTATAGTGATCCTTGTATATCCTCAGAAGTATTCTGCTTATCACTATAATGTCTACTCAATAAAGAGAGAATTGCAGGGAATTAAGATTTGAGGGAATTTCAAAATTTAGGCCAAACTGCATTGGAGAATTTTTCTAACTCGGCTACTTTGCTCTAAAGTTTGAAATCTCCATCTTAATTCTCTGCAATTCTATCTTTATTGAGTATACATTTGTATGTTTATTATTGGATGTTAATAACGCTGGCTGTAATTTTATGTTTTGGTTTGCATGTCTGATTTTCCACACATATAAATATGGAAATTTAGTTTTAAGGTTTAATTTTTATTCTTATACCAATGTGGAAAATACATTGTTGATTATATTGTACTACTGATCTGTTACCAGGTTATGTGTATGTGTTCACTTTGTGTGCATGAAGATGCCCTATATGCCATTATTGAAAACTGGCCCAGTGGCATCTGAGTTCTGTTATGATGTGGCCTTTATTTCCATCAGACAGGCAACATTCCTTGGAAATGTGATTAACATGCCATAACACTAATTCAAACTTCTACCATAGAAGTTTATAGATGTAAAAAAACAAACATTTCCATAGATATTTGACAGTCTAATCAATAAAGAGAGCAGTTGCATTGGAGAATTTTTCCAACTCAACTACATTGGCCTAAAGTTTTAAATTCCCATCTTAATTCTCTCTTTATTGAGGAGACCCTTACAGATCCTTATGAGACCCAAAACATATTCTTCTTGACCTTTATTTGTTCTATGGAACTGTGGTTCCCAAGTGGAGCCACTATTCTCCCACAATCCCATGCTGCCTCTGTAAACAACCCTGAGGGAAAAAAAATCACATGCCAACTCATCTGTAGTCACTGGACATTGTTTGTGGCTGTATGGCTAACATTAGTACAACTCCAGCAAGCATTGCAACGTGGTCCTTGTTACGGGGTATGGGACTAAAGAGGTTACTATAGCATAAAGGTTGTCCATGCCCACGTGATCAAATGGCCCCCATATGTGGTAAACAAGCTACATTGTCTTTGATTTGCTTCAATGTCAGGATCTAGATATAAACGTCAGTTTTACATGCTATAGCGCCATTGCATACTGAGAATTCTGAATTTGCAACATGATAACAAGGGAAACATCCAAGTTGATCCTTAGATGACCAGACTCCAAGCTCTGAGGCTAGTAACACAGGTCTGTAATTACAGTACAATGTACAGATTCTTAAATATTCTGTAGCAACCTGATCCTCAAAACCACAACATGTATCCTAGCAATGATATTAAAAGCAATGCTATACACTGTATATAAAGTATTTCCAGCATAAATTACAAACATTTTTTATATTAAAAATAAAACCATTCTATTTTAGTAATGAAATGGTTGTAGAAGCAATGACTGTATCAAAATGTTTTCTGGAGATATGACTTGCTCTTTTTGTTGAAAAGTCAAGCATTATTTGATTAAACATGTTAAGGAAAGATAAAATTCCAATCTGTTTGCTAATCTTCATGGTATTGCTAATAATGTTGAAAATCAAGTGTACACCCTCATCCACCAAATGGCCTTTACCTCCTTCCTCCGTCAAAATACATCTTGCCGTCAAACACCCACAATGCCCCTTATTCACTCCCCAATTCCCCTCCCTCGTCGTCATACCCTCATACTGCACAGTGGGTATGAAAATGCACCTGGAAACCTTAGGCTGGCCCTGATTATGTCAGTAAACCCTCCCTGCTGCTCACTCAAAATTCTCCTTGCCCCCTTATTTAAAATTCCCCTTTGCATTCACCTCCCTCCCCCACAAAACCCTTGCGCCCTCCCTCACCCACAATGCCATTACCACCTCCTTCTCCCACAATTCCCTCACAATTCACCTTGTCCCACCTCCCTCCTCCAGAATGCACATTACCCCCTTCCTCTCTCAAAATGCTATTTGATGTCTCATGACCACAACACCTCCTGCCCCTCTCATTCACCCACAATGCCCCTTACCCCTCTCAATTGCAAACAATGAACTTTCCACTCCCCAATCCCCTTTCTTCACCATCATATTCTCATACTACACAGTGGGTATAATGACAGGGGAGGGGCACCATGGGGATGGACTGCACAGGGTGCCTGAACACCTAAGGCCAACCTTGATTAACATGTATAGCTTGGAGGAAAGACGTAACAGGGGGGATATGATAGAAACATTTAAATACATAAAGGGAATCAACGCAGTAAAGGAAGAGAGTATATTTAAAAGAAGAAAAACTACCACAACTAGAGGACATAGTCTTAAATTAGAGGGGCAACGATTTAAAAGTAATATCAGGAAGTATTACTTTACTGAGAGGGTAGTGGATGTATGGAATAGCCTTCCAGCAGAAGTGGTAGAGGTAAACACAGTCAAGGATTTTAAGCATGCGTGGGATAGACACAAGGCTATCCTAGCTATAAGACCGGGAAAGGGGGACTAATAAAAGTACTAAAAAAAAATTGGGCAGACTAGATGGAGCGAATGGTTCTTATCTGCCGACACATTCTATGTTTCTATGTTTCTATAATTATGCCAGAAAACCTCACTGTTACTAGTATTGATGGAGATATAACGGTTTAGAATGTCCTCATGAGCCACTACCCAATGTTGGAATGATTTCACAGGATGATGCTATACATTATTCAATAAAACAACCATCAGTTACTTCCAAAGAAATAAATGAATGGAGCTAGTAAATCATGCTGCCTCGTTAGTATCTTTATTTAAAGACAGGATAGTGTAAAGGCAGAGCTGATTGAGCACATACTGAACAGAAGGTATCTTCTCAGCCCATTGACCTGAGCACCATTCTATATACTGATAATTTACTACACTAATATAAGAACTCCCCTCTTACTCTAACTTACCTTAATGTGATATTAATATTAGAATGTACTCTTTAAGAGGAAATTATTATGGAAAATGTCAAACTCTTGTCGCTGTCTGGTCGGCGATCGTCTCTCTCTGCTAGCGCAGAGAGAGACCCTCGTTTTTGCATTGGATCAGCAGCCTTAACTAGGTGCCCTGCGGATCCCATTCAAAAATGAGGGTCTCTTTGTGCTAGCAATGAGAGACCCTCGCATTCGGCAGTCAGAGCGGGAACTACTGTGTCTTGCATGTGAGACACAGCAGATAGTAAACCCGCGTGTATCTATTAAGATACACGTCCGGGACATGTTTTGCTTAACCCTTGCTTCCTTCAAGGTAGTAAGTGTTAAACTACGTTCAATGTTCCTTTAACTCCTCTCTCTAAAATTATTAAAACAAAATCTCCCATCAAAAGCATATATTTTTGATAATTTTCTGTCTCTTAATGATTAGAATATTAAATATCCAGGGCACATGAATTGAACGATTGCCAAGAAAATCATTGAAAGACTATAAAACTGCAGGGAATTGAGATGGGAATTTCAAATTAAGGCCAAAGTAGCTGAGTTGGAAAAATTCTCCCATTCAGCTGCATTGGAGAATTTTTCCAACTTTGAAATTCCATATCAGTTCCCTGAAATTCTCTCTTTATTGTGTAGACTCTTACTAACTACCACACAGAGAAATCAAAGTCAGTTGTCAACAGCTATGTTTATTGAATGTCCAGAGGAGTTTAACACATCTGCATTAGACCAACAAGAAGTAGAAAAAAAGGAAACATATTTAACGGGTTATATTCAATGGATATAACATAAATACAATTCTGTAAAGTAAACAACATTCTCTGAATATATTCCATTTCACAGAAAGAGTACTAGATACCTAGCCCTACATGAATTCTAGAATTCTTTAATGTGTACAAGGCTATTTAATATGTAAATACTATAACTATGAAACTTCCTGATGATCAGTTTAGATTGAACAAATGATTATTTTCTCTCGGCATGCACAAACAGCCAAGACAAGCATTATGTATTCATCATTTTCATATGGATTTAAATGATGTACTGCTAGCATTAGCCCTTAGCTTACATTCATACCTGTCCCTATTTTCTATAAATATATGGACTAAATTCATGTTATTGTTATTTAAGTAAAGACAATATTGTCTATAATTTATTACTTATTAATTATAATAAATGTCTGCTCATTGGTATATAATATCATGCTTTGTTTTGCAATCTTATGTGTTTTTCTGACATTTTTCTTTTAATCTGAGATGATAATAAAACTATTCATTCAGCCATGTAATTCACATTTTTCATAAGCATGTAGAGGAACAAGGAATTAACTGAAGACCTGAACTCCATCATGATTTTTATTGATATGATTTATCTTATACCTGTTCAATTCTAAAATTCATGTCAGAGGTGGATCACACCATTGTCATGTTTAAATGCTGGGGACAAAGCCAATTTGGCTTTGTCATGGATGACATATGATCCCTGGGTTTCTCTGTAAGGATCATTTTTTTGGTGTATATATATATATATATATATATATATATATATATATATATATATACATCCAATTGCAGGAAAGGGTTAACACAAGCTGTTTGATTTCAGATTTTAGTGCAAGTAGTATAACTGCTTTTCAGGCATGTTAATGAATCGCCTGTTAGAGTTGATAGTCAAGGTAACGAGCTTCTCCCTATTGACATCAGTCCCAAACACATCTCATATTCCACACCCACAACAGACGATCAAGCTGTGTCTATGGAAAAGTAACTCCTAACAGAGTCTCTCCTTTGCAACAATAACCAACGTTTCCCCTTACTGAGTGACTCTTCATAACCCTTGTCTCTTACCTGCATATCCAGTACAGTGGTCCAAAATACCTGTTCAGCCAGACCATCTGGTGTATAATAATTGCAACACATTCCTCGACTGTTTAAACTAATGAAATACAGAAATCCTTGGGAGGGGAAAAAACTTCTAAATCTTAAATAAGTCATTTCATCTTCGATTTACAGGAGCCACTGAGATTCACAAAACGTAGCATGTGAAATAATCACAGAAATGTAATGCTGTGGCCTACTATTTAGAGTTCTGAAAATTAATGTCTATTCCACGGTTGATGTGGCCTGTTGTTGCCAAAGTAACAATGCCTGACTGACACTTTGTCTTTGTGGCACAAGCCCGGGCATGCCAAGAAAGCTAATTTAATCTTAATAGGAATGTTTGCTAAGATTTGCGATCGATGAATCTAGGGATCTTTTTATGTAATCAAGTGTAATTATTTTGCAGGATGTAAAACTTTTTAAGGAACTGAATGAAATAATCAAAAATCTAGATGCACTAATTCGGGATATTTTTAGAGCTAGTGCAGTTAGTAAGTCTTTGCAATATTTTATTTTGTAAGTTTATTTAATGTTAGAATTGAAATATGGACAGTGCACTGATTGTGGGGGCTACTATCTCACACTCACACGTGTCTCTTTCTGTTATTGGTGTATGCGCACATCAGTCGTGCTACACACAACCACTAGTAGATGATGAGATGAGCATCTCCTCCACTAGCTCTGTGTTCAGTATCATAGCTGACACACCAATCAATGCTGCACGGTCATGGAGAACAGCTCCTGGATATAGCAACTTGGAATTCTCTGTGAGACTTAAAAAAAAATAAAAAAAATTGGGGATCACTTCCAAACAGTGTTTTCTAAGAGCAAAAAAACTTTGTTTAATCAGACGTAAGCGGTAGGTATTCTGTCAAGTAAAAAGTTCTTAAGAAAAATGTACACCCTCTTCAAACTACTCCACAGCTCCACAGTCCACCATACCCCTTGTTTAAAATACCACTCTAACCTTTAACAAATATTAAAGTAAAAAAATGATACAAATTTATGTACATTTTAAAATTGTAATATCTGTACTCTAAATGTTTAATGTACGCGCAAATAAAAGCCTTCCACCATACCTCCCAAGTGTTACTTTTTCCCCTCCAAAACCTTGGGTCCCTCTTTTTTTCTCTATTGTCCCTCTGTTCTGGTAGCTCAATATTACTGGTTTGTATAAGTGTATCAAAAACCTTCGGAGCAATACAAATCTCAAAATAAATTGTGTTCAAACTGCAGTAAATGTGTTTATATATTGATTAGTATAAATACGTTATTCTTAATATTAACTGGTTACCAAATGACGTAAATAGTTATCAACTGGCCATAAAGTCATTGAAAATGTTCTGGTAATGCCCCGCCCACAGAATCACCTCAAGCCACGCCCACAGCAATGCAATTGCCCCTCTTTAGCCATTTAAAATGATGGGAGGTATGGCTCCCATCGATCATCCACTCAGGAAACCATCATCTGGCTAGAGTCTGGGAAGGAAAATAACATTCAAAGTATTCAAATATGCAACAATTAAAGTGATCTGTTCATGACAATATGAGTTGTAGATGAATGATGCACAGGCAAAATCAGCTGAGATTCTTCTATTGGAAGAGCTCAGCTGGCCAATCATAATGGTCTGCTAAATCTCTAAAATCTCACTTTTTTAACAATGCATTGTGTAACTCTATACTTCCTGTGGGAGGAACCTACCAGAATCTCTCTCCACACTGCATAGTTAAGTTAAGTAACTCATATTCCACTCCCCTTTTAGTGAATAGACCTTTATGTATTCTGGATGATAACTGTACTTGTAATATTTACATATATTGCACAGAAACCTGAACAAAACACAACTGCTGCTTTTTTTTGTCCCATCAAGTCTACAGCTGGGGTTGCCAGGGCAGCCATTTTTTTTTGCTTGTCATGAGGGAACCAATGAATTAATCAATCAATGAGAATATCCCATAGCAACTACCTTAATTAACTAATTGATTTCCCTCTGAGCACATACATACATTCTACAGCCGGGCATGATGTAAACATTATATGTGCCCATTACAAAATGGCCGCTCATGCAGTTGTATGCTTGCTTGGATGTAGACACTAGGTGAAGTTCAGGTAAAATGTATTCTGTCAATAGCAATTCAGAAAGCGTGGTATGGATGAGTGATTAGGGTACAAGTAATAAGCATTGAAAAAATGTTTAGAGAGGCCCTGCTTGCATAGAAATAATGAAAGAAATGCTCTATAGTATAAATATATTTAACATTTTACTGTGTCTCTTTTTACATTGTGTGCCAACTTCATATCTAGTTTCATTTCATTTCCTTGATAGTCACCTAATGGCAAAGTATGTGTTGCAGGAAGTAATGCTTCGGCCTAACTGTAGAATCCAGTGACTGCATTCTGTCACAATAGAATGCCTTAATTCCCTGGGCCTGTCTGGGCCTGCAAGAGAATGCTGCCCCAGAAAAAGTTCAAAGTCCCATAACGTGATGTACTTTGTTAATTCAAAATTAAATTGTGCTATTGTTGCAATACAGAAATGGCCTGTGAATACTTTGATTGTTTATTTATATTTCCCAAAAAGTTGGGAAATATTGTTTCATCCCATGAAGTGATATTTTTTATGAAATAAAGTTGCAATTAATATACTAATTATATCTCTGGTGTTATATGAGTTTTATGATTTTCCTAAAAAATTGTTAAAGGGACAGTAAACCACCAGCCTCCCACTTGGTATCTTTTACTTCCCAACCCCTTAAAATAGCTTGTTGGAAGAGGGGAGATTACCTATTCTTTTTTTAAGAGGTCATGAGAATCTGCACAATTTTTTGTTGTTGCTTTTTGTAAAGCAGAGGCCCTACGCCTAGTCGTCCAACTGCAGCACCCCAGCTCCTGCACAACTACAAACCCAGTGGCGTATGCTCCATATGTGCTAGGTTTGCTCCGCACACAGCACGGAGCAGCCACACTGTGTATTTTTGGGGGTTTTGTGCTCAGATGGCATCTGCGAATTCTGCAACAGAGTCACTCACTCTGTTGCCAATTCGACAACCCCAAAAAGTATTTGAATTTCCGTATACTTTTAGTACTTGTCGTATTGGCAACGGAGTGAGAGACTCTGTCGCCGAATTCATAGCTGCCGCGGGCCCCTCGGATGTAACTTGTGTATTTCCAGGAGTTTGTGTGCTGGCTGTTAGCAGCACACAAACCCCTGGAAATACACAAGATACATTGTGCCTCCGAGTGACTGGCAGCACGCCTGTCACTCAGGGGCATGATGCGCCTCTGATACACCCCTGAATAATTCCTTACCAATTTTTTTAAATTATGGTAGCTGTAGTGCAGACACAGCTGGAAGGCCTTGATTGAATGCTTAGGCCATAGAGTAAGTTTTTTTTTAGTATTTTTATTATTTTATTTGTAGGGTGACACAGAAACCTGCTGATTAAACTGGACAGATTTCCATGCTGGAGAGCTCACAGATCTTTTATGAGATATACACAAAAAAAATGTAATGCCTCCTTAGATCAACTGGGGGGACAAAGGACATATTGTTCATGAAACTCGACAGTGGGCCTTCCACTAAGTGGACCTGCTCTCATGGATCTTGTTTGGAAAGAGTCAATCAATACTATAGAAAATTCAAAATTGTGTATTACACAGATGGAATTGGATCAAATAGAAGAAAAAAATCTGGCTAAATTTTGTTACAAATTGGTGCACAACTCTTACAGTTAATTATCATGTGCCTTTTTATTGTACTGACTATACAAGATCAAGGGCTTGTCTGTTCGATCGCTAACAATCACTTCAGTTCAGTATTTTTTTTCACCTTTATTTAGTCTTGTTATTTTCATATTCACTTTATGATTAAAGTACTCTGAGCAAATGACTGATCCCAGGTATTTGAGAACGAGGGTAGAGCACAGCTTGGCTACATACCTTACTTACAGTGAAATGAACACATGTACCTAATGCTTGGCAAACAGTGGTAAAAGATGTCCAATGAATGGTTTATAGAAATGACTTATTCACAAAGCAATAAAGGGAAACCCACGAATCTGCTGGGGGGTTGATTCCAAGGACCCATTGGATACCTTATATCATTGATAGTAGAGAACAGTATAGAACACATACTGTACATGCTGAACACTACATAACACAAACCGAACATTACATGCTGTACATCATTAAAGGGACACTCCCACCAAAAAAATTTTTTATTTTTATTTTGTATTGTTTATTTCAGATATGTCTTTTGTTTTTGTTATGTGACTGTATTTAATAACATATGTAACTAAACAAGTATGACTGGGCGCCACCATTTACTGTTACATCACAAGGAGGCAGAGTTATAATACCGTTTGATCAGATTAATCTCCTCTCTTTGTGTTGGAAGGCAGGTAAAAATTGTTGTACACAGTCACCTAGTCCTGCCCACTATGATACACAGGAGCCAGTAAGAGAGCAGGGGTGTATTTTATGACATCATCATGTAGGCTTTGTGAAGTTGTAAAAGAAGACTGGCTAGAACATTTTGGACAATGTTGCATCATGGGAAATATTCACAAAATGGAGCCTGGAGATAAAAACGTATTTTTCCTTTTATATGCAATTAATTCAATCATATAAAGAAACAGTGACACATGATTTATATATGTGTTTGTTTTAAATGGCCAGGTAATCTGGTTACATCAAATGTAAGTGGTAGTGTCCCTTTAAGTAAAATAATAGTTACCTTTGAGAGTTGATCTGATAAGACTAGCAGCAGGGCAGCGAACACAGCGTGGATACACTGGACAAACTGATAATTATTATACTGGACAAGTATACGGAGAGAAATCTTATCAAGTTAGTTCCTAACAGTGGATACATGAAACTGTGGTAAAGAAAACAGTGCATCCGGGGCTTTCCCTGTACAGACTGTGCTGTTGTGTTATTATTGTTCTTTATTTACATAATTTCACTATGGTTTGCTGATGTGTACACATTAGCAGTAATAATAACTGCATCAGTAAAAAAAAATAAAAAAAATAAAAAAATAAAAGATTTAAAGAGAACTCGGTAACCATGAGGTGAACAGCTGGTAGTTACAAATGTATGTATTTTCCATCATTAAATGGAAATTAAGCATAACTTTTTAGTTTTCACATTATAATATTTTACACATCAGTAGAACTACTTCACATTTGACTCTTTTAAGAGCTGGGGTTTGACTAGATCTAATTTTATTAAAATCCAAATTAAAGTTTTTCTGTATAACAATTAAATGGCCCATTATATTAAAAATGGATTAATAAGATATAATACTTATGCTTAAATTAAACATATTATTTTTAATAGAATATGAATAATGGTATAGCTGTTGAATAAAATGGCATAGCATTTTTAAATATCAAGGCATACATTACAGACGATTGCCCTCTAGTGTCATAAGTCAAATACTGCATCAGTCTATGCCACTGTGTTTAAATAGGAGACTTGGCTGTGATACTATGTAATAATGCGCAGCAAGAGTTGAATGGAAGTGCACTGGTGACTGGCTAAATATAAAATAGGAACCCTCTGTAAGTAGAAATAAAATATAAATAAAAGAGACTAGTGAGCATTGCCACAAGTCTTCTTCATAAAAGCAAAACTGCCATTCAAGTTAATATATGTATTTAGGGCTAATGGGGGGAGTATTACAATTTGTTTACATTGCAATTATAAAAACTATTTCATAGAGGACTGTTGACATTTAGTCATTATAAAGTACATTTTATGTTTTAAAAAAATGAATGTTTTTTGTGTAAATTGCTAGATCAATAATTGTCTCACACACCACTTACTATTTAAATTAAACTCATAGTGGGCGGCTGTCCAGCATACATATCATTATAAATCAGATGTCAGCTATAAATGGGCATCCACTGCATCTGAGAACATTCATGACTCGGAGGTGTCTGAGGCCCTGCTTTGTTTTCCTGTGTTGACTGGCTGGATTACAAGGATTAGGACAGAGTTTGTGTGGAGCAGGCAGAACCGAGTAGACCTATATGAAACATTTCATTTGTGAAGAGAGGCTGACTATAACTTGTGTTGTCCCTTTATATTCTTTGTATATAACTATATGTTTAAATGTATACACCTCTATGAGCTTGACACAACATATTTGTATAATTACAGATATATTTTTTATGTGTATCTTGTACTGGATTTGGTCCACAAGAGATGCATGCCATGATTAAGGGATCCGCTTCTGGTAGCCTTTTTTTGGCTAACCACTTCGACATGTCCCCAAGACTCAAGCACGCTCAATGCGCTGTAACCGGACACCGTGCGGCGGTGGAGGGCAACCCATGCGCAATGCCAAACTGTAAAAGGTCAGCATGCCAGCTGATCCTCACCCCTTGTGGTTCCTGGTGACCTTTGTCCCAGACTTCCAGTGATTTGTATTTTGTTATTCCAGTGCACCAGTTTGTGCTACTTCGCTATGCATGCTCATGTACCGGTTCCTGCTAGTCTACTAACCATCCTTGTCTCTGCTATAACCTGTGCTCTAGTTCATATCTGCTGCAATATCTGGGATTTACAAGCTTCATTGCAGTCTTTGCTCTAGTTCATATCTACTGTTATTTTTGGAAGAGTGCAAGTTCTGCTGCTTACTGCAATAATGTTTTAACTTATGATCACCTTCTTGGTAGTGGGGGCTCTGCGTCAGCATGTATTTGTGTCCAACCTGCTAAGATCTTCTGTGAACTCTGCAATGCCTCATCTGTTTGATTCTATTTTCGGAGAAGCTAATATGTAGTGTCCATTATCCTAAATACTATCATCCTGTGTTGTTCCAGACTGTAACCTAAGTTTGCCAAAAAGTCTCTGTTAGTAAAAGACTTTGCTATTCAGCTTTCCCTATATTGCTATACAGTCTTACAACTGCCTAACACCATTAGGGATCCTCTAAGTCCTGGGCTGACTGAACTTTGGGATTCAACCACAGAGGTAAAGCTCAGGGTGAACAACTCCTACAATCAGGTTTGGCCTTAAGTGTTCCGGCGGCATGTGCGGGCCTCCCCCGTGGCACCCCCCTGTCTCTTTCACCCCCCTATGTATGTGTCTCTCCAGGGCCGATCCTAGGGTCATGAGCGCCTGGGTGCAGGATTTGTTTGGGTGCCCCTATGGTGGGCGTGGTTATATTACTAACCCCTCCCCTTTACACATGTTTTCATGAAATATAAATTAAAATACCAAAATTGTATTATAAATTATTTGAAAAAAAGAAAAGAAGAAACCCAGTGTAATTAGTAATGGAGAAAATATTGAATCACTATTATTCATATTGAATGTGCTAATCAAGTGTGAAAATTAAAACAATGCCATCATCTCATATAATATTTATTTTCACATTTGATTAGCACATTCAATTTGAATAATCATGATTAAACACATGTTCTCTCATATATGTAACATTATTCTATAATCTGTTAAATAATTTTATAAATGACACTTCCAGACACACACTGACATATACACAGTCATTTCTAGACACACACTGACATATACACAGTCACTCCCAGACACACTGACATATACACAGTCGCTCCCAGACACACACGGACATATACACAGTCACTCCCAGACACACACTGACATATACACATATACACAGTCACTCCCAGACACACACTGACATATACATAGTCACTCCCAGACACACACTGACATATACACAGTCATTTCCAGACACACACTCACATATACACAGTCATTCCCAGACACACACTCACATATACACAGTCACTCCCAGACACACACTCACATATACAAAGTCATTCCCAGACACACACTCACATATACACAGTCACTCCCAGACACACACTCACATATACACAGTCACTCCCAGACACACACTCACATATACACAGTCACTACCAGACACACACTCACATATACATACAGTCATTCCCAGACAGCCTTACACACACACATACCCAGACAGCCTTACACACACAGATACCCTTATACACACATATACCCAGACAGCCTTACACACACATATACCCTTATACACAGGCACCCTTTCACACACAGATACACTTATACACAGACACCCTTACACACATATACCCAGACAGCCTTACACACAGATACCCTTATACACACACACAATTACATCCACACAGACACAGCCTTATACACACACATAGACACCATTGCAGACACACATATACCAAAGCAGCCTTACACACACACACAAATACCCTTATACACAGACACCCTTACACACATATACCCAGACAGCCTTACACACACAGATACCCTTATCAACAGACACCCTTACACACACAGATACCCTTATACACAGACACCCTTACACACAGATACCCTTATACACACACACAATTACATCCACACAGACACAGCCTTATACACACACATAGACACCAATACAGACACACAGACACCCTTACACACATATACCCAGGCAGCCTTACACACACAGATACCCTTATACACAGACACCCTTACACACACAATTACATCCACACAGACACAGCCTTCTACACACACATAGACACCATTACAGACACACAGACACCCTTACACACATATACCCTTATACACACACACAGACACTCTTACACACACAATTATATCCACACAGACACAGCCTTATAAACACACATAGACACCATTACACACACAGACACCCTTGCACACACTCATAACACACATACCCTTTTACAGACGAATGTATGGCCTTTTAATAACCATAAAAAGGGTTGCTATAATGTTTGCAGTATTTACCGTCTTCTGAGTGCCAGCAGGAAGTCAGCTGACATCCGGGCGCTCTGACAGTGCGAGGGGGCGGAGCTTATCCCACGGAGGTGCAGTCACCTCCGTGTTTAGCAGCATATTCGGCTCCCCTTACTTATGTCCTTCTCCGTTTCAACGGAGGAGGATCATGATGAGGGAAGAAGGCGCGCGGCGTCCGGCACCCAGCATGATCAAGTGCATGGCAGCTCCAGTTTTGGCGCCCCTATATTTCTCAGTCTTACAGCGCCTGGGTGCGGTGCACCCCGCGCACCCGCCCAGGATCGGCCCTGTGTCTCTCTCCCTTCCCATGTTTGTCCCTTTCTTCTTCCTTGCCATGTCTGTCTCTCTCTAATTCCCCCATACCTGTTCTATCTCCCCCTCCTTCCCAATCTCTCTCTCTCTCTGTATATAAAATCAATACATAAATAAATGTCCAACTTCCCAGGGAAGCATGGCAGCTTGCAGTCAGAGGATAAACTGGCATGTGCTACAACAACATCATGCCAGTTTATCCTCACACTACTGATGATACATTTTTCACTTGTGCTTCAATATTAGAAGCACAAGTGAAAACTAAAGTTTGGTTGTCCTTTAATTTGGCAATTGACCATGATGATAGGAGATGCTTTAAAGGCATCATGCTTTCATGTTTAGTTGGATCAATTATTAGGAGTAGACATTAGAAATAGGCACACTTTACCACTCTCAACATCATGGCTATTCATTTGTGTACTATAAGGAATACACACCATAGTTCTGATTGCAGGAGAGATGCACATACAAGATTTCAGTTTATTAATAATAAAACATCTGTACAGGCCAATAGGAAGCATTTATTTTTACTTGTAAACTGAGAAAATTGATATGTAAGATAATACATATATCTATATATATGTCTATATATATATATATATATATATATATATATATTTATTTATATTTAGGTATATGGATATAGGTGTATTTATACCAATGCTGCAATGTGAAATTTTTGTTTTGTTTTGCATTTTCTCATCGGACCTCCACCTTCCTTATTCTACTCCTTTTATTTCCTTGATCATAAGTAGTCTTACTGTTATCTTCCATGCATCTTACTTGAAATTCTCATTATCTTCTTCTTGACCCTGTGTCAAATCTAACATTCCATCTGACCAGCATTACATCATGTGCTCCCCTGGGTAGAGAGAGAGTAAGGTGCCATCCATATTGCTTTCTATAGCATTGCTACCAAGGTGGAGTTCCAAGAAAGTGTTGAATAGGCTTTCTGGTAATCTGATCTGTCTTCGTATCTTCATTCTCTCTTCCATGTGACCTTCTCACTCACCTTCATCTGGACCTTTATTATTATCTTCATCTATCCACTAACTTTCTATTCTGTTCTCATAACTATTTGTCTATCCTCTATCTTTCTTACTTTGTAGCTCAGCTGTATATTATTGCTTAACTGGAATAGTAATTATGTATCTTCTAGTATACAGTTATATCAGTATAAACAAATTTGGTTGTAAAACAGTAATAAAAAAACATATATATCCCATAGTTCCTTCATTAAGAAAGTAAAAAGTGCATTCGATCAAGGTGATATAAATCACATCATTAAGTAAAGGAAGTTGTTTGCAGCTTTATGTATTTTTAGTGCACCAACAAATTAGTATAAGAGCCCAGATGTTGTTTGAAAAAAAAAATGCAAATCAAGATTTTTAAGTTTTAAATGTGATCCCTTCTCTGCCAAGATAATGATGGATGGGTCTATCATTCTTTCATATAGACCAGTGTTGTTCAACTTCCTAAAGTATAGTATTACATACATTGCAGATGCATAGGTTGAGTGGCGAACATAGTATAGTATTTCACAAGGTAATTCAGTAAAACCTGTGGTATTGTTATTCATGGGTGGGGGCAAACAAAAAAGATTGAGGTGCTCAACTAGCCATGGTCTGCCAGTTGCAAACAATACCAAAGTTCCTCTGATTTGTGCCCATTCCCACCCCATGAATGGACAATCCCATGAGGGCTTCTAGCATAAGAGAGTATCCTTTCTAATAAAATATTGTATTAACTGGCAGTTTATTGTGCAGCATGACTATACTTGTAATGGTTTTCAAAAAAGAATCAATAATATAATAAAATAAAGATTACTATAAAATGCTATCCTAGTTGAACGATTTTATATTGGTTGCAGCATATACAGTATTTATGTAGTGAGTATTTTTTTAGTTCATTGTCCCAGCACATGTGCTGCTCATAGTTTTTTATGCATTGGAAGATCACTATTTTTCAGATGCTCTGCGGAGATACATTTTATACAGCATTAGGCTGCCAACAATGACTGCAGCTCCTGTGATGGCAGCAATTACCAGCCCAACAATAAGGGCAGTTAAGGTCCCAGACACCTTTTTTGCTTCTTGTGCAGCTGAATGAATAAAAAGAAAAACATAACGTTAGGTACAAAAGAGAAAGATATCTTCCTCAGCTAAATGATGGCAAAAAAAGAAAAGAGACAACAATGGAAAGATATAAACTATAGCGACTTTTTATTTTCTACTTTTAGTTGGTTTCTATAGTATGTGTATTGCCATGCTCCTATGTTTTGTTAACAATGTTTCCTAGGGGATGGGACACTTCATCGCGGCTGCATCCGCACACCCACTTCACCGCAGTCTCTGCACCACAAGACAGCTCGTCGCTGGAGATTTCATCGCGGGACATTTCATTGCTAAAGGTAAGTTTATTTTAGTAATTTATCAATTTTAGTTTATATTAGTAAGGGTGGTTAGAATAAGGGTTTCGGGGGTTAGCCATAGGGTTTCGGGGGTTAGCATTAGGGTTTAGGGGGTTAGTATTAGGGTTTAGGGGTTTAATTTTAGTATTAGGGTTCGGGGGTTAGTATAGGGTTTAGGGGGTTAGTATTAGGGTTCGGGGGTTAGTATTAGGGATCGGGGGTTAGTATTAGGGTTCAGGGGTTAATTTTAGTATTGGGTTTTATGGGTTAATTTTAGTATTGGGGTTCTGGGGTTAATTTTAGTATTGGGGTTTTGGGGGGGCACTTTGGGGGGGAATAATTTATTAGGGGGGGGTATTTTCTTTTACATTTGTAAGAGCTGACAGTTCAGAGCTGAACGATCAGCTCTTACATAGCCGCGTCCGCAATGAAGCGGCCGCGTTATTCTTCATTGCTGACAGTTCAGCGTTCTAACTGCTGCGCCGAACTGTCAGCGATGAAGATGCGGCGAAGAAGAGTCCTAGACCCCGTTTCCTATGTTAATTTGGAAAAGTGAGTTTCAAGTTTTTGACACTGCTGCTAAAGAGTTAATAGTGAACAAGGACTTCATAGTGTTCACTTCTTTTTACTCTACTTCAGTTGGTCTTCGAAATGCAGAAGGGCTATAACCTACTTAGCAACAGGCAGCACTAATCAGTGTGCGGCATCTGTGAATTGACTTGCGCACAAACCAATGATAGTCAAAAAAACTGTCTCTCCCCTGCCACAGAGCACTGTTCCATTAAATCACAGCTCTCAAAGTATTTACTGGCGTGTCAAAAAATGTAGGCTACTAGCATAGGGAGGGCTGGCAACTGTTGCACCGGGGCAAAAACAATTTAGTTGGCCTTGGTTCCACTTCATCAGTCCAACTGAAATAACCAGTGACAGACATACACAGACATGCAAGACAGATTTTGTGATAGATAAGGTACAGAGATTGATAGGCAAATTTTAACCCTGTGAGGCACGAAGTAGAAGCAATATAAACTTACTTGTTTTAGTGTATGCAAGTCCTGTGGTTATCTGGGCTTAAATTTTAACTAAGAAACCTATGTTTTTTTGTTTTAATATTCTCTATATAAACATGTATGTGTATTTAGGAATATGCTTACCATCTGCTGATGCGATGGCAGAAACACTTGCTATCTCTGTAGAATAAAACAAAATGGCATGTATTAACAAATTCTATGATTATTGATTTTCAAAAATAGCTTTTTTATCAATTATAGCACTGCATGGAATCTCACCAGATATAGAGATAGGTCCTGATGAAACAGTCACTGGATCCACTGTATTGGCATCATATCTAACTTCTCTTTTTCTCCTGGAGCCGGAACATGCCTAACAAAACAATAGAGATATATTTACATAAATAATAATTTCTGCCAGAAACAGTGTATCAAATTTACCTCCTAATCCACCTGTGCCAGGCTGCTGAAATTAGCATCAACAAACTCTGCTTTAGAGCCAATAATGGGGCTCCAACGAAGGTAAAGGTGGAATTCCAACCACTGGCATATGTACCAGAGGTAAGAATGGTTAGGTGATGAACAAACTGCTATGGCTGCCAGTCAGTGGGTGCCTTAGTGACCATCTCTTTAGAAGCAGGGTAAAACTGTTCATATGGCTGTACGGTGGAAGGGGAGTGTCATGGATGCACCCAATGGCACCCCCAATGAAGTACTAGAAAGGGCTGGGAAGTGCCATCCTGGATGCCTCTGAGGCGAGGCACACTCCTGCCTCCAACATACCTTTGTGAAATGTCACGCACACATAATGGAAGCCCATGCTTCTCTATGGTGAGACCTGGTGATACATTGTTGCTGTGTGTTGCACATACAATGCTTCTCCCATTATATTCAGTGGAATAATTGCTGAGCATGTGCAATTTTGAGTGCATAGGTGACTGCTCAGAATTTCTACAGATACCCACATGTACAGGGATGCTTTGCAGCCCTATTTTTTTGGCATGCTCAACACACAATAAAATATGCATATATACCTTTTAGGGGTGAGGCCCTTTAACGGGTTAAAAAATAAAATGTACTGTTGAATTTTTTAAAAGGTCATTGCTTACTTCCCACATATCATTTACTTAAAGGGACGGTATCACCTGAACATTGTTTTTACTGTGCATGTAGAGCATAATAAATGATTGAAAATGATCTATACATCGTATTAGTAAATGTCTAAATTAGAAGAAATGAAATGTGTTTTAAATGTA
Source organism: Pelodytes ibericus (assembly GCA_036172795.1). NCBI lineage: Eukaryota > Metazoa > Chordata > Amphibia > Anura > Pelodytidae > Pelodytes > Pelodytes ibericus. The sequence goes on from CM069866.1 coordinate 26,078,199, forward strand.
TCTGCGGAGTCTCCTGCTTATGACATCACCTGTGGAACGGTATGCAAATGAACTGCCTTTCAATGGGAAATGTGTAATTTGCATACTGTGCCACAGGTGATGTCTACCGGAGACTCCACACACACATTTTTCTTCTAATTTAGGCATTTGCTTGCAATTTTGCTACTACAATGTATAGATCATTTACAATATTTTTTTATTCTCTACATTCACAGTAAAAACAACATTTAGGTGATACAGCCCCTTTAAGCAGTTATTATAAGCCAAACTAAAAGATAAATGTCAAGATTTCCCAACCACATAACTCACATATTGCACACACTGGTCAGGCAGGCAGAGGCTGGTAACACAATGCAGATAGACTGATGATGCTTTCAGGCCACTGTGCTGCAGGAAGCGGAATGTTTCAAAACTGAACCTTGCCGTTTTATTTTTCCCATTTAAAATTACTGCAGTCTTGTTATCCACACTACACCTATATAAAACAAAGTGATATAGGTAAATACTTTGAGTGCAAATATCGGAGGCTTATAAGGAAAGATAGCAATGCTGGTATTCTTCAGTTATCAAATTCATTTTTAAACTGCAATGAAAGGGTTTACCCTACAAAGAAGTTGTGCTTCTCACTCGGTATGGAGGTAGGTGTGATAACAGGTGATGGAGTAGCAAAGCATTGGTCCAGAAGTACATTGAAGCTGAAATTAATAGAAAGGATGGTAAGTTTCTTATGCAATGTTATCTTTAACATGAACCCATAATGCAATATGATCTGATAATGCTGAGATCTGGCTTTTCTCAGCATTCTAAATTGTAACACGGGGTTACATATAGAGGTAGATTCTTAAGCAAGGTTGTAAATGTGGAACAATCAGCAGAAGCAATGCGTTGGCTTCCATGGTGACCAAGTTCACGTTTAGAACTATTTCCCATCGTTGAGTTTTATTCCTAACCCCCACAGAGTGCAGTCAATGGGAGACAATAAGGACCACTCACCATTTCATATAGGTGCATAAAGTTCTCCTAGAGAAACAGCATATATCTCATAGCACCATCTATAACCTGTAGCTTCAGTGGAGTGAATTAATCAAAATTATGAGTGTCCTGACACACCTCTTCTTCAAAATGAAAGTCGACCTCCAAAGTCTACCTCTTCGAGCTATTCTTGAATTTTAATGAATTGACCCAATAGTGTTTTATTTTACAGTAAGATCCAGTGTTATCTGTTTTTTTCGCTACTAAGTTTTTAAATGTAATACATACAAATTGTTGAAATGTTAATTTATTTGCTATCTTGTATACTTTGTTAGAAATCTGTGTTTTTTTTTAGAAGATACCTTGTTAAGGTGAATACCCTTTGTAACTATAATAAATTTACACGTTGAATATATATATATATTTATTTAACATTATAAAACACTTTTGCACCATTGTATATATTGTTCTCTTTATGGGCTCAGAGACATTTACATTATCCAAGACAACAACATGAGATTTCCCAGGTACTCTTAACATTTGAATGAATATTATGTGACTCTGGTGATCTATACCACCTCCCTTTTTAGCAATCTTTTTTATAACTTATATTGTTGGTGTATCTTTTGGTATAAGAAAGCATTCTAGCTAGTCTTTCATATCCTTCATACAATTATTTTCAGGGCTTCAGTCTTTCTTTACATTACTATCCAACATCACACGGATGGCAAGTATACTTCATTTTTTAAATTAGCGTAAATTGGGTCTAAATTTCACAGTAAAAATCAAGCACAATGTTCCATCTGTTACATTTGTAGAAACAAAGATCACAATAATCAATATACAGATATAAAGAAAGTGATTATTTACTTTGTTGCTGTGTTATCAAGTGCTACTTGAACATAGACTATTTGCTTCAAGGGATACATTGTTCCATTTACTGCCAAGGCATTAGTGAATCCTGGATCCTGGAAAGTAATGGATATATTATAATTATTATTGTTATTATACACTTGAAGAGATGAAATGGTGTGGAAATTATGTGGCAAACAGTGACACACAAGTAAAAAATTTATATAAGAAATGGTATGTAAGTCCTATATGGATTCTCACTTTCAAATAATGTGCATGGGTTCTTACTTAATCACTAGAGATAGAATTTGATATGGAGATAAGGTAAAAGGACATACCTACAGTTGATCAGAAATGTAAAATATATTTTGAAATATGCTGCTAGCAGGGGTCTAGGACACTTGTTCGCCGCATCTTCATCGCTGACAGTTCAGCACCATGGCAGTTAGAACACTGAACTGTCAGCAATGAAGAATAACGCGGCCGTTACATCGCAGCCGCGGCTATGTAAGAGCTGACAGTTCAGCGTGAAGACTGTTATGGAAAGGGGGATCATAGCTGATTTTTTGTTTAGGACCCCCAAAAATCTAGACCCATCCCTTATTGACAGAATTAAAAGATTATATACTGTAAATGTTACTCTTTTTATGGCAACAACATTTGTATTCTTCTACATACTCACTGTGAAAAGTTGCATATTCAGAGTACTAATGAAGCTGCCATTGTTTGAATTGACAGCAACTGTTCCAAATGACCTGTAGAGAAAAAACACTGAATATTTTGACAGCTTTGCTGAGTAGTTCTAATGTTAATGGGGTCTAATTAATGAGTTAATATATATCATGTCTCATTTGGAAGCCATATAATACTTACGTCAGGAGTTGAGTATTGTTCAGCATGTATTGCAAAGGATAATAACAGGAAAAGTTATAGTACAGGTTTGTGCTGAAGGTGATGATTCCAGTATCTGTGCCTGAAGGAGAGTCTACGAATCCTGAGATGATCACAGTCTGCACATTTGAATAGTCACTGAAGATGCCACTTCCGGCTCCATCTATAATCTGTAAACAGCTAAATTATTCCAGGAAGATCTCCATACAGTACACTTCCTTACCTGTGACTCAACTAAAAAGCTTGGTAGATTATCTGGGAATCATGGGAGTTGTAGTTCAACAACAACTGGATGGCTGTATGCTAGCTGCTCATGCCAACATTTATTGTTTATTTTTTGGAATTACATTATTAACGTTCCTGATAATATTCAAAACTACTGATACTGACAATCCCAGTTTGAAGAGATTGGTTCAAGAGACTCATGCAGCCCTAGTTAAACATTAGCAGTACTCACTTGAATGATGTTACCACATGCATTTCCACTGGTGTCATCAACAGGGAGGACATATTTCATCTGGGGATTCCCCGAAGAGTTGTCAAAAGTGCCCATGCATGACGACAGATTATGTTTACCATTGAGAGCCAGTTCAAGTGGATTGAATTCGGCATACATCACTGGGCAAGCATTTATGGACAGGAGGATATTCGTCGGCCCACAGGTCACAGCAATATCGCTATTGTCTAGAACACAAATTGGGTTCAAATTCTTGGATAAAACATTGGTTAAAAGTTACCAAACATTTGTAACAAACCTAATATTTAGCCATTGATTCAACCTTAATAAGCTTTTTCTTGATAAAATAATATAACATGTTTTACCTGGAAGTCGGTTGTAGGCATCCGAACAGCTTTCTGCAGTGTAAATATTGTCAGACACACATAGGAGCAGGAGAAGTGAAAGCCTCATTTTCTTACTTCACAATATTATTAGTAGTAAATTGCCTGAAAATGGAATTCATTTATTTTTACACAAATGAGAAATATTGAATATCGAATGCAATTTATATTATAAACCCAATTTCCTCCAATTTTCGGAATTCTCTCCAACACGTAATTCAGCTTTATAACTTGTCAGCTATTTAAATGATGGATTTTATCTGTTCTCATGCATGCTTAGTGTTCTATTTGTTTCAAATAATCTGCAAAACATACAGAATACACCACAGACACATTTAAAACACATCTCTCCCCTTATTTAGGCATTTGTTTTTATTTTGCTAATACAATGTACAGATCATTTTCAAGAATTTGTTTATGCTCTACATGCACAGTAAAAACAATCTTCAGGTGATACAATCCCTTTGAGAATAAAAGTGAAAACATTGTCAGGTCAGTTTTTAGTGAATAGATCCCTATAACTTCTTGACTAGTACATCTTATACTGAAAAAAAATAAAAAAGTGTGTTGTTCTGAACTAATAACTTTAGATACAACTGTAAACTAACATACTTAATGAAAAATATATACAAATGTGTTTATTCAATTGTGTTTATTGAATTCCTTGAATTCATCTAAAGAATTATCTACAATGAACTTTCTAAATATACATACATGTATAAATTTGATGTATTTTACATCATAGGTTAAATAATAATACCCTGTTACCCTAACCTGTCTACAGATCTATAAGATTCCAATTTAAAATTTTATGAAAGATTTGTAAAGAAATCCTTTAGTAAAGTGCTCTTTTATACGGTTAAATTATTTTTCTATGTATCCTGCCTGTAAAAATGAATTATACTGTAAATAATTTCAAATACATATTTAAATGTATATTTTTCCTGCCATTAAAAAATGCCTCACAAATTACTTTTTTCTCAGTTAAATTTTAATTATAAGTTAGAAATAGAAAGTTATTTACATACCAGCCACTATCGACAACTTTTAAGCTTCCCTTTTATCTGAAGTGTGGAGATCTGTTGTGCTCACAAGACACTTATAAAGGCTCTCAAAAAGGACATTTATTTTAGAAATCTTAAATACCTTTTTACTGGCGGGCAAGATGTAGTTTTGAATTACAGCTAAGATTTCATTCTTTTTCATTCTTCTTTATGACAAAAGAAGATACAGGAATTTTCGAAAAGCAAAGAATTCCCACCAGACAAACAAAACTCCTTGTTATTTCACAGCAGATGTAACATTATCTAGTAGATAATTCTTAAACTATGAAAACAATCAAAAAGCACACATAAACATGTTACATATTACTGCAGTAAACTAAAATGTATTTACATTTAAATACAGCTAAAATATATGTTAGAAAGGATAAAATGGGCACTATTTTTAAAACTGAATTATGGGGTAAAATTAGTTAAGTGGGCTCAATGGGGATTTCTAAAAGTGGGCTCAATGGGGATTTCTAAAAGTGGGCTCAATGGGGATTTCTAAAAGTGGGCTCAATGGTGATTTCTAAAAGTGGGCTCAATGGTGATTTCTTAAAGTGGGCTCAGTGGTGATTTCTAAAAGTGGGCTCAATGGGGATTTCTAAAAGTGGGCTCAATGGTGATTTCTAAAAGTGGGCTCAATGGTGATTTCTTAAAGTGGGTTCAGTGGTGATTTCTAAAAGTGGGCTCAATGGGGATTTCTAAAAGTGGGCTCAATGGTGATTTCTAAAAGTGGGCTCAATGGTGATTTCTAAAAGTGGGCTCAATGGTGATTTCTAAAAGTGGGCTCAATGGTCTTTTCTAAAAGTGGGCTCAATGGTGATTTCTAAAAGTGGGCTCAGTGGTGATTTCTAAAAGTGGGCTCAATGGGGATTTCTAAAAGTGGGCTCAATGGTGATTTCTAAAAGTGGGCTCAATTGTGATTTCTAAAAGTGGGCTCAATGGTGATTTCTAAAAGTGGGATCAATGGGTATTTCTAAAAGTGGGCTCAATGGTGATTTCTAAAAGTGGGCTCAATGAGGATTTCTAAAAGTGGGCTCAATGGTGATTTCTAAAAGTGGGCTCAATGGTGATTTCTCTGGTGCTTTCTCTGGTGATTGCCCCACTTTTAGAACTTTGCATTTACATTTTGGAATTAACCCCTAAACTCTCTGAGAATTTACTGCCCCTTGTGTTTAATTTGATGCTTATAAGAAAAAAACTTATATAAAACCTTAATCCAATAATTTTTAAAGCATAGTTGCCTGGGTCCCTTTGTTTGCATTACTGGTATACGAATAATTAAATCCAATCTCCTCTTGAGTTGATGGGGCATGTCCTCTGTGTGCAGTCTGGGTGATGGGGCATGTCCTCTGTGTGCAGTCTGGGTGATGGGGCATGTCCTCTGTGTGCAGTCTGGGTGATGGGGCATGTCCTCTGTGTGCAGTCTGGGTGATGGGGCATGTTATGTGGATGCAAAGTGTTTGCTGGCTGGGGTAAGTCCTGGGTGTGCAATGTCGGTGCTAGGGCATGTCATGGGTGTTCAAGGTGGTGCTATGGCAAGGGATGTGAAGGCAATAACATAAGGGGTGCAGGAAAAATGGAGTGGGATGGAGTGGGATGGAGTGGGATGGAGTGGGATGGAGGGATGTAGTCCACAAAAGTTAGTGTTTGTACTATAGACTTACTGTAACCCCATTGCACAGCCCATCCACAATTAGCAACTAGCAATGTTACTTGCTTAACATCATGGGAGTTGCAGTCAACAATAGTTGATGTTGTGTAGTGCAGCTCTGTGATGCACAGCACACATTGGGAGCATTACAAAAAAGGCATTTAGAGGCAATAAAAAGGGACATAATGGCCTGGTTCCAAAAAAGACACTTGGTTATGCAGCAGTGGTTATGTAGTCCTTTGGGACTAGAGGTGCTGTTATTACATGTATAATGATGTTCAGCCAACCAAATGGATGGCTGAGGATCATGAGATGTGCATTCCCCAGCAGCTGCAGTACCAATCCATAATCATTCAATACCTAACCTTTGGCACTCTAGTTGTTGAGTACTCTCCGTCACATGATGCTTAACACACTGGCTGAGAGTCATAGGAAATGTAGTCTGAACAGCTGGAGTATTAACTCAGTTTTAAATTTAGAATCCAATATAAGATGGGACTGTGGCGGGTATGGTTTCAATGAGCTACTCTACTTTGTTAACCCTTTACCCCCTTAGTGACATGACCTTTTGATCTTGTCTTTCAATTGGTGACAAGAGCTGTTTTGACATTTCTGGGATGTTTGTGTTAAGCTGTAATTATCTTTGTCACATGCTGTACCCACACAAATTATATATTGTTTTATCACCATAAGAAGGGCTTTCATTAGATACCATTATGTTCATCATATCCTATAATTTACTACAAAAAAATCATAAAATATGATGAAAAAATAAAAAAGCACTTTTTCTAACTTTGACCTAAAAAATAGTTTACATAAATAAAATTGGTAAAAAATATTGTCTAAATAGTTTCAGAATATTGTCATGAGTTTAGAAATATGATTGTTTCCATGTATTTCTTCAGTTTTTTTGCAAGTTATAGGGCAATAACCAAAAATAGTGTTTTTGGTTTTATAATCATTTTCATTTCTTGACCCAAACCAGAACCCTTAATTTAACAGTAACTCTAACCCTTATGCTAACTCTTAATATATTTTAATTTCATTTTAACTCAATACCTTATGCTAACCCTAATTTAATTGTAACCCTAACAGCTATTCCAATCCTAACCGTAGATTTTCGCTAATTGAGTCTTTTTTGCATTGCAGTGTTGCTGACTTCCTCTAGGGGCAGTCAAGCAACATATTCAGAGTGCCGGAAGTGAATTTTTTTTCACTTCAGAAGCTATGACCAAAAGAGGGTGCAGCTATATTTCAGGAGCATGGTGAAATCCGTGGAGCGATCGTAGGTGCCCAAGAGCCCGAATTTCGGTGCTGGCTATTGCAGCACCATCAGAGTGGTTTTCACGATCATGTCAGGCATGTCCATTGTTGGGAACAGAGTTCCCGGCTGGATGTGCCTGACACATTCATTTTCACGAAGGGGTTAAAACAACCAAAAAGTGGAGTAATCACTAAAGCCTTTTACAAGCTATATGGAATTGTTGATATCCATACAATATATAAATTGTAGTGATGTGTAGATATGAACTAGTGTTACCATATCCTGGTGACCAGAAAAGAGGACACACACCCCATCCCTTGGCATTGCACCCACGGCATCTGATTGCACCAGCACTCACAGGACTTGCCATCAACACCCATTGCACTTACAGGACTTGCCATCAACACCCATTGCACTTACAGGACTTGCCCCCAGCACCCATTACACTCACAGGACTTCCCACCAGTACTCATAGGACTTGTCCCTTGCACTCACAGTCTTGTCCCTGGCACCCACTGGACTCACAGGACTTGCCCAAGCACCCATTGGACTCACAGGACTTTCCTCCGGCAACCATTACACTCATAGGACTTGTCCCCAGCACCCAAGGCACACACAGGACTTGTCGCGTGCAGCCATTGCATTCATAGATTTGTCCCCGGCAATCACTGGTCTCAGAGGACTTGGACTTTATGGATAAGGGATACTCAACCTAACCCTCATGGAACTAGTATTAAATTATTCGAGGGCTGCATTTTATTCCCAGTCTGGCCCTACACTCATTTTGTTATTATATGTCCACTGAGTGACTATAACGAGGCTACGTCATTGCACTGTATGTTATTTATTCTTATGCTTATTTTATCATCAGCAGGAGTGAGAATTGAATCTGCTGATTTGTGCAATAAAAACAATGGATAATGACACATTATCTTTAGTTTTATCTATAATGTGCATTAACATTTTTCAAGAATGTCATGGAAGCTTTTACAGTCCAGTATTGCCCACGCATTTTATGTTTTTTTTCTTTCATAATTTGCATGCTTAAGGTTCGTTTTTCCTGAGTTTTGTCTAACAGAAAATTTGATTTCCCTGTTTAAATTGAGGACTGGAACATGTAAAAACAACAAAACAAAGAACACTGCACTATTCCACTACTGACTCCTTGATGATGTCAGTGAGTTAGGAACATGGTCTTGCAAGACAGCCATTGTCTCCGACACCAATCCTAATCCGACAAAAATCAAGGGCATTTACATCTGTGTGCCTTGGGTATATTTATACTACAAGAGTTTTTATGTTTATTTGTGAAATATGTTACTGTATGTACATTTATAGCGGAATCTCCATTTATTTAGGTTACTAATTGGCATATGGGATACATCTTTATTATATGCAATATATTCTTGTATTACATATTTTTGTGATATATATATATATATATATATATATATATATTTATGGTTTTTATATTTATACGTAATATTGTACAGATTTTTTAATTTATATATTATTGTAATATAACGTTATTTTCAAAAACACACACATTTATTTCAATTAATATTTTTAATACAATTTTTGAGGTATTTAAAAAAAATGATGGGGGTTAGATTTCTGAAGAATTAGGCAAACTGAACAAAGCTTTTAACGTCCCTTAGAGAAAAGGAACTTCGTGCCCATTTGTTCATTGATCATAATGTTATTAACATAAAAATAAATAATTAACATTATTGTGGAAGCATTTCGCTGATGACTGGATTACCTGATTTAAAGGGCCTTTCTGATCACCAAAATGATCCAAATTGTTATGAAATTTGGAGCTAAGTGAATCAGCCCCTAAACTATACATCTTGGACCAGTTACAGCACAGTGTACAGATGAATTATTACCTACAAAATGAGTTCGTCATTTTTTTTTACTGTATATATATTGAACTTATCAGCGATTTATTCACCCAACATATATTTAAACGGACTCGAAAACCAAGAATTGGTTGCAATACAAAGAATAGATTGTTGATCATTCTACAATTCACTGGGATGAATAGACTATTGTCTACCATGCAGGTGAAATATGTTGACATGACTTGCAGCGTGATACATAGAAAAATAACAATAGCACATTGTGCTGGAACTTCAATTTCACCACATGTTTAGAATGTCAGTTACAATAGGATGTGTACTCTTCTGTATCAAATATTTCTACGTTTAACCTTAATACTTCACTAGGGAATAACTGAAACCCAACTGGGGCCTTTGTTTGCAACATGGACACTTGGTTTTATCCATCTGCTAAAAGACTAAGAGACTGTGGCAACAACTGCCTAGACTAACCCAGGGGCATTTATCACAATATGCTCATATCAATTACTGGGACTTGCAAGATGGATTTCGATGACCTAAGTTTGAATTATGCTATATAATGTTAACAAATACTGCATCGCTGGAGAAAACATTTTTGTTTAATAAAGATGTTATAATTTTGATATTGTAATTTATTTTAAAATAGGCTCATTTGTAGATTGCTTTAGTTCAGATTTATTTCAAACACTATTAAAAAAAAACAAACATTTCATACGGTTAAATCATGGAAGCACGTCTAGCTAGAGAAGGGACTAAATTGGAGATGGTCTACGTTTCTTTCATGGGCAGGGAATTCAGACTTTCCAGGACAACTACATCAAATATGGACAACCAGGGGACTATCCACCATTGATACATTTTAAGACAAAAAAAAAAGAAAAAGAAGTGTCATCACTGTAAATATGTAAAGATCACTTAACAGGTGCAGGTCTCCCAATGTTTCAATATTTTAAGAAATGTTATACTAAACCAAATCACAAAACATCTCAGCGATTGGTCCAACGCGTTAGATGTATACATTAAACAAGATGTCCCTCAGACATCTGATTGGAATGTATTTACCTGTCCAAACTCCTGCTTGCATACACATATCAAGACATACATTACGCCTACATATGCTTGCTATGGCAATATATTATGAAAAATAGGTATTCGTCCCACTGTCCAGAGGCAGATTTGTTCATGACCAAGGACCGTGCTAATTTTGGGAGAATTTGATTAGTTTTACAAACAGCCCAATTGTGACCTAGGGACATTGACACCAGAAACTGTTGTACTGTACACATGATTGGTGGTTGCCAGTCAGTGATACTTTAATTTAGGCCATTATAGGCCTGGCGAAGGATTTGAAGTGTGAGTCGAGGTGAAGGTAAAGAGTGGTGGTAAGACCTATAGAATGCTACTATCATTGACCCATCATTTCCATGCAAATCAGTTAAAATATGAACATTATATTCTACATGTATAATATGTATTACAATTTGAACATTTAATTCTATATAGACTTGTGCTATAATGCTCTTGTTTTATCACCAACCTGTTTGTGGGATGGGTCCAACAAGGATATTGGTTATTTTTCTAAAAATAAAAAAAACCAGCACATAAATTCCCATCCAACATTTATTTTTACCCATGTTAGCGATGAGAATTCGCTACTATGACTGCAGATGTATATTTGGAAGGGGATTAAACAAGACTATACTGTGGCAGCAGCACCACAAATTAGGAGAGTATAGGAACATGCAATAATGCGGTGGGCAAGGTTAAGTTTCGGCCAGATTTTGACCAAAAGCTCCTACATATTTCTGCACACTGCCAAATGCTTTTAATAAGGCTGTGAACCAATAGCACAGCCTTAAGTTACATTCTAGCCAAGATGGACTTCCTAGTATGGAGATATTTTATCCACCCAACTGACTAAACTAGATATGGCTTTCATGAATGTTGAGCCTGAAGAAAGTCTGCAACACAGCTGGCTTTTAAAACAAACTAACCCCCAGATGTTTTCATTTCACATAAGCTTCCTTTCCTAGCAATTAAGGAACAGTAAGAACAGTAGGCAAATTGTTGATTTTGCTGGTCTGTTTTACAGTTTGTTTTTTTTGTAAAAAAAAAAAAAACTTCAGGATAATGGCTGGGAACTGGCTTTAACTCTGTGGAAAAAAAAAGTAAAAGCCAGAAGTCCAAAATAAAGAGAGCCCAACTTGAGCAATGTAGAAGCTACTGCTGAAGGACACAATAGAAAGTCAAATTGAGATGCTAAACACGTTTCACCAGAACGGTCTCACCTTCCTCAGGAGATAAGGGTATACTGATGAAGCTGTGACATTTGTTCCGGTGAGACATGTTGAGCATCTCCAGTTTCCAGTTTTAATACTGTATTACACCATTTGTGTTTTGCATTTAGTTTTATGAAGGTCCAGCTTGTTACTGCACCATCATGACTGTCAAAGCCCCCCCTCGCCCCGGTTGATCTGTCCATTTTAGCACTTGAAAGAGTAATAGGGGGCAACGATCAAGTTGATAGCAAGCATCAGTGTTTACTGCATGTAGTGCTCAAACTGTAAAGTTTCTGTAATTAGACTGAGCACATCATTCATGCTTTTCGGGAGCATAAATAAACATTCAGGCTAACATGAAGAGTGTAGATTTATCATAATTTGAATATATATGTTCATTGCATGCCTGTGTAATTTGTTTGATCAAGACTGAATTATAGCTTTAAGACCAATACATTAGAGTATCAAACTATATGTGCACATCGAATCAGGAACCAGTTTAAAAAGAATGTTAATTTATTCATTTTTTTATAAAAAAATTGTCAATACAGAATTCACATAACATATATAAAAATAAATAAAATCTGTTTTTCATAAAAAGTTAATTTCATAAGTTAAAAAGGGGAAGTTATTTTCAATAAAGTGCCAAGACATTGATGTCTTAATGTCAACGCTTTGTATTCACCCAATGGTATCGGTCAACCCTGGGACCAGAGAAACCAGATGAATGTTTGAAAGGTTTGTAGCCTTTGCTTGAAGGATAGTATCCAGTAGCTGAAGGTTGTGGTCCATCACTTGAAAAGTTCTTCCGCCGAGGAAATTGAGACCAAGACTGGCTGAAGTCTTTACACTAAACAAAAAAAAAAAAAAAAAAGTTTACTTTTTTGCAAGTTATAGGGCAATAACATGTCCACCCAGTAAATGATTATAGGAACACTAGATGAGGAAGCCATCCTTGAAAGGATCTAAACCGCATTTAAAGATCCAGGATGTACACCTTACTCTAGAGATTTCAGAGAAGGTCTACTAAACTGGTTCATGGATCGTCACATGTATAGCCGAGCAAAGGAGACAGGAGGGGACATTATCCCAAAATGTAAATGCATAAAGGGAATCACAGTAAAGTACATGAAAGAAAGCCACTAGAGGACAATCTTAAATGAAGGTCAAAGTTTTAATATCAGAAACCATTACTTTAATGAGAAGTTAGTGGATGCATGGAAGAGCCTTCCAGCAGAAGTGGTAGAGGTTAACAGTCCTATTTGGAAATCAGCACATCATAAATGCATGATCATATTAGCAACTTTAACCCAAGTTACATTTTTCTTTTTTGAATAAAAGTTTACCTGATAGATACTGTTGGGATTACTGACTGTAGGAATAGTCTTTGGTTCCTTGGTGGTCTCTTCATCAGATGATGAGGTAGCTGAATGATAGTCAGAAGTTGCTTTTTCAACAGCACTGCTAATGCATTTGGGTACATTATGCTCTTTTCCCATGAAGCTTGCAATTGTGAACGGGCTATTCTTCTCACCATATCTAAATAAAAACAAGTGCTTTATATTGTGGCAAAATATGCCTTATATACACACAGCTTTGGAAGATTAAATCACAAGACATTACCTGCAGCATACTTCAAATGGATCTACCCAGATTGTCATTTCCTTTGGCAGGCCAAGGTCATTGAAGTCCACATCACTCTCTCTGCAAGCTTGATGCAGAATGGAATCGACAGACTGGAACAAGTTTATCCTTATGCATCTTTAAAATACATTCTGGTTAGTAAACTGGTTACTTTTACCCATGGGTTTGGGCATACTGGTGAACAGTTCCTCCCCTGTCCAGTCAGACTGGATTCAATTTAAATTTGTATCCACTGGGTGGAAATATTTGGTCATAGACATGAGCTAGTGTGGCCAGATTTTGGTCCCATTTGCTTATCCCACCAATTCTGATCAAGTGACCTTTCAACAGAGCTCCCAAGACGTCCCTGCCCCACCAAATCAGTCATAAACTTTGTTCAAGAAGCATATACAAGTTGTGGGTGTAAAATGGATTGGAAAACCACTTCAAATTCAGGATGTAGCAGAAGCATTATGACACTACATATGCCAGAAGACTTTCAGTACTACAGGAGTAAAGATGGCTCAAGAAATGTACTTAATTTGTATTCTCTCATAAAAGCACGTTTATATAAAATGCCATCTTTCAATTACACAGAACATATTTTATACTACAGTTGTCCGTTAAACACAGTCTGGGACAGACATGCAGAGCTAGAGAACTACTCCTAGACAGCAGTTTTGCCCTTCATGAGAACTTGTCAGAATGAGGTTTGTTACCGAATTTCTGCTTGAGGCCAGAGTAGATAGAGGGGGAGAGGGAGAAGAAAAAAAAAAAAAAAAAACAAAATATAAAAAAAAACTACACAACCTTATTTGCATTTGCCTACCCAGAATCCCTTGCAATGGGGGCATTGCAAGTGTAGGCAGTCTGTAAGGAAAATAAAGTAAAGTCCTCCACTGTTAATGCCTGAGATTACATTGCTTATACATTTTGAAAGATAATCTATAAAAAGTTACACAAGTTCTATATTATTGTTAGTGCAGCTTTCAACATTTAGGCAGAATCAGCCAGTATGTGATAATAGGACCAGGTCAAGCCCATCAGACCCCAGAACATCTTTAGCCAAAGGCAGAACTGACATAGGGCCATAACAGTTATTACAATTTCTCTATAAAACCCATTTGACATCGCCAGTAAAAATAAGTGCAGATGCAATTAGGCCTTAAAGCCACTAAACCTATTACAGCACTGTGAGCTGGAATGCAAGCACAATGCCATAAAATAAGCAGGTACCATACAGATAGCAGGGCAGATATTTGTTTAACCTTTAGGACTACTAATCAATAAAAACCTCAATTTCCCAATGCTTACCTGAATGCCTGCCCTTTGACTGGGTTCTCAGCATACCAATGAGTTCTATACTTTGCAAACAGTAGTTTAGTCAGTTTGGCAGCAAATGTTTCAGTCTTCAGTTTGCTCAGCTTTCTGTGCTTCTTAACCAGCATTGTGATAAATACAACAGTGGCTGCAATCTCTTCCTTCATGGTTTAATTTATTTTAATTTTATTTTTAAAAGCACAGAGGATGGAACAGCTGTAAAGATAAAGTTGGTTTTACTGGTGTAACAGGACAGGGAACACCCCCCACTAAAGTAAGAACCATCAGGATGTATAAAAACCAGTTGCAATGGGTTTTATAACAAAAGTTAGTCATTATGACTTACTCCTCACTCAGACATGGAACTGCAGCTCCACCCCACTCAAAATAAAAAATATATAGTTGCTGCAACTCTACCTGGCGCACACACACACACCCCTCTGGAAGATCTACACCTGTACCTTCACATATTGATTTTCACTTTTATTTTAAATTACTACCAAAATTCACACACAAATATTAAAGTTTGATATTTGGGCAAAGCAGGCATCACTACAAACTCACAATAATAGCAACACACATAAGCCACAATACTCCTCACACTAAACCACACAGTCAGCCCTCCATGTACTAACCTGAGTGCAAACTTCCTCTCTTGTGAAGCCTAACTCACAGATTCCGAATTAAATAGGTAGCAATGCCTGGACATCAGAGCTAATCAGGTGCAAGGCATTGAGTAAATGACTATTCATTAACTAATTCCACAATTTCAAATTAAGCTTTGTTGATAGGCAAAAGGTAACACTCCTCACTTTAGGTGACCACACAACAGGTTTATTCAGGGATGCTTATGATAAATGTATAGACCAGGGCTGTAATCACTAAAATGTAATCTTTATCTAGTTATTTATTATTAGTGTCCTTAAATAAAAATACAATGCAGTCACAAACCTTCCATCTCTTGCCCCAGGCAAATCAGGAGCGTGGGAGGTTGAGTGTGCGTGATAGACACCCTAACTCAAGTTATTCAACTACTGATATCAAATTAAGGTGATCAAATAGTTGTTTTGTCATCAGGGATGGTTAAAAAAAAGTGTGTACTGCAGGGTTGTTTTCAGTAAAATATAAACAGCCTGCAGACGTCCTGTTCAATAATAGATGCAATATTATAGAGATGTACAATTGTTAATAGAAACTATAGGTCATAAAAGTATGTTATATTTATTTTAACATGAAAGACGATTTTGACTAAAGTGCAATAATATTACATCAATGAAATACAGTTAGATATTTTTAGAGAGCCTCCAATGTGTTTTTTTTGCCCTGTGGACCTTCAGAAAGAACAGGATGGCCACATCATTGTTATATTGACACTTTTGATAAACGTTTACTCCATGTCGTCAATTAATAAAATACAGACTGTTTCCAGCCTTCATTTTATCTAATGAAGCCCTGAAAAATGCATTTGTCATACGTACCCCAGGATAGAGGCAATGTGATTACCATAGGTGACACTGATTAATGGGACTTTAAATTGTTGTAATTAAAACATTGGGGATTATGTATAACAACTTCTGCACTGCAAAGTGTCAGGAGTTTTATAAAAAATAAAATAAAAAAGCACAATCGCTGTTTATTATGTATAGTGGTGATTGTGCCTTTTTATAACTCTTGGCAGTTTGCAGTACGGGAAAACGACCTATGCCCGTGTTTGGCGTAGGTTCTCAACCATAAGTCAGGCACTGTTAAGTACCGTATTTATCGGCGTATAACACACGCCGGCGTATAACACGCACCTAATTTTAAGAAGGAAATTTCAGGAAAAAAAACTTAAATTTCAAATAAAGAACTTTGAAGCCCAAAATGCCATTTTAATATGCCAGGATATTGCCCCCAATATGCCATTTAATATGCCAGGATATTGCCCCCAATATACCATTTAATATGCCAGGATATTGCCCCCAATATGCCATTTTAATATGCCAGGATATTGCCCCCAATATGCCATTTAATATGCCAGGATATTGCCCCCAATATGCCATTTAATATGCCAGGATATTGCCCCCAATATGCCATTTAATATGCCAGGATATTGCCCCCAATATGCCATTTTAATATGCCAGGATATTGCCCCCAATGTGCCATTTAATATGCCAGGATATTGCCCCAATATGCCATTTAATATGCCAGGATATTGCCCCCAATATGCCATTTTAATATGCCAGGATATTGCCCCCAATATGCCATTTTAATATGCCAGGATATTGCCCCCAATATGCCATTTAATATACCAGGATATTGCCCCCAATATGCCATGTAATATGCTAGGATATTGCCCCTTAGTATGCTCGTTATGCCACCCTCCCCCCCCCCTTCCCCAGACCCCAGTACTTACCTCGTTCCTGCTCTGTTTGTTTAAAAAAACACACTTTGTTGACCGCGCGGCTGGAGGGGAGCTCACAACGCTTCCCTCACAGCTACACAGCTTCAGAGCACCGGGGGACAGAGCAGGAACGAGGTACGTTTTAGATTTTTTTTATTTTTTCAGCCACCGATCGGCATATAACACGCACACATCATTTGCCCCCTATTTTCAGGGAGAAAAAGTGCGTGTTATACGCCGATAAATACGGTACTTCGGCCATGTTTCCAGGGACACATATTTGTTCCACATGCTGCAGAAAGAGCATGCAAAGTGCATTCTCTCTTTCATGAATAAAGCCCTTACTGTCCCTGATCGGAAAGATGGCTGGTAACCCTAAAAACAAATGAAATTTTTCCTAGTGAAATCAGTAATATTTTGCATTTCACATCTCAAAAAAATGTCATAAGACACAATTAAAGACCACATTTCTTGCAGTTCTGCTCACTCAAGGTATATATTACTTTATATTCTGTACTTGCACTGTGTAAAGTGAAGTTGTAGTTCTATTCTCTCCTTTCACTGTTGAGGATCCCCCAGAACCATATTAATTAATTCCCGGATTGCCTTCTAGCCACACATGACTTGTTAATGATGCAGGTTGGGGTTCAGTAGTTATGTATGTCTATAATAAAAATTAAGTTTGCAAATTCTTACATGTATGAAAACATGCATGATTCAAGGCTGCATTGGCTAAAAAGGCATAGTTGCCAACATTGGCCATGTTTCCAGATACACAAATTTGTTCCACATGCTGCAGAAAGAGCATGCAAAGTGCAGCCCGGCAGTATCTATAATGGATATGCGCACAGACAGAATCCAATGAATTAATCATGGTAGGTTCTATGAGATCTCCACCCAGGGGCAGATCCAGAGTCTGATCTCGGGAGGGGCACATGTCCGTCTGTCTTTTCCTCTCTTCCATGTCCGTCTGTCTTTTCCTCTCTTCCATGTCCATCTGTCTTTTCCTCTCTCTCATGTCCTTCTGTCATGCTCCTCTCCCTTCCCATGTCTGTCGCACTCCCTGTGTCCATATGTCTCTCTTCCTTCCCATGTACGTTCTCTCTTCTTCTTTTCCATGTCCGTCTTTGTATCCTTTTCTTTCACATGTCTGTCTCTCCTCTGGCATCCCATGTCTGTCTGTCTTTCGTCTGCCATCCCATGTTTGTCTGTCTCTCATCTACCATCCCATTTCTATTTCTCTCGTCTCCCTTCCCATTTATGTCTCTCTTCTCTCCCTTCCCATTTCTGTCTGTCTCCTCTCCCTTCCCATGTCTCTCTCTATTCTCTACCTCCTATGACTGTCTCTTTGTCCCTCTACCCATGTGTGTCTCTCCGCTTCCCCATAGCTGTCTCTTTTCCTCCTCTCCTTCAACTGTGTTCTCTCCTCTATCCCCCATCTGTGTTCTCTCCTCTCTCCCCCACCCGTCAGTGTTTTTCGCTTCTCCTCTCTTCAGTGTTCTCTCTTCTCCCCCATAAGTGTTCTCTTCTCTCTCTCCCATCAGTGTTCTCTCCTCTCTCCCCCGTGTTCTCTCCTCCCTCTCCCCCCCAGTGGTGTATCTTGGTTTTGTGCTGCCATAGGCAGACAAAAATTTGCCCCCCCCCCCCCCCCAAACCACGATGCACACCCACGACATAACCCATAACACACGTTGCACACCAAGGTCTTGCCCCATCACCCCATTTACATGCCTCCATAACCCCATTACATACACATTACCAATTTTATTTGCCAATTTGCCCCAAAAATGGCCATCTACCATCCAGACAGACCAGTTGACTAGGAAGATACACATTATTGGTACAAACACCCTCTGTGACATCTCCGTTTTAAGCCATGCTTAGTGTACATATGGTATCACGCACTTCATATTACATTATATACAATATATTTACTAGCATTTGTTTTCAGTGATACAATATATCAAAATTCATCCATGCATCACACTTACGCAATGCCAGTCAACAAAATGAATCTAACTCTGTGGGATTTGACTTGATTCACACAGTACTGTGTATGTGATCTGTACATTGTAAAAGGGCATGTGCTGCTGATACATGGGATTTATGTTACATTTTTGTTTCAAACTGGTGCCTATTATTTTTATGGAGAATCTGATATCTCTCTATTGAGCTCTGTGTTTTGTATTAGAATTGTGCAGACACTCACAGTGAAATACAAATAGCTTTTCAGCCCTCTAGTGAGAATTTAATTCTCGTTTTTCAAAACGTGTTGTTTTTTTTTGCACATGTGTTTGGTATAAATGTACACGGGGAGTTTTGAATGAACAGAAGTCTTGTAGAGGATCTCTCGCCACAATGTCTTCTTCAGGTGAGCTTTACAAATCTATGGTACTGTTTCATTTGGAATTTTATGGACACTGTATATAAAATATAGATTAATAGCATTGGTATGGAATGATTATTCTTTCAATAAATCAGATACATTGCGGGTTATGGATAGAGGGCAATTAATTGTGGGTCAGTTCTAAAAGTGGTCTAATCACAATGGAAACAATGGAATTTTACCTTTATATATATTATGAAAGTATTCCACAATTCTATCTCGTTGAGTCATTTCATCCTTCTATTAATGCTTGATTGTTGCAACCACAGTTCACTGTTCGGTAGTTAGACTTCAGGTGAATATGTGTGTGATAAAAAGGATGCTCATTAAGGGCTATTCACTAAATGGTGAGTTGATCACTTAGTGTCACCAGTTTATCTATACATTGTGCAGAAACAATCCTGGTGAGTTTGCACAATGTATAGCTAAAATGGTGAAAGGAAATGTGGATCTCACCTCATCTCACCTTTTAGTGAATAGACCCAAAAGCTAGTATGGGGGTTCATGTAAGTGTGTGACTAATATCGAACAACCTCACACTACTGTTAACGTAAGGTTAGACTATAATGAATGGTTTTAATAGTCTTGTAAGCAGCCTATAAACAGCAGTTGTCATATTCTCAAAAGTGAACAGTATGTTAGAATAAAGATAATGATGGGAAACATTTGTGGCTATTTACTAAAAGTGAACCGGAAACATTAGTAGCTGAGTTGAAAAGATAGGCAGTTTGAAGAATTTGTCCAAAAAGTAGATATTAATGCACTTGTTAGATCAGTTGAAGTCAATATACCCTTTTAGTAGAGTGAGTATCTATGTGTGTTTTTATTATTATCAGTGTTTTGTGTTACTGTTCTGTTCCTATACAGTCTGTTGAGAGACCAAGGATTAATAAGAGATGGATTTCTTATTTATCTTTTTAGGTACAATAAATATTCTTGTGTTCCTTGTCATGGGCTTTGCGGCACAGCATCACTTTGCAGAAGCACTGAATTGCTCATCCGCCTATTACAGATATCCAGGTTTGTAA
Source organism: Pelodytes ibericus (assembly GCA_036172795.1). Lineage (NCBI taxonomy): Eukaryota > Metazoa > Chordata > Amphibia > Anura > Pelodytidae > Pelodytes > Pelodytes ibericus. The sequence continues at coordinate 26,098,599 of CM069866.1, forward strand.
TTCAACATGATCATATGTGCATTTATTTTTATTGTTGTATCAAATATTTTTTTAGTGTCACACTGGTCCCACAGCATTTCCCACAGTGTCACAATAACTCATGTCCAGTTTCACACCTCCCCACAGCACTTGAAACAGTGTCAGTTTGTCCCTTAAAGCATGCCACAGTCAGTTTGCCCATTAAATCATGTCATAGCAAGTTTACCAGTAAAAATATTACAGTCAGGTGCTCATTAAAACATGCCACAGCCAGTTTGCCCATTAATAATGCCATAGCCAGTTTGCCCATAAAAATATACCACAGTCAATTTGCCCATTAACCTCTTAGTGACATGACTTTTTTGGTTGTGTCTTACCATTTTAACTTTTATGCAGTGTTTGTGCTTAGCTGTAATTTTCATCTCCAAGATGTAAGTTTACTATCCAATATGGTGCCCACATTCGCTCAGAGTGATCGGGGTGCCTTTTGAAGGAAATGTCGGTGTTGCTTAATGCCTAGGTATCGAGGCATTACGACAACAGATGGTGTTAGCAAACATTGATCGCTAACACCACTTATTCCATCTCAAGATGGACTTGGTCTATCCTCTGTCGACAACGGAGTTGTTGCCTGGGCAGATCTAGTAATGTAATGTTGTGAAGGGGTTAAAATATGCCACACTCAGTTGCCCATTAAAAACATGCAACATCCAGATGCCCATTAAAAAACAAATATCACAGTAAATTTTACTCAATTTCATGGGTCAAGCAGCTACATTTCAAATATCAAAGAGTCTTTTTCTTAGCTTCAAAAAAGACTTGTTGCCCATTAAGAACATGCCACAGTAAGTTTTCCCACTAAACATGTCACATTCAGGTACACATTAAAAACATGCCATAGCAGGTGCCTTTTAAAAACAGCCACAATCAGTTTGGCAATTAAAATATGCCACAGTAATGAAAAACATGTCACAGCTGGTGCCGATTAAAAACACGTTCCACAGTAAATTTGCCTATTAAAGTATGTCTGTTATTTGCCCATTCAAATATGCCACAATCATGTGCCCATTATGCAAAACATGCAAAAGTCAGTTTGCCCATTAAAAACATGCCACAGCCAGGTGACCATTAAAAGCATGCAACAACCAGGTGCCCATTAAAAACATGCACCAACATGTGCTTATTAAACACATATCACAGCCAAGTGCCCATTTAAAACATGCCAAACAGGTGCCCATTACAACATGCCATAGTCAGGTGCCCATTAAAAAAAATCTCACAGCCAGTTCTCAGAACTTCCCAGTGTCTTGCCCCACCTACTTGCTCATTACTTACATTACTACCTGGCGCTGTCTGGCCAAGCAACAGAAAGTTGCCAGGTCTCTACATCCACTTGCATTTGTTTTACATGGATGGGACAGAGTCACATGACCCGCTCCTTGTACCATAGCGGTTCCTCCTCAAATAGAACACAGAGAGTCAATTGACCTATTCGTATGAATGGGGACTCTATTTCGGTTTATAGAATAGCAGTAGCATTACATGTATTCCATAAACCGAAAGTCTATAAACCGAGAGACATTTGGTTTATAGACTTTCGTTTATACAATACATGTAATGCTATTGCTATTCTATAAACCGAAAGTCTATAAACCGAACGTCGTTCGGTTTATAAACTTTTGGCTTATGGAATACATGTAATACTATTAAGAAATTCTTATGAATGGGGACTCAATTTCGGTTTAAAGAATACCAATAGCATTACATGTATTCCATAAACCGAAAGACATTCGGCTTATAGACTTTCGGTTTATGGAATGCATGTAATCCTATTGGCTTTCTATAAATTGATATAGAGTCGGTTTATAGAAAGCCAATAGCATTACATACATTCCATAAACTGAAAGTCTATAAACCGATATGTCTTTCGGTTTATAGACTTTTGGTTTATGGAATGTGTAGGTCAATTGATTCGTACGAACGAACGAATAAAACGAAACGAAAATAATGAACGAATTTTGTCCGAAACGAATGCAGTAATGAACGAAATTCGTTTTAGACAAAATAAATAACATTTTTCGTCCATTAGTTTTGCACATGTCTATTAATAAGGTTAGTAATCTGTGTTCCTCATAATATTCCTGTGTCCTTATGCCTTCAATGCAGACGTATATGTCAGAACAGTGATGCAGGATGCTGTCTAGTGTTTTACTGGACATTGGTATCAGTAATGTAAAAAGAATGTCTCATTCAGCAATGTTATTGACCATGCCAACTGAGTTTATATGACTTTCAATCTCTCTCTCTCTCTCTTTTTTTTTTTTTTTTTTTACAGAAAACAGTGACATCATTGTTAACTGTGGCCCAACCACAATTGAATTGACAATTAATGCCTGCCCTGTCCAATACGCCCAATTTGATCCTAACCAGCTAGCACTCAATGGACAACACAGCAATAATGCTTGCCTGGCAATTTTGGATAGCGCTGTAGATCCTCCAGTTGTGAGATATACATTCCCAATAAATGATACCACAGCGAACGCTTGTGGAAACAGCATCTTAGTAAGTGTATATGCCCTACTGCTGCCAATGGTTTAAAGTATTTTAAGAAGCTTCAGTGTTTTTCCTCAGTTCACCCTGAATATTAATTTTCCAAAGGAAACAACTTTCAACTTGTATTTCAGTGGGTAAAATCTGTATCTTGGACAGACCCTGATTTCCCATCAGCAGAATAGGATACTTGCCTAGAGTGTCACTTTGTTAGGGCAACTACTCTCCATACTGACTTAAGGAACGTTCTACCCCCCCATTGACTTACAAAGTCTTTTATGAAAAATCTGAAGGGACTGTATCACCAAAACAACGTTTTTACTTAAATGTGGACATAGGCGTGCGCACGGGGTGTGCCGGGTGTGCCTGGGCACACCCTAATCCAGGGCCGGCGCCACCAGTAAGGCGACCTAGGCAGCTGCCTAGGGCGCATCTTGGCTGGGGGCGCCGGAACCCTGCTTCCAAAAAAAAAAAAAAAAATCCTCCTCCTTACTTACCTCGTCGGCGTCGCTGCGTCTCCGGTGCTGGGCCGCCTGTGGCTGAGAGGGAAGCGTTGTGCGCTCCCCTCCAGCCAATGCGCATTCAGTAAAGTTTTTTTTTTTTAAACTTTATTGAAAGCGCATTGGCTGGAGGGGAGCGTACAACGCTTCCCTCTCAGTCACAGGCGGCCCAGCACCGGAGACAGAGCAGCAGCAGCAGCAGCGACGAGGTAAGTAAAGGAAAGAAGGCCTGGCTGGCATATTGGGTGGCTAAGTCCAGGCATATTTTGGGGGAAAGTCCTGGCATATTGCTGGGGAAAGTCCTGGCATATTGCTGGGGACAGTCCTGGCATATTGGGTGTTTAAGTCCTGGCATATTGGGTAGCTAAGTCCAGGCATATTTTGGGGGAAAGTCCTGGCATATTGGGTGTTTAAGTCCTGGCATATTTTGGGGGAAAGTCCTGGCATATTGAGGGGCATAATCCTGTCATATTGGGTGGCATAATCCTGGGATATTGAGGGGCTTAATCCTGGCATATTGAGGGGCATAATCCTGGGATAAAGAGGGGCATAATAATGGGACATTGAGGGGCATAATCCTGGGATATTGAAGGGAATAATCCTGGCATATTGAGGGGCATAATCCTGGGGTATTGAGGGGCATAATCCTGGCATATTGAGCGGCATAATCCTGGGATATTGAGGGGAATAATCCTGGCATATTGTGGGGCATAATCCTGGGATATTGAGGGGAATAATCCTGGCATATTGTGGGCATAATCCTGGGATATTGAGGGGCTTAATCCTGGCATATTGAGGGGCATAATCCTGGGATAAAGAGGGGCATAATAATGGGACATTGAGGGGCATAATCCTGGGATATTGAAGGGAATAATCCTGGCATATTGAGGGGCATAATCCTGGGGTATTGAGGGGCATAATCCTGGCATATTGAGCGGCATAATCCTGGGATATTGAGGGGAATAATCCTGGCATATTGTGGGGCATAATCCTGGGATATTGAGGGGAATAATCCTGGCATATTGTGGGCATAATCCTGGGATATTGAGGGGAATAATCCTGGCATATTGGGTGGCTAAATCCTGGCATATTGCGGAGCATAATCCTGGGGTATTGAGGGGAATAATCCTGGCATATTGGGTGGCTAAATCCTGGCATATTGCGGAGCATAATCCTGGGGTATTGAGGGGAATAATCCTGGCATATTGGGTGGCTAAATCCTGGCATATTGCGGAGCATAATCCTGGGGTATTGAGGGGAATAATCCTGGCATATTGGGTGGCTAAATCCTGGCATATTGCGGAGCATAATCCTGGGGTATTGAGGGGAATAATCCTGGCATATTGGGTGGCTAAATCCTGGCATATTGCGGAGCATAATCCTGGGGTATTGAGGGGAATAATCCTGGCATATTGGGTGGCTAAATCCTGGCATATTGCGGAGCATAATCCTGGGGTATTGAGGGGAATAATCCTGGCATATTGAGACTTAAGTTATGTTACTTATTCTCCACCATTCTTAATAGGGGGCTTTATTGCAACATGTAACTCTGTTAACTCTCTTTTAATTTAAATGCTGAGAAAGGGGTGGAACATGTGATGTCATGATATGGGAAAATAATATGATAATGGGGGGGGGGGGGGGGGACGCCGTGTGCGGTGTGTGTGTTTGTGCTTTAGGGTGCACACCCTAATGCAATAGGCTGCGCACGCCTATGAATGTGGACAATAAAACATGACTGAATATTATCTGTACATTGTGTAGAAAACTGCAAACAAATGCCTAAATTTGGAGAAAAATATGTTTTAAATCTGTCTTTGAAGTCTCCAGTTTATGACATCACATGTGGCCTGATAAGCAAATTACAGTTTTCCCATTGAAAAGCAGTTAATTTGCATACCAAGCCCCACAGACACGTTTAAAACCCAATTTTCTCCTAATTTAGGTATTTGCTTGCAATTTTGCTAACACGATATGTAGACAATTTTCAATAAGCTTTCATCCTCTACATGTACAGTAAAAACAATGTTTGGGTGATGAAGTCCCCTTAAGAAACACTTTTAGGCTGTTGGGAGATGGTCTAAGGGAACCTGAAGTATAGTTCAGAAGCAGCTGGACATCTGGCTCTCAATGTTACAGAGGAGATTGTTAAAGTGAACGTTTAGGTTCCTTAACATGGCAAACATGGGTGATGCATGGGCTGATCACAATGAAACTATTAGCTAGAAACCCTTGTCCTGTATCTGTCTTGTAAGTGAGCGTTCATTTGATGTTGATGCATAGTGTTTCTCCATCTTTACTCAAGAGATGCATTGGGCCAAATGTAAGTTTGGGCATCCATCACTCATTGTTTATAAATAAACATACAGTTTCAAACGTTAAATTTTTCTATGAACTTATCACCAAACTTGAATTTTAATAGCCTGAAGGGTATATGTACAAAAGGAATATGTGAAATATGTTTTTTTTCTATTCATTCAGATAGAGGACAGCCAAGGAAGTGGGATCTTCAGTGCTTTCTCAATAGTGCAAACAGTGGTCATTTCTGGCTTTGTAGATACCCCTCAGTTAAGAGAGGGAGGACTTATCAGCTACAGTACTGACTTGAACTACACCTTTTCGTGCCAGTACCCGCTTCAGTACTTGCTTAATAACACCGAACTCTTGACGTGAGTAATAAAGTCATAAGGCCTTTGTACTTTAATTCATAATACAATCTGTTCGCTATTTGTGGAGCACCTGTTATGGGGAGGGATGCTTAACCACAAAGACTTGTTTCCACCTCACATTATACATAAAAATAACTGAATATATCTGAATTATTCTGTTTAAACCAAAGGGTTTCAACCTAAAGTTTTAGATTCCCATCTCAATTACCTGCAATTCTCTCTCTATTGTGTAGACTCTCAAATATAATTAGATTTGTACACATTATTAGCCTAAAAATATGTGGTAACATTTTGAATAACAATTCTAATGTACAGATTTTTTTTTTAATATTTATTTTTATTATAAAAGTACAAACAAATTAACATATATTAGCATAAAGTGCATATATTGTGACTTACAAACATATGGACAAAAAAGGAAAGAGAAAATATAAGCATTTCAAGTGACATAGAACAGTTATACAAGTGACGAAAAACAAAATAAAACAAAATAAGCAAAATAATCAGTAAATAACAATAAAATAGACATACAACATTGAGCTAATGTACAGAGTGATACTAACCATTCTCTTTTTTTCTTTTTCCTAGAGCATCAGCAAATGTCGCCATTAACTATAATAATGGTAGCTTCCTCAGTACACTGAGTATGGAATTATTTACAGTAAGTTTCTGATTGTTTTGCACGAAAACGAAAGTTGTCATAGACATGGACCAAAGTTTTGGCGCCATAAATTAATTATTCTCCAAATCTTTAGAATGCTTAGGTTCCCTATTGAGTGATTTCATGGATTGACATGTTCACTAGTACAACTGACATGGTGTCATCACTGTCTTGGTAGCTAAGTTGCTAGCAAATGTAATTCTATATTGAAGTTTGCAGCTTCTCTCTGTTTGCCAACTATGTTGGGAATTGAGTGTATCCACATACTACCATTATGCTCAGTATGTTATTCTCGAAGGGCTAGTAGTTCAACAATGACCCTTTTGCTTACAATATTTAGAGGTAAAATTGCATTCCCTACTTGAAAGGGTACGTGTCATGGACTAATTGGTTTTGAAAGCTTGCAACCAAACTCTTAATTAGCCAATAAATGGTCTAATTTTAAACCGATTTGTTTCCTGTTTTTCCATGGCTAACTCTGTACTATTCCTTTGATTGGATCGACTTAAAAATCCCAGCATATTTTATGGTTTTGAAAGGGAGTATGGGTAGAATGATGTTAGCAAGTAATGCTCTCTCATGAGTTAGTATCCAACAGAGTAAACAAAATAAGTAAATAGAGCAGAAGTTTCAAACTGTGGCCCTCCAGCTGTTGAAAGTGGAGAACCACAGTTCGGCACCATCTGATATAGGAACATTTTTAGTATTAGCCACTCATTAACCTGTGCAGTTTAAATTCCTATCATTATTTCTCATAACGCTTTATGTAGTAATATTTTTTTTCTTAAAGGATGCAGGGTTCTTAAATCCTCTGCAGTTTAATGGAACTGCTCTTCAGCTGAAGAAGAAGATTTATGTACAAGTTTCTGCCACTAACCTAACTGCAAAGTAAGGTTCTCATATATTTGTTGGTGTATTTGTACCTAGTACATGCAGATTAAGTGTTATAGGTATGACGAGTTATCTATCCCATATAGGCACACTGTTCACTTACTAAAGAACAGCTCGTTAAGGTGAACCAAGGGGTAAAACTTTCTCCTGGATGTATACTATAACAATTTAGAATTTATACCCCATGTGGATTTCCAGGTGAGGGCGCTCCATCACTTTAAGTGATCCTAGAGAAGTGGACTCCTCCGTTGTGAAGGCAGGTTGCAAGTATAGGAAAAAAAATATTATAAAGGGGTTTGTAGGATGAAAAAAAGAGTAAAATATAACATGTATTCCATATATTAAAAGCACACGGTTGGATAAATACTGGAAAGGGGTTTGTAGGATCCAACATGAAAAAAAGTGTTCTTGAGACTGGACCTTAGAGTAAAATATAACTTGTATTCCATATATTAAAAACACAAGGTTGGATATTAAATAAGCTGGATAGGAAGAGCATGGCCACAGACAGACGTTCTGCTCTTTCCTCCTGGATGTAGCCATGCTCCAGCCATTTCGGACCATACTCACCAATGTTCTACAGCACATGTCCCCAATGTACAATGTTGGTTCTGCAGATTAGCAGAAATGTTCAATGGTTTATTTTCTTTCTCCAGCTTTAACGTGCTTCTGGACCAGTGCTTTGCTACTCCATCTCCTCTGATAACAACTACACCTGCTCAGAAAGAAAGCCTCCTAACTGGGTATGAATGATTTCACCTATTTTATTTCTGAGTACATAGGTAACGAGAGCACATCTGCATACAACCTAGTTAAAAAAACTATACTTTAAAACTACCATATATGAATTATTATAGTGCATTCCAAGAAATTGAACTTGGAAATTATATTATTCATCATTATCTATGCCTTCCAGAAAAAAAGGAAAATTTATATCATTTGGCTGTAACATTGAATTACACTGTAAGCTTTTTCCATTTAAAATCAATAGCTGGGAAATAGGCTAATTGAGCTGGCTTTAAAACAGTTTAAAAAAAAAATTAAATACACTATAGTTTTTGCACACTACACACTCTGTGTTACCCTGAATGTAAATGTATGTCTTTCTTTTTTCTTGTTGTGTTGATTTAAATCCTGTCAATGCAGATCTTTGTCACTCTGTTACTATTTACCATGTTGCCCATTCAGTCAAATGGCTCCCAGAATGCTGACTAGTCACAGGAATGGTAGTTCACAATAAGAACAAAAAAAGAGCCCCTCCAATTTCCTACTTTCCTTGAGGTCCATGTGTTTGTAGTGGGTCTATGTAACCCACAGTGGTCCATGTGGCTCTCAATTCTTGGCGACCTGTGGTGCAAAGAAGTGGCAGGACTGTGTCTTCTCTGACACATGTCTGATTCATGTAACTGCATTCAGCCCACAGCTAGGACTTGAGTTCAAGCATACAACTGGCCAAGCATGCAGTGTGCACTGGGAGAGTAGGTCTGTGCTGGAAGAGACACAGTCATGCTTTTTCCATGTCGCTCCCTTAGTACCAACAAAAGAGAGGTGAACTACTTGAGCAGCCCACCTGGCTACTGAAAGCATCCTACCAGTCTAGGATGTACATCATAAATAAGCTTAGTACCAGTCCTATTACAGTGAGACTAATATCACTGTAAAAACCCTTACCTGCTGCTCATGTTTTACTATATTAATATCAGCTATATTTTTTTTCTGTATCATTTACTATGTTCTACCCTAAAAGAACAGTAGGCGAGCACCTATACTATGGGAAGAACGTTCCTTCCGAGCTCTGTTGAAAAAAAATCTCCATCTTGCTTATCTATTAATTCCTGATTTTGCTATTTCCTTTTCTCTACCAAAGTTCACCATTGAGCCAACAGACCTCTGTTGGTCTGTCAACTCAACCTGTGTTGTGTTTGCCAATCTAGATGTACCACCCAGAACAGAACAATTGTCCTGCTGAACGGTGTTGGGAAAGTAGCTCAATTCAGCTTTGAGACTTTCAGGTTTCTGCAGTACAGCAATCAACAAACATCTCCAATTTATCTCCATTGCATTACAAGATTGTGCCAGCCTGGCCAGTGTGCCCAGTATCTGCAGGTGAGCGAAATATGAAGGTAACAAGGATACACGGATCCCCTAAATAGGCTTACATGACCAAAGCAGCAAAATACATTTTTAGAACCTTTACACTAATCGGTTCTTTAAAAAAATATATATTTTCCACACTGATTCAGAATCCAAAGTATAAATTTAGGTTAAACGCAACTCTTGATACAAAACGTAAAGGGGGAAGCATCAATAAAACAATTACAGTTTGGCAATTGGCTAGTTTCTTCTTGCAGGAAACCTAAAACAGAGTCTCTCTTTCTGCATATGTCTCATATGCCTTCTGGGGAATTTGGCCACTAATACATTTTGCAGTGTCTAATGCAGGAGAGATAACTAATCCACTAAATATAAAATGGGCTTGCATTACATTTCTTGGTGTTATTAAATGTTGCGCATTCCCATCAGAGTATAAGTTGACCCGTATTGATCTTTTAAAACCATTTCCCAAGACAGCAATTGCAGTTCATTGACTATGTTTGCTTGAATTTGTGTTTGAGTGTGTGAACCTTTCATACTTCTTGACCAATATATTCATCTTGTAACTGGGTATTTTGGGGGTGTAAGACTTTAACAAACATTAATGTACTTTCACGTTAACAAACAGAGCTGCACCAATACAAACAGAAGGCGTAAAAGAGCAGTAGACCAAAGCCTCTCCATTGCTCAAGAGACTCCTAATCCCGTCACAGTATCCTCTGGGCCAATATATACAACTGACCAAGGTATTGTACAGCATTATGTTTACTGTTTTCATTTTTTACATTTTTTTTTGTTTTCAAATCTATACATTTTGTAGTGCAAGCAGATGACCTGGCATGAAAAGAAAGATCTGCCTCTAATATTTACATACTTTTAAAAAAAATTACATAATCTTTAGAAAGATCTGTAATAACTAAGTTTCTGTGATTTCTTATATGTATGCATATCTCCTAACAATACAAAGAGCCAAAGAGGGACTCTTATTTTTGTGGGAGTGGCTGAAGGTCTGGCTATGGGGGGGGGGGGGGGGGCTTTACTGGGACATTTTAGTCACTTTATGGCCAACTGTAAGAAAAACACATTTTAATTACACAAATTTATATAAAAAAACATATATACTGCAGTTTGAACTCTCTTTATTGTGAGTTTTATTGCTGTGGAGCTTTGTGATACAGTTATACAAACCAAAAATTCAGAGCTCCCAGAAAAGAGGGACAATAGAGGAGGGAAGAGGGACAGGGGGATTTGGGTGAAAAATAGGGACTGTCCTTTCTAAATAGGGAAACTTGGGAGGCATGTGTATGTATATCAGTACATATATGTCAACACACACACAGATAAGAACTATTATTCTTAGGAGGTGTTTAATGTAATTGTTCCTTATGAATTATCAATTAATTTATTGGAAATCCAAATTATCTAATTGGTTTAATGAATCAGCTGGGATACATTTCTTGTATTTATTTTTAAACAGTAAGTACATCTGACTAATACACATGATCTTAACACAGGTGTTTGCACATTCAAAATTGAACTGCTAATAACAAAATACACAAACAGTAAAAATGAATACACACAGTATAGAAAAGACTTAGAAGATACAGGGTAGGTAAGGTTACCAACATGGCACTACTAACCAGATTATGCGAAAAGCAATGAAAGCAATGGTCCTTATCGCTAATGGATTTTGTGATCGTGACTGTTCAATGAGCTCAAGTTACCTAGAAAAGCCGCTCACCAGTTCAACTCCTGCACTGTAGGTAGATCCAACCATGATTGAATAAAAAGAATGAAGAGAAGCTGCACTCAGTGTATGAACTGGATGAACGCTTAATGTGTTTCGGACAATTAGTCCTTAATCGTAAGCCCGTAAGCTTGCAGCAGATTTGTTTTTACTTATTTGATCCAGCAACCTGAATCTCCACGTGGCAGATATTACAACACTGGAGAATGAGTTCACACTTGGACAGAAACCACCAACACTCACCAAACAGGCTGATATTGAAAGTCCATAGAGTAAACACAAAAAGGGTCCATCCAATAAGGTTAAGCAAGCTGCTTAAATGTATCTATGTTATATCATTTTTCTCTTACTTATTGATTTTTATTTCAGTTGGAGTTGCGGCTCTATTTTCAAGTCAATCCAGTAGTAAGTATCGCAGTCACTGTTGCACTGAATGGCGTATATATTATGGGCCATATGAAATTTCTAGCAAAATAAAAATGTTGTTGTGGGGCAGCACTCCATAATCCTGGTGCTGTATCTCCACTCCACCCAATCCAAATCAATAATCCAAAAATGTAAAGCTTGTACTTTCTCTTGCCGGAGAGAAATAGCCATGTGAGGATCACAGTGTTGATCTTTGTATTTAAATGATGAAGTATATTACTTCACAGAGTGCTGAGTACAAGCATTTATTGTTGCAAAAATTACCAGCAAATTGGCAAATGAATAAAGTGTGTTTTAAAATTAAACTCAAAATTCAACCAACCAGCTTAGCAAGAGAGACATATATTTTCTATTAGATCAGTTGAAATGTTGTGCTCCATATACCGTTTGTAAGTCTAAATTTTATTTTAATAGACTATTAGTGTAATCAATTTTATACCAAGGCCTTACTCTGTGGAGTTTTTTTTTAAATTAAATGTAGTTGGGTTTTAACACGTGTAATACGTACAGGTGAAAATGGTATCTTGATAATGTTATAGCTAAATAATGACATTCTCTTCTCTCAGGCATGCAAGAAGCAAAACAGTTAGAAGGAACCTTAACTGGACTCATCGTGGGACTTGTAATCGCTGCCATTTTGGGAACGGCTCTGGTATTTGCCAGCGTGCTCTTCTTTAAAATGTATCGTCTCAGAGCATCTCAGAAGAATGGTGTTGACAACTTTGGATTCAGTGGAAAATAAGCTTCCATTCCAATATATATATATATATATACACACACACATATAGCAGTGAAAGTTAACCAGTAGCTTTTTTGGGCCTTGTTTTTCATGGTTCTTAGCCAGTCTCATTAACTTTGAAAATACAGCCCACTGGGTTGGCCATCACTATTATACGTTAATAGTAATATATATATATATATATATATATATATATATATATATATATATATATCTTTATACTTTCATCTTTCTAATTGAATAGCTTAATTAAGTAAATACTTAATTGATTCGATCTTTGTATATTTCGGAAATGGTAAATGCATCTAATTTGATTGATTGTGAATATATAATTGTCTTGGAAGCCTGACAGATTTTATTTACCTTATTGCTTTCAAAGATATTACTTCTCTTTCGCATTAATACTTGTATTAATTTCCTAATAAAGAGAAGTGCAATTGACTGGCTTGTATGGATTTGTAACCAAATGTGTTTTATCTTTCTAAATGCTCAAGTATATGTGTACTGTTTGTATACTGGAATTTCTAGAAATCAAATCAAGCCCTAGCAATACAGAAAGGAGACAAATGATTTTACTTACCAAAATCAAACATTATTATTTTATAAACCAAAACCAAATAACAGGATCTGGAAATACCATTGTTATTAATTAATAAGGCACCAGCACACCCCTAATCCTTACTAAAATAGTGTCCTCTACATCAGCTCTCACGCAGAATGAACAATATAGAGGTGTAGAGAACAATCGTTCTGAAATTTCCAGTCTTCTGCCCCTCTGTGACTGATGGATATAAGGTTAATTTGAGAAATCAGTTATATCATGTACATCTCAGACTGTGCTAGTAGTTTTTAGCTGGTATTAATAGTTTCTATAATCATTCAAATGGTAATACTGATCTTTAGTAGTCACTGCTTCAAGAGACAACCTGGTGTTGTGGTTATATTACATAATATCAAACTGTTCAAATTAAAAAAATGATTGCTTAGATATATTGTGAAAAAAATTTAATACACAGTTTAAGTAAATATCTTTTATGTAGTTTGATATGCTATAGTCAGTATAGCTAAATGAAAGAAATGTAGTGTGTAAAGATAATTTTATATTAAAAATAAGAAAAACTACCACAAAAAAGTCTTAAATTAGAGGGGCAACAATTTAAAAGTAATACCAGGAAGTAATACTTTACTGAGAGGGTAGTGGATGTATGGAATAGCCTTCCAGCCAAAGTGGTAGAGGTAAACACAGTCAAGGATTTTAAATATGCGTGGGGTAGACACGAGGCTATCCTAGATATAAGATAGGGAACTAGGGACTAATAAAATTATTCAGGAAATTTGGCAGACTAGATGGACCGAATGGATCTTAACTGCTGACACATTCTATGTTTCTATGATAATTCACTAAAACCAATGTACTTTTAATTTGTATAACTGACAATTCATAGTTATACCAGTAATGTGAAATAACTACTTAGTTCCTCTCGAGACTTTGCCTTTTGTGAGGTAGCGACATTTGATACAACATGTTCTAATTGTAATGACTGGGCTCCTGGGATACATTAAGGCAACTAAACATACAATCCTGCACAAAGCCTGTACTTGGAAAAGAAGCAGGGAACAAGAGCTAACGCTTCACCATACAATGAAGACATTATAATACCTAAAACACAGTCTGTAAGTGGGTGGCCTACTTCTGTCAACACTAAGTGGGCAAACACCAAACTACAATGAAAGATGTACGCCTAGGGAAATACCTATTATTCTGAATATAATGAACGCTTGTAAAAAAAAGTATTCCTTTTTCCACAGGAGGGCAATGTCTAGCACAGTTAGCAAACAGAGTCACCCAGAGTTATTAAATCCTATTGCAATTCACACAGGTGTGAGGGGTTCTACGAGGAAACTGTAATCTCTTTTATAAAACTTGCTGTGGAAGTCAGCACTAGGAGAGGTGATTTTCATTGGTAATAACAACTCTGTCACAGCTAGACCCTAAAAGTGGGGTGCAGGTATGCTGAGGTGAACATTTCTTCAACATTTAAAGATGTATTCAGCAGGGGTATTTGAGATTTTGTAGGAGAAACTCACCATGTTTTCCCTGCACAATGCATAATTAATAGTCATCTTACTCCAAACCACTTGCTACTCATCTGAACCTTACATTTAATGATTTGCTCCCCTGGGAGGGGTATCTAAAGAGGCTGTATCACCTATACATTGTTTTACTGTGTATGTAGAGAATACAAAATTATTGAAAATGATCTATAGATTGTGTTAGCAAAACTGCAAGTAAATGCCTAAATTAGGAGAAAACTGTTGTTTTAAATGTATCTGTGGAGTCTCCTGCTTATGACATCACCTGTGGCTTAATATGCAAATGAACTTCTTTTCAATGGGCAATGTGTAATTTGCATATTAAACAATATAGAACATTCACCGTATAACAATGTTAACGTGATACAGTCCCTTTAATCTGGGACATGAGTTACACTTCTTGAAAACAGAATTTGTAAGTTTATAAGGCCAAATAAAAGTAGCTTACACGTGAAAATAGTCTATTTAAGTTTATTCATCATATGATTTCTTTCCAAATTATCCCTTGCATAGTATTGGAATATTTTGAGGTACAATGTACAGACTATACATTCAGTAAGTTCTGTTCATTGCATTATGCTATTCTGTTTATCAATGTTCTCTTCCAAACTCTCAATTTGTTTCCTCAGACAGTCCTTTTCAATGGTAATCATTTCAAAATAACTGCACATTCTGTCTTCATCATTTAATATTAGTTGTGACTCAGTCTCTTTCTCCAGTATCTTCAACAGCTGAAAATTCAGTTGGTCTAACTTTTCTTCAAGAGACTCAGTTGTCAGGCTGTCAACACAGCTATCTTCATTCACAGGGGGACTTAATGAAACAGACAGTGCCAGCCTGTCAATAAAAAAGCACAGGTAGTGTTTGGGACACTGATACATAGAAATATAGCAGGAAGAACATTATAAGTGAGCTATTATTTACTTCATGACAGCCTAACTAGCATCTTTCTTCAGTTCACAACAAGGAAGCAACCAATAAATGAATACAAATCTAAACATGACTTTCAAAATGCAGTGTTAAACATTTGCAATCAAATTTATCGTTAAGCCACCACCAGAAAATTCCCTGACTTTTCCTATGAAATCTGTGGAGAAAATTACCAGGTTAGACTTACACTTTGTGTAAGGTATAAAAGCTACGATGCTTCGTTGAGCTCTTTTTGACATAAACAAAGATAGTACAAATGATTGGTTTCATTTTTCTTTGTTAAGTGTTTTACCGGGAATCACACGGAGGTGGATATGCAAATGATTTAGCAACCGCCCATGCAGGAGAACAGTCTCTTGAATAGGTTAATGCCAACAGTGAGGACACCTAGCTTTCAGCTCCCTTCAACAGTTATGGATAGAAACTATGATGTCATAATAAGTAACCAAAAAATGAAAAAGAGGCTTGAAGAAACACTGAAGTTTTTTTTCACTTGTGCTTCAAATATAGAAATACAAGTGAAAAGATAAATATCAGGTTTACTCCGGACCTGGGGCAAAAGGTTTTTAACTTTTGCTTCTATTAGTGAAACTGTTAGTGAAGCTTTAAATAGCCATTCTCATTTCTGACACGAATATATTTACAAGAAACTCAAATTCTCAATACAGTTTGAGGAAAAATAAAACAACAACTTACTTGGCATTGTGTTTAAAGCTCTGGTTAAACAATTCTCTCTTCTTAGCACTGAGAATATTTTTAACTAACACCTCAGTTTTGTATTGAGAGAACATTTCTTCACCACTGTTTAAAGTCTAATACAGAAATAGAAAACAAATAATAACATTGTAATGATCCATTTCACAATCAAAATCGATGACATTTTCCATGTTGTATTGCTAGCAAAGAGCATAGAATTAGATGCAGTCTTTGCATTTAATATGTGAATTGTAAATATAATTTAAGCTAACATTGTAAATTTAATTTAAGCTAACAATTGTTATCTAATTTAAGCTAACAATTTACGTTCCATCCAGATTAGCTATGTATGCAAGGTACCTGTTTTATAAACTGATATAGCTGTATATCTATCAATATTTTATAGATTATACTATAGAGTCTACTCAAAAAAGAGAGAATTGCTTGGATGGGAATTTCAAACTTTAGGCCAATGTACCTGAGTTGGAAAAATGCTCCGATGCAGCTGAATGGGATAATTGTTCCAACTCAGCTACTTAGGTTTGAATTTGATGTCTCAATTCCCTGCAGTTCTCTCTTTCATGAGTTGACCCTCATAACAGCATTGCAATTGGGGGTTCACAAGGAAAATGGTAAAGACTGATATACAATATTAAAGAGACTATTCTAGCATACCTCCTGGAAAACTGGCCTTCCCATTGCTGTCTTTATTCTCAGGGGCAGTAGATTAGAGAGGGGGTCTGTGTCTGTAGACATTTCTACTGTATTGTCTTCGCCAGAAGGTAACTTCTGTAATCTGCTAAGGAATCCTTCGTTGAAAGAAAGCCTTATTGCCTAGGGAAAGGTTGAAAGTCAAGAATTTCAACATGTAAGATGATTAGTGAAACTAAAGGGGGGGGGGGGGGTATGCCTCAGAGCACAGCGTAAATGAACACAATAAATAAAAGTATAAATATCAGTCTAAATACATGATCGATTAAAAAGGCAAAATGATAAAAACGTGAACCAAAATAGTCTGAAAATCTGTTGTTCACCGTGTCATATAAATATATCCTGTGAACCACCAAATGTGATCAAAAAAGTGAAAGAGCAGATATATCAACACACAACAGGTGAAAGTAAAAAGCAGTAAGTGTATATCAAAACCAGTGAATATGACATGAAAAAAACCTACAGTCACTGTGCCTGAAATTCGGCTCGCATGACAAATGTGAAACACAAAAAAAACATAAAAATCTAGTGCAATATGTCTGAAAAATAACAGAATCGGATTAATGATGCACTCTGCCAGTGATTAAACCTCTCACAAACGTATCTCCCAAGAACGAAGGGCACATCCATACCCACCGGCTTACCAAGACGATTAGTACATAAACTAACTAGAATACAATAAATGTTGACATGATAGGAATTCCATGGGAAAGCTGGGTTTGTAGGATGATATTTATGCCAATCTTAATCAAGAAGAACTCTCTAACCTCAGAGCTTATTCCAGTCTACCTATTACTCTTTTACCCTGCCAGACTTCACCTCACTAACATACTGCATTTGTTAAGGGGTCTGCTCAAACTGAATTAGATTTGGATCAGGCACCACAGCTGAATTTGCTGCTCCCCCAAAATGTGGCTTCTCAGTATGGCTGAATTTATCTCCAAATCTGCCGTTTGTAAACCAAAGCATCAGAGGCTTTCAGATTGGGACAATTTTGATTTGAAAACCATAGGTTTTCGGCTATCCAATATGCGACAAAATATTACACAAATAGAGGGTCAGGGCAGGTATTCCTGACCGCCTGCTATAAGAAATTGGCCTCTGAGAGGGGAAAGTGCTGCCAGTGTTAAATATACAGGAGACAGCCACAGAAACAATCCACATTAGAAGCTACAAATTAATAGTGAATAATCCTTGAAGTTTATTTGGCATTAAAGAACAAACCAAAACAAGTCTCACATGTTTTATTCCTCTGGTTGGTGCTTACTCATAGACTTTGGAGGCACCCTTTTGGTATTAAAGTCCGGCGCATTTTGAGTAAGTTAAATCCCCAAAAATGCTCAGTTTAGCAAAACCGTTGAGTAGTGAGTATGGCAAGGAAAACAACGAGACAATCCCTGACTTATGCAACACTTACCTGATAGAAAAGCCGTAGGAAAAAGGGATTTGTGTCATCATTGAAGTCGTCACAAGCCATGTGGGACACACAGTGAGCAATCAATACAATAAAGCTACCAGCAGACTTTAGGTATTCCCGGGATACATAAAGCTTGTTCTCAGATTTCTGCAGAACAAACATACATTATTTACATAATTTACTGTATATCGACAAGCATTATAACACACATTCTAAGGCAGTGAAAGTTGTATATGATAATAATTGTTTAAAGACATGGTTTGTGAATCTTTATTTCTGTTGCACCTTGAAATAGCAAGCCAAACTGTGGCAACATTGAGCAGAATTCGGCCATGGAAAATACATGGAGAGATTGCATCTGAGAAACAAAACACACCTCAGGATTAGCCCAAGTTATTCAGGACTAAACACTGAACCACAAAATATGTAATAGTATCAGAAACTAAACCCATGCTGTGTATCAAGCACGTATAACACACATTGGGGGTTAGCTATAAAATTCTGAGCCAGAGTTCAAAATGGGGTCTAAGCCGCCAGATCATTCTATTAATTTACATGCTGACAGCTCCACCTTCAAAATGTTGTTTTCATATTTATTGTTTTTCTTATACATACATAATTCTTCTTGCCTTCAGTCTGATGCATCATTCATAATGATGAACTAACTAATAATAGAGATGGACAACAACTCCATCAATCAAAAATCTTCATTTCGCACATTTCTATTTGTAATCTAGTTCGCAAACAAAGTGCTTTGAATATATTGTTGGCACATTTCCTCTCCTGGTAGGTGTTTTTTATTGGTACTGAAAATAACTGTAATGTAATTAATTTATGGCAAAAATAGCATATACCCTAGATATTTAAAATGCTTTCTAATGTCCTTCCTAACCTGATAATCCACTGTATGTTCATCTTTCATTCTTGCCAGCCCCACCAAAAACATAACACCTAAAACTCTCATATGATATCACCACAACATCTCAGAGGTGCCTCTTACTTGCAGTAATGTTTCCAAGCATGTTCATATGTGTGTGTTCATATATTACATATTTTACACTAGATGCTCTATTTTGAATAGACCTTTACTACCTATTAATTTATTTCAGTGCTGAATTTATAATTGGCTACTGACCTAGAAATCATAGTAGTAAAACAAACACTATACAGCATTTTTATCAATGTGAATGCAAAACAACCTATAGTATTTTGGTGAGATTCCAGAGTATTGGGGCGTTTCAATGATAAAAGTATACTCATTTTACCTTTCAGAGAACATTTCCCTGGCTCATTCATAAAATGGTTCGAAATAGTTGTATGTGGCTTACCTGATAGTAAAAAGAATGGGCAAAAGCATTTCCTTTGTGTTTATTTTCTGGCAAACTGGAAGCAACATGTACATTAAATTCACCAACCTAAGAAGCAAAATATAAAATAATAATAGAACTGCTACGAGATATATGTTTAGTATTAATACTTTAAAATACACATATGGGTTTATTTACTGAAATAGCTCACTGGGTGTCGACTTTGGTAATTGACTTTCATTTTGAGACTAAGTCTGGATACAATATGTTGGTTAATGCATATTAATTTCAACTGTGGTACTTTTTTCCCTATAAATCGCTCTGCTTAATGTAGCAACTAAGGGAGCTGTCATATTGCAAGAATACTCTTTGAGGATCTGACCAAAGATGGAGTCCAGGCATGTATCTATACACATTCCTTTCTTACTACATCACAATAAAGTCAATGCAAAAATAGGGATACGTTAACCCAACCTCCATGAATAAAGTAGATGGATCAGAGTAGCCCTTTGAATGCTTTTTTAAAAAAAATAATTTTTTATTAGAATCTATAGTTTCATACATTACATAAATGTATATAATCTTACACTAAATCAAGTTCTTAAGAATCAAGTATATTTTACAAATGTATTAAACATATAATAAATTGATACATTCCTAATCTTATATTAAATATAACTTATAGGAGCTTTATTTACCATTTATGCTGGAAGACATATTGTCATATGTCCTCTCTATTGTCTACGTAAAAGTACAAACAAAATAATAATGTTACACTGAATAGTCATTGAATAAAAAACAGAAGTATACTTGCATTGAGCTGGACCTGTAGGATTGTCAGGATGTAGATACCATAATGATATATGACACCCTCTCTTAGAGTGAGTTCATCTTGTTTCACAATAGTTAATTTACTTCCTGTAGTTAACTGCAAATCTAAAATATCTCTGAAGGTATTTCCTTTATCTGAAAAGATAACACATACATGTGTAAAGTATAACACATGACAATGCTGAAACATGAGATTCTTTTTTATATCTTTCCATCAATCATAAATTGCATTCTGGTTCCCAGTATTCACACTTTTTTTTATATGGTAGGGGACCAAGGTGATTAATTGAATAAGACCATTTGCCACTCAGTCTGTAATTTACTTATTTGGCTTGAGGCCAGTGTTAAAGGGGCTGTATCACCGAAACAAATGTAAAAGGATCTATGCATTGTGTTAGCAAAACTTCCAGCAAATGCCTAAATTCGGAACCAGAAATGATTTTTAAGTAACTCCTCCAACTTCTGTTTTAGTCATCTTTTTTAGGGGCACTTAAAATATGAATCAACCAAGGTAGATCCTATGGGATAGCCTCCCTGATTTATTAATTAATTTCCCCAGAACATATTTATTCTATACTCAAGGGCTTAACAAACCCCAGGCGCCCGGTCGCCATGGCGACCAGGAAATGAGACCTGGCGCCTGGGTGAAGTTACCCTCCTTGTCACCTTGCCGCTGCCATCCTATTTTTTTTTTTAATTTCGGAGCACGAGGGGGTAAAGTCTGTGCGGATGGCACAGACTGCAAGCTCCGCCCCCTCGCGCAACGCGTGTCTGAGTGCCTGGTGTCGTCACGTGACATCCTGGCACTCAGCAGGCCGATGAATGAAGACATGCTGCAGCACGAATGTCCCCCTCCCCTGCAGTGAGGTAAAGCAGCAGGTAGGGGACACACACCAAGAAAAGACTGTCTGAGGTGGGTGTGTGTTTTTATATATGTGTATATGTAAAGTAGGTGTGTGTGAGGTGTTTGCATATTTGTGTATATGTAAAGTAGGTGTGTGTGAGGTGTTTGTATATATGTGTATATGTAAAGTAGGTGTGTGTGAGGTGTTTGTATATATGGGTATATGTAAAGTAGGTGTGTGTGAGGTGTTTGTATATATGTGTATATGAAAAGTAGGTGTGTGTATGAGGTGTTTGCATATATGTGTATATGTAAAGTAGGTGTGTGTGTGTGAGGTGTTTGTATATTTGTGTATATGTAAAGTAGGTGTGTGTGTGTATATATGTGAAGTAGGCGTGTGTGTTTATGAATTGCGTGTATGCATGCGTGATTGTCTGGCTTCTAAAAATTTTTGCTGGCTCCTAAAATCAAATTAGATTTGTCAAGCCCTGCTGTACTCTATAGGGGAACATGTAAAAAAATATATGTCCTCCATAGAATATGTATGTATATGTCACATGTGTACCACAAAAACACTGACAGGTCTAACTATCCACATGGTGGAAAAAGTCTGCAGATGCCTCTACTGTACAGACTCCTGTTCAATGTATGTATACACATCACTGAGGATACTTTGCCTGGTGCTTTGTTTTTAAATACTTTAAATGTTATGTTTTTCCCTCTCTGTCCCCACATGCCAAAAGCTAGATATCTCAATAGGTGGGCAAACATAAGATGCAAATCTATTGAATTCAATTATTCAAATTGAAATAAATGTATGCATTTTTAAAATGATTTAACTTTACCTTGCATGAATTTAAAGGTAAGTGAATTCCAAAGTCAGAATGGTCCTTTGGGTTCATCTAATTTTTGTGCCAATTCTACTTATTAGAGCAAGTGTATTATACATTTCTCTTTTGTAGTAACATGGCTAATCCATACAATGAATTAAAATCAAGCAATAAATTACTATGCACATAACCTCCACTTTGCTCAGTGCTTTTATAGACATTTTCCATCCAATAATCAGTATGGAAATGAAAGTCATTACAATCTATATAATTATTATAGCAGAAACCTACCAAAGTTAACGATGGTATAGTAGCCAGTACTAAAAATTAAGTACACAGCACACTAAAACATACTGCAAGATAAAAGTAAAATTGGCCTGTTTCATAAAAGAATTGAAGAATTGGAAATGGGAAAAGTCATTTCAGAACATAATTTATCATCAAGCCTTGAGCTATAAGACCTATTGATGAAAAAATTGAATTGTACCACTTTATCCCCTTTAGAGTCAGGGGATCTTTCTGCTTTGTGGCCAGAGTAATGTCCATATCTTCTTCATTGCCGTCTTTCTAACAACTTTTGTGCATCACACACCTTTTATTTAATTATACAGTATTTTACCAGTGAGAAAAGATTTAGATTTCTATCCTTTTCAAATATGTCTTGGGGAGCAAGCCCAGTACTGTATATTTGTGATATGCACATGTTACAAAGGAGGAGCCTGGGTTTTTTTTTTTTTTGCACCTAATGTACAATTAGGGTTTGCCAGCTTAGCAGCTATTTTTACATATTCTCCTGCAAAGTGTTCATCGGGGACCAATGAATTAAGTAAGCAAGGAAGGGATCCCACAAGAATTACCTGTATTAATTAAATGGTTTGCCTCTGAACTAATATGGATTATAGTCTGTATTAAACCAGGGTGTTAAGTATATTAAGTAGTAGTGTTTAAGTAAACAATTAGCGCTGAAAGAATAACATGGAAGACAGATGACTATATGAAGACATGGAAGACAGATAACTATATGTATCAAAGTCTATATCAACTTTTTAAACATGTTAACAATTCTGTATTAATCAATTTCTTCTATTTTCAGCAGAAATCATTGTCAGGATGACCCACTTTGATTATCCACCAGAAATGACAGATAATAAGTCTTCCAAAACTGATTATCAGCCCTTTTTAGTGGACAATCAATGAAAGTGGGCAGATTCATCACAGGTGAACAGTCAATCAATCGATCCTCTAGTATACTGTGATTCAATAAATTCATGCACCTAGGAATGTGCACTACATACATATAATTCTACTACATGCTTTGAAACTACACTGTAGAGGCGATGTAATAATCCACTCTGAAAATTAGATACCAGTATTTAAGAGAAAAACATGCAATGCAGAGGGACCCTGGCTGAAAGTTACAAGGACAGGACAGACATAGAAGAATAGGAGAAGATCCACCACTGCACATTAATTATACATATTATGGATAAAGCTAAATGGTTTTGATCATAGAGGGATCTTAGTAGAGTGTTGGCAGTAATATGGGATCTCTGGCATTATAACCTATATGGCAGATGGCTTTGTCAGATGCCATGTGACCGGCCTAATGCTTAAGTCCCAAGGAACATCCAAGCAATCATAATACATGGTTATAATAAAAAAAGAAAGTAATATGAAGAACCTTTGTCAGATTCATTGCCATGAATAATACGAGCATTCTGGGCACTGGTTCTCAACTGGGTGTCCACTTCCTTCAGTAAAGTGAGGATGGGAGAGGATTCTATGATTTTGGCTGCATCCCCATCTGTGCAATCAACAATTAAAAACAATTACAAAGACGACAAAGGATGGTGTTTATTAGTGTTCAAAGCAATGTAGTATAGACAAGATATTCAAAGTATTTTTATTACCATACGATCATTGTGTCTATCTTGTTTATACCTGGAGGATAAATGAAGGAAAACAGCTGAGGACCCAGGAGAGCTATTCTGGAAGCTGCAATCTGTTCTGCTTGTTGAAATATGCTGATATCTAGAAAAAAAATAAAACAAAACAAAAATAACGCTTAATACCTTAATATGTATATTGTCATTCAGCTGGATATATAGCTTCTACTTTTGTATGGGACAGGGGATGGCTGAAAACGTTTGGTTCGCAAGGCAAAAACTATTAAGTGGGCCATGATGCAACTTCACCAGGATATCCTTTAATATTAGAAATAGACAAAGAAACCTGCAAGACAGACAGGTTAACAGATAAAATACATAGATAGACATATAGAGCAGCTGTTGGGCCTGATGCATTTTTTTTTTTTTTTACCAAGCGTTAGTTGACCTTATGTCACATCCATAAATGCAGTTATAAAGCATCTGAAGGTGGAGACATCAAGGGACTTTCCTCTCACACAAGTGCCTGCTTCTGAGGTCTGGTGGAAACCCAAAACACGTAGCATGCCTAACTTTATGGGGCATTTAGAAGTAAAAAAGTTGAGCAACCTTGGGAGGGGGAAATTTGCCTTGATTGATCAACAAATCTTTCTACTTTAACTCCATGATGTACAGTGTTATTTGCATATCGGGAACTCAGAATGATGCAGCTAATTTGCAAATAAGGAACTCAGAATGATGCACCTAATTTGCAAATAAGGAACTAAGAATGATGCACCTAATTTGCATATCAGGAACTCAGAATGATGCACCTTACTGGCATATAAGGAACTCAGAATGATGCACCTAATTTGCATATAAGGAACTCACTCAAAATGATGCATCTTATTTACATATGAAACACTCAAAATGCTTCATATAAAACTGAATTGTGAGTGCAAACCTGTATAAAATATTTTATATTTATTGTTATTAGTTAATGGGAATTTTCATAGAATAACATATACATTAATTCATGCTAACACTCTATTGTCAATATTTGTTAACATTCAATATTAGATGAATACGAACTGTCTGCTAGCAGAGCTAGGATATTTTGGTCGGCATTCTGTAAATGTATATGTTCTGTTGATGTACGGTTAGTCCGATTCATTTCCTCTTCCTGTTTCTTCTTTATGTCTTCCTCTAGTTTCAAACTTAACATTTCAATCTGTCTTTGGAGGCTTTTGCCCAAGAAAGCCACAGATTCATCATGTTCCTTGATAAGTTTCTACAATGGAGATGTTAGAAAGAAAGACATTATGTGACATTTTTTTTCAACATTACCAAAAGAAGATACAGTTTCCTGCGGATTCATACAACATGACACATTTGAAACATTCCCCTTGGAAAGCAGAATATGGTAACTCATCACATTTGAAATGTTTATTGCAGATCATATGATAAAAACCAAACAATTTAATAAAACATGCCCCTCAAATACAAGTGATGAATTTTGCTAAGGTATAGGCTTTGTAGGATCTCTATTGCTCTTAAATGATAAAACAAAAATGTGTAGGTTTATCTTGTTTGCCATTACAGTAAAAGGACAACAATCAATAACCAAAAAGATAGGAATCAATTATATGGTATATTGACAAAACTAATCATACATTAAATACTATCCAGAAAAAAATGCATCAATGTAGTTATTTACTATGTTTCACTACTGTTATTTTGATATCTATGATTCAACAAATTATATTGCATGGTAACATATATAATGTATATAAAAGGAATCAAATTTATGTAAATATCTGTTACCATATATGTCAGTGTTTACAAATTGTGATACAATTCCAAGATGGCTACCTCCACAATGGAAACTCATGTTCAGGTGATAATTACACCAACATTTATTACATATATAAAGATATTATGGATCTATTAAGAGGAACATTTTAAAATGACATATTCAGGTGACAAAATTCTGTATAAGTTTGACAGTCGCTGATTTTACAAGTCAAGGAAGAAATGGGACGTTCTATTTCTGCTTTTACCTGCTTCAGAACACTATTGAGTTCTCCACGTTCCAACTGGTCTTGAAGCTTCAGCCGTTCTTCGGAAATTTGCTTCCTGTGGATTTGTTCTAGTTCTACTTGCTTCTCTTGTAAATGCTTTAGCAATTCTTTCTCTTCTTTAACTCTCTCTTCTTCTCTTCCTAACGATGAGTTCTTAAATATTTAAAATAGCAAATAAAGCTAGAGGCCCTAATTGTATATCCTATGAAACGTCTTATAAATTCTGCTGTTCAATTCATTACTATTAGCCTCCGTTCCGGAAAAAGTTTGATTGTGTTACACATGTTACATAGCAGTACATAAAAGTTAAAGTAGAAAAAAAACACTTGCGGCCCTCAAGTTCAACCCTTTTCCTTGTTGATCCAAAAGAAGACAAAAAAACCACTTTATTTCTGTTATTTAGAATTCTGCTTTCAAAGGGGAAATAATTCCTTCTAGACTGCAAATGGCAATCAGATTTCTCCTTGGATCAACAAGCACTAAATAAATATTGATGCCTATACTAGTATGCATAGCCCTCTATGCTCTGACTCGTTAAACAAGTATCCGGAGTATAACATTAGCCCAGAGCAGACCTCCATTAGTGTCGCACATTTATTCTTGTTTTTTTCCTAGGTTAGCACTTATGTTTTTGACTTTCCAATTTTTGGAATTAAAAAAATAAAGTATTTGTTAGACTAACCCTTTTTCTGTAGTTCGTCTTTTTCGTTTACATTATTCCTGAGAAACTGAGTGTAAGCCTTATGAAATGCAAACGGGAAAGTCCAGGTCACATGGTAACTATGGCGAGAGTAATGAACAGAAGGTATTAAGGAGATAGCGGGAGTGTGGCGATGGAACAAGATAACATTAGCTGGAACTCTTAACAGTAGTGCGAGCACAGAACAGACTTCCAGTCAGTTATACCTGATGGGCACGAGTCTTTTTTCAACCTTAACTTATATGTAACTACTATGTAACAGCACCAGCATCCAAGACAGATTCACATTATGCTGTTAACCTGTGATAGGAATGAAAGAAGACGAAAAACACATACTACAACAAACTGTATCATCCTCACTACTGAAGGAGTGCCCGCCTGTGTATAGAACAATGATCCGGATATTATTGTATTAGCAGAAATACTTTATACAAATTTCACATCTTCAGCTGATTGAAAAAACTATAAAAATATGGAACAGAAGAATAAATCATTCCACTGGCTGTGAATGCAGTTTTCTTTCCAAAACTTAATTTTATTAAATTAGAACGTGCCAGCATTTTCTGCAAAGCTTTGCAATTCAGATTGTATAAATCTGAATTTCAGCTAGAGATTTAATAAGTCAACCATCATACATACATTTAGACCAGAAGTACCAAAGAGGTAGCTCTTCAGCTAAATGACTTCCATGGTTCTTAGCTATCACTAGATAACCATAGGCTAGATATAGAAGTTATAACAGTTTTGTTACCTTTGCTCACTTTGATCACACAAGCTAATAGATGTTTTAACTTGACAACAAACACTTGCATATATCCTGAAATGTTATCCTTTCTCAATATGTTTAATGGGAATTCATATAATATTGACAAATCTTGGAAACGCGCAATCATCATGTGGATTTCTATACATTTATTCTTGTGTTTCATTCAATATGTATTGGAAAAAGATTGATTAAACATCACAGTAATGTATTACCTTTTCTTTGGCTTTTGCAAGCTCAGATAGATCTTTTAGTTCCTCCTTTAGTTTCTTTAACTTCTGTTCCCTGAATGTGCGAAGTTCATTGGCCAAATGATACGCTTCTTCCACACATGTAAGAATGTGGACCTACAAAGTCAGATCACAACCAGTTTCATAAGATAAAATCACTCATCTTTTCCTGGACCGCACTTACATTATTCTCTTGGGTCTATTCATTAAAATTTTAGGTTAGCTTGAGAATGTCAACTCTAGGTGCAGGATTTGACTAAGGGGGTCATGTACTAAACAAGTGCAGTGGGAATAAAAGTAGGTAATACATGAGTAAGGAGCAATTTGCGACTATTTGTAACATTCTGCACTTTTTTTCCTGATTTCCGTTTATTTTTATTTAGCGCGCATTTTTCCGGTTGCGCTAATAAATTGCGATTAGATTTGCGCACTCTAAAGAGCTTTGTGAATATTTCTTATTTGCGTGTGAAAATTACACCAGCTTTTAGCAAGTGCTATCAAAAGAGGTAGAAAAAATACCAAAATTGCCTGTTTTTATTCTCAGTTGTGCCTGTTCGCAATTTGCGCCTATGTACTATTTGAGTGTTAAATTCTTAGTACATTGCAATAGGAGCAAAGCGGAAAAATACCCCTCTTAGTCTCAATAAAAGCTTTGCTCATTTTGCCTTCCATTACTTTCAGTGGGGAAGATTCGAAGTTGACCTCCTCAAGTTATTCTTGAATTTCACTGACTAGAACCATCTGTTATTGTTTTTGCTGCTACAAGTGCTACTACTACAGCCATTATTAGTAATACAACCAACACAACCAACTAACATGTATAGCTTGGAGGAAAGAGGTAACAGGGGGGATGTGATAGAAACTTGTAAATACATAAAGAGAATCAGCACATTAAAGGAAGAGAGTATATTTAAAAGAAGAAAAACTACCACAACTAGAGGACATAGTCTTAAATTAGAGGGGCAACGATTTAAATGTAATATCAGGAAGTATTTCTTTACTGAGAGGGTAGTGGATGTATGGAATAGCCTTCCAACGGAAGTGGTAGAGGTAAACACAGTCAAGGATTTTAAGCATGTGTGCGATAGGCACAAGGCTATCCTAGCTATAAGACCGGGAACTGGGGACTAATAAAAGTATTTAGAACATTGGGCAGACTGGATGGACCGAATGGTTCTTATCTGCCAACACATTCTATGTTTCTATGTTACACTACTATTAATACCATTGCCACTACTGCTATTTCTACTCATACAATACAATTAATAAGAAAATATCTTAAAGCTTACGGGGACCTTCCACTGAAGCTTATATTCCCTGTATCAGCTAAACTTTGTTTTTACTGTGATTGTTGAGAATAAAAAAAATATTGAAAGTGGTCTATATAGTGTGGTGGCAAAACTGCAAGCAAATGCATATATTCCATATCTTAATTGTCCTTAAGAACAACTTTAAAAAAAACCCTTCTGCTGTCATAGACTAAATCTCCTTTAACTTTTTTAACTAGTGAGAGATGACAGAAAATAGAAAACAACATCCTAAATATCCTTAGTATATTGTATTCCCACTGAATACATAAAAAAAATACAACTGCTGGGTTTTTAAAAAGTGTTAGTGACTTATGATGAGTTAACCCAGCCAGCCAGTCTGAAACGGGTCCAGGACTTAGTTAATTAGTTGGGATAAGTGGGTTAGTGTTGCACTAGTTGTGTAGCTTATTATTTGGAAAATATCCCAATTTCCCAACATTTTCCTCTTTTATATGTATTTGTTAATACTAAAATGTAGATAATTTTTATGTATAGGTTATCAAAAGAAAGCTCTAACTGTCCTTTAAAAAAACAACATATAACTTGAATGGGTGTGTTAAAATTATGTTTCAACAACCACAAATCAAAAATTGAAAAATCACTCTGGCCCAGGAAATCCCTGGTCCTGAAAGGGTTAATATTCACCTTGTCAGAGCAGTATTCTTTCAGCCCACTGGCTATTTGTTCAAGATGATGCTCTCTCATTTGTATCCTTTTGATCACATTTTGTTGTTCCATAAGCAACACACTTGCTTCTGTTTTATTGTTGCACAGGTTCCAAATATCTTCTTGACATTGTGCCTTATAGAATAAAAAGTATTAATAATTACTTTGCATTGTTCAAAAATGGATCTGTGACCCTGGCATATTTTCTATAAAGTCTAAGGTGGCTATTCAATAACAAAAGGTGAGTTCTAGATGAGAGGAACATTTCTTCTCTCTAAATTAGCTATACATTTTGCATGGACAAACCTGGCAAGTCTTTCCCTGCAAGGCAACTCAAATGGTTTGTCCCTGTACAATGAATAGATTCATTGTTGATAGGAAATGTTCATCTCACCTGCAACTCATCTTTCCTTTTCGCTAAAAGGTGAATAGCTTAGTGGGGGAAAGTTTGCTTAGTGGGGGAAAGACACCAGGCATGTCCTTGCACAATGTATAGCTAAATGAAATAGATGAAATGTTCATCTAATCTGTAACTCACCCTTTAGTGAATAGCCCCATTGATAGTTTCCTCCTAGACTGGATATGCCTACCCATAATCCTTTGCAGTGGTATTAGCACAGTGAATGTGGTATTTCTGTGGGAAAAGCAGTCCTTCTGGCTTGCTTCTTGGTCTATGTATATGTGGATTAATAATGCCTCTCTGCTACCCATTGAATTTTAGGTGTGTGTGTGTGGTGTGTGCGTGTGTGCGTGTGGGGGGGGGGGGGGACGGACCCCTTCCCCCCTCCATTACTTAAATGTTTTCTTCTAGAACACAAAACAAAAATGCTAGATAATAATTACAGTGATAGTATCATCTCTGAATGCTCTCCACTTCTGCGACAGCTTCTCCTGATCATGTTTTGGCGATTTGAAAGCCTCTTGTAGGAGAAGAATTATCTGGCATAAGTGCCTTTGAGACAACACACAGCACACCACATGCTCCATGTAATGTCTGTTTTCTGAATTTGTCAGTTCCTGAAACAATAATTTGTTCTTCTCCTGCAGCTAAAACAAACAGAAGAAGATGTTTTAGGTAATTTCATCTGCTTTAAGAGTTTATGCTTGGATGCATGCAGGGGAGGGCTGGTACCTTTTGGCCCAAGGGGCAAAACCAATTTAGTGGCTCGTTATCATCAGAGATACAGATAGACAGATATGTTGGCAGATAGGGTATAGGGACTGATAGAAAGACAAGACAATTGTATAGAAAAGAAGAAATTGCTATACTCTGTGGAATTTATTAGTTAAAACTGGTGCAGACCCAGTCTATTTGGCCATGTTACAGGGCAGCCGTGTGGTAATTGCCCCTCTTGCCAGCCGTCCTCTGGATGCGTGGATTGATAGATGAATTAGGAGATATTATGGAGGAAGAGTGAAGAAGCTAAGGGAGATTAGTTAAAGGAAGGAGGGAGAGGAGTGAGTAGTCTTCTCATATAAGGGTGCTATTTAACTTTTAAAAACTTGATATAGAAAATTATTTGCTCAGGATTCTGTGAGCCAAAACAGAATGGAGTCAAAATGTGTTAAGCTCAGTATCTGAGTTACTTAATGATTTTCAAAGTGGCTCACAAGACAATAAGAAGATGAACAGTCACCCAACACATTATAGAATTTATATTCTGTTCCAGACAAATCTAATTTTCCCTACTCTCCCTAATAAACTTGCAATCTTGTGAGTTTCTGTCATCTGATGGTGACAATACTCTGACCCATGTTCAACTTTCTAATGGTACAAGACTGTTCCTGCAAAGACCTAATTGTGTTGTTATTGATAATTTGTAGTTGCCTTCATTATTGCAAAACCTAAAGTAGCAGATCAATGGATTATTTACTTACTCAAACAAGATACAACATGGAGTTTAATGAAGCTTAGCATACTATCTCTTTGCAAGCAAACCTTTTATATGAGAAAGAGAACATCATTTTCCTTCCCATCTTTTAATCTCAGGATAGTACGTGAGTATGCCAGGCAAGATGTCTATCACAACACTGCAGCCTCTCAATACTTTGCTAGTAAACCATCTACAGAAAATAAATTGTAATCTGTGCTGTACTAGGTGTAGCAATGGTGGATTAGGTGGCGTTCCATCTTGCCTTCTTAGGACCATATATCATTTTCTATAACACAGTCCCTAACACATCTTATGCTATTTAAATGTTATATAATGCATTGTGTACTACTAATGTTATTGCTTTTGCAATTCATTAAATTAATATATCATATCAAAGTCATCCAAACAATACCCTCCATGAAAAAAATATACATTAAATGCTTCCTTTCAGGCATTCCCTTCAAAAGTTACCGGGTGATCCTAGTGGATTCTAGACCAAATTCACAAGGATGAAAGCATAAATGGCCCTCCTCACATGGTGAAAAGAGTAAATCCCAGCATGCTTGATAGATAAATCTCAGGTTTATTCCCAATTCAGTGTAACCCACGCAACAGTGCAGACCAAAACACCTTATGCGTTTTGTACTGTAAACTAGAGCTTATTCATAGGCATCAAGACCCCAGTGGAGGCATCAGGACCCCAGTGGAGGCATCAGGACCCCAGTGGAGGTGTCACATAAACTATATAAATAAATTGTGTCGTTTTGTGGTACATTTTATGTACAAGCCATGTACACCATACAGGTATGTAGTAATGTGCAACTGTAAATTGATGCTGAGTGTTATGACTTGACAAGGCCTGTGGATCTCCTGGTTATGACCACATAGGCGCTCTCCTTAGACCGTGCTTGTAACATTACCAAACGTTCTGTTAATGAACAATGCTCCTCCTTCAGCTGGGCTTGCATTTCACTCAGTGGGCACTGAATGTGTTGTAGCTGTTCCTCTTTGTAATATTTCCTTAGAAATTCAATCAGTTTTTCCACTTGTGACTCTTCTATGGCATTCGCTGCCTCTTCAGCTGCTCGTTTTCCTGAACTAGGCTCATAATGCAAACTATACAATATTTTCTGGATTTCCCTCACACAGTTATCAACCTGTATAAAGGTGAAAAAAGTGATAAGCGCTATATGATATAAATAAACAAATAATTGTAAAACAATGCAGCAAAAACACTAGTGTAGTTCCTCCAAAACCAACACAGCAAACAGTGAAATACAAAATAATAAAGTGTTGCGCAAAGAGAAAATAAATAAAACAATACGTATCTTAAAACAAAGTGTTATCACTTTTGTTTGTTTTTTTTTTATATGTATTTTTGCTGATAACACTTTATTATTTTGTAGTTATCAACCTGTAATGGAGAATGACAAGGATCGGCATGCCACAATGAATCTATATCTATATGTGATTAAAGTATTTATTAAGGGATAAGTCACATGGAAGGTTAATTTGATAGATTATATCATTAATATTTACCGATGTCATGGTTCTATATTTTGTTGTGTGAAACTCCATAGGCAAAGCTATCTTCTATCTAAAATGAACACTCAGTCACCAAAGTATACATTTATTATTTAAATAATGATTTTAATTAACTTTACAATACTTTCAGGATTCTGTCTACTGCTTCTCTGCATGTGTGCTTCCTGAGACTCCCCCATTTCTCATCACTGACAGGGTTCCTTCAGTGAACCAGTGATATGAGAACTGAGTGAGATCTAAATGCTAAGCAGTGTTTTTAGGAAAATAAGTGACACCTATGCTACTTTCTAATAATTAGTGACGTGGTAATACTAGGGTAGGGTAAAAGTCCTTGGTTTGAAAACTGGTGGACTTTGGTAATAAAATATACTCAGTCAACTCAGACAGGTACTTTTCTGTGTTCTTTCCCCCCCAGTTTTTGTATACTTGTAATTTTACCAGTTTTTGTTATGTTCTCCACCAATATCCATTCAAAAACTATTGCCTACTAGCTGCTTGTACATTGCGTTTATCTTACGAACAGATCTGTACAATATGCATGTTTTTATTCTGATAATAATAAAGTATATCTACCTGAAGCTTGTTGTAGGCATCAAGTATACCATATGTACGGATCTGGGTTAGCAGCTCTTGTTTTACAAACTTTGCCGCTATTGTTCTTAGAGGGTCATTTTGAGAACACTTATCCTCCGTACATAACTTAGCATCTGCAGAAGACATCCCCTACGGAAGGAAAACTAATACATGATTTCAACATCTCTTCTTGACACATCATTTCTGTTTTCTATTCATCTATGTTTTTGAAAATGGTCTTAATGCATTGAGTAGAAACTTTGGTACACATGATACATTTGTTGGCTTACAGCATTGCATTGATTTTTAAGGTTTTACAAATAGTTCATAATTTCGTCATTAATATTATTTAATTAAACCTAATACATTCATTAATTTTATAAAATAATATTGTTTACTAACCTGCACCTCTTGGTTGGCATTGGAATGCTGGTGCTCATAGATTGATAACATATCTTCAGCCAGGTGCATTATGGATGTAGTAAAATCCACACTGAAGTAATTTTCAGGTATGACCGTGCCTGGGTTAAGCCCCATACTTTTTACTTCTTCCAGATGTTTTTTGTATAATGCCTGAAAGGCTGTACTGTGCACATCACTTAGATCTTCTAGAAGTCTGTGCCACTTAACATGCATTTCCCTTTCCAAATTAGATCGCAGTTCCTGTAATGTGGAAATGGTAGAAATCCTGAGATAGGATTCTTGTGTCAAGAATGGACGTAGAGATCTCTGAAACTCAAATGGGTCTATTCACTAAAATTCAAAGTTATCTAGAGGAGGTACAATTAGGAGGTTGAATTTAACTTAGTCTCAAAAGTTAATTCAACCTCCCAACTTGACACCCTTGAGCTATTCACTAAGGTGAATTCAGCATCCAAACTGAGCTCCATAGGATACCTCATGTCCAAGTCAAATTTGAATTACCAATCTTGCAACAGAATCCCATTGTAATCATGGAAAATTGGTACTCTGTAAAATTTTTGGGAGGTCTAATTGGGAGATCAAATTTGACTTAACTGCAAAAATGTCTTCTTTCAACTCACAAACTCTAAGGTTGGGGAGCTCCATTGTTTCCTTGTTTGACATGAAAAAAATGGCATCTGAGTTTGACTCAGTCTCAAAAACATCAGTTTCAAATTGTTCACCATTGAAAACAATGGTTTTTGAATACCATTTTGCAAGGTCAAAATGGGGACAACTGATGGGAGGAGTCTGTATGGGAAATTTACAAAAACTCCCACACTGTAAAAATTCAGGAGAGATAAAAAAAGAAAGGCACAATAGCTGTTTGTTATAGATAACGGCGATTGTGCCTTTTTTTTTTTTTTAATAAAGCCCAACACTTTTCATTGTGGGAGAAGTACCTTTGCCAAACACTATTTGGCAAAGATTCCCCGAAATTAATTAAGCATTTTTCAGCTTCCAATTTTTTAAACATTGGCTGTGCCAGTGCAATGAGATGCCGGCACAACCAAAAAGTATGCAGCGCAGACTCCTGAAATGTGTTGGGAGTCTGCTTTAAACGTTGGAGCTCATTATGTGGCACTACCTGTGTGTGCGCCGCACTTATACATGACCTCCTATGAGTCAAACAGGCAAGAGCTCAATTAAACCAGTATATCAAACTAACACACTGATATGCAAGAATATCCACACACTATCCCTACAAACTCGCAGCATATAATAAACTCAACAGTTGTTCTCCTAAAAAATGCTTCTCATGAACTCCTAATATACCAGTGGATCAGGTATGTTTATATGTTTCTGTGTTTTTTTTTTCTTGCCTGAAAAACAATGGCATTATGCAGTTAAATAATGTATTCATAAAAAGTGCTACCTTTCCTAGGCCACACTGTGCATTAGCCAGGTTATCTTTTGGACTTGAAATGATTTTCGAGAGGATTTCTTTTACACTTCCATGTGCACTGATGTTATATGACTCGTAAAAGCTCCAGATTTGGGTCATTTCTTCAGCCACCAGCAGACGTTCGAGATGGACAAGCTCGCTTGCTTGCTTTTCTGTAAGAAACCTGGAATATCAACGTTTGGTTAACTTATTTGACATAATTTCCCCAAATCAGGTTATTATTTTTCTGGGGTTTATTTATTAAACATTGTCATGGAATGTAATAATGAAACACAAAGAGGTCACTAAAACATAACTAGGTTCATTTAGAAGATAAGCTGGGAGATGCCGTTTGGAACCCAAATCCAGCTGCAATAACTATTGCCCAAGCTGAGTCCTTCAAATAACTAAGGGAGACCTGAGACAGTGATTTAACCGAGTGCATTCACTCCAATCGAAGCTGAATGTACTCAAACTCTTTCAGCTAACCTCATATATTACCTATCATGAAATAACGCTACTGATATTACAATGTTTGTAGACATATAGCATTTGTCTAGATCAGTGGTTCCCAAACCAGTCCTCAGGTCCCCCTACCATTATCTATGGTTTACCCAATTTGTGTTTAAAAAAAACATAAATGGAAGTTCTTTCTAAGAAAATTATATCAAACAATTATTTGTTGTAAATCTTAAAATTTTCTGTCTAGTACATCTAGCTCTATTAAAGAAAAGTTTAGGTGTTTTTTTTATAAATTATAGACTTGTGACTCACAATGCATTTTCTTTATGTATATGTATATATGTAAAGGGTAGCATAGATTTTACAGATAAGCCATACCCACTTTAACTTATTGCTCCTAACTATTTTCTTTATATCTGGCCACAAGGCGGCCTTGGTTTCAGAACAATGCATACCAATTGATTTTTAGATCCAGTGGACTGTAATGAAATATTGTCTCTTACCGGAATAGGTATCCTTGGTGTCTGTAAATAATTTCTGCGTTGGTAAGCCACGGAACATGTGGTGGTACTTTTTCTGTGTCTCCATTTGGTGCTACCTGAATACTATCTGAATTAGCTGCTGAAGCTTTAAGGGTACTGCGTGAGGAGTAACCTAGGAAAATATGCCAAAATTAAATTAAAAAAATGTACATGTGAATTGGCTCTAGAACTTGAATATAATTGTAAAAACATAACTGTTAGTAATTATATTTAAAAAAACTTTGGTGCCATTTTGGATGGGGCCTTGGCTATTACAAATGTAGACAAATTCCTCCGATAGACGTAATGGGAGGACTTTGGCTATAGCCGAAATAGCCAAAATCCTCCCCGAAATGGCCCGAAGTGTATTGAATTTTTGTTTTAAAAATAATAATTAAATAAAATAACCTGATACAGTAATTAAATACATAAAATAAAGTAAATTAACATAAAATAATATACAATATGTTTTAATGAAAATTTGAAAATGCTTATATTAATGTAAATATACTATTATAATTTAGAACATTAATAAAAAAATTGTATGTGAATATTTGTTTGTAAATTGTGGTAAATTCTCCGATTAAAATCTGGAGAATTTATATGTGAGAATTTTGTGTATGTTTCCCGAATTCAGAGCGTGTTCAGGGGTGACTGGTACATAATGGGTAGCTGAAACATTATGGATTTCAAAGCAAAGGTCTCCCAATCCAAACACTGAACGGACCAAAGATTCACGGATTTTCCGCTGCTACATTTTGGAGGTTTCTGAAATGTGGCTATCTTGCCCAATCCAAATACATTTCAGGCCAGATTGATCTATATTGGGTAGACGCTTTTATCATTTATTTAAAAAATTACATAGGTGAAAAAATAATTACAATACTTGGGAGCACAAAAGTTATAATTCCTTTTGCCTATTTATATTTAAAGTATTGTTTAATGTATGGTGCTTGATGATCCTTCATGGGTAACTGTAGCGTTCTAAGCTTCCTACTTACCTGATGCTGGGGCTGGAACTCCAGTCAACAACATGGAATTCTTATTTTCTTCCATCATTTGAATAAAATACTTCAACATGGGAGTAAGATTTCGACTAAGATCCTGCACCTCTTTGACGACAACATTCCAATATGAAGCTTGAGAATTTAAATACTGAGGTGACGTTCCTAACAAAAAAGACTAAAAACCAGAAATAATTGAACTCTCATAAGACCATGTTTCAATAATAGCGACATAGAGATTCACCGTACATAACAGCTACATGTGACTAATGCTGCTCAGTGTAACTATTAGTAGGAATTATTATGATCATTTGCCTCTTCTCTTTCCCAACACAGTCAATGACAAGGTCTGTGAAGGTCCAATGAACACCATTAACTTGCACATCATAATGCACAGTAAATGTCCCCTATGAACAATACTGCTGCTGACCAATGCTCCCAACCAATCATTTATGTTTGTCTAGGGTGGTTTGACCTTTGACAGTACAAGCTATCAGTCGTTTATATTTTTTTGGGGGGGGAGCCGCATTTCTGTGGTGAATAGTATAATAAACCCCAAATTAACCCAAATGACACAACTAAAACGAGGCATGTAATTTATTTCTACAACTATTAACCCTTTGAGGGACAGATTACATTGCTGGGTAACCTGACCTACAGACAGTATGTAATTGCACACTTTGATGGCTGTTAGTGGGATTAAAACACAGTGTGTGTTGGACATGTCAAGCAAGACTGCACTTGCCAAATATATTTTTGTGTTATAATGTTTCACAGGCATGGAGTTTGCCACCAATCTCACAATAACAATCCTATTGTATATGCTGCTGCTTACAAACTGAAGCCATGACAGGCCTAGATGTTTGTAGCATGAGTTTTGATATATTCACCTTTGCTTGATGTCCTTGCAATCTAATGTGTTCTCTCACGTACTGTAGTCTTGAGTACGCAACGTCCACTCCCACCAAACGTTTCAACATATGATCTTCAAATTCATCAACTAAAGTCAAAGTGACCTGCATTAGAAGTATAGTAAGTTCAAATGAATAGTTACTTTTATTGGCTATCGCCCTCCAGTCATTAATGATATACTCTTCTAGTTGAACGGCTCTTACTTTTACCCTTTAATCCTATTTTCTTAATACCAGTGGTAATGCCTTTAGCTCTTGTACTTGAAGTATACCATGACATAAAAGGCATGGGAGGGGGATAAATGTGTTAGCTGACCTTGCAGTCCATACAGTGTCAGGGGGTGTTCTGGCCATCGCTATACTTGGTCAATATTTCCATTAGATAATAACCTAGCAAAACATGTCCTAATCTAATATGCATTTCCTATTCTATTCTAATATGTATGTTCATATTCTAATACACATGTCCTATTCTATTCTAATATGCATGTCCTTTTCTAACACATGTCCTATTTAATTCTAATATTTACTAGACATGTGCAAAACTAAAATTTACGTTTCGATTTCGTCCATTCGGACGAAAATTTTATTTATTTAGTCTAAAACGAATTTCGTTCATTACTGCATTAGTTTCAGATGAAATTCGTTCATTATTTTTGTTTCGTTTTATTTGTTCGTACGAATCAATTGACCTACACATTCCATAAACCGAAAGTCTATAAACCGAACGTTGTTCGGTTTATAGACTTTTGTCTTATGGAAATCATGTAATGCTATTGGCTTTCTATAAACCGAACTAGAGTCGACGTTCGGTTTATAGACTTTCGGTTTATAGAGTACATGTAATGCTATTGCTGTTCTATAAACCAAAAGTCTATAAACCGAACGTTGTTCGGTTTATAGATTTTTGACTCATGGATTACATGTAATACTATTGGCTTTCTATAAACCGAAATAGAGTCCCCATTCATACGAATAGGTCAATTGACCTATTCGTATGAATGGGGACTCTATTTCGGTTTATAGAATAGCAATAGCATTACATGCATTCCATAAACCGAAAGTCGTTCATTGTGTCGGTTTATGGAATGTATGTAATGCTATTGGTATTCTATAAACCGACTCTATTTTGGTTTATAGAATGCCAATAGCACGAATGAACGAATGATTTTCATTTATTAACCATTCGTTCATTCGGCTTTCGTTAGTTTAGCATTTTCGTTATTAGTTTTTCGGACGAATGGACGAAAATGCTATTTTCGGACGAAAAATGCATTCGTCCGAAAACGAATGCACATGTCTAATAGTTACTATCGCAAACAATAGCAAACAGCTATTAGAGTCTGTTTGTTAGAGACACTCAGTGACAGACACATGGAATTATTCATTAAAGCGCCACAAATACAAAGCAATACATGTATTTCAGAAGATACATGGACCCACTTATACCATACGTGGACTAGAATTTAGTCCAGAGTGTTCAGGCTCATTCCATACCTTTCTGGCTGTGAGAGGCATCCATTTTCCTATAAAATCTGTAGAAGATAATTTGTGGACTAAATGTTTACAGGACACAACGGCCTGAATCACAAATTCCCTGATGACCGCCTGTTTGGGAGTAGGTGGTGCACTGAAGGAAGAATGTGTACCTGTAGCTAAGACAGCTTGTATTTTCCAAATTATATTAATTTTCCCCTCATACTTTTTACAATGTACACATAACGTTCACCTTCAAAAAGGAAAAGCTATTTCTAATGTTTAGACGTGCTTTAAACAATGTTAACCAGCATGCTCATCAGCTGGTCACATGGGCCCTATCTATCGTTCTTCAACTCTAACAATGGTTTACCATAGTCTGCTTCGTTCTGACAATTTCTTCAGAAGTTTGCTCATGGCGTTTCTGCCACTCTCTCAGTTGGGTCTGTAGCCTCTCAGATTCCTCCTCCATCTTGTTACAGAACTGAATCAATTTTTCCATTGTTTTCCTCACAACCAATAAAAATATCATCTGTTGCTCCATCTCCTCTGTATTGTCATCAGCTGTGAAAACATATTAGGAAACCAAGATCCATAGATCAATAGATGAAACCATATAAAAAATATATTGCCATGGGTGTCTTTCATGTGATCGGTGACACGAGGCTGAGGCTACACGGCAGTAGACACACAATAAGTACATAAACAACTCCGAGTATCCATTATGACGTTGAGCCAAAGTAAACCCAAAAGGGAGAAACTCAATGAGTTGCTGGTGAGCTATCCTTGAGGAAACATCAGATTGTCCATTGAACGATTCCAGTGTGTTTTCTCACCGTAATTTGCTTTTTCTAAATACCCAAATCTGAAAATACTTTGTGTGTTTTT
This sequence comes from Pelodytes ibericus, assembly GCA_036172795.1. Taxonomy (NCBI): domain Eukaryota; kingdom Metazoa; phylum Chordata; class Amphibia; order Anura; family Pelodytidae; genus Pelodytes; species Pelodytes ibericus. The sequence continues at coordinate 26,139,230 of CM069866.1, forward strand.
ATGTTAAAATATTTCTGAAAAAGGCACTTACTTACAAATGGAAGCTGGCTGATCTTAAGAGATAAACTATTAAGATTCTGATCTGATCTTCTTTGTGTCTCACGCAGGGAAATTGCTTCAGTCGATTGGCAAATTTCCTCCAAATAAACAGCCTTGTCTTTGACACAAATCTGGGAGAAATTGAATAGAATATATTTTTAATGCTTGATGCTTTGGGCATAAACGACCAAAGCCATAGGAATTATGTTACATTATTATAATTGTATTATTATTTATCTAAACGTGGATGGGTGATAAAATACCTTTTGTGTCTTTCCTTCTTTTGCAGCATCAATGATATACAGTATTAGTAGATGTAACTCTTTTAATAGTTCTTCTTCTCTATTCTTTTGGTTTTGCCAACATTTGTCTCTTGATTTTAATTCTTTCTCCAGTACTCCTAACTGAAAAAGATAAAAGCATTAGAAAATTATACCGTTTTTTTTTAAATCTCAGAAACTTCTTTCCTTCCTGCTCTTGTATTCTTTTGTAACAAATATAATGAATTACAATGTCAGAATAATGTGCCCAGGTGTGGGCCTTAGAGGTATTGGTGTGGAATGAACTGTGAAGTGACCACCCCATGGCATCAGACCATATAATATAACACATGTAACACATATAAAAAAATAAAAATCCTTACCAAATAATGATCTTTTCCTTTGGTTGATCCCCATGGCTGCACAACTGGCATTACAATTCCTGTTAATGGGTCGGTTCGAGCACCTATCACCGGACCACTGTCCCCCATAATAGGGTCGATTGTTGTAGCTCCAACTTTGATCGGAACAAGACCTTAATACAATTTGAAAATGTATGTTAGCCTACAATTACCAAGTCATAGAATTTTTTTTCTAAAAATTCTAGTGATATTTATAATACTTTATTATCTTAAATTTTCAATTATATTTGAAGTAAAATATAAAAAAGAGCTTAAGAATTAAGCTAAAAGATTACTCTTATGGGGCAGCTAACTGAAGGGAAATTCATCAGGTTATAACATCAAGTATTGCATGCACTCGCGAATAAGGAATCCACCTGTGAATGAGAAAGAAGGTCAATCACTAATGGGTTTATTCCCTAAAATTCAACTTTGGAGGTCGCATTTCATTTTGAGACTAAGTCAATCTCAAAAAACCCTGGGTTGAATCTTCCCCATTGAAAGTAATGGGAGGTGAAATGATCAGAGCTATTTTTGGCAACTTTGGCACCAGAGTTTAAGTTACACTAAACAAAATTATAAACGCAACACTTTTGTTTTTGCCCCCATTTAGCATGAGCTGAACTCAAAGATCTAAGACTTTTTCTAAGTACACAAAAGGCCTATTTCTCTCAAATATTGTTCACAAATCTGTATAAATCTGTGTTAGTGAGCGCTTCTCCTTTGCCGAGATAATGCTATGTTTTCAGCTTCCAGGAATTGTATACAGATCCTTGCAACATGGGGCTATGCATTATCATGCTGCAAAATGAGGTGATGGTCGTGGATGAATGGCACAACAATGGGCCTCAGGATCTCTTCACGGTATCTCTGCGCATTCAAAATGCCATCAATAAAATGCACCTGTGTTCGTTGTCCATAACATATGCCTACCCATCCCATAAACACACCATGGGCCACTCGATCCACAATGCTGACATCAGCAAACCGCTGTCTGCCATCTGCCCTGTACAGTGAAAACCAGGATTCATCCGTGAAGAGAACACCTCTCCAAAATGCCAGACGTCATTGAATGTGAGCATTTGCCCACTCAAGTCGGTTACGATGACAAACTGCAGTCAGCTCGAGACCCTGATGAGGACAACGAGCATGCAGATGAGCCCCACGTTGCAAGGATCTGTACACAATTCCTGGAAGCCGAAAACATCCCAGTTCAACAACCTGATCAACTCTATGTGAAGGAGATGTGTTGTACTGCCTGAGGCACATGGTGGCCACATCAGATCCTGACTGGTTTTCGGACTCCCTCGGACCCCCCGGACCATCCCAATACAGTAAAATTGCACAGCCTAAGCTTTGCAATAATCATGCTGTTTAATCAGCATCTTGATATGCCACACCTGTGAGGTGGATGGATTATCTTGGCAAAGGAGAAGTGCTCACTAACACAGAATTAGACAGATTTGTGAACAATATTTGAGAGAAATAGGCCTTTTGTGTACACAGAAAAAGTCTTAGATCTTTGAGTTCAGCTCATGAAAAATGGGTGCAAAAACAAAAGTGCTGCATTTATAATTTTGTTCAGTGTTGTATCAAAAATAGCTTTGTTCATTTTGCCTCCCATTTACTTTCAGTGTGGAAGATTCAAACCTGGTTTTTTTTTGCTAAGACAAACGCAGGTGCCGAGTTAGGGTCTCAAAATGAAAGTCGACCTCCAAAGTCGAATTTTAGTGAAAAGACCCATTTGACCTGCAAAAATCAGGCATTAATGGCTTAATTTGAAAAGTTCATCTTGCTTATCTTTCCAACTCAATGGCTTGTAAATAATAATTATATGTGTATCGGTTTTCAAGAACTGTGCGAGTGTCTGCTCACACAGGGTGAGTTGTGTGCAACTATTTCTTTTGATTAAGGTATTTAATACAGTACTGTATATGTATATGTATTTCCGATACAACTATCTGTTGTGTTGGTTTGTTACAGATGGAATAACAGAAGTGTGTTATTGCTTAGTTTCAATAAGCATCGCATATTAACTATAATACAGAAACATAATATTAGGGCATTGATGGTGGTTTTATTTTTAAGCCAAGATTGCTAAACCTTTTCCATGAGAATCTTCCATTGTTCCTGCTAGTGGAATTAAATGTCCTTTAATAAAATTATGTTCTACTCCAAGAATAGGCACCATCATGTCTGAAGGTCCAGGGTCAGGTATTTCCATTCCTAGTACAGCTGATATCCACAATTCTGTCCTGGGATAGATAATCATACCTGTATTAAAAAAAGGATCACTTGAATTAGGAAATAATTAACAAATAATTTGGGCTTGTAGCCTTTCTATCTATCTACTCTATCTATCTACTCTATCTATGTTTAATCTGTCTTTATAATCCATGCATCCATCAACATATAGCTCTACACATGGGCGTCCGCAGGGGGGGACAAGGGGGGGGCAAGCTTGCCCCCCCCCCTGGATTTTTGCAATTCCCCTTTAAAAAATATTTTTTTTTATTATTATTATTATTATTTTTACTCAGTGTGCAGCCTCTAGTTGTCCCTAGGGGACTGCACAACAGTTGCTGGGGTAGGAGGTGGCACCCAAAGCTGTTGATCTCTGCAACTCTGCTTGCTGTAATACTGGTCTCCCATCCACATTGGTGCAGGTCTCTGCAGCTGTCAGTCATGCTGCATGGAGAGCCAATGACAGGGGTGCCCGGGGATATGAAGTTATAGCCCCATCCATCAGCCCTCCATGTGGCAGCATGACTGACAGAAGAGAGCCTGCAGTGCAACATCATGGAGGAAACAGGGGAAGATACTCAGAGACCATAGCTGAGCCTCTGTAACAGGTAGGAAGAGATTATAATAGCTTTAAAAAACAAAACAGCCAAGGTACATGGTAGAGTGGGGTAAATCCAAGGAGGTCCCTCCCATTTCCCTGAGGTCTCCATTTGTCCAGTCTGAGCAGCTCCTCTGACCAGGCTCTGCTCACATCAACATGGTGACAAGTGGATGGGGCAGAAAAGATAATGGAGGATAAAATGATGTGATAGATGGAAGCAGATTGCAAACAAAATAGGATGACATGGGGCAGAAAAGATAATAGAGGATGAAAAGAGGTGATTGATTGGAGCAGAATACAGACAAAATTGTGACATGGGGCAGAAAAGATAAAATGTAGGTGAAAAGAGGTCACTGACATGGAGGAATAAAACACATAAAATGACGGGGAAAGATGGCAAACATGGAGGAATAAAACATATAAAAAAGGGGGAAAGAGATAAAGAAATGTCAGGGATTTTGGAATTTGGGTCTTTAGGGAATCTGTTTCTTTGTGTTTATATTGTGTGCTATAGTGTTGTATCTGGTGCTGTGGAGTTATATTGTGTGCTATAGTGTTGTGTCTGGTGCTGTTGGGTTATATTGTGTGCTATAGTGTTGTATCTGGTGCTGAGAGGTTATATTGTGTGCTATAGTGTTGTGTCTGGTGCTGTCGGGTTATATTGTGTGCTATAGTGTATCTGGTGCTGAGAGGTTATATTGTGCTACAGTGTTGTATCTGGTGCTGAGAGGTTATATTGTGTGCTATAGTGTTGTATCTGGTGCTGAGGGGTTATATTGGGTGTGCTATAGTGTTGTGTCTGGTGCTGTTGGGTTCAGGGCCGGCCCTAAGTGTCCCAGCGCCCTGTGCGGGCTTGCCCCAATGCGCCCCCCGTCTCTTTCACCCCCCCTATGAATGTGTCCCTTTCCTCTTCCTTGCCATGTCTGTCTCTCTCTAACTCCCCCATACCTGTTTTCTCTCTCTCTCCCTCTGTTCTGTCTCTCTCCTCCCCCTCCTCTGTCTCTCTCCCCCCCTCTGTTCTGACTCTCTCCCCCCACCTCTGTTCTGTCTCTCTCCCCACCTCTGTTCTGTCTCTCTCCCCCCTGTTCTGTCTATCTCTCTCTCCCCCCTCTACCTGTTCTGTCTCTCTCTCCCCCCTCCCCCTGTTCTGTCTCTCTCTCCCCCTCCCCCCTCCCCCTGTTCTGTCTCTCTCTCTCTCTCCCCTTGTTCTGTCTCTCCCCCTCCCCCTGTTCTGTCTCTCTCCCCCCTCCCCCTGTTCTGTCTCTCTCTCTCTCCCCCTGTTCTGTGTCTCTCTCCCCCCTCCCTTTGCCTGCAAATGTTGATCCATGGAGGGGGCGGAGCTTTCTCTTGCTGTCCCGCGTCTCCCTGTGTAGCAGACGTTGCTCTGCTTCACATGGTGGGGGCGGAGCTACACCCCTCAGCCGGTTAGCTCCACCCCCTCGTCGGATCCAGCAGAGGGCTGGTGAGGGGGGATCTTTTGATCTCCCCAGTCCAGTGCCTCTACCGGCTCGCAGAGGTTGCACGGGGTAAGGCCGGCCCTGGTTGGGTTATATTGTGTGCTATAGTGTTGTGCCTGGTGCTGTTGGGTTATATTGTGTGCTATAGTGTTGTATCTGGTGCTGTTGGGTTATATTGTGTGCTATAGTGTTGTATCTGGTGCTATGGCGTTATATCTTTGCTATGTTGTTCTATCTGTTGCTGTGGAGTTTCAGCTAGAGCTGTGGATTTTTATCTGGTGCTGTGGTTTATATCTTGTGTCATGGGTTTTTAGCTGGTACTGTGGGTTAATATCTGGTGTTGTGGGTCTATATCTGGCACAGTGGATCTATATTTGGTGCAGTGAGGCTATATCTAGTGTGGTTGGTTTATATCTGGTGCTGTGGATCTGTATCTGGTGCAGGGTTTATCAACCCTTCACTGATAATGACAAAGCTCCTCCACTTCATGATAACTTGTCAAAAAGAGGCGTGGCGCAGAAAGGATGACGGTAAAATTATGCCCCCTCTCTGAAAAAATTTCTGCGGATGCCCATGGCTCTACATGTTTAAAGTATGTTTTCAGAGGTTAGTCCATTTGCTACCAAAAAACTTAGTTCTTTGACCCCTATACCAAAATGTCCTAAGTTTTTTGCAGGAGAGTTGATCATTTCTTTTTTTTTTTTTTTTTTCTTTACACTCAGACTCCTCAGCGCATCACAGCATCACTATACAGTAAAGCTTGTGAGGACCAGCGCTGCTTAATCATCCCTGTGTCTTACAGTGCCCATGAAATAATAAAATTTTCGTTGTGATAATAACACCAAGGAATCTCGATCAAACCACACCCATTCAACAGCTGGACATAAACACACACAAACAAACATACATACATAAACATACATACGGGCGGGGGGGGGGGGGGGAGGGGGCTGGGGCTTAGCCGGCCGTCGGCCGGAACAGTATCAGCCTAAACCATCAGTATAGCAGTAGACAGTCAACGCCCAGGGTATTATATTATACAGTCAAAGATTGTTTAGCCATTGCGCAATGTGATCCTGTTTCTTATAGGTTAAATCTGTCAGCCCTTTCTCCATACGTAACTGAAATTTTAGCTGTTGCTCAAAAAGTGTTTTCTGAAAGGGCAGGCTATTTTTCCAGTTTCTTGCAATCGTAATTTTTGATGCAACCATACAATGTATTGCTAACACTATTTCCTTCTTTTTATCCAGAGCCCAGTTAGTATGTAGTAAAGCTGCCTCCATGTTCCATTTCAAATCTATACCACTTAGTTTTTTGAAAATCTCATATGCCCACTGCCATAGTTTCGTTACCAATGGGCAGCTCCACCAGATATGAGCATAAGAGCCGTCTATGTCTCCACAACGCCAACAGTTCTTTAGGTAGGGTGTATACATTTTTGTTAGTTTTGCTGGAGTTAGATACCACCTATTTATTACCTTAAAATGACACTCAACCAATTTCTGCATCAGAACCGCGAAGGGGAGAATTTCATCATCTTGTAATATTTCATGGATATTAATTTGTTCTTTATTGGGCCATCTATTCAATGACAAGTCCTGAATGTTGTTTTCTATAGTGCTTAATTTACAACATTTGGGTATTTTATCAGCTAATTTTAAAACTTTTTTTATCTCGTTCCATGCTTGAATGGTCTGGCCTAGAATTAACGATTTATCTAACAGTAGAACGGTATTATGTTTTCCACTGTTTAGCCACAGAAAAAATTCTAAATTCCCACACCCTACGGATTCGGATTCTATCCGGTACCAGGGTTCATCTGTCTTTGATTTTTCCTGCAGGTTGTAGATGTGGCCTACCATATTGGCGAAATAACAGTTTTTAATCAGTGGGTAGTTTATACCCCCCCGTCTGGTCTGGCGAGCAAGGAGTGAGGAAGATAATCAAGGTTTTTTACCTTTCCAAATAAACGCCTTAAAACCCAATTGAATCATATCTAACCAGGGCGAAGGGACTCTCAATGGCAACATCCTAAATAAATAGGAACATTTTGGTATAATATAAGAATTTATTGTGTTTATCTTTCCCCACCATGATATTTCTGCCGTTCTCCATTCTTTAAGCATTAAATTCGTTTGTTTCAATAATTTTAGAACATTCAATTCCATTGTCTTTTCCACCTGTGCAGGGATAATGATACCTAGATAGTTTAGTTGATCAGTGGTCCAAATAAAGTTATAATTGGGTTTCAGTTTAGAGATACTTGTCTTATCTATATTAATATGAAGTGCCGTGGTTTTTGTTTCGTTCAGTTTGTAGTTTGATACAGCACTATAGTCCGTCAGTTCTTTCATTAAATAACTTAGGGACGTTGAAGGTGACAATAGTGTGATTAAGATATCATCAGCGTATAAAGAGACTTTCAATTTACCATTTTTAGTCTTATATCCCTTAATATCAATATTATCTCTTATATTTATTGCCAGGGGTTCCACTGATAAAATATAAAGAAGGGGGGATAATGGGCATCCCTGTCTGGTGCCATTCTGTAAGTTAAACCAACCTGCGCATATGTTAGGGCCCACCGTTCTAGCTGTCGGGGCTGAGTAAAGAGCCATGATCGCACCATGGATCCACCCCTCTAAACCAAAGGATCTCAGCAGATATCCCCAACTGACCCTGTCGAACGCTTTTTCAGCGTCTAAAGACAGAGTCAGGAGGGGAGAGCCTGAACGGGCCATTTGATTAATGATGTCCAAGATTCTTCTTGTACTATCATTTGCAGATCTCCCCGGAATAAATCCTATTTGGTCAGGATGAATTAAATTACCTATTAGACGCTTAATTCTATCTGCCAATATAGCTGCGTACAGTTTCATGTCTGTATTTATCAGAGATATTGGTCTATAATTAGCAACATCATATTTGGATTTATTTGGTTTCAATATCGGGAGCACATTAGCCTGGAGGAGTTCCATAGGAGCTTTGGCATTTTTAGCTATCTCATTAAATAGATGTACCAATGGGGGAATAATTATTGGTTTCATTGATTTGTAGAATTGATTAATGAAACCATCGGGACCAGGAGTTTTATATCTGTCCAGATTATTAATTTCCCTTTTAATTTTTATTAATTTTCGCCTCAGAAAGAGTTTCATACAGTCTACGTCTTTTATATGGAGTGTTTAAACCCTGTGCATTAACTGAAATAACTCTAATCATTGTCTATGGACCAAACCGCCAGCCTCCCCTCCCGGCCCGCCCCAGCGCCACGTACATTCATACCGACATTCACCCAGTAATCCCGGCGTGGTGGGTCCATACCAGGGTCCCCCATGCCGCACACCATACCACAAAAAATCTGAGAGAAAACTCTCAGATAATATGCAAGGCTCCTAGAGCCGTGCATAACTATGTGGACCAACCACATACGGCGGGTGGGTCGGAGGTGTCCCTAACCTAATGCAAACAATCCAATTTCAATACTTTTAATTAGGAGTATACACTACTCCATTAGCCCAAAAATAAACTTATACATCTTCTTATACCCCTGACCCGTGTTTACAGCCCTTTCACCTTTAAATTAACCATTTTCGTCTTTCTTATTCTTTACCTATTAGTTCCCTTTATCTCCCTTTTTATTTCCCTTTCCCATTATTCTTATATTTTCCCTTCTTTTTCCCTTTCTCCCCCTCTTCTCCCTTCTCCTCCCTCTTTTCCTTTCTTCTTATCAGTTCGCTCCCTCTCACCTTTTCTTTGGTGACCTAACTTTTCCAATCCCATTTCCTTTATCCTATCCTCTCTCGTCTTCCATCTTCCCCTTCCCTCCCTCCTCCCTTTCCTCCTACCTCTTTTTCCCTATTCCCCTTTTTATTCTTGCTCCTTCCCCTTCCTCAAAAAAAAAAAAAAAAAAAAAAATTAATATATATATATATTTCCCCATTATTTCTTTCATATGGGGAATTAGGGGAAAAGGGGAAATAGAATTTTGCTTGATTATTGAAGAAAATGAAAAGCTAGACTGGAACGCCATTACTCATCGTCTTTTCTCAAATTATAGATCCCCTTCTGCAGGCTTCATCCTATCCATATAATCTACTTCCTTGAGTGGTAGATCAATTATTTTAAATTCGCAGAGTTTAACCATTCCATAAGATTGTTTATGGAATCAAATGATTCTGCTTGGCCTTCGTGGTTTATCAATATTTTACATGGATAGCCCCATCTGAATCTTATGTTATGTTTTAACAAGACTGAAATTGCAGGAGCAAATGATCTCCTTTTAGTCCGTGTGGCATAGGACAAATCTGATAGAACTATAATTTTTGCAAAGGGACCGTTTTTTATTCTTCTTTCTTTACTGGCCCTTAGAATTTTTTCCTTAAATTCATTTGAATGAAAGCAAGCTATAATATCTCTGGGGGTATCCGCAGAGAGACTTGACGGTTTGGGGAGTCTATGACATCTGTCTATTCTTTCCTCATACCCATCTAATTGGAGATCGAGGGCAGTGAAATACTCCTTTAAAATAGCTCTTATACCCTCCTGTTTCGGATTTTCCGGGATATTTCTAAACCTTAGGTTCTTCCTACGTGAACGGTCCTCCAGGTCACTGATTTTATCCTCTAAGTATAACAGTTTAGTTTTTAGTGATTTGTTTTCGTCTTGCAAGTTTCTAACTTGAAAGTCTGTGTTTATTTGATGTTCTTCCAAAACATGTATTGAGTTTGCTAAGGCAACGATTTCTTCTTTAATCTCCATCTTAATTTCAGCTGAATTAATAGAGATCACCTTTTTTATTTCCTCTAGCATATTTTGAAGACTGTTATTAAGGGATTCTATAGTGACCCCGCCATTATAATTTTCAAGCATTGGGTCTGGGATATCCCTAGAAAGGGAGAAATCTCTTATAGGTCTGGGAAGTACTTCCTTCGAAGCTAGAGGTGAAGTGGAACTATGAAAATAGCCGGACACACTTCTATCCTGTTTCAGATCCTTTTTGCCTTTAGTGCTTGCATTTTTAGTCTCAGTGGTTTTCCTCGTGGCCATTATGCTATGCACTGAGGAGCTGACACCGCCACTCTTAATAAGACTTAAATTTGCTAGTTTGCGGACTCCTATTAATCACGCAGGACTCCTTATCTGTTTCTTTTCCGCTTCTCCACCTCTTCCCTCCTTTTTCTCTACGATGTTTTTTTATCCTTTTTCCTCTATTTTTTTTTTATTCCTCTATTCCTGCTATTTCTTTTTTCTTTCCTTTTTTTTTCTTCCTCTTTTTTCTTTTCCCTTCCTCTTCTCCCTTTTCTTTTTTCTTCCTTCTCCCCTTTTCTGTCCCCCTTTTTATGTCCTCCTTCTTCTCTTCCCCTCTTTCCTTTCCTTTCCCTCTTTATCTCCTTCCTCCCCTCTCTTCCCTCTCCCTCTTCTCCCTCTTCTCCTTCTCCCTCACTCTCCCTCTTCCTTAATGCAACCACTGCTCTCTACTTTCACTTATCTTCACTCTGAGCACCAAATGACCATTAGTGGTATATATATTTATGTATATTTATGCGGACAGCAGTATAATCGGAAGTAGAAGCAGCAGAGGCAGCGGCAGAGCGCTATATATGCATATAAGCATGTAAGCTGAAGCATATGTGGGAAAAAAAAAAAAGCAGAAGGGAATCAGCAGGAGGGAATCAGTGATCAAAAAGAAATCACTGATGCAGCAGGCAGGGAGGCAGGAGGGCTGAAGAGGAGAAGTTTTAGATATTATTTTGATCTCTACAGTTCAGACAGTTCAGCATAACATATTTTATACAATGCAAGAGAGTTACTTATTTGAGGACCGCAGCAGATCTGAGACTCATATATGATTTCCTGGTATGTTCGAGTCATCTAACTTTCTAGCTTTCTAGTTGTACTCACAAGATTCTGGCATCCGTCTGACGCCCTTTTGACATCCCAAAAAAAAAAAAAAGGTGAGGGCCTTAAAGGACCTGAAAGGACGGGGGTCAGCTGGGAACACTATCAGAAACTCTCCTGGAACCACGACTACCACAGAGAGCATACGGGTGGACAACGGTGAGTACCGCGGGTACCGCGAAGAATCCCCTCAGGCTGTAAGAGGAAGGGATCGATGGTCACGAGGGTGACAGAAGGGGAGCAGGGAGAACACCAAAAAAAAAAAAAAAAGAACGCTAAACTAGGAGAAGCATCTATTCCAGTGGGCCTCCTCTATCAGCACACCATGCTTCAACGACCGATCACCTCCGATCACACCCCGCCCCTCGGCGCGCACGTCAACACGTCATCACCTCCCAAAAAAAATCGGAGAGTTGATCATTTCATCTACCTGATTTAACTATGCGTTGTGAAGGGATAAATCTGGTGAATTCTTCCTGCAAGAAGAACAAAGTTGACCCTGCATAATACATTGTTAAAACATATTTTGTAACGCTTTATCTGTGCATTATCCATGGCCAGCTGAGCATGTTTAGTATTTAAATCTCACAAAAATGGGCTGTGTACAACATATACAAGAATCTGTGTCCTGAAATGATTAATCTCACCTCAGTGTACCTTTTAGTGAATAGACCCTGTTCTTTATTTATTATATGTACATTTACTACAGATCTTAATAATCCAGATAGATTTTTTTTTTTACTGTAGGTACTGGGGTGCTAGAAGTCAAAAGCTTTGTCAAATCTAAAATATGGACATACTGTGTATCATTTATATTATTCTTTTATTAAACCTTTTTATTATTATTTATCATAAGCTCCCTTATCCATAACAATTCACATGGTCTGAATCATTATTTTCTACAAATATTTCTATGTAGTTTGGATGGTCAATATCCCAGTAATATTTATAGTACAGAAAATGTTATTCGTATTAGGGGACCATATAAAGTAATTATACATCATATTTAAAAATACTCTAAAACTCTGTTCCTGATTGGGAAAGAGATTCTGAAAACACATTAGAACAGATAATGAGATGCTACCCATATTTCATGGTGTAGGTAGATAGGGCCAAGATTGTGGACTGTCAGCTTAATCCCTTCCCACTTGTTAGACTTTCTTTGCGGTCCTACTTACTACATATAGGCAAGTAGGGCGGCATAGAATGTTGCGGCTCCCCGCGATGGACCGTGTGCAGATCCCGCTGCAGCTACTTACAGCGGGGTTGGCACTGTCAGATGAGGCCGCTTTTAGTCTGACACAGAAAATGTAGCCAAGGCTCAAAGTGATTTTACTGAAAAAGGCTGCCGGACAGCAGAGACCGTCCTGACTAGAACAGCTCATTGCGGCATGTTGTAGGAAGCAGTGAGGGATAGTAACTAAAACAGGTAGTGAGTCATTTATATACCTATTGACATATCAGAGTCTATAGTAATATCTAACTAGTTTTATTAATATCTATAAATCTATATTGAGGAAGTATATGAATATTATACATATTGTACCACATGGTTCTCAACAAATTCAAGTATTTCCATCACTCTGTACTCTATAATATATATCATATTAAATGTAGAGATAGACCATTGTACAATAAGACACCAGGTGTGAAGTGAATGTGGCCACTAAGTAAGGATAAACGCTATAGACTTGGATGTGGATGGACCCACTTACCCAGATTTCCACCATGGCATTTAAAATCCGCAGCCATTCTTTGTTGGCAGCTCACATTATACATTCTGTACGTCATATGCCGTTGTCTAATTGCAAGAGATTTGTTCATGTTTGCAATGGCTTCTTGTAAAGCGCTGTGCGCCTGTTCAAATTCCTCTTGGACTAGAAATTCTTCTTCGGAGATCAAGTGTTTGTGCATTTTCAAACTCTCAATGACATTGATCTGAGCCATCAGCAAGCTTGACTCCAATAACGCTTGGTAACCGCCAGCATGAGGCACCACTTTGCCCTGACTGAGAGCAGCCCCTTGCAGCCGAGCTTTTTTCCCGCTGAGTGGCTCGCAGAAATCATCTCCCATGACAGAAATCATACCAGAAGCAGACACTAGCCCTCCAACTGGAATGACATGACCTACATGAGAGACCCAACAAGAATCAGAATTAATATAACTATAATTATAGTATAAATGTTGTTGTGAGCATTAAGCAAGGGGTACAAAGGCAAATTATTAGTGATTAAAAAATATCTGGACCACAGCACTGTACGGCTAACTAAATGCTGGGCAGTGAGGCAGTTCTCGATTTGCCTTGCATTTCTACATTTTTTTTTTGTCTTTAGACAGCTTGTCTCTTTCTTTCCCTCTTTCATTTAGTCACTTTGATATTTTAGCCAGTCTTAGTGTAGTTTCTAATGTGGCGGTAAACTAGCAAATAGCATTTCTTGCATTTAAACTCTAATCAGTTTACTGCTAATAACATGTCTTAGTGATAGTCTTATGTGTTCTGTTTGTCTGTATTTCCTTGTTCCATTGCTAGTTGTGTTTGTGTCTATGTTTCATGCTTGACTGTTATGCTCAGGATTTCTGGATTACAGAATGACGTGTGGTATTTTGAAAGCCTGAGGCCCGATCCTTGGGCGCAATATTATACTGTGTCAAGTCTTTTAAGCATTCCCCAGTGTGAGACTCTAACTGTGGCTGCATCTGTGTGTGTATGTGCTATTTTATAAATTTATAGTTATAAATATCAGACCAAAATCAGCCTATATTAACATCCTTTTACTCCCATAGCGCCCCCCTAAAAACAAGATCCATGCAGAGACCTAAAATAGTAATAAGACACAAAAGGAGAAAAGATGTAGGTCACTTTAATTAGTACATACAGTAAGGGTCTACTCAATAAAGAAAGAATTGCAGGGAATTAATATGGGATTTTCAAACTTAAGACCAATGTAGAAAAGTTAGAAAAATTCTCCAATGCAACTTAATAGGATCATTTTTCCAACTGAACTACTTTGGCCTTAAGTTTGAAGAACCCATCTCAATTCCCTGCAATTTTCTCTTTATTGCTTAGATCCTTTAATTTACAAAAATATCCCAGAACACAGTGCCTTTGGACCACGGCCAAAACTACACCAGGCGGAAGTTCATCAACTAGCTCAAAAGATATGCACACCTCCATTTTATGTTTGTCAGCACTGAGTAAATCTACATCACCAATGAGATTACTTCCAGTTAACTCTCAACATGCCAGGTAGCAAAAGGAACATCAGTAATGAAAGGTTATGGTCCAATATTCAAATGAAACCGATCATTTCACCCAAAATGGCTTCCTACAAATCTCTTACCTTCTTCTTTTGTGTTGTGCTACTATCAAACTGATATATGCCTTTTAGTTGTTTGTCACATATCTGATGGCTTGCTCTCTAGCATTGTTTTCATTATCAATGAACCCCCTTAATTGTTTCATTGTCTCTTCTTAGTTATAAGCATGCCGCAAGGTTAGACGTCACAACGCAGTCAGTTCATTCTTGAGTAAAGATTGAAAGAATAATTCCAAAATCTCCTTTTTATCTCTAGCTTTGGACCAGAAATAATATCTCTACAGAACCAGTGAACTGATGAAATAGTCACAAAGTGCACTCTCAGAAAATCAATGAGAATGATTACGATGACTGTACAAAATTATAGAAAGTTAATTATATTAATAGGAGAGATGAACTATTTCCAAAAATACTAATCACATTTCTTATTCATCTTTACATCTAACGGTGAATCCCAGTAATGCTAACCTTACACATTACCTAATATATAATTCCCAAGCCATAAACTAATGTTTACCTTTTCTTTCTAGATGATCAAACATTATTTTCTGCCCGTGGCTGAATCAATTACCAACTCTACAAATGTGCCTACGGGCATAGTGTTATTTGTAAATCATTTAAACGTTCTCTAGAAAGTGCTTGAGGTTCTGTTTTATGTACTATAAATCTTATTTCGTAAGATGGTTAATGTTATACAGATCCAAATAATTATAAATTATTCAGTAAATTTGAGAACAAACATGATTTCCATTAAGATATCTGAGATTGTTAATTTATGGCAGTTCCCTGTTCTAGCCAGTTTTCTATTTATGATTGTTCACAAATGGTCCTATGTGAATGATATTATTGTTATAGTAACTATTGCTCTACATAATAATTAAGGCAGGCCTCTTTTCTCTTAGTGGGTTTGCGCCTCATGCCTTTCAACTTGGCCATTTTTTTCTGCCAGTCCAACTTACAGTCTGTTTTGTCTCTGAAACCCCAGTGTTCCTTCATTATTTTCAGGGTTCTAGCACTTAGTGTGTGGAGGCAAAGGTACCACAGGGGCTTAAACTGCTTGTGTAGTACAGTAACTGTATGGATACCAGGGATTCTGTGAAAAAGTTAGCTTTTTTCTTCTCATTTTTTTGGAAGTCATCCTCAACAGTAATGATACTGACACAGCAGATAAATATATATTTATCAACAGGGGAAGGCTGGCAAAGGTGGCAAAGGGGCTGCCCTCTATCTTAGCTCAATGGGCTAGGGATGCACCACTTTTTAAGTCTAAATGCCCTGGTGCCTAGGCGTCCAACTGTGGTGTTCCAGCTGCTGCAGAACTACAAACCACATAATTCCTCACCAGATTACTAGATTAGCAGGGTACTCTGGTAGTTGGAGGAAAGAAACAGCTGGAGGACCGCAGCATGATGCCTGGGTCCAAGTGTGTAGCACTTTCTATCTAATTGCTTTGTCTTTCTATCAATCTCTTTATTTTATCTGTCAGTATGTCTGTCCTCCCTGTCTATATGTGTCTATCTATAAATCTCTGTACCTTATCTGTCAACATATCTGTCCTGCCTGTCTCTCTGTGTCTAAATGTGTCTGTCATTCACTCTCTGTACCCTATCTGTCAGCATATCTGTCCTGCCAGTCTCTCTGTGTCTATATGTGTCTGTCATTCAATCTCTGTACCTTATCTGCCAGTATATCTGTCCTGCCTGTCCATTTGTTTCTGTTGATAATGGGTAGGCTGATGAAATTGCAAAATGGGCCACTGAACAGTTTTTGCCTCCTGGGCCAAAAAGATGCCAGCCCTACACTCTAGGATGGTCCTGCTCCTATTATTTACAAGCAGACTGAACTCAAAGACTCCTATGGGACTAACATTATTATATGACCTAAAGCTCTGAATATTCTAAAACTTGAAAGGTGTGTACCATAGGAGAGAGGATGCCTATGCACAAAGGAAAGCATGCTGCAGAACATACCCTGTGGCCAGCTCAGGCGTCAGGACAGAATTAACTCTTAGATTCCTGAGGGGGCTACCCAAAGATATGAGGGAAACACACACAGAGAGAGAAAAATACTACTAACCTGTTGTGCTGTCTAATCCAACTCCTAAAATTGGAAAAATCTTCCCAGTTTTAGCATCTATCACGGGGCCTCCTAGTTCAATTGGTGACAGTATGCTGGTGAGCGGGTGAATATAAGAACCTCCCAAAGCTATCCATTGGTGCGTTTGAGGGTGAATAGTTGCAGCAAGAATTGGTACCTCCATTCCGGATGAGTCCAACATTAATGTCAGTGCTTCCTGTTTCTGGTGATGCTGAATACTTGGAAGGTTACACTGCACAGGTAACCCAGTGTTTGGACACATAGGGTATGGAACAAATGGGAATACAAACGTTTCAGTCTTACAGATTTCACCTTAAAATTGAAAAAAAAAAAATGAAATAATAAACTTAAAAAAAATAACAATCAAACATTGCAAAAGGATAGGAATTACTAACTAATGTTAGAAACTACTAATTAGTTAGAAACTACTGACCAAAAGCTACTTACATTCATAAAATTAATTAATACACAGTGATTTTGTCATTATACATGATCATTTTATCATTATATCAGAAAATATAATGTGAATCTTTCCTAAATGCTTAAAATAATAGTGGAAATATATGTGTCCTACTTTCAAAAGTTAGAAAAATGCTCATATACAAATGCACTGAATGAAATTCTAAACACAACACTTTTGTTTTTGCCCCCATTTTTCATGAGCTGAACTCAAAGATCTAAGACTTTTTCTATGCCCACAAAAGGCCTATTTCTCTCAAATATTGTTCACAAATCGATCTAAATCTGTGTTAGTGAGCACTTCTCCTTTGCCGTCAGTTCACCAGAAATGAATCCTCCACATGGAATTGTCTATTGCATAGGTTTTATGTAATTATTATGAAATCACCTAGCAATCTTTATCACCCAACTTACCACGTTACACCCTGGTTTGTCTGATAATTGATCTTTGTTTATTTACCCAGATAACAGAAGACATTAAGTATAGCTACATATATATATTTATGAAGCAATCTGCTTTTGAATTGGTCATGTTTTTGTAGTCTATGTAAATCTGGATCAAAAAGGCTTGGAAAAATGCTGGGTTCCTGTGTGCTAGAGAAAAGCCTTCAGTGTGCAGAAGTCTAATTTGGGAATTCAGAAGTAATTTCATGTTTCGGTTTCTTTAACGTTCCCCTTGATGACTCTGGTAATGGATTTTAATAAGACAATCTCGTACAACTGTGCCTGAAAGGGTTCAAGACTAAGGTCATTTCTCAATGCAAGAACATTAAATTAACCAATAAATGGTTTCATTGTGACATAAAATGGAACATATTTGTTATGATATATAGGAAGCATGGTTCCTTTTGATAATACATAAAAACTGAAAGCTTATTATTGTTTTTCCCCTTAAAGTACACTAGCCTGGGTGACGCCATTATTGACTCCGAAGATTTGTCTGTTTTCCTTACTGACCGAAAGCAGAATCCACTGTAATGATTAGTTGGGAGGTTGATGGATCGTAGCTCACATTCCCAGCAATGGGAAGTACCTTTCCGGTTTCACTGTGCACAAAATAATCGTTTGGGACTGGCATTAAATAATGACTGGATAGGAGCATAACTGAATGTGGAGCTGGAGTAAGAAGTCCATGTGTGGCATTCACATACACAAGATCACATTCTCGGACTGAACCATCCAAGGCTGTAATATATAACAAACAAAGAAACAAAAGTACTGCAAAAGTAGGAAATTATATCAATATGCTACATAATAATAATAATAACAGCAACATATTTTATGTCATTTATCTTGTAACCTTATTTTAAATCCCATTCTAACATGTATTGGGAAATGCAGAGTTTGTACCAAAATTCGATAAATTCTATACATTTTCTATAAATAGAAAAAACAAAAACTGTCTTATGATAATAATACAAATGATGCTTACCAAACAGGTGTGAGCATGCAGCAAATACAGTGTGATTGGCTGTACAATATATACAAAAATACAAAAAACAAAAACTTTGGCCAATTCATATAACCAAAACCTCTAATTTATATTATATTTATATATTTGTTGCCAACTTTATTAGGGTGAGAAGCGCAGACAGTTTTCGTTTTTTGTATACATTGTATAGCCAATTACACTGTATTTGCAGCATGCTCACACCTGTTTGGTAAGCATCATTTTATACATTTATATTATTTGAGCCTGTGACTAGCTTAGTGCACCAACATTTTTCTTTTCACTGCTTTCACATATTTGAGGTTGTTGGCTCCTCATTGTCAGGTTGCAGCTTGCTGTTATTGGGTTAATTGGGAGGAGGTTTAATTGAACCTTACAACACAATAAAAAGGTTTTGGTAGCA
Source organism: Pelodytes ibericus (assembly GCA_036172795.1). Taxonomy (NCBI): domain Eukaryota; kingdom Metazoa; phylum Chordata; class Amphibia; order Anura; family Pelodytidae; genus Pelodytes; species Pelodytes ibericus. Next base: position 26,157,859 of record CM069866.1, read on the forward strand.
GTATAAACTGCTTTGTGTGCCCACTAGATAGGAGGTGAGAGTAGGTTCTCACCCTATTGAGAGTGTGCCTTGACATGGCGGGTGAGCTTAATTATGCTTTGGCCAATTCATATAGCCAAAACCTCTCATTTATATTATATTTATATATTTGTTGCCAACTTTATTAGGGTGAGAAGCACAGACAGTTTTTTTTTTTTTTGTATAATATCATATGAATTGGCCAACACATAATTAAGCTCACCAGTCACATCAAGGCACACTCTCAACAGGGTGAGAACCTAACCTCGCCTGCTTGGTAGGCATCATTTTTTGAGCCTGTGACAAGCTTAGCACACCAACATTTCCCAACCCAATCTATATATAGGGTTCCTATCGTTTCTTCAAACCAATAAACAAATACCGGCCATGCTATTGCCTCCATAGACATAGACCTTGGCCTCAAGCTAATTTTTACCGGCATGTCAGCTGGGTGGATTACTGTCATATGCTGGGTGGGTTACTGTCATATTCTTATATTCTTTTAGTAGAAGGGAGGAAAGTTCCTACAAAGAGATTCCAACTACACTAAAAAGTCTACTCAATAACGAGAGAATTGCAGGGAACTGAGATGGAAATGTTAGACTTTAGGTCAAAAGTAGCCAAGTTGGAAAAGATCTCCAATGTAGCTGAATGGGAGAAGTTTTCCAACTCAGCCACTTTGGCATTAGGTATACAATTCCCATCTCAAATCTCTGATGTTCCCTGCAATTCTCTCTTTATTGAGTAGATTCTAACATATTATACGTCAGTTTGCTGTTTACAAATCAAGCTTAATCCTTTAAGTACAAAAGAATTTTTGGATTTTATTTGTTTGTGTGTAATTTCTCTCTTCTCATTTAGTGTACTCATACAAATTACGTAGCAAGAAAAAGAAAACGCATGTACACTCCAGTATTTGTGTGAGCATTCAAACTCTGCCTCTCGGTCCTCCCACCGATCAAATTAAAAAAAGAAACAAAGTTCCAGCTGGGATGAAGCAGGGTGAAGTAGCGTCATAGCAAATGATGAGACAGACTCCTGAATGTCCGTGCATAAACGTTTTAATAAGATGAACGGCACAGACATATGCTGCAGGGGAAAACCATGTGGGAATGAAAAAAAAACCTCCTACGCGTTTCGCGCCTACGTGCTGGCGCTTCATTCAGGAGTCTGTCTCATCATTTGCTGTGACGCTACTTCACCCTGCTTTATCCCAGCTCATACAAATTACATCTATATATATATATTTAAAGGAAAAGTGTGGCTTTCTTTCGATGTCATAGCTATCCTTATAAAACAGAATTTAATATGAGTTTTGTTCAAATAGCCATACCCCTTGTTTACATTCATGGCGTGTCAGGACCGTCATTTGCCTATAATGGGATAAAGGTTATCACTCAGAAGGATCAAGGAATATTGAGGTTTAACCCCACCTGAAACAATAAGAATTCTGAATTTTGTGCCACGTTTGTGCTGTGCACTACTCACTAGCGCTCCTTTCTATACCAGGGTTATATGAGGACATAGATGTCGTTCTTGTTTTGCAGATATAGAAAATAAAAACAGAAAATAAACAGAACTTGCTATGTGAAATATTCCATAATATAAAAACACTTTTATGTTAACTATTTAGTAATCATTTGCAGTAATAAAAAGCACATTTTCACAAACTTACTAATGTAGTTAAGAAATAAATATAAACATCTCTTTTTTCTTGTTAGTCAATTAAACAAGCAATTATATTTGACAAACATATAGAATTTTTGGCTCTTATGTGGTTATCCTTTCTGACGCATTTTACCTATAAGGTCTCGTTTTGTGAGAGCTCTTGTTCTCTCCTTATTGACAAGGTGTGCCCCAGTTCCTTCACCCAAAACACCCCATGCTTTAAGTCTTTCGCTCTCCTTCATCACTGCAGTGTACATCCTGTTACATGCGTCTGCTAGCTGTAATATTAGCCTGAAATGTGAACAGCAATCATTTGTCAGTAAAAATATTAAGCACATGAATTTAGACACATTTAATCATCATCTGCCTTCCCTGCCCTAAATAACTTTTTTACTTCCGGTTAACAAAACACCAAATGTATTAGTCTGTGATGTGAATCGTTAAGAACATAATACTTGTATATTATATCATATTCCCCCATCTTTCCAGGTACACCTCCCCATACCATTATATCTATCTATTCTATACTCTCTCAGCCCCACATCTCTTCTTCTCCCTCTAACTCATAGCAGTCTGCACAACATATTCAACCTTATGTTATATTTATCTCTGGGGTCTATTCACTAAAACTCACTCATTCAAGTATACATTGCGCAGACGAGACAGGGGGATATGATAGAAACATTTAAACACGTAAAGGGAACCAATACCATAAAGGAGGAGAGTATGTTTTAAAGAAGAAAAACTACCACAACAAGACAATATAATCTTAATTTAGAAGGGCAAAGGCTTAATAGGAATATGAGGGAGTATTATTTTACTGAGAGGGTAGTGAATGCACTGATTTGCCTTCCAGCAGAAGTGGTAGAGGTTAACACAGTAAAGGAGTTTAAGCATGCATGGGATTGGATATCCTAGATATAAGATAAGGCCAAGCACTAATTAAACTATTCAGAAAATTGAGCAGACTAGATGGGCTGAATGTTTATTATCTGTCACCTGTTTCTATGTACCGATTAGGTGAGCTTCACCTGTCTTAATACATAGTAAAAAATTTTGTCTCACTTTTTTACCAACGCATTATGCAGGATGAACTCTGCACAAAGCACAAAACATCTTAACTCAGATCACCTGCAACTCACCTTTTAGAAAACAGATTTTTCTGATCATTGATTTATTATATTATAAGGAAATGTCTAATGACATAGAGAGGATATGTGCACTTTTTTTTTAAGATGCCCCTGCTATGTGGGCTAGTTCTTGGATGAATCGTGGACCTGCAATGGTCAAGGAGTGGCCTGGCCTACCAATGTCACGCACATACGCCATCTTGCATATGGAAGAACCAAAGATTCTTCCACTACGAGTGCTGCCACTTAGAGCATTATGGCAGATATTCTATTAAAAAAAAAAAAAGTACACAAATTCTATCTTTATCAATAGTAATTTCAATCACTGTAAATAAATGATTCAATAATAAAGATGTAAGTTAAATTGTTTCTTAAGGGCACAGTTGTTCTTTAACTAAGAATCATGAGCAGACAACATGTTTTTCTCTAGGACTTTGATTCCCTGTAATAACACGTGTTGCCCTTTTTTCAATTCATGCTCCTGACAAGACAGAATTTTAGATGTAAAAATCGTGTCTATTTACACTGAACCACCTGCTGACACATGAGTTCTAATGATTTCACCAGGTCAGGTGCAAGCAAACACCATCCCCTGCTCGCTGCTTCAGCTGGATTATGTGAGTGACAGCTGAGACGTTAGGTAAATTTACGGTAGCCTGTTATGTTTGCACAGTACAAAGATCTTTTCTTTATCTCCAGACTATTATATCACTTCCAGCTAATCTGAGCCAAAGCACAGAAGTAGGTAGATCCTTAAAGCACATCTAAACACAGACATAAATTGCTAAAACATAGTTGTCAACGTCGGCCATGTTTCCAGGAAAACATATTTGTTCCACATGCTGCAGAAAGAGTATGCAAAGTGCAGCCTGGCAGTATGTAGGATGTATATACACACAGACACAATCCAATTAATTAATCATGGTAGGTGATATAAAATCTCCACCCTAATTAATTAATTGGATTCTGTCTGTGCGTATATCCATCCTTCATACTACTGGACTGCACTTTTTATGGTCAAATTGAAATAAATAGATCATCTATAATTCATTTTGAGACAAATACAAAAGTGCAAGGCCTGAACAGGAATGACTATTTCAGTTCTTGTCCTGAAATTCCTGCAAGTATTTGGACATATTTGTTGATGAGGTTTCTAGTGCAGAATGGAATGTATAAGTAGATTTATAAGTGCATTAGCACATTAGCAGAAAACTGCTAGTTATTGCATTCACTTACTTCTGGCAGTAATTTATGGACACTTTGGTGCCAGACTCTTGGCAGCCATTTTTAATTTTCAGCATCTCTAGCAGTCTCAGACATTCTCTCAGTGAGCCATTAAACACAGCACAATGCTCTTCTTGGCATTTCATGTCTTGTTGCAAAATGTTCATTTCCTTATTCACAATCTCTTCATACTCTGCTGCCAGCTTCTTTCTCTTAGTCATTTCTTGCTCAGCCTGATCACAAACAATGACAAAACAAGTAAGTAAGATTGGGAAATGAGAATCAGCAACATCCAGTAATGATATTTTGAATTACTCGCCTTATTATAAGGTGTCTGTACCATGTTAGATATCACTGTTCTGCAATCAATATTTGATGTCACCCAGTTTTAGATACATGATATTAAATAACATTAGCCTGATATACGTTTTTATAATTGCACAGTGATGCAGTATCCTCTATTATTCAGTATACTGTATAGGTCTGTTCAGTCTGCACACTTATTGGACTGCACTTGCTGGGAATCTCTGTTCACCTCAGTGAAAAAGCAGTAGAGATAATGGTATTGTAAAATACTTTTTTTTTTTTATTAAGATAAATTGCATTCAAGAGAGTTAAGATAATCTGTGATCACACCCTGGAGGGTGGAGGGTATATGATTATCTCTGTATATACAGAGCTACATGTTCTATAGATTTAATTTTAAAAAAGTGGAAAATAGATCCACTGAACTGGAGCACAAATACCAGTTAGTGCAGTGGGGGTTGATGCCATTGGATCATGGCAGCAATGTTTCTATATATTCTATATCTAATCCTTTGTTATTCTTGCACTGGTTGTTAATTGTACCTGTGAACTACAGACGTCACTGCAGACGTACACTGCTAAACCATTAGATACACCCCTTCTGCATTAGCACATTTTCTTTTAGCTATATTCATGAAAGAGGGAAGTGCTGGGAACTTGTAAAACATTCTCCAACTGCGGCTACTTTGGCTTTTAGTTTGAAATTCCCCTGTCAATTCTCTGCAATGCCCTCTTTCCGCTATTAAGCCCTATGGGTTACGTGCTATGTATTTATAGATTTAAGTTCAAATCATCCACTGAGAAATCTTAGTTTCACATAAACATGTATGATGCTGGAAATGAAAGGAACTCAGGGCCATGGGGAGCCAAACAACCACTGACTGAGTAGCCATTATCTTGTACCTCTGTTTTCTTTCTTGAGTAGCTTTCCAATAGCGAGCTGGAATATCGCTTTTGTTTTCCGGATATACTCAAACATTTGACAAAAACCTCTTTCAAGGTGCTCACTTCGTAAACAAGTTTCTCATAGTAAATCTTTACCTGAAAAAAAAAATTCAAAAACAAATGAAAAAAAAAGTATTCACCTGGCATCTGTTTAATTGCCTAAATCCTTTATAAGTACTAACCTTGCATCTGGGATCTCCTGTAATGCATAATAAGAACTGAGCAAAGTACTTCTCAGGGTAGGGTTGGCAAGGGGAAAAAAAAGGCAATTGTCCCCCCGCTGCTTTCTAAACTGACTCAATGGGATGGAGGAACCCCATTTTTCACTTCTAAATGTCTGCTTATCCATCTCTGAGAACAGGCAAATAGATAACTGGAACATCAAAAAAAATTACAATTTTATAACAAAGCTCTAATGGGCATAAAACTGCCTACCACCATGCCAAAGAGGCAACTCATGATAATCAGTTATATAGTATAGTAAGGATTGAAGGCAAGCCCAATAATGTTTAATACAGAGATATAAAAAAACAAAAAAATAATCATGCTATGTGTATCTGAGATACACACAAAAAAACCACAAAAAAGGCATATACAAATGTACCAACAAACAAACAAGTGATGTCCGCAAATGAAAAGCAAAATGTTTAAATTATTATTTACTATAGTTAGGTAGAGGTTAAGCCAATTCCAGTATGTTAGATACATTAAAATTATGGCTAGCAACCACTATGTGTAGAAGTGGCTCAATTCACCTCTATTGTTGGAAGGGCCACAGTTAGACGACTTCATTAACCATCCTATGGAAAGTCTACACAATGTGTTATATGTCATATAGTTGTTGATACGTGCCCTTGTAGATTAATGTGTGTAGGATATAGTAACTGTGCACACTTCACCCACTTCTTACCACTCTAATATTTTTTTTAATGATTTATTCACTATTCGCTACACCATTTATATGTATTTTTTTTTTATTAACAAGTGTAAGGGGGGCAGAGGTTCACCAGTAGACTAAGTATAACAAACCTTAAACAAGTGCTCACTAACCTCCTCTTTTAGATGACCCAGTTTAGCTGTGACCAGAAGCGATTGCTTTAGCAAGATATCATAGAAGATGTGCGTGTTGAAACACTCCATGTCAACTTGCTGTTCGTGGTCCCAAAATTCATCATCTACAAGGAATTCTGAGAAGACACAACTTTATTCACAAGAATGGTACATACCTAGAAGTAGTAAACCTAGTTGTACAATGAGCTTTCTTTACTCTGCAATAAATACCAAATGACAAGGAAATAGTAAAAACGCAGGCATTAATACCTGAATTTGAAAAGCTCTAACAATATGCTGATTGAGTTCTTTCATATAGTGATACTAGAGTCCTACAGTTCTAGTAAGGCTGAATACATTTATTAGATTGTCTATAATTTGGATATAAAGATTAGACAGACTTGCAATCTAATTTGTGGGTTTCTCACAAACGAGCAGGCAAGTCAACAGGTTGGCACTGTCTTAAGACTCCAATAACCTTATTTAAGAATAGCAGCTTTCATTTTCATTTTTTTTTATCATTGAGTGTAAATATATCCCTCCATTTTTGAATTAATAGGTTTGTTGTGGGGTTTTATGTGCCAGCAAGGTGGATGGTAACTCAAGAAATGAATAAGATCTGTATTACAGACATTCTTTCTGTCTATGAAATAATACACTGTGGGAGAGTGATCGCTTTAACACAGTATTCAATAATAAATTCTACATGGATATGTATCAAATTTCCATTATTTTCTATGACTGGCTAGTTACATTATACGGAACATAAAATGACATACCATTAACTGAAATGTAATATATTTCTCTGTGCTGACATTTTTCTATGCCGTGTGTTCTACACATTCTAGTCCTTCTTTCAAATATTTGGAAATGTCCACTACCAACATTTTATTTTCCTTAGTTAGGTGGTAAAAATGTATCATCTGCACAGCTTTTATACTGCAAGTGTATCAAATCTACAGAACTACCCAACTGAGGATTTGGAGAGGTGACAATTTGTCTTTAACAGTAGTGGACAACTTGTATAATGGAGGAATCCATGAATACCTGGGATGTGTGCATAGATATCCTAAAGAAGAGAGTAATAAATGTCTGACATTTCAATGCAGGTGGGCTAGTTGACTTTTCTTTTTGTATCATGTGGATCTATTCACTAATAATTGACTTTGGAGGTCGACTTTCATATTGAGAATAGGTGAAATTTGGCACCCGAGTTTGACTTATCGTTGATCATTTCGCCTCCCAAGTCAAATTCGGGTGCCGAGTTATTATCAAAATGAAAGTCAAGCTCCAACGTCGAATTTAAGTGAATAGACCCCATAGTCCATTAAAATAGACACACATTCTTCACTAGCAGATAAACCATTCATGAACCTATTTATTATACCACATCATTGTCTAAGCAGAAATGTAGTATGTAACACTCACTTTGGTATTTCTTTTTATTGGATTCCTCCCATTTTCTATCAACATGGCCTTTGATTCTCATTTTAGGATGGAGTTTCTTCATTGCTGATACTGTGGACCCTTTTGACGAATAGCTGTCAAGGTTGAATTTCAGCTGACGCTTTCTGAATTGTGGGAAACCAGCAGCTTTCTGTTTCCAACCCAAGTCTTTAAACCAAAACTTGGAAAAACAAAAGGGACTATAATAGTATTCTCACTCTCGCTACACATACATTAATACGTCCTTAAACATATAGACATATTACATTTATTGACAATAATGGCCAATTTCTGGTAACATTCCTCAGCCAACTAGTGTTCCCAGTAGTTGGATAGTGTGGTGGTTTGGCTATTTGCCCAATAATGGACAATATTGCCATTGGACAGTTTTGTATTACCATCTTCGGGATAAAACCACAATCTTTTTGCTGTCTAAAAAAAATAATGTTTTAACATAGATGTGAAGTATTTTGTCAGAGCCATCTGGAACCCCAATGTCAATAATTGGGCTCACATAGAAGCGATTCTTGCAATATTGTGTCAAAAGCATACAGACCTTTTTAACATTTTTCTAAAACTCAAAATGCATGAAATTCTGTGACTGCCCAAAAGGGGGCAGTGTTACATGACATTATACAACATTGTTGCATGGCCCAATGAGGGGGCCCAACGAGGGGGAAATCCAGGAGGTATATTACATACATCCAATTCCCTTGTAAGCACTATGTTTAGGTAGCAGTTATCCTATGACACTCCCAAATCTGATTGGATAAAGCCCCAAAAACACAACTGTCCAAGCACAAATCAGGGACTGTTTTCAACTATGTATGACTTCCCTGCAACAGTTATGTATCAGTGATTAAGTGATATTGCCTACATATCTTTTTAACTATCTGACCACTGATCATGTGTCTACTCAAGAAACCACACTTCATCAAACCTTATTCTAAATATGCATTGCATTTATGGGTAAGTTTGTATCTCTGTATTAGGAGTTCTTGTACTGGATGTCATTGCAACTCTCCAGTCTTTTTAAGTCTCTATTGTGAGAAGCTGACTTTTCATGTCAAGTGAATATATCCAAATACACTTCCTTCAGACATAAAGTGACTTGGAAAATATGTTCCTATGTGGTTTTGTTATAAAAACAGTTGGGTGCGCTCTACTGTAACACTGCATATTGTTAAACTTTGGTAATATTTGAAGAACCTAATCCTGAGGTATTTATGTGGACACACACAAAGAAACAGCTTTAAGAACTTTCCCGCTATTAAGAGTTATGCAGAAGGCATTAAGGAAGTAAACATTGGATAGTTACACAACAATAGGCAAAAAAGTGTAGTCTCAGCGCACAGTGTCTGGACACTTAAACAAACAAATCAGTGATATTGTGCCAATATCGTGAAAAATAATAATAAATATTTTGTGATGAAACGTGAACCACTAAAACAATGCACTTGTATAAATACAATAAAACACAATAGTGCAATGAAAACGTGTAAATACTTATGATAGGAGCTGTAGTCCTTAAGGCAAACCTGTAGAAATATGAATAAAATACAAAATAGTGCAATATGTATAGTACTGTGGATAAGCACTTCTATTTGAGAAGAAATCCACTCACAAAATTAGCTCCTAACAACATAGGAGCTTGGTACAGGTGAGTGTATATATATATATATACTTGCCCCCTCCACGGATGGCAGCTTCCAGATGCTAGTGATAACGCAGATGATCAATATCTTGTAGTAAAAGACCTTTTAATCCGAATGAGGTAAGGAAAATGTGAAACAAAAGAACACTCAGAGAATAAAATAAAGTCCTGTTTAGACGTTAGCTCCGTGCGCCTCGGTGCCTCTTCTGGACTTCCTGGTTCAGTCAAACCCGGCTAGTACGGTAGCTTTCAGTGTTCATAAATAGCCCAACGCGTTTCGTCCAGTCTCGGACTTCATTAGGGAAAGTCTCGGACTTCATTTCCCCTGATTTTATTCATATTTCTACAGGTTTGCCTTAAGGACTACAGCTTCTATCATAAGTATTTACACGTTTTCATTGCACTATTGTGTTTTATTGTATTTGTACAAGTGCATTGTTTTAGTGGTTCACGTTTCCTCACGAAATATTTATTATTATTTTTCACGATATTGGCACAATATCACTGATTTGTTTGTTTAAGTGTCCAGACACTGTGCGCTGAGACTACACTTTTTTGCCTATTTCTATTTGCACAGTTTTTGAAGCTGTCTGTTGCTATCGTTTCAGCTGCAGGTGTCAGGTGGACACGGTTTTTATTTCACCAACACTATATTGTTATTTGCAGCACATATTTTGGTTTGCTCATCCATTTCACTGTTTTATTAGTTACACAACAATGTAGGTTGAAAAAAAGACGCATGATCACCAAGCTCAGCCTTTAACATATACTTTTTTGTGACTGTTAATTGAAAAGAAGGTAAAAGAAAACACACTGAACAATAATTTTGCTTCAAAAGGGAAAACATTCCTTCTGGACTCGGAAAATTGCAATTCGATTTCTACCTGAATCAACAATCTGCTAATTCTAAGAATGATGAATTATTACAGCTTTTTAAATTCTGCTTTTACAAACAATAATTCAAGACCTTTTTAAGGCCATCAATTGTAACTGCTATCTCAATTAGGAGTTGCAAATTGTAACGAGGCGACCCATCTATTCACTTGCATTTTTGCATTTTTCCTTGCAGGACATGACATTGTATTCCATCCCTGCATGCTTGACGTCTGCACACAGCACGAAGAGAGAGACACACCCCTCCTACATGGTATGGCAAGATTGCAAAGACAAGCTGTTTGGAGGCTATGATGGCACAAGCAAGCTGTGTAGGGGCTAAGATGATTGGCTGTTTTGGAAAAAATATATCCCTGGCAGGCTGTTTTGGGACAAACATGGCACACACAGGCTATTTGGGGACAAATATGTTATAGTCAACCTGTTTGGGAGCTAAGATAACACAGATAATCTATTTTGGCTTTACAATTGCACAGACAAGCTGTATGGGGGTTAATATAGCACTGACAAGCTTTTTGGGGGTAAACATGACAATATCAAGCTGTATGGTGACAAATATGTTACTGAAAAGTTGTTTAGGACAAATATGTTACTGACAAGTTGTTTGCAGCAAGGATGATATTGACAAGTTGTATGGGAAAAATTAAGTTTCCTTTGCTGTAAGTGAAATGTTTTTCTGTAAAGCAGCTGGCAAGAGACAAAGATTTTAGAGGCCTCTTGCTGCTGATGGTCAGTCCTTTGCTGTTTTTTTCCAATAAGAGAGACCCTTGGTGCTCAGGGAGTGGAGCAGGGAGATCAGTACACATAAATTTCTTCTGTTAATTGTCAGTCAATGACATCATGTTAAGATGTTCAAGTGATTGGCACTACAAGCCAGCAGGGAGCAATGTAATCAGGGCCGTCTTTAACGCAGGGCAAATGGGGCAGCTGCCCTGGGCCCAGTTACTCCTGGGGGGCCCAAGGCAGCTGTCCCGTGGGCCCCCAGCCCCTGCTTGCCGCGTTCACAGCGCATTGCGCTTGTGAAAGTTTTTTACAGCAAGCCGCATCGACGACCGGAAAAAAACAACAAAAGAAAACTGACGCCGGATGTGACATAACGTCACATCCGGTGATTGTTTCCCTCCTCCGTGCAGGGCTGGGGACGCTGAACAGCAGCAATCAGTGAGTACTGAAGGGGGGGGGGGGGGCTGTGTTGGGGGAATACAGGCATCTCAATGGCACAATATTACTGGGCTCCGACTGGCACAATATTAGTGGGGTCTGAGGGGCACAATATTAGTGGGGTCTGAGGGGCACAATATTAGTGGGGTCTGAGGGGAACAATATTACTGGGCTCTGACTGGCATAATATTACTGGGCTCTGACTGGCACAATATTACTGGGCTCTGACTGGCACAATATTACTGGGCTCTGACTGGCATAATATTCCTGGGCTCTGACTAGCACAATATTACTGGAATCTGACTGGCACAATATTACTGGTATCTGACTGGCACAATATTACTGGGCTCTGAATGGCACAATATTCCTCGTATCTGACTGGCACCATATTACTGGGCTCTGACTGGCATAATATTACTGGGCTCTGACTGGCACAATATTACTGGGCTCTGACTGGCACAATATTACTGGGCTCTGACTGGCACAATATTCCTGGGCTCTGACTGGCACAATATTACTGGGCTCTGACTGGCATAATATTCCTGGGCTCTGACTAGCACAATATTACTGGCACCTGACTGGCACAATATTACTGGTATCTGACTGGCACAATATTACTGGGCTCTGAATGGCACAATATTCCTCGTATCTGACTGGCACCATATTACTGGGCTCTGACTGGCATATTATTACTGGGCTCTGACTGGCATAATATTCCTGGGCTCTGACTAGCACAATATTACTGGGCTCTGACTGGCACAATATTACTGGGCTCTGACTGGCATACTATTCCTGGGCTCTGACTAGCACAATATTACTGGTATCTGACTGGCACAATATTACTGGGCTCTGAATGGCACAATATTCCTCGTATCTGACTGGCACCATATTACTGGGCTCTGACTGGCATAATATTACTGGGCTCTGACTGGCACAATATTACTGGGCTCTGACTGGCATAATATTACTGGGCTCTGACTGGCACAATATTACTGGGCTCTGACTGGCACAATATTCCTGGGCTCTGACTGGCACAATATTACTGGGCTTTGACTGGCATAATATTCGTGGGCTCTGACTAGCACAATATTACTGGCATCTGACTGGCACAATATTACTGGTATCTGATTGGCACAATATTACTGGGCTCTGAATGGCACAATATTCCTTGTATCTGACTGGCACCATATTAATGGGCTCTGACTGGCATAATATTACTGGGCTCTGACTGGCATAATATTCCTGGGCTCTGACTAGCACAATATTACTAGGCTCTGACTGGCACAATATTACTGGGCTCTGACTGGCGCAATATTACTGGGCTCTGACTGGCATAATATTCCTGGGTTCTGACTAGCACAATATTACTGGCATCTGACTGGCACAATATTACTGGTATCTGACTGGCACAATATTACTGGGCTCTGAATGGCACAATATTCCTCGTATCTGACTGGCACCATATTACTGGGCTCTGACTGGCATAATATTACTGGGCTCTGACTGGCACAATATTACTGGGCTCTGACTGGCACAATATTACTGGGCTCTGACTGGCATAATATTACTGGGCTCTGACTGAAACAATATTACTGGGCTCTGACTGGCACAATATTCCTGGGCTCTGACTGGCACAATATTACTGGGCTCTGACTGGCATAATATTCCTGGGCTCTGACTAGCACAATATTACTGGCATCTGACTGGCACAATATTACTGGTATCTGACTGGCACAATATTACTGGGCTCTGAATGGCACAATATTCCTCGTATCTGACTGGCACCATATTACTGGGCTCTGACTGGCATAATATTACTGGGCTCTTACTGGCACAATATTACTGGGCTCTGACTAGCACAATATTACTGGGCTCTGACTGGCACAATATTACTGGGCTCTGACTGGCATAATATTACTGGGCTCTGACTGGCACAATATTCCTGGGCTCTGACTGGCACAATATTCCTGGGCTCTGACTGGCACAATATTACTGGAATCTGCCTGGCACAATATTACTGGTATCTGACTGGCACAATATTACTGGGCTCTGAATGACACAATATTACTGGACGCTGACTGGCACAATATTTCTGGGCTCTCACTGGCATAATATTACTGGGCTCTGAGTGGCACAATATTACTGGGCTCTGAGTGGCACAATATTACTGGGCTCTGAATGTCACAATATTACTGGGCTCTGACTAGCACAATATTCCTGGGTTCTGACTGGCACAATATTCCTGGGCTCTGACTGGCACAATATTACTTGGCTCTGACTGGCACAATATTCCTGGTATCTGAGTGGCACAATATTACTGGGCTCTGAGTGGCACAATATTACTGGGCTCTGAGTGGCACAATATTACTGTGCTCTGAATGTCACAATATTCCTGGGCTCTGACTAGCACATTATTCCTGGGCTCTGACTGGCACAATATTCCTGGGCTCTGACTAGCACATTATTCCTGGGCTCTGACTGGCACAATATTCCTGGGCTCTGACTGGCACAATATTACTTGGCTCTGACTGGCACAATATCCTGGCATCTGACTGGACCCAATATTACTGGGCTCTGACTAGCACAATATTGCTGGGCTCTGACTGGCACAATATTACTGGGCTCTGACTGGCATAATATTACTGGGCTCTGACTGGCACAATATTCCTGGGCTCTGACTGGCACAATATTCCTGGGCTCTGACTGGCACAATATTCCTGGGCTCTGACTAGCACAATATTACTGGAATCTGCCTGGCACAATATTACTGGTATCTGACTGGCACAATATTACTTGCCTCTGAATAACACAATATTACTGGACTCTGACTGGCACAATATTACTGGGCTCTCACTGGCATAATATTACTGGGCCCTGAGTGGCACAATATTTCTGGGCTCTGAGTGGCACAATATTACTGGGCTCTGAATGTCACAATATTACTGGGCTCTGACTGGCATAATATTACTGGGCTCTGACTGGAACAATATTTACTGGGCTCTGACTAGCACAATATTACTGGGCTCTGACTGGCACAATATTACTGGGCTCTGACTGGCATAATATTACTGGGCTCTGACTGGCACAATATTACTTGGCTCTGAATGGCACAATATCCTGGTATCTGACTGGCACAATATTACTGGGCTCTGACTAGCACAATATTACTGGGCTCTGACTGGCACAATATTACTGGGCTCTGACTGGCATAATATTCCTGGGCTCTGACTGGCACAATATTACTGGGCTCTGACTGGCACAATATTACTGGGCTCTGACTAGCACAATATTACTGGAATCTGCCTGTCACAATATTACTGGTATCTGACTGGCACAATATTACTTGCCTCTGAATGACACAATATTACTGGACTCTGACTGGCACAATATTACTGGGCTCTCACTGGCATAATATTACTGGGCCCTGAGTGGCACAATATTTCTGGGCTCTGAGTGGCACAATATTACTGGGCTCTGAATGTCACAATATTACTGGGCTCTGACTGGCATAATATTACTGGGCTCTGACTGGCACAATATTACTGGGCTCTAACTAGCACAATATTACTGGGCTCTGAATGACACAATATTACTGTGCTCTGACTGGCATAATATTACTGGGCTCTGACTGGCACAATATTACTGGGCTCTGACTGGCACAATATTCCTGGGCTCTGACTGGCACAATATTCCTGGGCTCTGACTTGCATAATATTACTGGAATCTGCCTGGCACAATATTACTGGTATCTGACTGGCACAATATTACTGGGCTCTGAATGACACAATTATACTGGACTCTGACTGGCACAATATAACTGGGCTCTCACTGGCATAATATTACTGGGCTCTGAGTGGCACAATATTACTGGGCTCTGAATGTCACAATATTACTGGGCTCTGACTAGCACAATATTCCTGGGTTCTGACTGGCACAATATTCCTGGGCTGTGACTGGCACAATATTCCTGGGCTCTGACTGGCACAATATTACTTGGCTCTGACTGGCATGATATTCCTGGTATCTGAGTGGCACAATATTACTGGGCTCTGAGTGGCACAATATTACTGGGCTCTGAGTGGCACAATATTACTGGGCTCTGAGTGGCACAATATTCCTGGGCTGTGACTGGCACAATATTCCTGGGCTCTGACTAGCACATTATTCCTGGGCTCTGACTGGCACAATATTCCTGGGCTCTGACTGGCACAATATTACTTGGCTCTGACTGGCACAATATCCTGGTATCTGACTGGCACAATATTCCTGGGCTCTGAATGGCACAATATTACTGGGCTCTGACTGGCACAATATTACTGGGCTCTGACTGGCACAATATTCCTGGGCTCTGACTGGCACAATATTACTGGGCTCTGACTAGCACAATATAACTGGAATCTGCCTGGCACAATATTACTGGTATCTGACTGGCACAATATTACTGGGCTCTGAATGACACAATATTACTGGACTCTGACTGGCACAATATTACTGGGCTCTCACTGGCATAATATTACTGGGCTCTGACTGGCACAATATTCCTGGGCTCTGACTGGCACAATATTACTTGGCTCTGACTGGCACAATATTCCTGGTATCTGAGTGGCACAATAGTACTGGGCTCTGAGTGGCACAATATTACTGGGCTCTGAGTGGCACAATATTACTGGGCTCTGAGTGGCACAATATTACTGGGCTCTGAATGTCACAATATTCCTGGGCTCTGACTAGCACATTATTCCTGGGCTCTGACTGGCACAATATTCCTGGGCTCTGACTGGCACAATATTACTTGGCTCCGACTGGCACAATATCCTGGTATCTGACTGGCACAATATTCCTGGGCTCTGAATGGCACAATATTACTGGGCTCTGACTAGCACAATATTACTGGGCTCTGACTGGTACAATATTACTGGTATCTGACTGGAACAATATTCCTGGGCTCTGAATGTCACAATATTACAGGCATCTGACTGGCACAATATTCCTGGGCTCTGACTGGCACAATATTCCTGGGCTCTGACTGGCACAATATTACTGGGCTCTGAATGTCACAATATTACTGTTATCTGACTGGTACAATATTACTGGGCTCTGAATGGCACAACAATTATGGTATCTGAATGGCACAATAATATTGGCATTTTAATGGGAAACATAAAAATACTCACTGCAAGAAAAATCCAACTGTGTGTGTGCTTATTTTTTGTGGGGGGGGGGGGGGGGGGGCGCGAGGTAACATTGCGATGGATGGAGTGATTGCATGCAGGGGAGGGGGCTGGGTCCAGGGTCCAATCACTATTAAAGACAGCCCTGAATGTAATAGAGACTGTGACCGGAACAGCTACACCAGTGCACAAACCTGGTCCTTTACCAACTAAACTAAACATAGCAATTAAATATTTTGTCTGCTTTATATATTAGGGGCCATTACTTGGCTTTATATACATGTCCAATACAATGTGCTGTGGCAAAACAATAGGATAATTGTGTAGATATAGGGCATACAATATTATGTTAAAATATTACATGTTAATTTAGCAAATCATGTTTTCATTACTTTACTGTATGTTACATTTATGTGCTGTTCATTCGTTGGCCAATTTATTCAATATCTCTGAACAACCTAGATTAATAATCCTTCTTTAGAATATGATACAATTATATAAGAAATCATGTGTTAAGTATAAGTGTATAGATTCTACTTACAAGAATTAAGATACAGGTAATTAGAATCAGCAAAAGACCAGTTAGAATTCCAGTAATTGCTGGCCAGTCTGGCTTTAAAAGAAGCTGAGGAATCTTTGAAATGCCATTGCGGATAATATGTCTGGGAGCAGTGGGAAAAAATGGTCCATCTTCATAGCACTGTCCTCCATTAACCATTACCCTAATGTACTGGAAAACAAACAGGTTTATGCAGCAAATACTGTGGAAGGTAGAGATTCACTGCTTGAGATAAAAAGAATGAAGATTTTATTAAAATTATATGTAATTTCCATTAACAAAATACTTCTACAAGACAAAGCAGATCTCTTTTTTTCATATCATAAAATACAGTGCACATGATTTAGGTCATGTCTTAAGCATAATAGGAATATGTCGGCCGACAAGAAGCATTCAGCCCAATATTGTAAATACTTTCATTGGTTCCATTATGATTTATCATGAAGTTTTAATGCTAATGCAGAAAACAGGATGGTGGTAAACTGTGGCCATCCAACTGTTTGGTGAACTTCCGTACTCTCCTGCCAACCTCAATCAGTAGATGTAGGCCACCGGCAGCTGGAAGGTTGTAGTTGGACACCCCAATTAAGACTCATATAATAAATATAGTAAGATCATCACACTGTATTGCATTTTAAATAGCTTACTTATTTTATCCATTAAAATACAACAAGCAAATCTTTATAGAACGAATTTCTGTAGCTATGCCTCTTAGCAATTTCAAGGTGTACTTACCATCTTTTTATAATGGTTGCTATTTAGCTTGAAGACATAGACTCCAGGCTCCTGGAACTGGTACAACAATGATAAATATGGCCTTGAGGAAAGCCATAGTTCCTCTGCTAAGGTTCGGAATTTCCCCCAGTCAAACCCAGGATTAGAGTTATATAAGTTGTTCCTGGAAGAATATTAATTAGTTAGTTTGTGTTACCTATGGGATATGGACAGTCCTGTCA